>JAMPIV010015683.1:0-636158 GCA_024509875.1 Oreohelix idahoensis
GAGATAAAATTGTTTGGTTAGACATTGTATAAATTTACCTGATAGACAATGGCGGACCTGGCCAAATTTCGATCTGCTGCTGTTCAGACTGCAAAAGAGTTAGGATTAGATGGGCAAGTTATGGTTGCCTATGTCACTACGGAATGTGACAAATTTATTGAACGCGAAGAAAGAAGATTAGAAAAAGAGGCCGAAAGAAAATTAGAGGCTGAGACTAAGAGGTTGCAAGCTGAGGCTGAGACTAAGAGGTTGCAGATTGAGGCTGACAAAGAGGCTAAAGCATTGGAAGCGAGGAAGAGACAGCTGCAGAAAGGAAAGAGAAGAAATTAGCTGCAGAAAGGGAAGAGAAGAGATTAGCTGCAGAAAGGGAAGCAGAAAAGGAGGAGAAGAGATTACAAAGGGAACATGAGTTACGACTAAGGGAGTTTGAGTTTCAAGGCCATGCTCCTGAAAATGGTGCCAGTCCCTTTGCCTCTGATGCCACTGCTAGCCAAGGAGCCTCAACCTCAGCTATGAATTTTCATTTAGATCATTTTGTTGAGAAAGACGATGATATAGAGAGCTATCTAAATAGGTATGAACTATTAGCTACCACGTATGGGTTAGAGAGAGAAAGGTGGAGCTTAAAGTTATCTCAGGGACTTCGTGGGGCAGCTTATGAAGTTTTTGCAAAAATGAGCAGAGGTGATCAGGAAAATTATGACATGCTAAAGCAGGCTCTTTTGTTAAGGTATGAAAAGAATGCAGAATTTTATAGGAAAAAATTTAGGAATGCTAAACTACTGTCAGGTGAAACCTATCACCAGTTCTCTGCACGAATAGAGACATACTTGGAGAAATGGACTTCTCTGGGGAAAACCCAAGATCTTAAGGAAATGGTCCTTATAGAGCAATTAAGAGAGTCCATGGCTCCAGACCTGAGAAAGTTTCTCATGGAACAAGGTGCAGAGAGGCTGGGTGAGTTGCTAAATGTTGCTGAAAGGTATCAAGCAGCTCAAGCAGAGGTAACAGGTAATAAAAAGAAACAAGTGGATAACTTTAGGGCACCACAGAACTTTAATAAATTTGATCCTAGGGATCAAAATAAAGGTAAGCACCAATTTGATAGGCCACGGTATGAAAATAAAAATAAATTCCCACAATTCGATGAAAGGAAATATGATGAAAGAAAATCTTTCAACCAAGGAAAAAGGTGGTGTAAAAATTGTCAGATGGACAATCATGACACTGACCGTTGCAGAAGGAAACCTGTGTATATGGCAACCCTTCAGGTCAGGTCGACCTCAAGACAGGAGGAGGATATTATGTTAGATACCACTCCAGAAGAGATGAGGAAGGCACAGGCTGGGGATAAAACACTCAAGCCTTGTTTCAGAAAATTGTCAACTTGTCATACAACTCCAGGCAAGGGAGATTTTTACATGAAAAACAAGTTGATGTATAGGAAGACTGGAGCTAGATCCAAAGGTCACGGACAGCTGGTTCTTCCAAAAAGATATAGGGCAGACTTAATAAGGAGCCTACATGTGAAACCAGATGGGGACCATGAGAAGATAGGTACCATCATTCAAAAGGTGGCTCACAATTATTATTGGCCCAAAGCAAGATGGGACATTGAGAATTTTGTAGAAAGGTGTAGCATAGCACATGAGGGAACACCCACAAGTGGGAACATGGATCAGGACCTGGACACGCCACGGGGCAAAATTAGGCCTGATAATAAAAAGAAAAATAGATTTGATAAAGTGGACCAAATGGAATGGGAAGCCCCTTTTCACGGACAAGCTTCACTTAACTGTTTTACAATGGCCACTATGCGGAGAGTGCAAAAAGATGTCTTACCCCAGGATAAGCCGAAAATCCCTCAATCGGACTTAAACAAACTGGAGGAAGAGGATGTAGAGAGGAAATCTCTCATCAAGAATTTTAAGTGGGGAGAAAGCCCCAAAAGAAAAATTGGTAGCGGTCGTTTTGTGAATGATAATTCTGGGAGGAAAAATCATCACTATAAAGCTTCGAGTGGAAGAGACCATACCGGTGCATGGACAAATAGGTCCACACAATTAAAGGTCCATATGTAGCTTTGTTAAGAACGTGGACTGATGAAAAGGCAGAGGAAAACATTACATCTTCATACCAATATGTGAATGAGCTGACCACTCGTTTAAAAACTGGCTGGAAACTTGCCAATGAAAATTTGAAACAAGCCAGGAAGAAACATGCTGCCTATTATAACAGGAAGGCGAAAGACAGAAATTTGGCTGTGGGAGAGAAAGTACTGCTTCTTTTGCCCGGGAGTCAGAATAAGTTACAAATTGGATGGCAGGGTCCATATACAGTTTTAGAGAAGGTGTCTAGAACAAATTATAAGATAGATAAGAAGGGGAAAGAAAAAATCTATCATGTGAATCTCCTGAAGAAATATTTGGAAAGAGAACATCAGGAAGAGACACACTTGTTGACCTTGTCCATCGCCATGGAGATGAAAAAGGAACCACTTTCATCATTTGAATATCCATTACACCCCTGTGAGACAGCAGCACAGGTGAAAATCAGTACACATTTAACGAAAACTCAGAAAGAGAGAGTGCAACAGGTTCTAAATAATCATGCAGAGGTGTTAACAGACCGACCAGGGCATACAAACCTATTGGAATATGATATGAAACTGATAGACCCCACACCTGTCTGTATGAAACCATATTCGATTCCGTTTGCTAAGGAGAAAGCTTTGAAGGAAGAGATAGACTATCTGTTGAAGGAAGGAATTATTTCGCACAGTGAGTCTTCGTATAGTTCCGGTGTTGTACTCTTAAGGAAGCCCTCTGGAGAACATAGACTCTGTATAGATTACAGGAGACTGAATGCTATTACAGAAGGACAGGTGGATCCATTGCCGGATACAAATCAGCTGTTTGCCAGACTAAATAAAGCTAAATATTTCTCAAAAGTGGATCTGAGTAAAGGATACTATCAGATTCCAGTAAAGCCTGAGGTTAGACCATACCTAGCTTTTAGTACCTCAGAAGGACACTATGAGTTTAATAGATTGCCATTTGGATTGAAGAATGCGCCTAGTGTCTTCTCTAGAATGATGAGAAAATTATTGGATCCTCTGAATAATCCCTGTATAACAAATTTTATGGATGATATCCTTATAGCAACAGAAACATTTGAGGAACACATTGACTCTCTGAACATGCTGTTTGATCGACTTAGGGAGGCAAATTTAACAGCCCGACCAACCAAATGTTGCGTTGGATGTAAAGAATTGGAATTTTTGGGACACACAGTTTATCAGGGAAACATGACCCCTGACCCAAAGAATTTAGAGAAACTACAGAAAGCCCCGAGACCACAAACCAAGAAGGACGTGAGATCCTTTGTCTCATTATGTGGTTTCTACCAGAAGTATATCAAAAACTTTAATTCCATATGTGCACCGTTAACTGAATTGACACGTAAAGGACATCCAGATCGCATTACATGGACACCACAATGTGAAATGACTTACCAAGAATTGAAGGAAAAGCTCACAAGTAAACCCATTTTGAAATTACCTGACTTAAGTCAAGAATTCATAGTAAGGACGGATGCAAGTAATATTGGGTTAGGTGCAACTCTACTACAGAAATCAGATGCATTGGATGGGGAATTAAGCCCAGTGGCATATGCTAGCAGAAAGTTGAATAAAGCTGAAATCAACTACTCAACTAGCGAAAAAGAATGTCTTGCAGTAATATGGGCAATAAAGAAATTCAATATTTATCTATATGGGAAGGCATTTAAGTTGCAAACAGATCACAAACCTTTATCGTTTCTAGCACAGGCTAGGCATGAGAACTCTAGGTTACTCCGATGGTCTTTACTTTTGGCTCCATATAATTTTAGCATTGAGTATATATCTGGAAAAACCAATTTGGGAGCGGATTTTTTAAGCCGCCATCCGTGTGATGAGAATCACCGTAAACCCCAGAAATAATAATAAATTTCTCTATGTGTATATAGAATAAAGGACTGACATATAATGTCTGTTTTAAGAGGGGAGGTGTCGTGAATATTCTAATCCACATATATAAATTATTAGGTAAATGCAAAGCCTAACAAATAAATTTAATAAAGGAAAGAAGAATGGTAAAGAACAGTGCTGTCACAATGACTGTACTCGAAATCCCCCTTGTTTTCTACTTCGTCTGCAAATTGTAACGCTTTCACGTTGATAGTAAAAGCCTACTGTATTATTACCCGCTTTCTTCAATGAAACGTGTGCTGTATTTCTTGGAAAAACATTGAGATACGCAAGCTGATCAATGACCTAAATTTAATATTTCATTCATTCCATTTATACACTGCGTACCAAAACGAACAGATGGACTAAAGGATAAAGAGAGAGGGAGGGCTGAAAATCAGGAACGCACACTAAACACGCGTCGCGCGATACACAAATGCTGCCATCACGCGTGTAAGACTACATGCACTAACTTTTTTCAGACGGACAGTGATAAAATACATTACCCATCCCAGAGTTAGGTTTTAAAATCATAAAAAACGCTTATTAGGAAAGATAACATTAGATGGGTTTACGTTTGAAAACATAACAGTACCCAGACAGCACATCTTCGAAACAGGAGGTAGAAGAAATTGCATATTTTGAACGCAGCCACGTAGCTCCTTTAAATTAGTATTTTTGGGTTCCTTAGGGCTTGCTGACAAAGAATATGTAAAACGTTACGCAAATAGTCTAGGAATTAATAAATTATACCCAAAATAAAATATTGGGGGTGCCTGACAGCATAAAATCATTTCTGCTCATAAGATTTTTTTTTAACGTGTTTGAAAAAAATTTACGTTACAGAAATAGCCTACCATGTAAACTCCAATTGATTGGAGCGCAACAAATGAAAGACTAACCACGATTGGTCGGGCTATAAATACTATCTTTCGTTGTTAGGGGAAACGTGAGAAAGGTAACTTTTTTTCAAAACATGTGTCGACGTGGCTCATTGGCTAGACTCGCTGATATACTCACTTAGAGCGTTAGTTCGAGACCACTAGTTCAAATAAGCTTGATAAAGCAACAGTGCGTTGAAGCCAGCTCATATTTTTGCTAAATAAAAGCCTGGAACATAAGCAGATGGGAATTTGTGCCAGTATTGTGCCAGAATTCATTGCTAGTCAACGTATCTGTGTTTATTTCCATGAATTGTGGTAAGCTTGAAATATTCAATATCTTTTAATGAAAATTGAATGTAAATTGTTAATTTATGCCTGTATATATGTGTAGTTCAGTAGCAACATGATGTAAAGCCTATAATGCTCCAGCCTGAACAGAAGGTGTCGGAGGAAAGTAAAACTGCATGGAATGGCCAAACAGTACACTGACACCTAGATGATTGACTAGAAAGAAATAATGCTGGAATTGCAGAGGCGTAGTAACCATTAGGGAGGGAAATACTGGTATAAAGTATTTCAGATGAAGCTGACAGTTGGCCTAACGCTCTGAACTCAATGTTTGTGATGTATTGTGCTCAGTGTAGAAAGAGAGTATAAATTAGTTATGACGTAGAAGGTACATCCTTCTTGTTTCAGGGACCGTGGTCTTAAAGTTATTGAGCAGCACCTGGTCAGAGCTTTGCTGAATCCAGAGTCGGACAGCATACTCCTTGGTCCATTTAGCTATCAGTGAGGTGTCTCCAGAGCCCAGGGGAGAAATCGAGCAGAGGAGTCTTTTCCTGCCGCCATCACGCAAGATAAGATGATGTGGCCAGCTGAGCTCAACATTATGTACCCCCATCTTAAAATGACATTGTAAAATAACATTAAGAGGGGAATTAAATTGTTTTAATATCAGGAACTGAGAACATCTCCAATACTAGTTCCAATAAAGACAAACTATTGAAGTCATGATGACAAATACCAACAGAGCTTGAACAAAACAAAACCAGTATTACCTCATATTACTACTACACAACTGACACACATAGGATACTTTTAATAATATATGTCACTACAATATTCATATTAATAAATTCTGTACATATAACTTGTAATTAAAATTGATTGTGATTCCTGGTTCCCTTTGTATTTGAATCAGGACACATATACATTCATGACAGCAATGAATACATATTGTTATTTGAAAAGTTATCAGTGACTCCTTTAAGATATCCTCATAGAGTGTTTTATGTATGTGAGTGTCACAGTGTTGTCAAGTGTAGTGGAATAAATTAAATTGTTTATCTGTCTGTTGTTGTTATGACTTACACTTCATCATACACATACCCTAGACATATAACGTAGTCATCACACTATTCCAGAATAATTCTGACTGAGGTATACATATGTGGCAGCAAGTAAGGTTATCTATAATACACTACTCTTATTAGATATAGATACCTTCACAGCTGATCTCAGTCAGTACACTAAGTCCCCTATAAATATTTATAACATCCCACTTCACCACATATATTGGGGTCTCGCTCTTGGGATTTTGAATCTTTCCCTATTAAAAATATTGGGGGTAATTCACTTCAGGGAATATAAGAATTAAAAGGTATCCTTGGGTGGAATTAAATAAGGTTGAGCTCACGGTGCCTGTGTTGTCCATTAGTTATATTTAGAGATTAAATTGTTGGTTAGACATTGTAGAAATTTACCTGATAGACAATGGCGGACCTGGCCAAGTTTCGATCTGCTGCTGTACAGACTGCAAAAGAGTTAGGATTAGATGGGCAAGTTATGGTTGCCTATGTCACAACGGAATGTGACAAATTTATTGAACGCGAAGAAAGAAGATTAGAAAAAGAAGCCGAAAGAAAGTTAGAGGCTGAGACTAAGAGGTTGCAGATTGAGGCTGAGACTAAGAGGTTGCAGATTGAGGCTGACAAAGAGGCTAAAGCATTGGAAGCAGAAGAAAGAAGAAGAAGAGAAGAAACTAGCTGCAGAAAGGGAAGACAAGAGATTAGCTGCAGAGAGGGAACCAGAAAAGGAGGAGAAGAGATTACAAAGGGAACATGAGTTACGACTAAGGGAGTTTGAGTTTCAAGGCCATGCTCCTGAAAATGGTGCCAGTCCCTTTGCCTCTGATGCCACTGCTAGCCAGGGAGCCTCAACCTCAGCTATGAACTTTCATTTAGATCATTTTGTTGAGAAAGACGATGATATTGAGAGCTATCTAAATAGATATGAACTATTAGCTACCACGTATGGGTTAGAGAGAGAAAGGTGGAGCTTAAAGTTATCTCAGGGACTTCGTGGGGCAGCTTATGAAGTTTTTGCAAAAATGAGCAGAGGTGATCAGGAAAATTATGACATGCTAAAGCAGGCTCTTTTGTTAAGATATGAAAAGAATGCAGAATTTTATAGGAAAAAATTTAGGAATGCTAAACTACTGTCAGGTGAAACCTATCACCAGTTCTCTGCACGAATAGAGACATACTTGGAGAAATGGACTTCTCTGGGGAAAACCCAAGATCTTAAGGAAATGGTCCTTATAGAGCAATTAAGAGAGTCCATGGCTCCAGACCTGAGAAAGTTTCTCATGGAACAAGGTGCAGAGAGGCTGGGTGAGTTGCTAATGTTGCTGAAAGGTATCAGGCAGCTCAAGCAGAGGTAACAGGTAATAAAAAGAAACAGTGGATAACCTTAGGGCACCACAGAACTTTAATAAATTTGATCCTAGGAATCAAAACAAAGGTAAGCACCAGTTTGATAGGCCACGGTATGAAAATAAAAATAAATTCCCACAATTCGATGAAAGGAAATATGATGAAAGAAAATCTTTCAACCAAGGAAAAAGGTGGTGTAAGAATTGTCAGATGGACAATCATGACACTGACCGTTGCAGAAGGAAACCTGTGTATATGGCAACCCTTCAGGTCAGGTCGACCTCAAGACAGGAGGAGGATATTATGTTAGATACCACTCCAGAAGAGATGAGGAAGGCACAGGCTGGGGATAAAACACTCAAGCCTTGTTTCAGAAAATTGTCAACTTGTCATACAACTCCAGGCAAGGGAGATTTTTACATGAAAAACAAGTTGATGTATAGGAAGACTGGAGCTAGATCCAAAGGTCAGGGACAGCTGGTACTTCCAAAAAGATATAGGGCAGACTTAATAAGGAGCCTACATGTGAAACCAGATGGGGACCATGAGAAGATAGGTACCATCATTCAAAAGGTGGCTCACAATTATTATTGGCCCAAAGCAAGATGGGACATTGAGAATTTTGTAGAAAGGTGTAGCATAGCACATGAGGGAACACCCACAAGTGGGAACATGGATCAGGACCTGGACACGCCACGGGGCAAAATTAGGCCTGATAATAAAAAGAAAAATAGATTTGATAAAGTGGACCAAATGGAATGGGAAGCCCCTTTTCACGGACAAGCTTCACTTAACTGTTTTACAATGGCCACTATGCGGAGAGTGCAAAAAGATGTCTTACCCCAGGATAAGCCGAAAATCCCTCAATCGGACTTAAACAAACTGGAGGAAGAGGATGTAGAGAGGAAATCTCTCATCAAGAATTTTAAGTGGGGAGAAAGCCCCAAAAGAAAAATTGGTAGCGGTCGTTTTGTGAATGATAATTCTGGGAGGAAAAATCATCACTATAAAGCTTCGAGTGGAAGAGACCATACCGGTGCATGGACAAATAGGTCCACACAATTAAAGGTCCATATGTAGCTTTGTTAAGAACGTGGACTGATGAAAAGGCAGAGGAAAACATTACATCTTCATACCAATATGTGAATGAGCTGACCACTCGTTTAAAAACTGGCTGGAAACTTGCCAATGAAAATTTGAAACAAGCCAGGAAGAAACATGCTGCCTATTATAACAGGAAGGCGAAAGACAGAAATTTGGCTGTGGGAGAGAAAGTACTGCTTCTTTTGCCCGGGAGTCAGAATAAGTTACAAATTGGATGGCAGGGTCCATATACAGTTCTAGAGAAGGTGTCTAGAACAAATTATAAGATAGATAAGAAGGGGAAAGAAAAAATCTATCATGTGAATCTCCTGAAGAAATATTTGGAAAGAGAACATCAGGAAGAGACACACTTGTTGACCTTGTCCATCGCCATGGAGATGAAAAAGGAACCACTTTCATCATTTGAATATCCATTACACCCCTGTGAGACAGCAGCACAGGTGAAAATCAGTACACATTTAACGAAAACTCAGAAAGAGAGAGTGCAACAGGTTCTAAATAATCATGCAGAGGTGTTAACAGACCGACCAGGGCATACAAACCTATTGGAATATGATATGAAACTGATAGACTCCACACCTGTCTGTATGAAACCATATTCGATTCCGTTTGCTAAGGAGAAAGCTTTGAAGGAAGAGATAGACTATCTGTTGAAGGAAGGAATTATTTCGCACAGTGAGTCTTCGTATAGTTCCGGTGTTGTACTCTTAAGGAAGCCCTCTGGAGAACATAGACTCTGTATAGATTACAGGAGACTGAATGCTATTACAGAAGGACAGGTGGATCCATTGCCGGATACAAATCAGCTGTTTGCCAGACTAAATAAAGCTAAATATTTCTCAAAAGTGGATCTGAGTAAAGGATACTATCAGATTCCAGTAAAGCCTGAGGTTAGACCATACCTAGCTTTTAGTACCTCAGAAGGACACTATGAGTTTAATAGATTGCCATTTGGATTGAAGAATGCGCCTAGTGTCTTCTCTAGAATGATGAGAAAATTATTGGATCCTCTGAATAATCCCTGTATAACAAATTTTATGGATGATATCCTTATAGCAACAGAAACATTTGAGGAACACATTGACTCTCTGAACATGCTGTTTGATCGACTTAGGGAGGCAAATTTAACAGCCCGACCAACCAAATGTTGCGTTGGATGTAAAGAATTGGAATTTTTGGGACACACAGTTTATCAGGGAAACATGACCCCTGACCCAAAGAATTTAGAGAAACTACAGAAAGCCCCGAGACCACAAACCAAGAAGGACGTGAGATCCTTTGTCTCATTATGTGGTTTCTACCAGAAGTATATCAAAAACTTTAATTCCATATGTGCACCGTTAACTGAATTGACACGTAAAGGACATCCAGATCGCATTACATGGACACCACAATGTGAAATGACTTACCAAGAATTGAAGGAAAAGCTCACAAGTAAACCCATTTTGAAATTACCTGACTTAAGTCAAGAATTCATAGTAAGGACGGATGCAAGTAATATTGGGTTAGGTGCAACTCTACTACAGAAATCAGATGCATTGGATGGGGAATTAAGCCCAGTGGCATATGCTAGCAGAAAGTTGAATAAAGCTGAAATCAACTACTCAACTAGCGAAAAAGAATGTCTTGCAGTAATATGGGCAATAAAGAAATTCAATATTTATCTATATGGGAAGGCATTTAAGTTGCAAACAGACCACAAACCTTTATCGTTTCTAGCACAGGCTAAGCATGAGAACTCTAGGTTACTCCGATGGTCTTTGCTTCTGGCTCCATATAATTTTAGCATTGAGTATATATCTGGAAAAACCAATTTGGGAGCGGATTTTTTAAGCCGCCATCCGTGTGATGAGAATCACCGTAAACCCCAGAAATAATAATAAATTTCTCTATGTGTATATAGAATAAAGGACTGACATATAATGTCTGTTTTAAGAGGGGAGGTGTCATGAAATATTCTAATCCACATATATAAATTATTAGGTAAATATGAAGCCTAACAAATAAAATTAATAAAGAAAGAGCAATGGTAAAATAACAGTGCTGTCACAAAGAATGTACTCGAAATCCCCTTTGTTTTATGCTTCGTCTGCAAATTGTAACGCTTTCACGTTGATATAAAAGCTTACTGTATTATTACCCGCCTTCTTCAATGAAACGTGTGCTGCATTTCTAAGAAAAACATTGAGACGTACTGCGTAATGACCTAAATTAATCCTAACATTAATTATATCACGTTACCAAAACGAACGAACAGATGGACAAAAGGATAAAGAGAGAGGGGAGGGCTGAAAATCAGGAACGCATGCAACACGCGTCGCGCGATACACAAATGCTGCCATCACGCGTGTAAGTCTACATGCACTAACTTTTTTTCAGACGGACAGTGATAAAATACACTACCCTTTCCCAGAGTTAGGTTTATAAATCATAAAAAACTCTTATTAGAAAAGATAACATTAGATGGGTTTACGGTTGAAAACATAACAGTACCCAGACAGCACATCTTCGAAACAGGAGGTAGAAGAAATTGCATATTTTGAACGCAGCCACGTAGCTCCTTTAAATTTGTATTTTTGGGTTCCTTAGGGCTTGCTGACAAATAATATGTAAAACGTTACGCAAATAGTCCAGGAATTAATAAATTATACCCAAAATAAAATATTGGGGGTGCCTGACAGCATAAAATCATTTCTGCTCATAAGATTTTTTTTAAACGTGTTTGAAAAAAATTTACGTTACAGAAATAGCCTACCATGTAAACTCCAAATTGATTGGAGCGCAACAAATGAAAGCCTAACCACGATTGGTCGGGCTATAAATACTATCTTGGTTGTTAGGGGAAACGGGAAAAGGTAACATTTTTTCAAACACTTGTCGAAACGGGGCTCATTGGTCAGACTCGCTGATATACACACTTGGGAGCGTTAGTTCGAAACCACTTGTTTAAAATAGCTTGATAAAGCATCAGTGCGTTGAAGCCAGCATATATTTGGCTAAATAAAAGCCTGGAAGATAAGCAGATGGGAATTTGTGCCAGTTTGTGCCAGAATTCATTGCTAATCAACGTATCTGTGTTTATTCGTATGAATTGTGGTAAGCTTGAACCATTCAATATCTTTTAATGAAAATTGAATGTGAATTGTTGATTTATGCCTGTATATATATGTGTAGTTCAGTGGCAAACGTGAGGTAAAGCCTATAATGCTCCAGCCTGAACAGAGGGTGTCGGAGAGAAGTAAAACGGCATGGAATGGCCAAACAGTACACTGACACCTGGATGATTGACTAGAAAGAAATAATGCTGGAAGTGCAGAGGCGTAGTAACCATTAAGAAGGGTAATACTGGAATAAAGTATTTCAAATGAAGCTGACAGTTGGCCTAACGCTCTGAACTCAATGTTTGTGCTGTATTGTGATCAGTGTAACAAGAGAGTATAAATTAGTTATGAAGTAGAAGGTACATCCTTCTTGATTTCAGGGACAGTGGTCTTGATGGTACTGAGCAGCACCTGGTCAGAGCTTTGCTGAATCCAGAGTCGGACAGCATACTCCTTGGTCTTTTTAGCTATCAGTGAGGTGTCTCCAGAGCCCAGAGGAGAATTCGAGCAGAGGAGTCCTTTCCTGCCGCCATCACGCCAGATAAGCTAACTTGGCCAGCTGAGCTCAACATTATGTCCCCTCATCTTGAACTGACTTTGTAAAATTAACATTAAGAGGGGAATTTACTTGTCTTAAAATCAGGAACTGTGAACATCTCCAATACTAGTCCCTAAAGACAAACTATTGAAGTCATGATGACAAATACCAACAGAGCTTGAACAAAACAAAACCAGTATTACCTCATTTTACTACTACACAACTGACACACATAGAACATTTGTAATAATATATGTCACTACAATATTCATATTAAATACATTCTGTACATAACTTGTAATTTAAATTGATTGTGATTCCTGGTTCCCTTGTAGTTGAATCAGGACACATATTCATTCATGCCAGTAATGAATACATATTGTTATTTGAAAGTTTATCAGTGACTCTTTTAAGATATCTTTGTAGAGTGTTATATGTATGTGAGTGTCACAGTGTTGTCAAGAGTAGTGGATTAAATTAAATTGTTTATCTGTCTGTTGTTGTGACTTACACTTCACCATACACATACCCTAGACACATAACGTAGCATCACACTATTCCAGAATAATTCTGACTGAGATATATAGATATGTGGTAGCAAGTAAGGTTATCTATAATACACTACTCTTAATAGATATAGATACCTTCACAGCTGATCTCAGTCAGTACACTAAGTTCCCTATAAGTATTTAAAACATCCCACTTCACCACACAAGGCAGTCCTTGTTCTGGAATCCACAGGGAAAGAGAGACCAAAAACCACACGGAGAAGAGAACAGGAGACAGAAATGAAAATGTTGAGAAAGATGTGGAAAGAACTTGAGCTGATGGCTCATGACAGGCAGGACTTAGCCTGTGTTTGTTGTAGGCCTATGCTCCTTGGAGAGCTAAACTGTATTGATTGATTGATTGGATTGATTGAATGATTTGGTTTCATGCGCGGTGAAAACTTATTTCTAAAGTATCACATACTTAATAATTTTTTTTTTTTTTTTAAATTAATGAAGAAAAATATCCCGTTCAACCTCTGATGGGTTATAATTAGGATATATATTGTTTTCAATTCCAAATAATATGAAAAACTGCCGATATGAGACAGTGGCATCACATTTGTCAAATCATTGTAAATAGGGACAATCACAATTGTGCTTATATGTTAAATAAATAGAAAAAAATAAAATAAAATAAACACACAAAATCAAGAAGAAACTATGAACAAGAATAATATTAAAGTGGAGGGGTGTAAAGGCCTGGTGGTTCTAGTTATATAACGGACTTTAACAGTTATTTAATTGACTTTCATCTGTTAAAAGTCATATGCATTATGACTTAATTATATTTCTGCCTAAATATATGAAACTTCATATTTATTTGTATATATAAATATATGTATTTTTAAGCATGTTTACAAACTGGTGTTGCTTGTACATGAATGAATCGAGACATGTACATACCTACCCTGTACAGGACAGGGGTACTTTATACAAGAATTTGTAATTTTTGCCTGTGTACAGCTGTACAAGCAGTCTGTACAGGTGTTTTTAAGTACGTTTTTTTCCTCTTTAAAATTACTTTTTTTTTATCTTCTGTATTACTAATACACTTGTGTACAGTTTTTTGTTTTTACTTTGAAAGGTTTTTATTGGTATTATGTACATGTTTTTAAAGTTTGTACAGGTTTTTATTGGTATGCCGTACAGGTTTTTATCTCAGGAGGTTGACAGGTATGTATGTATATACACAAATTATATGTGCAGTCATGTCAGCCGAGGGTTATCACCTCAAGGTCACATTGCCATAGTCAGTCATGACTGAAGGGGCTACTGTGCTTATATAAGTGGACAAGAAAGGACAGAAGAAAAATTCCTTGACAAAATAAATATTGCACAAGGCATGAAGCAGGACTGAAAACAGATGCTTCAAGACCACACCTGGCATAGGAAATAGAAAGACGTGATTGCCAACACTAGTGGACTCAGCAATCAGGGAAAATGACACATATGTAACATTTAGATTCTGTACGCTGGTATTTCGTGACCTCACCCGTACAGACTTGCTGTATGTACTTAAATTATGTTGAGATCATGGTAGTCAGACAGTAGCATTGAAGTTATGTTCACAAGTTAGTTCATATTTGTGTTTGTTAACAGTAGTCCATCATCACCATCATCTTCTCACTCAGCCACCACCGAAGCGGGTACCCAGGATGTGATGTTGTAGAGGTGGTTTCTGTTGTCATTTGTTTGACATGATGAGGTCGCCAGCCCTAAACACAACCTCATATTAGTCACCTCCTACAACATGGAGTAACCATATTATTTGTTTGCCTCCTTACAGGCACTGAAGAAGAAGACACAGATGAATAGGCTGATCTGTAGGTAAATGTGAGGATTATTTCATGTGCCACACCCACCCTGTCACACAGAGACAAGAAGTCACAACTGAATAGACTGAGTGGTAGATAAATGTGAGGATTATTTCATGTGCCACACCCACCCTCTCACACAGAGACAAGAAGTCACAGCTGAATAGACTGATTGGTAGGTAAATGTGAGGATTATTTCATGTGCCACACCCACCCTCTCGTGCAGAGACAAGAAGGAGACACAGCTGAATAGGTTGGTTTGTAGGTAAATGTGAGGATTATTTCATGTGTCACACCCACCCTCTCGTGCAGAAACAAGGAGACACAGCTGAATAGGCTGGTTTGTGGGTAAATGTGAGGATTATTTCATGTGCCACACCCACCTTCTCGCGCAGAGACAAGAAGAAGACACATTTCTCATGTGATAATGTTTTTATTTTTGATCAAATTTATCTTTCTAACAGTTAACCATTCGTCTCTGCCCATCCATCGCTTAAACAAAAATCCCATAAAAATGATCTCAACTCTGAAGTCAGTATCTTTATTATACTAAATTATGTTGCTATTGCACTTGTTAAAATATTTATATTTTAAATTAACTTGTTCATTTGCTCGGCTGATATTTGTACAGTTTTTATATTAATTTTTTTAAAATATATATAGAGAGTTAACTGCTGATCTATTTTATCTGTACACATCATGCCAATCTGTTTGGGGTTAATATAGAGCTAAACTGCTGACCTATTTTATCTGTACACATCATGCCAGCCTGGTTTAGGCTCAAACACAGAAAACTGTCAAATTGTGATCACTAATGTTTGATGTAATTGTCAATGTTGAGCCAGGAATGCTGATGTGTGTTTTCAGAGAATTTATATACATTTTCAGACTTTAAATTTAATCGATGGAGTCAGTTATACAATCTGAAGAATCAAAATAATCATTTTCAGGATTATGAACACTAAGAAACAATATTTTTTTTAAATAAAAAAAATAGCAAATTAAAAAGTGAAAATAATAAAGGGGGCTGCTGGAAAACTGCAGATAAAGTAAATAAAGAATTTTTGATTTGATGGTGTCTTTATAATGTCAGACTGACATGGTACACATTGTTATTATTTTTGTTGTTATTTGTTTTCAAAAGTTTAAGCTATGACTGCATACATTTGAATTAATTAATAAATGAATGAATGTTTGGTTCTGTTGAGTGGAGAATGATGTCTAATGTTATCTTTTGTTTGGTTCTGTTGAGAGGAGAATGATGTCTAATGTCATCTTTTGTTTGGTACTGTTGAGTGGAGAATGATGTCTGATGTCAACTTTTTGTTTGGTTCTGCTGAGTGGAGAATAATGTCTAATGTCAACTTTTGTTTGGTTCTGTTGAGTGGAGAATGATGTCTAATGTCATCTTTTGTTTGGTTCTGTTGAGTGGCAAATAGTGTCGAATGTCATCTTTTGTTTCATGCTGTTGAACGGGAAATTATTCTAATGTCATCTTTTGTTTCATTCTGTTGAATGGGAAATTAGTTTTCATATTTTGTTTCATTCTGTTGAGTGGCAGATAGTGTCGAATGTCACCTTTTGTTTCACTCTGTTAAGTAAGGAAAGTCTAATGTCATTTTTTGTTTCATTCTGTTGAGTGGCAAATTGTATTGAATGTCATTGTTTGTTTCATTCTATTGAGTGGGAAAATATTTCTAATATCTTTCTCAGTGTCATCATGTAATATAAAACTACTATCACCTACAAATAACATGTCACAAAAGTAGATGTTCTTGCCTAAACTGCCATATATGTAGCAAATAAACGAGCACTTCCCACGTACATAAAACTATAACCCACTTTTTGCCTGAGAAAGTCACCATTCGTAAGTCCTTCACCAACATTCTACTTATACATCTATCTCTTATTAGCATTCTTTACTTTTCTCACTTGAAGAGTCACATCCATGCTTTGTTAGAACATTTTTGCAGGACTTATTTTTTCTAATAAAGAAACACTCCAGACGTGGCTCTAAGCGTGAGTCTCTATGTGTACATGTGTAATACAGTTTCTTGTAATTCTGTTTGATGACGTCTTCGCTGTGTAAATCATAACTTACGAATTTCAGGTATGAATCTTTACTTGGTGATTCTATTCACCAAGCTTAAATCTCTTTATGAGAATGATCAAGTCAAATTATTTATGAATTATTCAAAGAAAAACTAGTGATAATGCTACAAGTCTTTATGGAGATATAAAATTATTTTTCATAGAAATAAATAAACTGATAATTGAGACAAATTTGGATATAAATAATGTCAGTATTGCAAAGCTAAAATAATAACTGTTGTGCTGGTTTTTGATACATCGATATGATTGGCTGGCATTTCTGTGACTGCCACATAACTGGGGCTGCTTCATTGATCATACAGAGTTTTGAATTCTGGGGAGGAAAGTTTGACAAAGTGTTAGAAGGGCAGAAAATTCAGTAGTTAAAAGTCATACAAACAAGGCTTACTAATTGTTACATGAAAACCAAAGTCATACAAACAAGGCTTACTAATTGTTACATGAAAACCAAAGTCATACAAACAAGGCTTACTAATTGTTACATGAAAACCAAAGTCATACAAACAAGGCTTACTAATTGTTACATGAAAACCAAAGTCATACAAACAAGGCTTACTAATTGTTACATGAAAACCAAAGTCATACAAACAAGGCTTACTAATTGTTACATGAAAGCCAAAGTGTTTATCTATCTATTATTGTGTTTGTCTGCTTAAATATCTACCTAACTGCCAATCAATAGCCCATCGATCCATTCATCCATATATTCATTCATCAATTATTTTTATCATCCCTACATTTGAGAACAATTAATCTGAGAGATACCGACAACAATTAATGATCGCCTGTTATAGAGTGACACTGCAATAGATGAATCATCAAGATTAAGATGTTGGAATTTGGCATCAAACGTAAAGCTAGTAGAGATGGACATATGAGAGGATGCATCCGTTGTGTATACAACCAGCAAGCTACAGGAACTGTTAGCATTCACACTCTCCGGCATATACTGAGGGAGACTGAGTATGTATGGGTTTGCCTGTAGTGCAATGATGTCGATTCTGTTCAACAATAACCATCTCTACATCCACCAATTCATTCACTGATCAATACTTCCCAAGGCCGTAGATACGTGGGGTTGGTGGGTTCAAACCCCCCCTTAGAGTTTGGTGAAAAACATTTGTGGGGAAATTATACTGTACCAAAATAGTGCATTTAAAAAAAAAATTTTTATTAACCCCCCCCCCCTTATTAAGTCCTATCTACAGCCCTGATACTTCCTCTCTTCTATCAGCTATCTGTCTGTTGTTGTTTGTATTGTCCTACCATCAAAAGACAGCTTCCCATCACCGTTGAGATCTGCAGCCATGTAATACCCTTGTACAACTTCCACAGCCTGATCAGGGGACATGTCCAGAGCTTGAGTTGCGTTCATTAGTTCACTGTCTGTCAATAAAATACAACGGCTTGTTCAGAAAGATAACACTAAGATAACACGTCATGTTTTTATAGATATTAACTACAACCTGGCCCAGTGTGTTTGTCATGCTCAAGAGTTCAGTATGTGAGGACAATGAAAGAAGTGTGCCCTATCTAAGTATAGAATACATCCAAGTTTAGAATACTTCTAATCATTTACATATAGAATACATCTAAGTATATAATACATATAATCATCAACGTGTAGAATAAATTTAGAGTGTAAAGGAGATAAACGGGTCGAAACATTTGTCTAATGATCAGATTTCTCCCTGTTGTAACGCTCTGTGTAGAGTATCCTATCATAAGTCTAGTCATCAAAGTATATAATAAATCTAGTCATCAAAGTATGTAAACAATCTAGTCATCAACGTATGTAATAAATCTAATCAAAGTATGTAATAAATCTAGTCATCAAAGTATGTAAACAATCTAGTCATCAAAGTATGTAATCAATCTGGTCATCAAAGTATGTAATAAATCTAGTCATCAAAGTATGTAATAAATCTAGTCATCAAAGTATGTAATAAATCTAATCATCAAAGTATGTAATAAATCTAGTCATCAAAGTATGTAATAAATCTAATCATCAAAGTATGTAATAAATCTAGTCATCAAAGTATGTAAACAATCTAGTCATCAAAGTATGTAAACAATCTAGTCATCAAAGTATGTAAACAATCTAGTCATCAAAGTATGTAAACAATCTAGTCATCAAAGTATGTAAACAATCTAGTCATCAAAGTATGTAAACAATCTAGTCATCAAAGTATGTAATAAATCTAATCATCAAAGTATATAATAAATCTAGTCATCAAAGTATGTAAACAATCTAGTCATCAAAGTATAGTATAAATCTAGCCATCAAAGTATAGAATAAATATAGCCATCAAAGTATACAACAAATCTAGCCATCAAAGTATAGAATAAATCTAGCCATCAAAGTATAGAACAAATCTAGCCATCGAAGTATAGAACAAATCTATCCAGTTAAGTATAGAATAAATCTAGCCATTTAAGTATAGAACAAATCTAGCCATCAAAGTATAGAACAAATCTAGCCATCAAAGTACAGAACAAATCTTGCTATCAAAGTACAGAACAAATCTTGCCATCAAAGCATGAAACAAATCTAGCCATCAAAGTATAGAACAAATCTAGCCATCAAAGTATAGAACAAATCTAGCCATCAAAGTATAGAACAAATCTAGCCATCAAAGTATAGAATAAATCTAGCCATATAAGTATAAAATGTTCTGACTGCGTGTGCTGAATGAAAAACTAATAAGACACGAACTAATTATACAAACACCGTATGATTAGCCGAGTGCCGTATGCCACATAAAGGTGCATATATCTAACTGGAAACAGCAAACCTTTATACTCCTCCCTTGAATATTATTTTTGTTTCGTGTTTTTGTTTTGTTTTCTTTTGTTTTATCTCGTTTTTGTTTGTTTTTTAAACATACAAGCAAAATTGGTAATTTTGATTTGCCCTATTTACAATGATTTGATAGATGTGATGCCATTTTCCCATATCGGCAGTTATTCATCTTATTAGGAAATGAAAGCACTATATATCCTAATTATAACCCATCAGATGGGGAACGGGATATGTTTTATCATTTAAAATAAAAACACATTTTAACCACAAAAACAATCAGAGGGTTCAGTAAACGTCCTCAAAACTAAAAAGCTTCAAGAATAAAAGATGTGTTAACGATGACACTATAAAAGGTGCAAAAGAAATTAGCTACAATAAAGAGAGAACACGCATAACTGAGTCGAATACGAAGAAGAAAATAGAGAAATAAGAAGCAGAAGATGGTGATAATGAAGAAGATTAAGCTTAATGTTCCTCCATTATATGTCCGTGCCTCTGACGAGTCTGTCTCCCGAGGCTGAGTAGCAATATTGTCGCCCCTTAATCACTATCATTAACGGTACTTTCCCCTAGCCGTCTTGACAATTCTTCAAGTCACCAAACCGCTAATACCTGTTGTCTAGACCCGTCTAAAGATATTTCACGTTTACTGCTTTCATTTAACCAAGTTAACTCGGGTCTGTCTGGTTTTATAGGGATCATTACGGGCTCCACGAAGTTGTCGCGAGTTTTCCAGGTTGGTATATAGGACATGTTCATAGTGACCGTGAAATTAGAAAGAGTACAGACCCTCGACACTTCTCAACAAAGGTGTCGGTAAATGCCCACTCGATCGCGTGTCTTCTAGTCTGAAATATGTCAACAAACGGCTCAATGATACTATGTACATAGTGCGGGTGAAGATGGTGAGAAAAGAGTAAGTAATGTATATAAAGATATGTTTTCAAAAACGTTTCATTGATTAACAAAAAGTTGAACTAATTTATCACTTTGTATCGTTTCTTTTCAAACGTATTTCAAATAAATATTATCAATGATTGGAGTGAGTGTCACCATTACAACAAACACCAATGATTGACAAGAGTGTTAACATCACAACAAATAAACACCAATGATTGAACAAAGTGTCAACATCACAATAAATAATCACTAATGATTGAAGAGAGTGTCAATATCACAACAAATAACCTATGATTGAAGAGAACGTCAACATCACAACAAATAACATCAATGATTGAAGAAAGTGTCAACATCGCAACAAATAACACCGATGATTGAAGAGTGTCAACATGACAACAAATAACACCAATGATTGAAGAGAGTGTGAACGTCACAACAAATAACACCAATGATTAAAGAGATTGTCAACATCACAACAAATAACACCAATGATTGAAGAGAGTGTCAACATCGCAACAAATACACCAATGATTGAAGAGAGTATCAACATCACAACAAATAACACGAGTGATTGAAGAGAACGTCAACATCACAACAAATAACATCAATGATTGAAGAGAGTGTCAACATCACAACAAAAAACACCAATGATTGAAGAAAGTGTCAACATCGCAACAAATAACACCGATTATTGAAGAGTGTCAACATCACAACATATAACACCAATGATTGAAGAGAGTGTCAACATCGCAACAAATAACACCAATGATTAAAGAGAGTGTCAACATCGCAACAAATAACACCAATGATTGAAGAGAGTGTCAACATCACAACAAATAACACCAATGATTGAAGAGAGTGTCAACATCGCAACAAATAACACCAATGATTGAAGAGAGTATCAATATCACAACAAATAACACTAGTGATTGAAGAGAACATCAACATCACAACAAATAACACCAATGATTGAAGAGAGTGTCAACATCACAACAAATAACACCAAAGATTGAATAGAGTGTCAACATCACAACAAATAACACCAATGATTGAAGAGATTGTCAACATCACAACAAATAACACCGATGATTGAAGAGTGTCAACATCACACCAAATAACACCAATGATTGAAAAGATTGTCAGCATCACAAAAAATAACACCAATGATTGAAGAGATTGTCAGCATCACAACAAATAACACCAGTGATTGCAGAGAGTGTCAACATCACACCAAATAACACCAATGATTGAAGAGATTGTCAACATCGCAACAAATAACACCAATGATTGAAGAGAGTATCAATATCACAACAAATAACACTAGTGATTGAAGAGAACGTCAACATCACAACAAATAACACCAATGATTGAAGAGAGTGTCAACATCACAACAAATAACACCAAAGATTGAATAGAGTGTCAACATCACAACAAATAACACCAATGATTGAAGAGATTGTCAACATCACAACAAATAACACCGATGATTGAAGAGTGTCAACATCACACCAAATAACACCAATGATTGAAAAGATTGTCAGCATCACAAAAAATAACACCAATGATTGAAGAGATTGTCAGCATCACAACAAATAACACCAGTGATTGCAGAGAGTGTCAACATCACACCAAATAACACCAATGATTGAAGAGATTGTCAACATCACAACAAATAACACCAGTGATTGAAATAAAATAAAAAGTCCTGACCGGCGACAAAACCGTCGTCGTTTATGTCGTGAAGATGAAACCATTCAGTGGCGCCGCCTATGGTGTAGTCAGGCACGGACATATCATGTACGTACTCTGGAATAAAGTCTATGGCTCTGTTTCCTGGAAATAAAGAAACAAAAATATGTGACTTGAATTTCACGAAATAAAATGTAGCAGTATGTCCAATCCATCATTTTATAATATATCTTAGAAGCGTTGGTTTAATACAAGATGTGCAAGGATTGGTTCCCATTGGATACAATTTTTAATGACCAAAATAAAATTCTACCAACTTATTCATCGCTCCTCCGTTGTATTAAGTTGATCTTCCCTGCTCTCTTCAAGTCTGTAGCCAAAAGGTTCTTGAGAGAAAGTGTTGAGGAGGTCATGGCGTCAAAGCGCAAACATTATAGTAGAATATGTGAACAGAATCGACTTATCAACTGATCAAGCCACCAACTAAACTCTCTCATATTTAACGTAGAGCAGGCAGGTAACATTTGACAGATATTACTACCCAGAGTGTATATGTTAGGAGCATGTGTATGTGTGTGTGCGCGCCTCGGGCTTGTTCTTATTCAGTTTAAAGAAATATATCATTGACACTGAAGATACTATACAATCATATTTGTCTGTTATCTACAATGGGCATTTAGAATAACACGTTCTTGAACATCATCTTTTATTGGATACTGTCTTTTATCAAGGCAGCGTTGACTTTCAGTGTTTCCTTGGCTGGAGATGAGCTGCTTGACGATGTTGACAAGCCTGACAATATTAAATGAAAACTACCACCGAAAACCTATATGACAAACCAGAACCGCTCTTCTCACAACCAGGGACAAAGGGTACCATATTTACTTGATTGGCAATTATGGTCCATTTTCAGTCCTTCTGAGACGCAATCTTAGCCTGCCAAAAAAAAAAAAAACGACTGAGGCGATCTTCGGGGTTATCAGTTTGTTCAACTACACAACATTCTACACAACATTTAATTAGTTATAAACGGCCTACACGTTCTACATAACTTTTAATTAGTAATGAACGGCCTACACGTTCTACACAACTTTTAATTAGTAATGAACGGCCTACACGCTCTACACAACTATTAATTAGTAATAAACGGCATTCACGTTCTACACAACTATTAATTACTAATGAACGGTCTACACGTTCTACACAACTATTAATTAGTAATGAACGGCCTACACAAGTATTAATTAGTAATGAACGGCCTTCACGTTCTACACAACTATTAATTAGTAACGAGCGGCCTACACGTTCTACACAACTATTAATTAGTAATAAACGGCCTACACGTTCTACACAACTATTAATTAGTAATGAACGGCCAAACCGTTCTATACAACTACTAATTAGTAATGAACGGTTTACACGTTCTATACAACTATTAATTAGTAATAAACGGCCTACCCGTTCTACACAACAATTAATTAGTAATGAACCTACACGTTCTACACAACTATTAATTAGTAATGAACGGCCTTCACGTTCTACACGACTATTAATTAGTAATGAACGGCCTACCCGTTCTCCCTACCAATTAATTAGTAATGAACGGCCTACATGTTCTATACAACTACTAACTAGTAATGAACGCCTACACGTTCTACACAAATATTAATTAGTAATGAACGGCCTACACAACTATTAATTAGTAATGAATGCACTACACATCAAATAATGCTTGTTAAGTGGCTGTTTTATTTAGTAAAAACTATGTGAAGTTTCTTCTTATTGTCTGTTTATAGGCCTCGGGTTTCCCTTCCTTTTGTGTTATAAACTGGCAATATTGCAATGACTCTACGTCATTTAGACACAATTACTAAACTTACGTGACTAAATATTGCAGAATGATGTACAGTTCAAATTGTTCACTGTATTTGTTGTCTGAGAAAATGTATTTGCTTATTTTTATTGACTTAGTTCAGAGTTATTGCAGAAGATAGAGCTGTTTCAACATGCCAGCATAGACGCTGGAGTTGGATTGGCCACGTCCTCAGAACAGACCCTAATGCCATCACATGAACAGCTATGCTATGGACCCCCGAAGGAAAGCGAAAGAGAGGCCGACCAAAAACAACTTGGCGGAGAACTGTGGAGGCCGAGATGCAAAGAATGAACCAGAGCTGAGGCATTGTACGAAGGATGGTCGCTGCCAAACATAGTAAAAGCTATTTGTTGCTTCCTTCCAAGACACCATCAGGCGTGATGACCACTGACTGCTTTGACAGCGGCTAAGAATCAAAGAAGAAGGAGAAGAATATGCCAACATGGCTACGGGAAAAGACCATTAAGGGTCGATCTAGATTTAGAGGTTACATATTGCAATACCCCACTCCACCGTCCTATGTCAGGGATCGTTGCCATCAAGTCAAGGATGCCGTGCCTGGAGGCATAGGCGAGCACGTCCTCTCACAGATTCCGATATTTGATGCTCCTCTTGAACCGACACAAAATGGCTCATGGACTGGTATTTGTTCGCAGATCACTTAGAGTATCACTAGTGAAGGGCCTAGTGTATTCTATGTTGGTTTACTTCTTCTTCGTTCGTCCTGAAAAGGACGTTGGGTGCGTTGTGTCCGTTTACAGCGAGGCTGCCATATTTGCGCCTTTCGGCCGACACATCCGACTTCAGCACTGCATTTTTTGGGACCGGGTTAGCCTTCCCTCTTCGATCCCTACTCACTCAGCCAGACTGCAACGATGCAGCCTGTTTCCAGGATCACCATTTGGAGGTGGAGTATGGTCTTGGTCAGCTCTGGTTCGCTGACCCTGACGCAAGCAGTATAGCTATGGGTCGCTATTCAGTATGAAAGGTGAGCGAAAGGAAGGGCAGAATGTTAGACGGGCCTGTGTCCCCAATTCTCAACCCTTTGAAAATAAAGTTCGTTCGTTCGTTCGTTCGCTGACTGCATTCCTCACTGTTGACGCGTCTTAGGTACCATGTTGGTTTACAAGTCCCGTAACTCGTCTGTGACGTGGTTTCCGCTTGTCCTGATTCTGCATCAGACACCATCAGCGGTGAATATCTTCTGTCCTGTTAGGACAGGTAAATTAAGTGAGATTATTCCGTCTTGTTCTGTCTGAGTTTATTCTAGCCAGTAAAATCCTGGATCAGAAACTGGCAGGAAGGGGTTAATGAGAAGTGGGTCGACACAAATTATAAGCTGAAGCAAGGACCAAGATGTTTTAGTCCTAGGAGGAAGTTGTGCTCAATGTATGGAAAATTAGACAGGCAGAGAAAGAGACAGACAGACAGATTGGCGGATAGAGAGACAGACATGCAAATAGACAGGCAAAGTGAGAAACAGACAGTTATAGATAGAGAAACAGACAAGCAAATAGAGAGACACATGAGCAAACAGTGAGACAGGCAGATACAGACAAATAGAGAGACAGACAGACATATATATAAAATTTAAAAAAAACAAACACCATTGGATATTTAAGGTCTACAAGGGGATAAAACGGAGAATGGAGCATTGGCGAGCCCGGCGCGTGATTATATATATAATATACGCAGGTCTGGGTTTGTGTGCATATGGTTATATATGTGTGCGAGCATGCTGGAGCAAAAACATTTTTTTTAAGCACAAAATTGAAATGAAGCCAGTAATGTGGATGGGATGTAAGTTGAATTAAGACATAATATGTGGGAATATCTGGCCAGGAGTCTTATCATAACGCATTAACCCAATTTTCTCCACAATATTCATGAAAATAGTAATGAAGGTAATTTCACAAATTATGCGTGATATTTGTGTAAAAACCAGAGAACATTGCACAATTTACGACACAAGAAATGGCGTAATCACAAATAACTACTCAGCCTTTGAGAGTATGATTAACCTCATAGCAAAGTTTGGCCACGCTATTTCAAGTTTGAGATGAATCTTACATTTACAACATTTACTTCAGGAAAATAATAAAATGTCATGATTACTTGTTGAAAACCTGCAGGTATTAGCATTCATTCATTCATAACCCTCCACTCCTAAAGGAGCATAGGCCTTCAACAAACACATGCCAAGTCCTCCTGTCACGTGCCATCATCTCAAGTTCTTTCTACGTTCTCCTTATCATTTTCACCTCTGTTTCGAGCTCTCTTCTCCATGTGCTTCTTGGTCTACCTCTGTCTCTCTTGCCCTGGGGGTTCCAGAACAAGGACTGTCTTGTAATGCTATCAACAGGTTTTCTCAGTGTGTGTCCTATACATACTGACTTCACATTTGAGTTGAAGATTCTTATTTTCGTGTTGGATCCGATTTCTCTTGATCTCCATATATTTCCCAATGCAATGAAAGCTCCTCTTGCTTTTTGTATTCTTAATTTGATATCACTGTCTGTCCCTCCAACTTTGTCTATATTGCTGCCAAGATATATGTATGGTTCTATATCTTGTTGTGGTGTTTCTTCAAGTTCAACCCTGTGATCATTACCTGCATTTATTCTCATTATTTTTGTCTTTTCCCTGTGTATTTTCAGACCCAATTGCTGTGACTCTCATCGAGTGTTTTCAATTTGTCCTGCATCTGATTACGGTTATGGGACAGAAGAGCCAAGTCATCAGCAAAATCCAGATCATGCAACTGCTTAGTCAGAGTTCACTGGATTCCATTTCTGTTGTGTTTTGTCGATGATCTCATAACCCAGTCTATTGCTAGTAAGAAAAGAAATGGAGACAAGAGGCATCCATGTCGCACTCCCGTTCTTATCCCAAACGGTGCTGTAAGCTGTCCTTCATGAAGAACTCTGCATGTCATTATTAAATTAATGATCTTCAGTGGAATTCCATAATGCCTCATCAATTTCCAAGGTATTTACATAACATGTTGAAAACCTGCAGGTTTTAGCATAACTTGTTGAAAACCTGCAGGTATTTACATAACTTGTTGAAAACCTGCAGGTATTAGCATAACTTGTTAAAAACCTGCAAGTATTTACATGACCTGTTGAATACCTGCAGGTATTAGCATAACTTGTTGAAAACCTGCAGGTATTTACATGACTGTTGAAAACCTGCAGGTTGCTGTTGAAGGTTTGTGTCCATTCTCATGCATTTTACAACTGTTTTTTAAATCTCTGTCCATTCAAGCTACTATCAACATTCAAGCTACTATCAACATTCAAGCTACTATCAACATTCAAGCTACTATCAACATTCAAGCTACTATCAATATTCCTTCTGTTGCTTTGCCTTGCAAGCCTCTGAGGGAGCCTTTGCTCTGGACTCACCAGCTTCGTGGCGCATGCTGCATGGACAACAGCTTGACCTCCTTACCAAATCGCGCAACCTCGCATCGGTCGAGACATTGTCTTGTGGGCAATGATTGAAGAGAGTGTCAACATCACAACAAAGTAGTCATTAATGACTAAAAGGGATACAACTAGTTTATGGTGGCTGCTCCAGCGCGTGTTTTTGTTGTTGGGAATATCTATAAATAATTCCATAGTTACGTTTGTTCATATGCGAGCAGGAGCATATAAGACAACAAGGTTTAAAATGACAATATCATACTCAGTAAAAACAGAACAAGTTCTATACAACAAAGGTTTAAGATGACAATATCATACTCAGTAAAAAACAGTACAGGTTGCATACAACAAAAGTTTAAGATGACAATATCATACCCAGTAAAAACAGTACAGGTTCTATGCAACAAAGGTTTAAAATGACAATATCATACTCAGTAAAAACAGAACAAGTTCTATACAACAAAGGTTTAAGATGACAATATCATACTCAGTAAAAACAGTACAGGTTCTATACAACATAGGTTTAAGATGACAATATACTCAGTAAAAACAGTACAGGTTGCATACAACAAAAGTTTAAGATGACAATATCATACCCAGTAAAAACAGTACAGGTTCTATGCAACAAAGGTTTAAAATGACAATATCATACTCAGTAAAAACAGAACAAGTTCTATACAACAAAGGTTTAAGATGACAATATCAAACTCAGTAAAAACAGTACAGGTTCTATACAACAAATTGTTTAAGATGACAACAGAGCCGGCCCGTCCATTAGGCGAACCTAGGCGGTCGCCTAGAGCGCAAAGGAGAAGCGTATTCCAGATAAAACATTTGTTTTTAGTGTTAAAAAAATAATTCTTTAAACTAAACAAGCTAATAATTATTTCTAAATAAAGAAATAACAGTATCTAAATATTTTATCTAAAATTAAGAATATATATATTTTAAAAAAAAATAAAGATTGACAGAGGAATGGAGGCCGATAAAAGTTCATTTTGTGATAATGTTCCATGTCGTATTCGTGCACCGTATTGTTATTATTACATCAATCAATAAATCATAGTAATATACAGCAGGCAGATAAATATTATAGATGAATGGATAAACAGATGAATGGGTGGGATCAGGTAAGCTTGATGCTGCGCAGGGTTATAGATAGATAGATAGATAGATATATAGATAGATAGATAGATAGATAGATAGATAGATAGATAGATAGATAGATAGATAGATAGATAGATAGATAGATAGATAGATAGATAGATAGATAGATAGATAGATAGATAGGCAGGCAGGCAGGCAGGCAGGCAGGCAGGCAGACAGACAGACAGACAGATAGATAGATAGATAGATAGATAGATAGATAGATAGATAGATAGATAGATAGATAGATAGATAGATAGATAGATAGATAGATAGATAGATAGATAGATAGATAGATAGATAGATAGATAGTACAGAAAACAACTAAGGCGCACATTTTAAGTCTCGCCTAGGGCGCATGAAACCCTTGCGCCGGCCCTGGATGACAATATCATACTCAGTAAACAACAGGACAGGTTGTGGATCGTCAAGGCTGCTCTAACACGACAAACTATTTTATTGTTAAAATTTTTAAGAATTTTATAGTTACTCAAAATCGCTTGCTGTGAAATGACAATCTGCCATTAGATTTGTCCAACTCACCTTTATTGTTGAACAACGCCATCAAACTGGTGTGGTCCTACATCAAATTGTTGTCTGACAGTAATTACGCTGAACACTGTTTTTTTTTTTTTTCAGTTAAAAATATCTACGTCTTCCTTTGTAAAATTAAGGGTCTTCTTCGTTCGTTCGCTTGAAATATATTGTCTATATCTGCAATGTTGTTTTTTGTATAAACTTCACTGTCTTTTGTAGTTCATACAGAGGTCCGTATAGTTTTGCTTCCAGTGTTGTTTCTCTGGGCCAGTGGGTTTGCCTCAACATATCAAAATTAAGGGTCAAATCACGGCTGCTTAATGAGGTCGTCCACATAAGACGTCACGCAATGTTTGACATTTTTAACCCCCCTCCCTGTCATATTTCGTCACAAAGACTTAGGGCCCCTCTAGTATGACGTGACAAATCTTTTACCCACACCTCCTTATTTTTTAAATTTCTTTTTGTACTACTAAAAAACAACAACGTAATCAAATGTCAATTAGTTACCTAGTCATCATCATCATCATCATTATCATCATCATCATGACCTTTCAACTCCCTAAGAAACAAATGCTTTATGACAAGTCTTCCTGTCCTGTGCCATCAGCTCAGTCTTTCTAAATCTTTGTCATCCCTTCACGTGTGTCTCCAATTGTCTTCTCCATGTATTCCCTGTTCTACCTCTGCCTCTCTTACCCTGGGGATTCCAGAACAAGGACTGCCTTGTATATCTATCCGCAGGTTTGCTCACTTGCGTCCTAGCCATCACCAGCGACATCTTCTCAGGTCTGGTTCTTCTGGCACTTGTCTGGCTCGTGTCATCAGTTCCACATTAGTTGTCTGGTCATACACGTACAGGCCTTCTATTTAAGCAAGCACTCATTTAAGACAGCGTCTGTGGGTTTGAGCGCAGGTCTCTCGCAGCAAAGGTAGCGGGTTGGAAACACGATGGTGTCACGCTACAGTCTGTCAGCTGTCAATTGATTCCTGACTCTACTCTTGGGTCAGTAAAGTCAAAGGCAGCGAGGAGGGGGGGAAGTGGTTACTTCACCTCTTGAAGCTTTATCTAGCATTGTACATCTCCAACACCTCACTCCCCTACAACAGTATCTGCTATAAGACTATCTTTTTTTTATCCATTTGCGAAAGTCGGACGCTTATTGGTTGTTGTTTGCCATCTTCAGAGTCATACAGTTGGACTAACTTGACATTTGAATTGATTCTGATTTTTGTCTTTAAATCTCGATACATTTCTTTGATTTAATCAGACTGTTGAAGCAATGGTGATAACCTTTTACTTTCTTTTTTTTTTAAATCTAACTTTAAACAGCACAATCTATTTAGTCTGCATTTTGTGTCCTAAAGTGTGCATTACATAATTTAACAAAGAAATATATAATTAAAAACAGTTTAAACCAGTTAAAGGTTATAACAACTATCCGATATTTCAGCTGAGATTATAATACTTACTGCTAAATATGCCCGTCAAAATAATGACAAGGAAAGAACTAAAGCTAACGTCTTAACCTTTCATCATCTGCAGCACATTTAGAAAACTGGGGATCTCATTTAGTCATTCTGAATGAAGTTATTTTAGAAATTTTTGCGAAGTTTTGCAAAAAAAATAAATTTGTGGCTGTTTTTGTTTTCAAGAAATGTAATTTATCCTCTTCCCTGTCAAAGGGAACCAGTTAAAAGGCAAGAAAAAATAATAACAATAAAATATATTGTAGATTTTGGACACTTTATGATTTGTTTTCTATTTATTATTAAACATAAAACTAAAACTTTTGTGGGGGGAAAAAGATGCACGTTACATTGAGCGTCGTGAAGTTTAGTGCAAAGGCCAGAAGCGCACAATTTTTATATAATTTCCAGCCTCCAACTTTGGTGGGAAAAGGTTTTGACTGACAGTTCTTGACGGCACGCCGGAGAGAATTAAATATACAGTGGATATAAGTCGTCCACGAGGAAGTCTTTTTTTAATCTAATATGGTCAAAAGTTAACTATTGCAGATACAAGTTAACAAAAGCCGATAAAAGTTAACTATTGCTGATAAAAGTAGAAACATAATTTATGTAAGAAGCGAGTTTGGTTCTTATATTTTTGAGTGACGCCACTTTATTTTCCGACCCCCCCCGTCCCGTCACATAACGTCACAAAGCTTGGAACCCCCCTTTTCCCCCAACCACGGAGGTGTCAAAACGCTATTTTGTGGTTGCTTGCTGGTAGTGACAAGCAAATAGATACGGAAATAGCCGAACGACCGGGTCATGTGACCATCGGAAATTCGGGCGCTAAGGGGTTGAGCACGAAAGATTGATTAGTGATTGGACTGCCGTCCCGTTTGGACGACATTATATCAGTGGCGTATTCTCTATGTGTGCTGTGCGTGCTGCGCACACCTATGCCCGAAGGAAAATAAAAATTTAATGTATTATTCTATAAAATATTTCTCTTATAATGTTCTGCTTTCGGACCGCACGCATCAGGATAACGAATTTTCCCGCATAGAATCTACGAGTATATCTAGTTTCAGTTTCCCAGACGCGTTTTATAGTGCAGTTTTTTTGGTTGGTAGCAATAGCCCGAAGTTTCTCGGGTAATTCCGTCACTATGCGTGCTGCACCTTTCGGATTTACGTTTGAAGACTGGTTTGTGTGGATCGGGGTCATGGCCAGATACGTCAATACAATATGAACATGCGTGCGGTGGTCTTGCAGCTCTCGAGTTGTAAAAATCGGCTGTGTCCGTCCAGTGTTTTTTGTGATTAATTTTTGTTAGTTGCCGGGAATGCAGATTATTACAGTGACAGTGAGTTTCAAGTTGTAAGTTAATTAGTATTTCGGAGATAATTGACATATACCCCTAATAACTACCGTTGCGTAATTGAATATAGTTGGTTTTTAAATTAAGAGGGGAAGAAGTTAAATAGTAGGCGTACATATTCATTTTAAGTAGCAGCATGCCTAGCTCGCATTACCAGGATACGCCACTGCATTATATGCCAGCTTGATGCTGCCCATATTTCATGGAATATCTTGATACAGTGCCCGCCAGATTAGTCTTATGTTGGTGATATTTATTCTAGGGACGTTATTATTTGCTCAGTGATGATTTTTGTGTAAGCTGAGAATTGGTTGTACGTACTTTTGATAGTCGTAGGTCGTTAGTACCATGATGGTTCGCCGCTACGTAGGAGTTAGATAGCCATATTGCCTGGTCTTGCATATTGATATTATATGTTCATTCCCTGTGGCGGCATTTATTTATGTATTTGCATTTCATTAGGCCGTGTGTGGCCAAGTTATGTTCTTGCTAATAAAAGGGATATTAGCTATTTAAAAGCGTTCGTTCCTTGTGTCACCCATTGTTGTATAGTCATACCTTAGTGGACACGAGCCAGATTATGTGTCGTAGTTAAATCTGTACAACAGTGGTAATGCCCTAGTGGTGAGGGGTTAGCCAGCTGGCATTTTCCCCTACCATAGTTAAATAGTGGCTTGTGATAAGAGGTCACTGTGTGACGTCATATGTGGACGACCCCTATTAACACTAAATAGCCCACAAGTCAGCCGCGTCCTTAGTAGCGCTGACAATGATCTAGAAAAGACAACTCTAGTTATCATGGGAACGAATTAACAGAGTTCCCTTTGAATATTCGGCCCATGCACATTTAAGCATGCATTCCTAACGTTGTGACGCCTAGATTTGGGAACATACATTTCGTCAAACAAATTTCATTCGTAGTGTCACAGGAGTAGTGACATACGGTTCGGCATGGCGTAAAATAGAGAAAAATAGGTTGGCTATGAGAAGGAAAGCAATACTCTCAATGCTGGTTACCGGAGAACAAAATAAACAGAGGGTACCACGTCAGAGAACACCGAGACGCAGAGAAGAAAGAACATGAAGTTAACCTACAGAGCTGAGAAATAAAATACTAGTCAGGTTAGAATGACTAACGGTCGAAAAGAATGTAGAATCTTCCAACAATAATCAAGGGGATCATGAAAAATGAGTATTCAGTAAGCCGACATAGTACGAGATCAATGAAAAGCTATCTAGGAGATTTCGGTCATCAAGGTCGAAGCCATACTGTCCGAGGTTCAACAAAGAGAGAAATTTCAGAGAATGACATGCTCATCCTCTAAGGTTGGTCGAGTTGATAGACTTCAATAATCGACTCTTCGTAGGGAAGAAAGGAGCTATTAAGGAGATTCAGTTAAGAGAATGAATCGCGAAGTTAAAAGGGAAATTGATTCAGCGAGATTTCGTAAATCTTGAGGAGTTGAATGTCATAACTAAGATATCATATAAACTATAAACTATTCTCTGGCAAATTAGTGTAGGTTGCTCGCTGAACTTGTCGGTCGTTCTTTGTGTTGATTACAAACCTGCGTCCTTCTTTTTCTAGTGTAACTGTAAAATCTGAAGTTGTAAACTGATAAAAACAAAAGGGAAGATGATAAAAAAAAAGAAATAACCGAAACGATATGGGGGAAAGACTATGTCCAAGTTACGAAGAAAATCAATTAAATTATTGACAGACTATAATGACGTATGACTTATAATTAGGATAGTTGGAAAGGAGTTCAGGGTTCGTTGATTAACATTGGTTCCAGTTATTGAATTGAGTGATCCAGTTACTATTTAATGAATTCCCTTATGGATTAATTCTTAATTCTAAGAAAGAATTATACAGGAGAAGATTGTCAAGTTGGTGATGAAGTTAACTTTAACGAGGAGAGAGTGATAAAGAATTAATCAGAGAAAATTAAAATTAAACCCGCGTCATCGACACAGGGGGATGCTCACCACTATACGATCAATAAAATAAAATAGAATACACTGAGGTGAATAGAAAAAGAAAAATTGATATTCACCTCTAACGGGCTACAAAACCTAATTCAACGCGAAGTACACAAAGATACTATCACGAGCAAATATCTCGCTGTGACAGTAGGTTGGTTGAAGTCATCCGCCTAGCTCAGAAAGGAGAGGAAGTGTGCGCATTAAGGAAATGGGAAAGGGAGGTAGAGAGGTGGTGAAGAGAGTTTGACGATTACTCCATGTAGAATCATATAGTTATAATATATTTATGTTCCTGTTATATGTCACTATTATTGAGGTAAGTGTCAACAAAAAAGCACCAATGATTGGAGAAAATGTCAACATCATATCAAATAAGCACCAATAATTGGAGAAAGTGTCAACATCACAACAAATAAGCACCAAATATTGGAGAAAGTGTCAACATCTCAACACATAACACCAATGATTGGAGAAAGTGTGAACATCACAATAAACAAGCATCATTGATTGGAGAAAGTGTCAACATCTCAACACATAACACCAATGATTGGAGAAAGTGTCAACATCACAACAAACAAGCATCATTGATTGGAGAAAGTGTCAGCATCACACACAAAAAACAATGATTGAAAAAAGTGTTAACATCACAACGAATAACCACAATGATTGGAGAAAGTGTCACCATCACAACAAATAAGCACCAATGATTGGAGAAAGTGCCAACATCACAACAAATAAACACGAATTATTGAAGAAACTGTCAACATCACAACTAATAACACCAATGATTGGAGAAAGTGTCACCATCACAACAAATAAGCACCAATGATTGGAGACAGTGTCAACATCACAACAAATTAACACGAATGATTGGAGAAAGTGTCAACATCACTACAAATAAACAACAATGATTGAAGACAGTGTCAACATGACAACAAATAACCAATGATTGGAGAAATTGTCAACATCACGAAAAATGACACCAGTGATTGGAGAAAGTGTCAACATTGTGACGAAATCAGTTGTGCATTTTTATAACTCTCATCCACTCCGGCAGTACCACTTCATTTCTTCATTTTTCTCACTCATCGTCCTATTATTTGGCATATTTATTGCCCTGACAATTTTTTGGTGTGACCACTCCTCAGACTTATTTACGTTTTTCCAGGGGAACTGTGGTATTATCGTAACAATACCCATTCATTAAACTGGTCAGTGGATTTTACGCTTATCAATTCAATCAGTCTGACCACCTTTTGATAGCGACGGCGCCTGTTTACCCAAGCTGGTCGTGCTGATTGATTCAATAGAATACCGTATTGTCCGTCTGAGAAATCAGTCTGGGGGATTCACACACACAGGCGATAATGAGATAATCGTTTCCGCTGGGCCCGTCTCGGTATCAATATTACCGATAACCTGTCTGGGGAAGACAATATTTGAAGGTAGCATCTGGACATCAAATAAGTTCCCAGATTTGTTTGTGAGTTGGCGGAAATATTACCGCATTATTTGAAAGAGGTCACGCGATGGAATTTTAAAATGTAATATTTTAAACACGTGGGGGATATTTTGAATTAAAACACCCCAACCCACTGCTAAAGAGCTTGCCATTGGTTTGATTTGAGACGCCGGAATAAACAATGAATCTCATTGGAAACGTCGATGGAAGTATCATCCGAGATTTGAACTGGAAACTGAGAATATAATATACGAAAAGCGGAGTCACAGACCAGACAGCTTCGCAACTTCAAGCTAGCAACTCCCAAAAGCTAGAAAGAGAAGGATCGGACAAAGGTCTTAAAAGTGACAGGTAGAAAGTATTTGGGCAACTTAAAAATGTAAAACCGCATTTTAAATACGAAGTCTGGATACCTAAGTAATGAGATCACCCGTCACAAGAGGAATCATAATATTTCCCAGACCAAGTTATTCGCAGAACACCCGCCATAAGAGGAATTACTAAAATTTCCAGGCCAAGTGATTCAAGAGCACATAACCTAAATTGCTCGTGTCTATTCTAACCTGTGCGAGGAGATTGTAGATTCCCACAGTTTTGGGGTAAGTGTAACATTTATTTTACAAATGTGAATTTGACATGTTTTTCTTGATAGGTGATTAATAATGAGGCTGGCAACCTCAACATATGAAAATACTTTACTCATGAACCACTGCAGCAAGCGATTGTGATTGTTTCTGGCTAATCGTGCGGAAAACCGACAGCAGAGGTGACCCCAGACTCCGACTGGAGCAGTAATGAGTGATGATTACATCACATGTGCCTCAAGTTCATCATATCATTTTGTGAGATACATGTAACTTGTTAATGTTAGTTCAGGCACAAATCATTATTCGCGCTGTCCAGACACTTTTTCCCAGTTTAATACCCAGAAGAGTACTGGTGATTTTTAATCATCTTCTTTGAGCTAAGCTGTGTACTCAAGAATTTAATTCTTCTGAGAGATTAACAATGATGGGTGGACAGCGAGAGGATGCGCCTGTTAAGCTTCCAACTCAGTGTACTTAGCAAAGGCATTTGTTCTTTCTATATATTTTGTCTAAAAAGTTTGTGGTTACAAGCTATCAGACGGTTTGAAGTACTAACGTTACTACGCAGCTAGTGTGAGAGAAGAGCATCAACACCGACCGCCTACACCGACGGGTTATGGCGAGAAGTGCACTCATCACCAAACAGAAGTGACGGAAACCACGGCGACAGGACTCACCTAGAGTTAAGTTCTTGTAAAAAAGGCATCAGCGAAACGGACGTTTATCACTCCCCTATTAAGTCTCTGTGAAGACGCTTTCATCTAAAATTTCACCAATCTTTCCATATTCATTTTAATCTGTTAAAGACTGATTCACTATTAAATGTATTACTTCTTCTTCAGGTGCCTGGTCTGGAACAGACATTGGCGATCATGACCCTCCAATCTTCTCTGTCTTTTGATAGTCTAATGAGGTTGTTGTTGCCCATGCTGTTGTTTGTTGCCCAGTTGTTTAAGCTTTCCACATACATCTTTCTCTGCCTTCCTCTTCCTCTCCTACCTGGTATTTTCCCACATAAGACTAATTCCTCCACTCCTCCTCTTCTGTTAATATGTCTCATAAATTTCATTTGTCTTTTCCTGATGGTTTTGATGAGCGAACTATTAACACCCGCAGCTGTCAATACCTCTTCTCTGTCCACGATATTCTCAGTATCCTTCTCAAAAACGACATTTCCGCTGCCTCCAGTTTTTTCACCATTTGGTTACTCATTGTCCAACATTCGCATCCATATAAAAGAACGTACCACACGTAGCCCCTTAGTAAGCGAATTTTTGTGCTTATGGTGATGTTTCTGTTTTTCATTACGTTGCTCATTCTAGTAAAGGCTTCTTTGGACATGGCGATCCAATTCTTTATCTCTGTGTCACATCTCCCATCTGATGTCAATGTGTAGCCTAAATATTTAAAGAGATTGACTTGTTTCATTTTTTTCTCTTTTGCTGTTCAAAGAGCATACTGGTATTTGTAATTTCCTAGAATCTACCAAGCATACAGTTTTGCTGACATTCAAAGATAATCCTTTCAACTCGCTCTCTTCCACTACTTTGTCTCGAATGATTTGTAGATTTTCCTCTGACTCAGCTGTTAAAACTGTGTCATCTGCATATCTCAGATTGTTGATATTTCGTCCTCCGACTTTAATTCCTGTGTTCAATGTTTCGAAGATCAGGTGATAACACATCCCTGTCTAACTCCTCTTTTAATTGCTCTGAATTCACTTAGTTCTCTTTCAAATCTGATCGCGGATTCCTGCTCCCAATGTATGTTCCTTATTATCCTAAGATCTTTCCCGTCTATATTTAGTTCATGTAAAATATCAAAAAGGTCTTGGTGTTTCACTTTGTCAAATGCTTGTGAGTAGTCTATAAAGCATAGATAAAGGTCTCTTTGTACCTCAATACATCTCTCCATGAGCATTGATAGTGTGAAAATTGCATTTCTGGTACCTTTATCAGCAACGAAACCGAGTTTCAGAAATTTCTGGTCGTATTCTATTTCTTGTCCTTTCCATTATGATGCGAAGGAGTATTTTGGTGACATTGCTCATTAGGCTGATTTTTCTATGTGATTCGCATTCTGTTGTTCCTGGTTGTTTAGGTATAGTGATGAATACTGATCTGCAAATGTTTGGGAGTATCTCTCCTGTGTCATATATCTTGTTCAAGAGTTTTGTTATTTCCTCTATACCAAGTTCTCCTAGTGCTTAATAGATTTCTACAGGAATATTGTCAGGCCCTAGTGCTTTACCATGTTTCATTTTCTTAATAGCATATTCAACCTCGTCTTTCCATATGGGTGGACCTTCCATGTTTTTTCTTATGTTTGGTTTATCGCCTCTATCATCATCATATAGCTCCTCTATATATTCTGACCATCTATATACTGATACAAAAGCATTTTAAGAATGCCGTAGAGTCATCAAAGTCGATGCCAGGGGCAGACTGTGGAAGTGATCACATTACAGTTGTGTGTAATCTAAGAGTGAAACTGAAACTACTCAAGAAATCAAAAAGAACCCCCAAGTTCCAAGCCAACTTGTTGAAGACCAATGAGGATATGAGAGAAAAGTTCACCATATCGGTAAGGAATAAATTCGAAGCACTCACTGGCCTTACATCGATAGAAGAGAGATGGCAGGAATTCAATAAATGTATTGAGATGTCAATGCAAGAACATATTCCCAAGCCAGGGAAAAAGGAACATAAAAAATGGATGACAACATAAATTTTAGACCTCATGGAATCGAGAAGACTGGCGAAAAATGATGAAAAAGAATATCAAAAATTAAATAGAGAAATAAAGAAGAAATGCAACGTGGCTAAAGAGGAATGACTCAACGCGCAATGCAAATAAATCGAGAGCAACAAAAACAGTGATAATAAAAATATACACCAAAAAGTAAGAGAAATATCTGGGCAGCGTACCTGCATTCAAACAGGATGTATAAAGTCAAAGGAAGGAAATATTCTAATGGACAAGGAAGATATTTTATATAGAAATGTGTTACATGTTATTTTAAAACTAAACAAACATAGTTGATTCAGTTATTACATGTATGAATGTATGAAAGCAAACGTATGAGCCAGAATATTATATATATATATATATATATATATATATATATATATATATATATATATATATATATATATATATATATGTGTGTGTGTGTGTGTGTGACAGCGCCATCTTGAGATCTGTCGTTCTCGGCGCTGGCCCCATCTGGTCAGCCATATTGTCTCTGTGGTTTAGTGCCTTTTCATCACGTTATCTTCAAGCAGATTTATTACAAGGCCATAATAAAGCCTACATATTAGTTGTGTTTTTGCTCTAGTTGTGTAAATCTGTGTTTTCATGCATTCTAGAGCAATAATCGCGTGTGACGCAGATTAATACGCGTAGCGCGCAGTAAGTTGAGTGGTTAGGCCAGGGCTTATAAAAGGGGTAGCAAGCGGCGAAACTGGTCGATTTTTGAGAGAGCCGCCCAGGAGAGAACAGACGAGCTTAGACAGAGCCAAGCTGTAAATGCCTTGAGCACGTGAGTTAATTTAAATTAGCATTAGTTTTCTAGGATTCTGAAATAATATCGATGTGGCTATTTTAATGTTTAATGAGATAAATAGATAGATAGATAGATGTGAAAGTTTAAGAGCGATTATTTCATTCTTCAGAAAGGCAGATATAGTGTGAGGCTATTTCACTGGAATTTAGATAAGATTAACGATAGCAAGATAGCAGCCTCGTGGTGATAAAAAGCGACGCCAGCGAGTCGGAATAACACGCACCGCGTGGTAAATGTTACGCCAGGTGACACGCTGTGTATTTAGTTCCAGTTTGGTTTAAGTCGAGAATAATTATATCTTATTTCTTTAATGTAAAAGTAATTGAGCGTATTTCACGATGATTGATTATTCTACTGTTTATCTTTAGTGGTTACTTTGAAGGGAGGATAGTCATTTAGATTTCTGGTGAGATGAGAGCCACTCCTTGGTTGCGTAAGGCAAGTTGAGACAGGTGTTTCTCTGTTTGCTCCTGGTGGAGCATGGAAACACCAATGCGGCTGGTGTCCACCACAAGTCAACAGAAGCATTTTTATGCTATTATAGTGGTTGTTTCTGTAATAATGTGTTTCATGTGATGAGTTCCCAATCTCATCAGGGGTCATATATGACACGCTTGTGGCCAGGCGCACCAGTCGTCACTTACGACATGTTCAGAGTGCAGGGACGAGTATTGATGTGAGTCGGTTGAGAGGTAGTAGTTAATTCTCATTATTGAGATTATTTGTTGTACATGTATTGAAGAATATTATTTTATGTCCAGTTGATTATTATTGTTATGTGAACATGATTTGTGAGAGCACGTGGGCGTACTTGATGTATATTTCTCTTCTCCGCTCCTGAGGGAGCATGGGGCCACCGGTGTGGTTTGTCTCAGCATGAAGCATTCAGATGCTCTTGCAGTAGTGGTTTCGGTAGCAACCTATGTTACCCGGTGCGATTGCCAGCCTCATGCACAACACCATACTAGTCGCATTGGGCGACACGCATGAGTATGTGAGATAGTTGAGGATATCAGGTGGGCGCATGTTTTCTGTATGGTAAGTGTTATTATCCATGCTATTGATGTTCACTTAGACATTGTTTTATTTATTGTTTTTCAGACAGTCTATGAACACTGACTGGGTGTTTGTTTGATTGTTTGTTTGGTGTTCGGTTCTGTTCGGTAGAATTAAATGTTGATCTGCATAAGGCTTTGGGTTGCTTGAATTGTTAAGTCTGCTGCTGAGAGAGTTGCAAGCAACCAATAATTGCAACCCCTGTCAAACGATCCTTTATAAATTTTCTTAGTGCACGGGTCTTGGGTGTGAGGCACACCTAGCCCCTGTCATATATATATATATATATATATATATATATATAGATATATATATATATATATATATATATATATATATATATATACACATCTAGACATATATTTACCTCTAAACAGAGCTATACCATTATAAGAGGAAATTCGCTGAATTAACTCAGCTGGGGGCTTGAACGGGCTAAAAACCGGTGCTTAATCCTTCACAAAAGGCGGCGGATCAGATATAAGTTACCAATTGTTCAGCCCAATGCAACATTGTTCTTGACTTCTGAAAATATCTTGTGAAATCACCCTTAAGGTAGAAGCGTCATTACCCTTCTATCTACATCTCTGCCAAGAGTAATTTTGTGCGAAGGTAGACACATTTGACGACCCATTTAGATACTCTTGAGTTTTGGCCACTGTTGGACCACTACTGCAAAGCAGGGGCGCAATCCGTGACAAACATCACAAGAAATAAACACCAATGATTGGAGAGAGTGTCAACATCACAACAAGCAACACCAGTGAATGGAGAAAGTGTCTACATCACAACAAATAACATCAATAATTGGAGAAAGTGTCAACATCACAACAAATAACACCAGTGATTGGAGAAAGTGTCAACATCACAACAAATAACACCAGTGATTGGAGAAAGTGTCAACATCACAACAAATAAACTAATAATGGAAGTTCCCTGAAAGAACGTGTAGTTTTCCCAAGTGTGACGCAAGAAATGTTTTGTCCCTATGAGTTTTCACACAAGTTCATAGGTCGGTCCCTTCCAAGCCTTTTTTTGTTTAAACTGTCGGATTATTACAACTAGTTGTACAGGAAATTGAGTGAGGATTAATACAAGAGGAAACTGGGACCAAGTGAAATAAAAAACATAGTTCAGTTATACCACCCTGGAAACTGGCCAGTGCGTCATTAGCACCTCGGATATTGGCCTCGAATACTGCTGACCTCTTAAATAAGAAAAGAAAGCTTTTTGGTTCTCTTAGAGTTCTTGTAGGGGTTGAACCCCAATTTCCCCTCCGAACGAGCCGCCACTGATACTGGAAATAATATTTATAATACTGGTGGGGCAACATTCTAGACAAGAATATCTGCTGTCATCTGACCATTGGTGTCATGTGATCGTTGCTGTCATGTGACCGTTACGGTCATGTGTTCGTTACTGTCATGTTACCGTTGATGAAAAATTAAGGTTGACATCTTGTAAGAATGAATCCTAACCAACATCCTCAGAGGCCATTTCACTTCAAGTTGGAAGCGACCAGGAAAAGTACAAATTATGTGGCATGAATCGAGGATGTCACAGTCACACATCTTAATACACATGCCACAAGAACCTAGCATGTCCCTCCCTACACGTGCGCTGCATTGAAAAGCAATTACTAAATAGGCCTACACTTTGAAATGTTTCACGACGTATTACACTCCTCCTCCGTCCCCGGGCGGCGTCTCTTCCCCCCCCCGCCCCCCCCCCCCCCCAATTAACTCATACAGATTGATTTAAATTCACCTCGATTGAAAGAAGTTAAACATGTTCACATTTTTTTTTATTTCAAGTGACCTTCCCAAATTAATCTTCCAGCAAATATTTTTCTGTAAGAAATTATTCAAGCAAGTTCCAATAGTTTTTTTTTTAATGAAACATTAATGTCACGGGTTGCCTCCCCTGCTTTGCAGTAGTGGTCCAACAGTGGCCAAAACTCAAGAGTATCTAAATGGGTCGTCAAAGGTGTCTACCTTCGCACAAGATTACTCTTGGCTGAGATGTAGATAGAAGGGTAATGACGCTTCTACCTTAAGGTAGCCTGCACAAGATAATTCAGAAGTCAAGAACGATGCTGCTTAGCGCTGAACATTTGTTAACTTATATCTGTCCGTCGGCTTTTGTGAAGGGTTTAAGCAATCGTTTTTAGCCCGTTCATGCCCCCAGCTGAGTTAATTCAGCGAATTTCCTCTTATAATGGTATAGCTCTGTTTAGAGGTAGATATATATATATGTATTGGTATATATATATATATATATATATATATATATATATATATATATATATATATATATATATATATATATATAATAGTAATGCTCATACGTTTGCTTTCATACGTGTAATAACTGAATCAACTATGTTTGTTTAGTTTTAAAATAACATGTAACAAATTTAATAGTGAATTAGTCTTTAACAGGTTAAAATAAATATGGAAAGATTGGTGAAATTTTAGATGAAAGCTTTCGTCATCGAGCCTGGGTAGAGGAATGTTTTTAAGACTATTGTCCGTTTTGCTGGCGCCTGTTAATCAGAACTTAACTTTTAGGTGAGTCCTGCAGCTGTGGTTTTCGTCACTTCTTGGTGATGAGGGCACTTCTTCACACAACTTGTCCGATTTAGGCGGTTGGTGTGGATTCCCTGCTTTTCACTCACAACTAGCTTCGTTCCACAAACTTATTTTTTAGACAAAATAGAAAAACAAATGCCTCTGCTAAGTTTATTTGTGGGCTGCCAATTAACAGGCACATTCTCGCTGTCCACCCACCTATGTTAATCTCTCAGAATAATTAAATTCCCAAGTACACATTTTAGCTCAGGGAAGATGATTAAAAATCAGCAATATTTTTCCGGGTATTAAACTGGGAAAATGTGTCTGGACGGCGTGAATAATGAGTTGCCAGAGTTACAATTAACAAAGTGCATATATCTCACAAAATATTATATACTTTAGGCACATGTGCTGTAATCATCAGTCTTCACTGCTCCATTCGGAGTCTGGGGTCACCTCTGTTGTCGGTTTTCCGCACGACTAGCCAGAAGAAATCACCAGCGCTTGCTGTAGTGGTTTATGAATATACTATTTTCGTATGTTGAGGTTACCACCTTCATATATAACCACTTATCAAGAAAAACATTTCAAATTCACATATGTCATATAAAAGTTACAATTACCCCAGTTGGGTTATACACAATCTCCTCGCACAGTTTAGAATGGACACGAGCAATTTAGCTTACATGCTTTCGAATAACTTGGTCTGGAAATTTTGAATCCCTTTTATGATGGGTGAATCTGCGAAACACTTGGTCTGGGAAAGTTTCTCTTACGACGGGTGATCAAATTCTTTAGGTATCCAGTCCTAATATTTAAAGTCCTAGTCCCTTAAGTTTTCAGAGTTGCCCAAATACTCGATCTGTCACTTATAAGTATGGAATTCTAGGTCCAATCCTTCTTTCTCTGGCTTTTGGGAGTTGCTCGTTTGAAGTTGGAAAGCTGTCTGTGTTCTGTGTCTCTGATTTCGCTAGATTATATCTTCGTTCAAAACACAGATGGTACTTCCGCAGAAATGTCCAATGAAATTCAATGTTTATGCCGGCTCTCACTTCAATCCAATCATAAGATCTTTTGCACTATGTGGGTAGGGGTGTTAAATTCAGAATCTCCCACGCATGTTTAAAATATTACATTTAATATTCCAAAGCGTGACCTCTTTCAAATCATGCGGTAATATTTCCGCCAACTCACAACAAATCTGGGAACCTATTTGATGTCCAGATGCTACCTTCATATATTGACTCGCCAGACAGATTGCCTGCGATAATCACACACAGGGGTGGTCCTGTGAAACGACTATCTCATTATCGTCTGTGATCGTGTGTTCTCCAGACAGTCAAACAAAAGGATCACCGGCCGCTCAGACAAACAATATAGTTTCCTCAGACATTCAGACCGCAACCCAGGTGTTAATTGCCTGATTGTCGCTGGCCGCGCCAATGAGTTACGTCAAAGTCGTTAAATCTCTTCACGTTTGCCGTCTGTATCAAAAGATGGCGAGCCGGCTTTTCATGATAAGAATATCGCTCGCTTGAATGCAGACGGTAAACGTGAACGTGATGGTTGAATTTGACGTAACTTATTTCCGACCCAGACAGAGCATGCGAGTGACCACCTGTGTTTTGAGGTTGGTCACTGCGCGTCCCGACACTTTGCGGTAGGGAACAAAGGAAGCCATTTTGTCTGTCTGAGGGAGCCGGCTGTGGTCCCCGTACATCAGGGATTATCTGTCTGGCGGAATGTTTGAGTACGCGTGATAATCACTTTATCATTTTTGTCCAGACATTACCGGCGTCTTTATTACCGATAAACCATGCAGAAGAGACATTATGAGCAAGGTAATCATTAGGGATGAGATCACAGATGTGTTGGCAAGTCTGTGTAATAGCAACGGAAGTAATCATGCCATATTTGAAAGACAAACATAAAGGTATGTTTTCAGGCACTCGTAAGAAATAAAGAAGTAGAAAACTAGACAACAGAAAAACAACAGACGTGAGTGGCTTATCCAGGACTCGAACCCAGGACCTTCCGTGCGACAACCCCGCCTAGCTATTCAAGCGAATCACACTATCCTCCCTGCGATTGGTTCAATCGCGAGCAGGAAATAAACAATAGCTATGATTGGCACGTTTGTCCGAAACCACATGTGGAAGCTTGGAGGAAGAAATGAGAATTTAACCTAACAAATTCGGAGACTAAGACAGACTGCATTACAACGTCAAAAGAGCAACTCCAGGAGCCAGAGAAGAATCCCAAATTAAATAGGACAGGACCGAAGTATTTTGGCATCTTTGAAACGTAAAAGAAAACCCATATTTTTAAATACTAAGACTGTATACCTAGGAATCAAAGCACCCGTCATAAGAGGGATTCTAAATTTACCCCAGACCAAGTGTTCGAAGCATCTAATATATTTTGCTGCGTCCATTCATCTGTGCCAGGAGATTGTAGATCCCAAGTTGGGGTGAGTTGTACATTATTTTTACAATGTGAATTTGATATGTTTGTCTTGCTAAGTGGTTATACAAGCCATACGAGGCTGGCAACCTCAACATATGAAAACAGTGTATTCATAAACCACTACAGCAAGCGCTGGTGATTGCTTCATGCTAGTTCGTACAGAAAATCGAAAGCATAAGTAACCTCAGAATCCGAATGGAGCAGTGAGGAGTGATGATTACATTACATGTGCATAGTGTTTATATTTTCATTTCTGAGTTATATGTAAACCTCAGGCACAAGCCACTCGCTCTGTCCAGCCACAGTTTCCCCTTAAATTAACCAGAAGAATAACGGTGATTTCTAATCATATTCCTTGAGTTATGCTGCATATGCTCAGGGAGAATAAACTCTCAGAGAGGCAAAACTAGTGAGCGGACAACGTGAAAAGGCACCTGTTTAATCTTCCGACCACAACGTAGTTAGCAGAGGCATTTGTTTTTTTTTATTTTCCCTAAAGTTCGTGGTATGAGACTAGTTGGTCGTAAGAGTTTCTACGCCACTAGTTTGTAATTCAAGAGCTGGGATTCGACACTAACCACATGCACTGTACGAGTTTTGTAGATAAGTGCCCTCATCACAACAGACTTCACGAAGCACCTGCGGCATTACTCAATCATTTGAAGAGCTAAGTGCTTATTAAAAGGCGAATGGAACGGATTTTTATAATTCCCATATCAAGTCTCTATAAAGACACTTTTTATCTAAATTTCACCCATCATTGATATTTATTTTAAATGTTATTTTACAAACTCATAGTTGATTCAATTATTATAGTTATGAGAGCGTACTTATATATCGGACTCTTTAATATTGTCACAGCGTTATTTCGCAGTGCATTTAATGTTGCGTGTTCGGCGATAAGCCAGTCGGGAAAGGCCGAGGTTAGCCGAACTGGTGGTCATGTGACTACCGGAAGTCGGGGAAAAAGGCGCAAAATTAGTGAGTAAGAAGCTAGCCTTGTCCGGGAAGAACGGATTTTTCCCTTATGCCAGCGAGGTCGCTGTGTGGTTTATATTGTAGACTGTAAACTGAGTGCCTGCCATATTTTCGGACCTTTGTGATAATTACGTTGTGAAGTCTAGAGCAGTGTAGAAGCTAGATTGTATTGTCTACCAGCCGTAGTTTGATAAGATGTCGATGATTTTGAGTGTGTCATTGTCATAGTTGTGCCGCTCAGGTGAGCGATATTCATAGCAGCCATTGGAGTGTATAGTTTGTACCTTCGTGTATGGAGGGGATAGTTTAAGCTGCTAAGGCAGGTTTACAGTGGTTTTCTCATTATTGTATTTGATGCGTTTGATGGCCGTGTGAGGCCTTATTGTGTGTGTAGATTATTAAAGGGAAGTACCTGTTGAAGGTGTTTATTACTTTTGTCAGCCATTGTTGTGTGGTCATACCCTTAGTAGGGCGAGCCTATAGTTGTTATTATAAACCCACTCAGCAGCGGTGTAACCCGTGGAGTGTTCTCCATGATAAGTGGTTCCTGGCAGCTGGGGAGCTCTTATCCGGTTCTTTTGTGAGCCTAAAGGCCATGGGGCCAATATTTTACAGTACAGAAGGCTAGAAGTTTCTTTGCACACATATGAGAAGTTTATAGCAGCGGTGTGAACACTTCTTCATGTTTTCCAGTGTTTACGGCAGTGTGTTTGTTATGCAGTATCAGTGAACTGTTTCATTCACGTGTTAACCCGGTCGCGGTATTTGACCTAGTTTGGAAAGAGGACACAGTGGAAGGTTAGTGTTGTCAATACAGCTAATATTTGACATTTATTGTGTTGTATTGTGGTTTTGGAAAGTTCACTTTTGTGCTAGGTTTTCCAGTTATGGATAGGAGGGGTGCTACAAGGTGCAGAGGAAAGTCATAGCTGGTGTCGAGCAACACAATTTGATCTGTTACAATGCGTACTTTGTAGCTTAGTGCTAGGAAGTTGGTGATCCAGACGGAGCAGCGGAGGTTAGTTGTGCAAGGCGTCAATATAGTTGGTCCTTATAGGGCTGTGGGCTTCTGTCCCTGACTGTGGTGTCGGCATAGGAGATTAGAATTTCTTGTGCGGTTGGTGGTGGTATTTGGGCTCTGGTGCTAGACTGTGGTGTCAGCAGAGGAGTTTAGATCGTCGGTATTTGTTGGTATTGGTAGTGTCAATAGTGGCGGTGGCATCTTTCGGGCTCCGGTGCTTGACTGTGGTGTCAGCAGAGGAGATTAGAACGTCTGTATCTCGTTGGTATTAATAGTGTTGATAGTCGTGGTGGCATCTCAGGATGTGTGCAACTCTTCTTGTCTAGATCATGTTCTAGATCATCGCAACTATTGATGCGCACGGAGCCGACCGGCAGTAGTGTCATCGTCCGTACTGTTCTATCTACCTGGGAAAATTACATTCCCGAGTTCCTGCCAAGTTCTGACGTCATCATGCCTTACCGATGAGCCTTTCCATATGGAGTCTACCCATGCCTCGATCAGGGTCCCAGTACCGCTTGATGAAATGCCAGTTACTGAAGTCTGCTGATCTGCGTGGTCCTGGGATATACTGTGCTGAAGAGTGAAGGCTGCTGGGTTCCTGAAGTGACATAGTGTGTTGAACTGTGCTTATGTATTATACGCATCACCGTGCCAAAGGACTTGATCGTTATTATCTGGCACATAGACTAGTGAAGAAGTCTTGTCACCAGGACATTATTGCGTTTACGGTCGTTATTCTTGCTGTGGATAGTGCTGTGATAACACCGTGAAGAACATTGTTTACTGTTTGGATGCTGTTCGTAGAGACTGGTGTGTGCTGTTTTCATCTACCATCATCTGTGTCTGAGGAGCTACGTGGAGATGCATCGCTGGATCGTCAGTTAAGTTATTGTTTGAATATCTGTGTACGGTGATTTGTTGTATTTTTGTTTTTTCATTTCTCGTTTTATTTTTGGTTTTTTTTCCCTTCAATTCCGTCTTCCTTTTCTGTCTATCCATCTGGTACAATTTATCGCACAGTCTGGTCTTCTAGATTAGTGGGACCTTTTTGTTGGGGTCGTGTTATGTTAGCATAAAGCAATAAACATTTTTCTGTTCCTTTTACAACGCCTGTTCCTTGAGGTATTCTTATTTCTTTTTTCTTTCTTTCCTTTTGTTTTGTTCTTTTTTCGCTTTCTTTATAGACTTAGTCTGTGACTTTATATGTTGTTAGTTGGTTATGTGGGATCTGTTACTCTAATTTCCTTTCACTTGGTGTTTTTGTTATTTCCATAGTGAATATAGTTATATAGTATATGGTACAATGTTATTATTGCTTGAATGTATTTAGTGTGATTTTGGTTGGTATGATTTAGATAGTGGCTAGTTAAGGTGATAGCTCTCAGCACTTCATTGTTACATGTAGTTGTTGTTCTAGTCTGCTGTGTTGAATATTATATTGGTGAGTTCAATTCTTTCTTTTCTTACTTGTGGGAAAAGATTGGATTAGACTGATCCCTTCTAGGGTGTGTTTAGTGGTGGAGTCAGGCAGAAGGGTTTCCTGCGACTGCCCTACTTAACATACCAAGCTTAGTATTTGTTAGGTGTACTGGTGTGGTTTGTATTTACGTTGTCCTGTACATTCAGTAATTCTATTGTCGTGTTTAAGTGGTGTTATCTCTCGTTCCTTCTTGCTATCTTGTAAATACGTTAACGGGTATCCCTTGTTTTCGTTCGTTTTCAGTCACGCATTGTATATATCAGTCTATCTCTGCTCAAACCTTGTCTGTCATCTTATTAGTCGTGACTGGTAGTTATCGTGGTGTTTAGTGTGTGTCTTATTATCTGTGGAGTGTTTATTTTTGCCATTTGTAAACTTTGTATGGTCAGAGTACTACACCAGTGTGGGTGCTATTAAGTTACTGTGGTGTATAGGCTGACTTATTGTTCAATTTTCGTGTCGGTGCCCCTTACAGTTGTGAGGTGGTATAGTACCAAGGGGTATTATCAGCTAGTGAGATACAACTATCGACTATAATACGGGCTTTTCAGTTGTATCCCAGAGACTAAGTGGTCTGGAGGACCAAACCTAGAGAGTAAGTAGACATAAGCCAAGAGGCAGAGAACGGTCATACTGAGTTGAGTGGTGAAGTAGGTTATATATACATTCATATGCGTGTACTTTGAGCAGTGTCATTTCTATGCATATATCATTATATGGTACATACTTGGTAAGCAGAGAGGTATGTTTTGATATTAGTGAGGTGGTTTAGTGCACATATGATTGAGTAAGTTAGTAAGAATCTATATCAGAAGGAGCAGAGTTATAGATAGTATTGAGTATTGTGAGTGTACATCATGGACTTACAGGGTTTCATTCTGATAGGCAAAGAATGTGGGTACACTGGGAAAGAACTGATGGATTTTGCCAAGGCAGAATACCAGTCAGAGGAAAATCAAGAAGCTTTGGAGAAGAAGAAGATTGAGAAGCAGAAGCAGGAAAGAGATGCTAGCGCTGAAGAGTTAGAGCTCAGAAGAAGAGAGTTCGAATTACAAGAAAAGAAGATGAAAGAAGATAAAGAATTTCAAGAAAAGAAGATGAAAGAAGATAACGATTTAAAACAGAGAGAGTTAGAGTTAAAAGAAAAGAAGACGAAAGAAGATAAAGAGTTACAAGAGAGAGAGAGAGAGAGAGAGAGAGAGAGAGAGAGAGAGATGAAAGAAGATAAAGTGTTACAAGAGATAAAGATTAAAGAAGATAAAGAGCTACAATAGAGAAAGATGAAAGAGGATAAAGAGTTAAAATTAGAAAAGGAGAGAATGAGAGTAGCTCTGGAGGAAAAAAGACTGCAGGTAGAAGCCGATAAGGAAATATAATTGAAGAGAATAAATGTGGGTGCGAGTAATCAGAACTCGACTCCGAGGAAGTCTCATCGTCCCTTTAGGCTGCGTCTGCCGAATTTTAATGACAAAATAGATAGTTTGGACTTCTTCCTGGAGAGGTTTGTGGCCGAATGCGTGGCCTGGAAGGCTAACAGAGACGAGTGGCCATCTCTGTTATCCACATTGCTAGTTGGGCCTGTGATGGAGACTTTTTATAGCCTTCCGCTGGAAGAGCAAGCGGATTATGACAAGGTGATGGAACGGTTGCTCCGGAAGTTCCGTTTGACGGCTGACGGGTACCGGAAGCGGTTTAGAAACACCATGCCAAGTGCAGACCAGGACTTCGAAGATTTTATTTCGAAGATCAAGCTTCTGCTAAATAGATGGATTGAGATGGAGGGGATTAACAAGGACTATGATGGCTTGATAGACCTGGTGCTACGGGACAAGGTGTTGTCGTCATGCTCGTCAGAGATAGTAGCATTATTCCAGGAACGACAACCTAAGGATATTGCTTCTATGGCCCAATTGGGGCACCACTACGTCCTGGCCCATCAGGGCAAACCCATCCATCGGTCTGGTCTGTCAGATGACTTAGTTGCAGGCGTCGGCAAAGTCCAGCGCCAACCGTGGCAAAATCGGTCAGATAGCTTCGAAGAACAGAAACACGATAGGCCCTCCTGTCCTTATCAACCATGCAGAGGGAATTACGGTAACTCCCGATCTTATCGGAATGGTCGATCGAACTGGCACAACCGGCAGTGGAGAAGTGATAGCGACGGAGGAGAGCGCCAAACGCGAAAGCAGGTACGCGTTGAGTAGTCCCGAGACGAAGATCGGGTTTACTATAAAACAAAACATTCCAAGCGGAGAAATGGATCTGCAGATAGCCGATCATCCTACTCCGATGTGCGGTCTTCACCAGCTAGCAGCCCCAGCAATATTCCACGCGAGGAGTCAAAAGGGGAACGCAGATGTTCCAATTGTAATGGCAGGGGTGTTACGGTGTTATTTTAAATGACGGCGTCTGCTGGGGTTTAGCCGTGCGCAATGTTTAGGGGTCAATAATATTAATAGAATATGTCGATATTTTACGGTATACTGAACGCGAAATATATGCTAAGATTATGACGCATTCGCGTTGGGAAGGTCACGCTGGGTGACTTGGTTACATTGCCCTTGTTACGCTATCCGTCAAGCAAAGAAGTCGTGTCTTGTATTTCTTCCAAGGAAAGGCTTAGTATATAGCCTATATATATGAATCAATGTAGAACTCAGGGTCAGTTCGGATATTAATCTAAGTATGAGATTAATTAATTAAATTAAATGATGGAAGGAGAATCGTATTATGATTCAAATTGTAGCTGTCAAGAACTCATGCGCTCATTTCTGGCTGTTGACTACAGCAGTGCATGTACATAGCCATGAGGTTCATCTGACATATTGTTTTGACACGGACGGATACTTACTGGTATTATTTGGAATTCATTGTTATGCTGAACTGTACATGAAGTTTTGTGAATGTCGGATATCTTTTGTATGAACGTCAATACATGTGGACTCAGAACAGAAGGCTTGATATCTTACTTACGTTTCGGGTTTGGTTCCAGCTGTTAATGTTTACGTTTTCTCAGCACGATAATTCTCCCACAGGAGAAATCAACTAATGTATAATATGCAAATCAGAACGTCGAAGGGATGTTCTTACGGTCAGAGCTAACCATCAATAACAAACATTAACCACGTCAAGAGAGTGACTTTAATATTCAATAAATAATATAAGAACAAGGAACCGCAGCACCCGTCACAACTGGTGGCCAATAGTGGTCTTGAAACTTTTCAAAAGAGCGAACCTCAAAAAATAAAACATTTTTCCTTTCGAGCCGAAACGGACATTATTATGCAAAAACACTGGTGACGTCATGCCCTTGACAACAGTATGAACGGTTGCAAAAGCCAGGAACATTCAATTCTCTTCAAAAAATTGTTTGCAGCTCTCAAACAGCAAATGAAACGTATTGCTAACGTCTTCAATGTTTCAAACAAGCTCGCGAGTCTGTTGGCGAAGCAGATAATGTACTGAATTACTGCCAAAAAAAAGATAAGTAACTGATTTTAAACGTTACAAAATTTCGTCCTCTTTGTCCAACCATGCCATGTTCTTTTTTTTTTTAGCCATGTTAAATATTGTTTCTGTCTTTTTACATGTAGTGGGAGGTAGGATGGGAATCGGAATTGAACTTATGGCTTTTCGAACGTCAAGCTCAATTCCGATCGTTCTTTAGGGTCGTGAATTAATCGCATTTCGCGAAGAACGCGTCGAAGACATTACCGGTGATTGTTTCGTTCGGACTTGCATTAATTCACCTTGTATGTTAGGTGTCTAGTTCTGTGAAATAACCGTTGTATTTTACCGTATTCAGTTTGATCTTTATTTAGTTACAGTCATATGTTCGTAATCTATCCTGTTTATTCTAATCTGGCTATCTTTAATTTTATTTAAATGTATTGTATTAACGTCAAATGAGTCCTGTGACGTCATTATTCGTAGTGCCAAATATGTTCGTTTACTTCATTTAACCTTCACCCTTCTATATTTCCTGTTAGTAGACTTGGTTTTATAATATCACTTATTTTTGTGAAAATGTCACTTGTGTATTGTGCTACTGTACTGTAAAGCCTTGGTTAATCATTTGTATTGTCTTCATTAATGTTATGTAATAATAATATTTCTATGACTTGATTTTAATAATATATTAATTTAATTTAATTAATTATTGGGAACTTTGATGATAAATCAAGAACAGTGCAACAATTTGCAGTGGTGGTTCTAGAAACTAGCAAAGCACTTTATACAAGATGAGTAAGGCAAAAAATCAAAACTTTATAATTGCAAGTAAAAATTTTATATTAAAATAATTTATTGAATTATTTTTTGGTATTCACACCATGAATATGTGTTGAATTAAAAAACTATATATATAACATAGTAATCGGTACATTTTCATAGTACTATATTGTTGACTCCTCACATTTCTTTAATTAAATAAAATAGTTCATGGAGGAATAATGCCCATAATTATTTAACAATTATATTAGGTGCAGGAAATAAACACAGCATCTGATATAAATAAATATCATAACTATTTATGATATAGATTATTGATTACATATAATTTTATTATAAAATATTGAATAGTTGTTGAACTTACACTATTATTAAGAGGATATTACAGTTAGGTATACTGAGTATTCATACTTGAGCTGTTACAAATAAGTACATAGATTTTATTGGTGACTATTATAGATCAGTAATTTCTTACATTATTAACGTCAAGATGCTTGCGTTAGACCATTTTGTTAAAATTGGAAAGGATTATGGCTTCAAATCACAGGAACTTCGTCAGTTTGCAGAAGCAGAACTTGCTAAATATGAAGCAAAAGAAGCAGAACGTGAGAGAAAAGAAGCAGAACGGATAGCAATCTTAAAAAAAGAAGAGGCAGAACGTGAAATGAAAGAAATAGAAAAAGAAAATAGACAAAGAGAAATTGCTAGAAGGAAAGGGAAGAACGAAGACGTGAAATGGAACAAGAGATGGAATTAACACGTCTTAAGGTGGAAGCAGCTAGATTACATGCACAAGGCGCTGCTGCAACCCAGAATGATAACGCACAAAATGGTCTTCATCCAACCAAAACAAACATTTTTACAACTTTAAATTACCCCATTTTAAATTAAATTTTGATGATTTATCATCATTTTTATCAAGATTTGAACAGACATGCAATTCAAATCACTTGCCTAAGGATACATGGGTACTTAAGTTAAATGAATTTTTAGATGGGGAACCATTGACGGCATCTCTGAATGCTGACCCAACAATAGCTAATAATTATGATGCTATTAAAACCCTACTTTTACGAAGGTTTCATTTGGACGAAGAAAATTGTAGGTTAAAATTTAAAAATCTGTTACCTGACTCTCCTAAAGACTTCGCAGGGTTTATTGCGAACATTCGCAATACATTTAATAGATGGCTTGAACTGACAGATGTCAACAAATCATATGACAAATTAGTTGATTTGTTGTTACGTGATAAGGTATTATCCTCTGTCAGCCCACCATTCTTCGCATATTTACAAGAACGAAAGCCAGTTACCATTGACGAGTTAGAAAAAATTTCTTTGAACTATTGCAATGCGCATCCAAATGCGAACATTTCTAACTCTTTGATAAGGGAACATTTACCTGTGGCTTCCAATATGGCATACTATAACAATAACAAACCGAGACCTCATAGCGTAGACAGAAGTAGGTTCAAGGGAAATTACAATGTCAATTTTCTTAAAGGACATAATAATAATAATAATTTCAACAATAAAAATGATTTGAACAGAGGAAGATCACGAAATAGGAATTATTTACAGCAATCAACCTACAACAACAGTCAACAGAACGGTAATTATAATAGATCAAATAACTACAATAATAACAGCAATTGGAATGCTAATAATCGTGGCTCGAGACATCGAGATAACAGTTACTACAGGGGACAACGAGATAATTCTAACGATTATTCCCGTAATCGATCTCATTCTCGTGGATCATCTCATTTTCACCATAATACTGGTGCAGCAGTTACAAATGATACAACACCTAGTGTTCAGGTTCCACCTAACGATAATGCAATACAGTCTTCTGCTGCATGTTTTGCTATAAATTATAACGTGGCGAATAGTTGCCCACAATGCAATCTTATTTTTCAGAAGGCAAAGGAGACAGTGCTAAACTGCGGACACATTCCACCAGAGGTAGGTCTTGCAGCCAATGATGGAACAGGCTCTCTGATTTTTAACAGAGGGATAGTTAATGGTTCCATAGTTTCTGTATTGAGAGATTCGGGGTCCACAACAATTGGAGTGCGACAGTCGCTGGTACATCCTAGCTGTTCAACTGGGGAATATGTCCGTTGCATGACTTTTGGGGGAGCTATTGAGTTTTACCCCACAGCTATTATCCATGTTAAAACACCTTTTTTCACAGGGAACGTGAAGGTATGCATGCTGAAAAATCCGATTGCAGATCTTATGGTGGGTCGCATACACGGCAGCAAGGATTGTTCACCAGAAGATATTATTGAATGGGAGAAACACAATCTATGCACTGGAAACGCCTTGACGACTAGAGCTCAGACTAAGCTCATGGAGAGTGTAAATGATAATAAGATGGATGCAGAGAAACAGGAAGATATTGAGGTCAATTCACCTATTGACAGGGAATCATTTGCAAACAAACAAAAAAATGACAAATCTTTAAACAAATTTTTTAACCTAGTTAATAAGGTTGATAATTTAACTTCAGGTAATAAGAACAAACATTGGTTTATTATTAAAAATGATATACTGATTAGATGTTTTAGTGATAAATCACAGGTAAAACAACAAGTGATGGTACCGGGTGCTTTTAGACGGTACATTCTTCAACACGCGCATGATTCGCAGTGTGCAGGACATATGGGATATACTCGAACACGATCTCGAGTATTGTCTTCATTCTTTTGGCCAGGAGTGTCACGGGATATTTCGCAGTATGTACGTTCCTGTACTACATGCCAGGAAGTGAAAGCACGTGGAGCTTTTCACACGGCGCCTATTCAGGCTTGCGATATCTCAGTACGACCTTTTGACAAGATGGCCATAGATATAATTGGTCCACTTCTACCATCCGCGAGAGGACATAGATTTGTTCTCACGTGCATTGATTTATGCACACGATGGCCAGAAGCCATTCCATTGAAGACCACCACTACCACAGATGTAGCTGATGCACTACATCTAATTTTTTCTAGAATAGGGTTTCCTAGAAAATTATTATCTGACCATGGGTCGCAGTTTATATCCGATACCATGAAGGAAGTAATGAAAACCTGGAACATTGATAGGAATTTGAGTAGTATTTATCATCCCATGAGTAACGGTGCAGTTGAAAGACTTAACCGTACGCTTAAACAACTTTTACATAAGGTTACTGTTAAACACCCTCAGGACTGGGACAGAGCACTCCCAGCTGTCCTGTTTGCTTACCGAGAGGTGCCACATGAACAAACTGGCTTCTCTCCCTTTGAGTTAGTTTTTGGTGCCCCTCCGAGAGGTCCTATGGGACTGATAAAAGATTTATTAATTGATGCAGAGATGACTCAGGACACTCAGTCATCTTATGAGTATGTGATTAATCTTCGGAATAATATTATTGAGTCTTGCCAATTGGCAACAGCTTCTTCTGAGGCTGCAAAAGCTAAGGCTCGATCTATACAAAATCGATCTAGACGATTACGCCAATTATTCCCAGGCGATGAGGCTTATGTATTACTTCCTCACAATAACAATAAGTTATTGATCTCATGGACTGGTCCTTATAAGGTTACTGATAAAATTTCCGACGTTGATTACGTCTTAGATATCAAGGGACACAGAAAGATATTCCATATTAATATGCTCAAGCAATTTCATACACGTCCTATACACTTACAGTCAATTTTTCATGAACTAGATGACAATACGGTATCTACTTGTCATTATTCTAATTTAAGAATCTTCTTTTCCTGAAGTGCAGATGCCTTTACCTTTACTTATTGTCCAATCTACTGAATCTTGGCGTGATGTGACCATTTCTTCTACGGTTACACCGCAACAGCATCAACGCATTGCTGATCTTCTACAATCATTCCCAGATGTGTTAACGGATGTACCGGGTTGCACATCTGTAATTAGTCACGATATTATTCTTAACGATGATACACCAATTCGTGTTCATCCTTATTCTGTACCTCTACATTTTCTGAGTAAGACATCTCAGGAACTCAAACAGATGATATCATTAGGTATTATTGAGACTAGTACATCTCCATTTTCTTCACCTTTAGTCATTGTCCGGAAAAAGGACAACAACATACGTTTATGTGTTGACTATAGGAAACTTAATGCGCAGACAGTACCTGATAGCGAACCACATCCTATCCTTGACGATTTACTTCCTCGTCTATCCAATGCTACACTTTTCACTAAGATTGACTTAACCAAAGGTTATTGGCAGATTCCACTAACCGAAAGAGCCAAATACTACACAGCATTCTCAACTCCACAAGGTCTTTACCAGTGGAACGTGATGCCTTTTGGGCTAATGAATGCTCCAGCTACCTTTATTCGCATGATGCGAAAATTTTTATCAGGTAGATCAGATATAATTACCTACATTGACGACATATGTTTGTTTAGTTCATCATTTGAGGAACATTTTTTGGGTCTTAAATCGGTTTTGGAAATATTGCGGGATAACCATTTAACCGCTAAACCAACTAAAATTCAAATAGCGTGTAATGAGATAACATTCCTGGGACATATTATTGGATCAGGACGTATCCAAACGATTCCCAGTACGGTTTCTAAAATATTAAATTTATCTGTTCCTCAAACGAAGAAACAGGTTAGGAGTCTGTTAGGGTTAATCCAATACCATAGCAGATTTGTACCTCACTTGTCATCCATCACGGCTGTCTTGTCATCTTTATTAAAGAAGAACATGCCATTAAGGATAAATTGGACAGACGAATGTGACAAAACTTTTCGCACTATCTTGAACATTTTTTCATGCCCACCTGTTTTAAGATTATCAGATGCCTCTAAAAAGTTTGTTCTACGTACAGATGCGAGTAATTACGGACTCGGGGCTTGTCTACTCCAATATCATGATGATATCCTTCATCCTGTACTATATATCTCACGCAAGCTGAAACCTCCGGAGACTAAATATTCGACTGTAGACCGAGAACTGCTCGCCGTGATCTGGGCAATTAAGAAACTCGAAAAATTTTTGCTGGGATCACCATTTCTGATCCAGACTGATCAGAAATCTGTGGCAGCATTACGTCGTTCAAACCATAAAAGTCTAAAGCTTGCACGATTTGCTATTGCGTTGCAACCATATGATTTCGAAATACAGTCGATACCAGGAACTGAGAACGTTATGGCCGACACGTTGTCCAGACATCCTACGGATTCTGAATGAATATTACTATTTCAAGAAAATTTTCTGACTAATCAAGCATTACATTTGCAATGAACGGTATTAATGCCACGTCAGAATATACAACACTTCAGTTGGACTTCCTACTTAAATGAGGACATTTCGAAATAAACTATTGTGATCAAAATATCAAGTTTTACGGATCGGTTGAAAATTTGGACTTCACTGGACTTTGCGTATCACTCATTTCGATTGCAAAATAGTAAAAAGTAACAATCTCTGATATAGACTGGACAGATTCGGTGATGACTTATTCAAATTACGTTCAAAGTTACAATAAAGGAAATAACGACGATTGGATAATCTTATCAGAATTCGATAATATGAACTTTGTGTCTTAATGAACTTTCATACAAGTCATTAGGATGTAACAACGATTGGATCTTCATGTCCGATATTGTTAAATTTGCTAGTTATTAAATTAATATATAATAAAATAAAGTTAAAGTGTGATGAAATAAAAAAATAAAATATACTAAGAAAAGATGAAACAAAAGAATATCACACCAATTAAACCTTTTAAATAGTTTAATTATTAAGGTGATAGATATTAGATTATGATATTTCATATGTATAGTTAAAATGTATGAATTTTTTCTGTTCTTTTTCTTTCTAATTGCGTTAATTTAATTAGGTATCTATCCTTACACTTCATTTTCACACGCATTCTAATTTAATGTATACTTTAATATTTAAGTTTAATTGTCCGTACTTCTCAATTTTTATTTCTTTTTCTCTCTTATACTATTTCTCATTTTCTTCAATTAGATATTAATTAGTTAGTACCATACGTACATATTATAATTAATTATTTTAATTTTAATTAGTTAGAATAATTTTAATAACACCTTACATTAGTTAGTCAATACATACATCAAATTAATTAGTTAATTAATTAGTGACAGTGACATTTCTTTATTTAATATAAGTTATATGTATGATATGACGTTGATTTTATTATAAGATATTACTGACATGACCGCGACACTGTTCTAGATAGAACATCGTAGGCCATACGTCGGGTTTTGTTAAATTTTTGATAATTTGATTAATATTGTTCAAAAAAAAAAATCTATCTAATAGATTTTTTTTCCCCCGTCTGACAGGAAATCTGTTACGGTGTTATTTTGAATGACGGCGTCTGCTGGGGTTTAGCCGTGCGCAACGTTTAGGGGTCAATAATATTAATAGAATATGTCGATATTTTACGGTATACTGAACGCGAAATATATGCTAAGATTATGACGCATTCGCGTTGGGAAGGTCACGCTGGGTGACTTGGTTACATTGCCCTTGTTACGCTATCCGTCAAGCAAAGAAGTCGTGTCTTGTATTTCTTCCAAGGAAAGGCTTAGTATATAGCCTATATATATGAATCAATGTAGAACTCAGGGTCAGTTCGGATATTAATCTAAGTATGAGATTAATTAATTAAATTAAATGATGGAAGGAGAATCGTATTATGATTCAAATTGTAGCTGTCAAGAACTCATGCGCTCATTTCTGGCTGTTGACTACAGCAGTGCATGTACATAGCCATGAGGTTCATCTGACATATTGTTTTGACACGGACGGATACTTACTGGTATTATTTGGAATTCATTGTTATGCTGAACTGTACATGAAGTTTTGTGAATGTCGGATATCTTTTGTATGAACGTCAATACATGTGGACTCAGAACAGAAGGCTTGATATCTTACTTACGTTTCGGGTTTGGTTCCAGCTGTTAATGTTTACGTTTTCTCAGCACGATAATTCTCCCACAGGAGAAATCAACTAATGTATAATATGCAAATCAGAACGTCGAAGGGATGTTCTTACGGTCAGAGCTAACCATCAATAACAAACATTAACCACGTCAAGAGAGTGACTTTAATATTCAATAAATAATATAAGAACAAGGAACCGCAGCACCCGTCACAAGGGGTCATTATGCTGACGTGTGTACTACCCCAATCGAACACGCGAATTCTGCGTTTGTGTTGGACACAGCCAACAGCGAGGACTGTGTGGGGTGTCGACCTCTATTCCATTCGAACGAGAATATAGTGTTACACTGCGGACATGTGGTACCATGTCTGTCGGCGGTCCATGAGACTGGCAAGGTGGCACTCCACAAAGGTGTGGTGGAGAAGAAACCAGTCTCAGTGTTGAGAGACACTGGATGTACCACAGTCGGGGTGCGTCGTTCGTGTATCGACGAATCCTGCCTCACAGGCAAAACTGTAAAGTGTGCCACGTTTGGGGGCAAAGTCGAGTTTTACCCCCAGGCGTGCAGTAGTGTGGACACCCCGTCTCTGGCAGGCAGAGTGAACGCCTTTGTCCTCGAGAATCCGGTTGCCGATTTGATCGTCGGAAATGTACGAGGAGTGCATAACGCCACGGGAGGGGCTAGAGCAGGGTCTCAGCAACACCGAAGTCCCGTGGCGGACGATCAGATGGCTGCGATATCATCACCTGAGAAGAAAGTACATCTTGGACGGGGTTCGCGGCAGGCATCAAATGGTACTCAGAGGGCTGTGCCAAGGCGCAGGGAGAGAAACCACGTCCCCCGGAGTGCTAGTTGGCGCACACTCAGACGAGCGTTTAATGAGGTCGCACCAGTGAAGTTCGTGGATATCTTGTCGTTACGAGACAGGACGAAGATAGCGCGAGTTACATTCACGAATAAATGGGGTGCACGTGATGCAGTCAGGTGGAAGCACATGTCGTTGCTTCATAACCACCTGCTGATAGTCCAGCAATAGCAAGGGAGAGGTATCGGGTTCGCGTTCAGTTAGGGTGTTTCGGTTAACGCGAACCGAACTGTAGAGTCTGACCCACGCCACCAGTACTGTTCTGATAAAATATAAGTTGTTCTATGCAGCTTTTTAATTTAGTGAGGGTGACTGAGGAGGTGGATTTAAAAGGTTAAGATCATGTTTGCTGCTAAATGTTATGCTTATGAATTTCATGTATTAGGGCGTGTTAAGTTATATTCACGGGGGAGTTGGGAGCCGCGCTAGCGTAGTGGTTACAACACCGCTCTGGCGACCGGGTGATTCAGGATCAAACCCGGGCGACGGCATTTGAGGATTTTTCGTCGATCGGGATTTGGACTGGATTAACTCGAGACCTGGCGAGTACATTTGAAGGAGTGTCGTCGACCAGGGACTGGCGGCTCCTGAGCCGACCCAGCTCTAATGGGTACCTCCGAAAACGGCGAGTATATGCCTGAATGGCGAGGGACACTTGTCTCTGTACAAGAAAATAGGATACTCAGCGTAAAAATCAATGTCAGGTTAGACATTAAAAAAATAATAACCTGAGATTTCGCCTGAGTATTAGCGGGCGTACGAAAAAAAAACAAACAAACAAAAAAAAACGGGGGAGTTAAGTGTTTGAGATCCTCACATGTGAGTCTAGTATTTTATAGACGCACTTTTGAGTGCATCTAAGTTCATTGTATGTATTATTATTTGCGCACCACCGCGCACGATGTTTGAACGGTATGGCGCGTTTTGTCGTGGTGATCTGTTGCCATCCAGCTATGATGCTTGAGGCAGATCCCGATATTAGCCTATAATTGATAGATGTGATTTGTTGATGTACTTGCCCTAAGTATAGGGAAGACATGCAGTTGATATTGCTACAATTATTTGAAAGATGAAGAAACCTTTCTTGAAGTACCTTACCAAGAATTGTTCCAGAATATATATATATGTAGCCAGAAAACGGCTCGTTTTTTAGAATTCCGCCTCAGGTACTCTATCTCCTACAGCGTTACGGTAGAGCTTCAGCTTGACCAGATGGGTCAAGCTGCTAGTGCGTCCCTCTAACGCCAGGAACGAATTGAAGTCTTAAACATAACGTGTATCTATATAAAGAAGATAAACATGGCTAATTCGATAGACCGATATATCCTATCAAGTCGTAACCTTGAAGTAATAACGACCAGTGATGTCAGTCAACGGCCATGTTGCCTGTTATATATGCCAATGCTTATTTGATGATGTACTTTGCCATGAAACTATGTTGATGCCACTATACCTACCCATGATGTCAGTGTGCTTACTCGTCAATAAACTGTATCGTCATGTACCTTCAACAATGGGTCCAATATTTGATCATCGCCAGTTTTGGTCATACTGTTTTGACCCATTAACCAACGGATTTTTTCCTTATGCCAGTGAGATCGCTGTGTGGTTTATATTGTAGACTGTAAACTGAGTGCCTGCCATATTTTCGGACCTTTGTGATAATTACGTTGTGAAGTCTAGAGCAGTGTAGGGTCTAGATTGTATTGTCTACCAGCCGTAGTTTGATAAGATGTCGATGATTTTGAGTGTGTTATTGTCATAGTTGTGCCGCTCAGGTGAGCGATATTCAAAGCAGCCATTGGGGTGTATAGTTTGTACCTTCGTGTATGGCGGTGATAGTTTAAGCTGCTACGGCAGGTTTGCTGTGGTTTTCTCATTATTGTATTTGATGCGTTTGATGGCCGTGTGAGGCCTTATTGTGTGTGTAGATTATTAAAGGGAAGTACCTGTTGAAGGTGTTTATTACTTTTGTCAGCCATTGTTGTGTGGTCGTACCCTTAGTAGGGCGAGCCTATAGTTGATATTATAAACCCACTCAGCAGCGATGTAACCCGTGGAGTGTTCTCCGTGATAAGTGGTTCCTGACAAATATATATTCACATCTATAGAGCCAATAAATAATAATAAGGGATTTCGCTGAATTAACTCAGCTGGGGGCTTGAACGAGCTAATTATTGCATAACCCATCTTCACGAAAGGCGGCGGGTCAGATACTAAAGTTAACATTGCTCCGCCTCATGCAGCATTGTTCTTGACATCTGAAATATCTTGTGAACACTCCCTTGAGGTAGAAGCATCATTATCCTTCTACCTACAACTCTGCCAAGAGTAATCTTGTGCGAAGGTAGACACATTTGAAGACCCACATTGGTTACTCTTGAGTTTTGGCCACTGTTGGACCACTACTGCAGAGCAAAGGGGAGGCAACCCGTGACACTACTACACAAAACATCTAAATCTAGGAACATATCCTTTGGTCTACTACACACAACATCTAAATCTAGGAACATATGGTTTGGTCTACTACACAAAACATCTAAATCTAGGAACATGTCGTTTAGTCTACTACACAAAAAATCTAAATCTAGGAACACATCCTCTGGTCTACTACATAAAACATCTAAATCTAGGAACATATGGTTTGGTCTACTACATAAAACATCTAAATCTAGAAACATATCAAAATCGTTGGATTACTTCACAAAACATCTGAATAATTTCTGCTCTTTCTCATATGTGGAACCAAGATATATGTTTCTTTGTACTTCCCTTGTTTTGTTAAACTTTGACAGAAGCCTGTAACTGAAATGGACATTAAGCTGTGAAAGCCAAGCCCAGATTTCCGTGGTAAGCAAACAGAAAGAAGAGATCACCGCAGATATCCGTGTTTGTCTTCCACTCTAAGGACATTGCACATTAGCCACGGCTGACATTGTTTGACAATGTCTTTTTTGTCTAACCAAATTCGTCTCTTGTTTGAATCGTCGACTGGTCATATAGACAAATTTCCTTCTTTCTTTCTTCCCTTATCTTTCTCTCCTTTCCATAATTCTTTATTTATTTCTGGTTTTTTTTTCCATAATTCCTTCCTTCTTTCCGTTCCATCTTTTTCTGTCTTTCTTTATTTTCTTGTCGATGTTCTCTCTTTCCATTCTACATTTCTTTCTATCTTTCCTTTGTGTCTTTCTTAATTTTTTAATTTTCTCTTCCAGTATGATTTATCTTTTTTTTTATCATTATCATTTCTTTCGTTCATTTCCATCGTTACGTTTTTCTTTCCTTCTTTCTTTCTTTTTCATTTTTTTGGGTATGTTCCTGCTATCTGCGTGTATTGGAGCATGTGACGTTTGCATCAAGTGAGAGGTTTTAGAGCGTGAAGGTCTCTGACATAATTTTTATGTTGTAAAACAAGCGGAAGTTTTATTGAGAGAAGGTCGCTGACATAACTTGTGTGTTGTACATCAAGCGGGAGGTTTTAGTGAATGAAGGTCGCTGACATAACTTTTATGTTGTAAAACAAGCGGAAGTTTTATTGAGAGAAGGTCGCTGACATAACTTGTGTGTTGTACATCAAGCGGGAGGTTTTAGTGAATGAAGGTCGCTGACATAACTTTTATGTTGTAAAACAAGCGGAAGTTTTATTGAGAGAAGGTCGCTGACATAACTTTTGTGTTGTACATCAAGCGGGAGGTTTTAGTCTAAGAAGGTCGCTGACATAAGTTTTTTTTTTTTTTATGTTGTACAACAAGCGGGAGGTTTTAGTACGGGAAGTCGCTGACATAACTTTTATGTTGTACAACAAGCGGGAGGTTTTAGCACGTGAAGTCGCTGACATAACTTTTATGTTGTACGACAAGCGGGAGGTTTTATTGCATGAAGGTCGCTGACATAACTTTTGTGTTGTACATCAAGCTGGAGGTTTTAGTTCGTGAACGTCGCTAACATAACATCTATGTTGTACATCAAATAAGTTCTTATTTGTTCAAATATCATGTGGTCTGCTAAAGTTCATGTTTTTTAATCATAAACATCATTGTATATGAACAGCTCACAGGGTCACGTGAGAATTAAGCCTGTACAATATTAGGTGATTCTCAATCGTTAAGTTGCAAATAATCAGTGGGAGAAAAATATGTGTCGCCTGCCACCTGTGGGAAAAAGCTATGCGTCACGTGCCAGTTGCAGAAAAAATTATACGTCACGTGCCAGCTGCAGAAAAACTATACGTCACGAGCCAGCTGTGGAAAAACTAGACGTCAATTGCCAGCTGTGGGGAAAAACTTTACGTCACATGCAATTAGTATGAGAAAACTATACCTCAGATGATAGCTGCGGAAGAAAAGTATACTTCACGTGCTAGTTGTAAGAGAAAACCTTTCTTCGCGTGCTAGCTGTGGAAGAAAAGTATACTTTGTGTGTTTAACAGTAGGAGAAAACTATCACGTGCAAGCATTTTGAGGAAGATATACGTCACTTGCTAGCTGTAGAAGAAAACAATAGGTCATATACTAGCTGTAGAAGAATACTATACGTCGCGTGTTAGCTGTAGAAGAAAACTATACGTCACGTGCTAGCTGTAGGACAACGAAAAAAGACACATAATTTTTGTTTCAGATTTGAATTATAGCAAAATAGACGTGAATGATCCTGTCTGGTTTTATTACGTCATAATTAAAAATCAGTGTCGTCTCTTGCGCCGGTGACATTTTCTAAAATAGAATAAATGTTTTAAAACATTCTAGAAATAAGATTCTAATGCAAAGATAATTTGACAATTTTCCTAATTTTGATAAATATACACTTCAAATAGATCTGACATTATATGTCCCGCTCCTAACTAAAGTGCACGTTATTTCCCCAAATAAAACACATTGTTATATGTGACCTCCCTATAAGACATTGTTATATGTGACCTCCCAGCAAGACATTGTTATATGTGACCTCTCAGCAAGACATGTCAGTTAAAAATGACATGGCACTCTTATTTTTCCCATGGCTCTGAACCATCATCATCATCATCATCATCATCATCATCATCATCATCATGACCTTTCAACTCACAAAGAGCATAAGCCGTCAACAAGTTCCACTACTCGTGCCATCAGCTCAAGGTCTTTCCATGCCCCCTTCATCCCCTTCATGTACGTCTCCAGTTCTCTTCTCCGTGTGGTCTCACTTTAACTCTCCTTCCCTGGGGATTCCAGAACAAGGACTACCTTTGAATGCTATGAACAGGCTTCCTCAGTGTAACCATGGGGATAATTAAAATATGTAAACTTTGATAAACTAGATGGCAGGATCCCCGATGGAAATAATCAGACAAGTATAAGACAGTGGAACCAGACAACTATAAGTGACACTAGACAATACACGTGGAACCAGACAACTATAAGTGGAACTAGACAAATACATGTGGAACCAAACAACTATAAGTGAAACTAGACAATACATGTGGAACCAGACAACTATAAGTGGAACTAGACAAATACATGTGGAACCAAACAACTATAAGTGAAACTAGACAATACATGTGGAACCAGACAACTATAAGTGGAACTAGACAAATACATATGGAACTAGACAACTATAAGTGAAACTAGACAATACATGTGGAACCAGACAACTATAAGTGGAACTAGACAAATACATGTGCAACTAGACAACTATAAGTGAAACTAGATAATACATGTGCAACCAGACAAATATAAGTGGAACTAGACAAATACACGTGGAACCAGACAGATATAAGTGGAACTAGACAATACATGTGGAACCAGACAAATACAAGTGGAACTAGACAAATACATGTGGAACCAGACAACTATAAGTGAAACTAGACAATACATGTGGAACCAAACAAATATAAGTGGAACTAGACAAATACATGTGGAACCAGACAAATACATGTGGAACTAGACAATACATGTGGAACCAGACAAATACATGTGGAACTACACAAATACATGTGGAACCAGACAAATATACATGGAACTAGACAAATATAAGTGGAACTAGACAAATACGAGTGGAACTAGACAAATACATGTGGAACCAGACAAATATACGTGGAACTAGACAAATGTAAGTGGAACTGCACAAATATGTGTGGCACTAGACAAATACATGTGGAACCAGACAAATATAAGTGGAACTAGACAAATATAAGTGGAACTAGACAATACATGTGGAACCAGACAAATACATTTGGAATCAGACAAATATACGTGGAACTAGACACATACATGTGGAACTAGACAAATACATGTGGAACTAGACAAATACATGTGGAACTAGACACATATATGTGAAACTAGACAAATACATGTGGAACTAGACAAATATATGTGGAACTAGACACATAAATGTGGAACTAGACAAATACATGTGGAACTAGACACATACATGTGGAACTAGACAAATACATGTGGAACTAGACAAACAAATGTGGAACAAGACAAATACATGTGGAACTAGACAAATACACGTGGAACTAGACAAATATCCGAGTATGTGGAACTAGACACATACATGTGGAAATAGACAAATACATGTGGAACTAGACAAATATATGTGGAACTAGACAAATACATATGGAACTAGACAAATACATGTGGAACTAGACAAATACATGTGGAACTAGACAGATATATGTGAAACAACAAGAGAGTACAAGACTTAAGTTATGGTTAAAACAACGGCAATTTATATTTGGAACTTTCGACATTATGCCTTCTTCAAACAGTGACGTCACTAAACAAGCAATTTAGAATATCTGGCTTACAAAATAACGCCCGACCACTTTGTCAGACATACCTTTTACATTTATGATAAAATGACGTCACTGTTCCAGGGTCATCTGAGCTTAATGTCGGGCCCTTTGAATATTAATTGTTGTGATATGACATCCGTTGAGGAAATCTGCTACTTGCTTCAGAAAGTAGGTCTTATTTTCAAATCCCGGCGTAAAAGAGACGGAAAACGACATGGAGAAGAGAAGATGCAACATATAATAGTATATAGAAAACACACAAACAACGTGAACAAATAGCGTAATGCTGGAGGCCTTGGCATGAAGTAATTGAAGGCTTATGCTCGACGGGGGTCTGAGAGACAAAGAAGTGTTATCCGTTTTTTTTTTCCTCCAGAAAGTTAACTAACATTTACATACTTGAGATGCCAGTATTATCCAGTTGTTATTGTTTAACTAGGAGACGGATCGGATAATATTAACCGACAACCATGTTGGAAAATTTCGGGTGTGCCCGACATCAGGCTACGGATTAGCACTAAAATCGCCCAGGGAATTTGTTTAATCGCTGATAAGGCTGATGTGTCTTCCTCGATCAGATGGGTAAACGAAGAATTTTGTTTGCGCAAGCGACGGGTAGTTAGATTACTCGCCTGCGCGACACATTTCTGAGCAGACAAGAATGACATGATCGTTTCAGGTATACCATGTTACAAAGACATTACTTTTAATGAAAGTAAGATGTTGTAATTGAGAAAACATTGCCGAAAGAGGATCGGATGTTTTCATTCCATATTTGGGAGACATGACCTTTGCAGTAACGCGCAGAAATATCCATGTGGAAATAATTTGAATTACCCCACAAAACACGCATGTTTGAAACGATTGGCAGACATTCGGAATGAAAGTACAACACACCTTCCGATTGGAGCCCTCCTTATCGTAACAAACAAATGCGGGGGAAGACAGGCAATATAACCTGACACTTTAGCCAGGTTAAAAAACTGTGAAAATTCACTCGCGCCAAGAAGACAACCAGACCTTGCCAGAGTTAAGAATAGCAGCAGATTTAATTTATCGGACCGGACTTTGTTTGAGCATCTTGAGGAATTATCTCACAGGAAAACTCTACCATTATTAGCAAGGAAAACCGGAATCTGAGGAATCTGAAACACGGAGTCAAATGGGGAACTTATTGCTAAAGTAACAACACCCCAGACCAAGTGTAAGAGGCCTCTACAAGTGCCTTTATTTCTCTGAGCCAGCAGTCTGTGAGCCTAAAGATTAGCGTAAGTTGTAAATTTTAAATTCTATATTTTGCATTATTAACATGTGAACTTATATGTATATATTGACATGTGAATATTAATGTGTGAAAATTGCTAATGGATGTCCAAGTCATTTGAGGCTGGCAACCTCAGCATATACATTTTAAACACATAAGTAAGGGAAACCCGAGGCCTGTAAACAGTAAATAAATACTCACGTCTCTTTTTATGTTGTCTAGTTTTCTACTTCTTTATTTCTCACGAGTACCCGAAAACATACCTTTATGTTTGTCTAATATTTATTAACCTCAGCATATAGAATGATGATTTCATGAACCACCACTGCCAGGGCTGGTGACTGCTTTATTGCGAGTTTCTTATAAAGAACCAAAAGCAGAGGTAGTCCCAAGTTCGATATGGAGCAGGGAAGGAATTATGAAAGAAATGATGTACATACTTGTTATATTATTAACTTTTTCAACCAGTGTAAAAGTAAAACATATTCACTCTAAATGTAATGAAAGTTTCAACCTCTTCAAGCAGTGTAAATGTAAAACAAATTTACTCTAAATGTAATGAACGTTTACAACCTTTTCAACCGATGTAAATGTAAACACTTGCAAACTATATTGTTAACATTTTCAACTAAAGTTAAATATAAAACTATTCATTTTAAATATAAAGATAGTTTTCCGCCCACTGGGATTAATATTAATTCTCAGAGAGGGAAAAAGTTCTGAGATAGATGGGATGGTGGAATGAAAAGAGGGGGGCACAAAAGTATGTGTCGGAAAACTCAATTATCAGAGGGTATTCGTTTCTCTTCTTTTGCCACAATAGTTGGTGGTACCAGTTGAGGGTACTATTTCTGGAACAAGTGAGGATATAAGTGGCCTGAAATCGACGCTAGACACCATCATCAGACGGATCTCAGAGACTAGGGATCAGCTTTGCAGTTACTCCCTGATTCTACTTGGAACGTGCTGCAACTCTTAAATCTTGACCAGAGACGCATGTAATCCAGTCACTTATCTGCGAAGAACCAAAACATCAGCGGGAGCAGAAACAACTATTGGCAGCTAAGTAAAGCTTAAAAGCTGCCAAGTGAACTGTCCATTTTCGAAAACCATACATCACAATGTGATGAATAATTTTTTCTAAATAATTATTCATTTTTATAACTGTTAAACATAACTGATTATTAAATTCGTTACTTGTATAAAGACAGATCTAAAGTTGATTTAATCATTTTGAATGTACTGCAACCGTACGTCTCAGGCCATTTCTTAAATACACTCAAACAGTGCTATAAATAATAAAATAAGGAAATTCGCTGAATTAACTCAGCTGGGAGCTTGTACGAGCTAAAATTATATTACATAATCCTTCACAAAAGTTGACGGCAGATACTAGAGTTAACGTGTTCAGCCAATGCAGCATTGTTCTCGCTTTCTGAATATCTTGTGGATAGACCCTTGAGGTAGAAGCATCATTATCCTTCTACCTACAACTCTGCCAAGAGCAATCTTGTGCAAAGGTAGACACCTTTGAAGACCCACATTAGTTACTCTTGAGTTTTGGTCACTGTTGGACCACTACTGCAGAGCTAAGGGGAGGCAAACCGTGACAGTCGCAGCAGCAACAGTAGTAGCAGTAGTAATAGAAATTATTGTAGGCGTAGCAGTAATAGTAGTCGTAGCAGTAGTAACAGGAACAACAGGAGTAATAGTAGCAGCAGTAGTTGTAATCGTAGTTAGGGTTACCTGTCCCATTGCAGATACTGCCGTAGAGCCGTGAAGTGTTAGAGGCTTCGCTTACTAGCTCACAGCTTTATGAGGTAGGGAGACCAGTTCCCTTTCCTCGCTGCCTTTGCCTTCGTTAACTCAAGAGCAGAGTCACGTACCCTTAACAGCTGCGTAGACTGGAGCATGCCACAACCAGATTTCTAACCCGGTAACATTGCTTCGAGAAGCAGGTGCTCTAACCACTCAGCCAATCGACGCTTCGAGCAGCAATAGTATAAGCAATAGTAGTCTTAGCAGCAGTAATAACAGCAGTAGTAACAGAAGCAGCAAAAGTAATAACAGCAGCAGTAACAGTAGCAGCAGCAGTAATAAAAGTAGTAGTAACAGTAGCAGCAGCAATAATAACAGCAGTAGTAACAGTAGCAGTAGCAGTAATAACAGCAGTAGTAACAGTAGCAGCAGCAATAATAACAACAGTAGTAACAGTAGCAGTAGCAGTAATAACAGCAGTAGTAGCAGTAATAACAGTAGTAGTAACAGTAGTAGTAGCAGTAATAACAGCAGTAGTAACAGTAGCAGCAGCAGTAATAACAGCAGTAGTAACATTAGTAGCAGCAGTAATAACAGCAGCAGTAACAGTAGCTGTAGCAGTAATAACAGCAGTAATAACAGTAGTAGCAGCATTAATAACAGCAGTAACAGTAGTAGTAGCAGTAATAACATCAGTAGCAACAGTAACAGCAGCAGTAATAACAGCAGTAGTAACATTAGTAGCAGCAGTAATAACAGCAGTAACAGTAGTAGCAGCAGTAATAACAGCAGTAACAGTAGTAGTAGCAGTAATAACAGCAGTAACAGTAGTAGTAGCAGTAATAACAGCAGTAACAGTAGGAGCAGCAGTAATAACAGCAGTAACAGTAGTAGTAGCAGTAATAACAGCAGTAACATTAGTAGCAGCAGTAATAACAGCAGTAACAGTAGTAGCAGCAGTAATAACAGCAGTAACAGTAGTAGCAGCAGTAATAACAGCAGTAACAGTAGTAGTAGCAGTAATAACAGCAGTAACAGTAGTAGTGTTGCTGTCATTTTCGACGGAGTCATCTGTCAAGTTATTTGCTTATGTTTGTATCATAAGAATAATTGTGTCTTTACCTGCGATGTCAGGTTGATTAGGGGTTGTCTTCCCTTGTTTATTCATTCATTGTGTTTGACCTTTAGGGTCAGAGGTTGACAGTTCGGCGTAGGCCTATGGGAAGGTTTTTTAAGCGGGAGTGAGATATACTTCCGGGAAGCGGGGAGGTCCTGTTTTTTCTGAAGGGACCAAGAGTCCATTGTTTTTCGGGGAGAATCTTCGAAGTAACTGCTATGGCAGTTTTCCCCAGTGAATCTCTGTGCGTCGGGATGACGACAGAATTCCTTGTTTAGTTCTGAGGATTCATTTTCCAGGTAATACCGACCTTTATGCATTATTACGCTTTTCGGTGGCAGAACATGTAAAGGATTACCTAGGGTGAACAGCAGCTCACTGATCCGCCATTTCAGAACTTATATATTTGTGCTCGAGGTAGCCATCCAAGACTGTTAGTCTTATATTGTCCAGAAATCCAGTGACGAAGATATATTGTGGGAGCCGCAGATTGGCGGAGTTCATATCTACAATAAGTATTACTGCAGGGTTGATGATAACCTATTTAACAGAAGTACACGGCCGACGTCAGAACGAGGCCTGTGCTTTCGGCTATTATACTACAGCCTGATATGTGCAATTGGCGGGGAGTGCCAAGTTGCACCTGTGTGTCAAAGTAACTAAGGCATCTGACGCGTTTAGTCAGAGACGCCAAGGGCGACGCTACGAACTGTCATTATTGAAGAACTTTGCTATTGACCATGCACGTCTATTCTGATGTTTACCTTTTTGAATGCCAAATGTATACCTATCGATGTCAGGTCAGCATGACCTTGTTACACTGACTGTTCCTGTTGATACTATGTGTGTTCCCGTCAATAAATGTCTTGAAACATGCCTGCAGTGTCAAAGCATCCTTGATTACTGCATGTGAGAGTATGGGTTGCAGGATCTACATCTATACGAGCCTAAACACATTCGCGCCTTCATTCGCACCCACACTCAATTCATCATACGCTCGCACTACACATCTAACAACATGTATACTGTCTTGGGCCAGTGATCACATCAACAAAGAAAAAAAGACAGTTACATTTCTGGTGGACCAGTTACGTGGGCTCTTATGATACATTTCTTGTCGCCAATGTGGCCTAGAAACTTACATTTCTGATGGACCAGATCTGTGGGTTTAAAAAGAACAGAGCGAGCATTTGACATTATTGTTGACATTTATGGATCCAGAAATTTACATTCCTGGTTGGCTGTTACATGTATGATGTCTCCAGTTTTGTCGAGAAAGTTACAAGAAGGACAAGTACACATTACACTTCTGATCTGTGGGTCTAAGCTACACACGGGACAGCCGTAACACACAGCGCTAATTCTACACTTGCAAGTTTTGGCTACAACAGGACAGATATAGGTCATCAACGGTTGACCCAAATAAACAGTACGAGCATTTATATTATAATGCTACATAAAGCATAACAAGACATGTACTGAAGTTAACTACTAGGCATTTGCTACGTGGACCATAACTGCATAGAAGGCGGGTTCCTATTGTAAACAGTACTGCTGGTTGTTACACGTTTCATTCAACAACAGACTTTTCTAGGTCAGAGCATTCAAGCTACATTGTTGGAGGTCAAGTGTCTGTAAACAGTACGTGGAAATTGTAAACATTCAATGTGCAAGCCCTAATTTGAGAAGGTCATAGTAACTTTGGTTCGTGAATACCACTTTATGTTACAGTGGATTTGACGTTCAGTGCGCGTTTGACATTTCGTTTCTGTGTTCGCAAGGAGCAAGGAATTTATTTTAGTTTCAGCTGTGACTGAACTTGTTCTGCAACACATTGAAATTGATTGCTATATTATGTTACTTCTACTGTTTTTGTGTATTTTTCTGCGGGTTTTTCGGTTGGTGGGTCTTACGGTAAATATGCCACTTGATCGAGGCTTACTGTAAGCGTTCTGTAGGTGCAAATTTTCTTAATTTGGAAATTTGCTAGTGACAATTGGTCGCTATTGATGTTAGCTGTGATGTAATTGTACTTAACGTTGTTTTTGTAATATTTTGTCTGTTTTTCAGTTTTGATTGTCGATTTGTTTTGTTTGTATTCTGTAGGTCTCTCCTTTCTTGTGTATTTCTCTACACATTTTTGGTTAAAACAGTGTTGCCATTTGTATTGTTTTGTATTTTTGTCTTTGTATTTTTTTTTGGTTGTACTACATTACTGTCATGCACAGTCTACATACACATACTTGGTCATGTTTTGATATTATTGATAAGGTAGACTCTTCATATAGAGTTTCTTAATAAAATATTATTATATAAGATATTTATACAAGTTCTTTGATAAAAGACTTGTTATCTACAAAGATTGAGACAAGGTGAAATACATATTCAAGTTCTTTATAAAAAAGACTTGTGCCCATAGTGAGTGGGATATAAGGGAATTTTTTTTCCACAGGTACTCAAGTGATTTTTTGGGTACATTATAAACAAGAGGAACATACAAAGTCTTTGTCTAAGACTAAGACAGTAAAATAAAGTGAAGTGAGTATACAAGTCTAGCATTTCAGACTTGTCTCCCATTGAAGTGGGATAAGGTAATTTATTTAATTTTTTTTCAGGTTTCTGATCTCATTAGACAAGATGTCTACATTGGACTACTTTATTACACAAGGGAGAGCCCTTGATAAGACTGGTCAACAGTTAGAACAATGGGCTGTTGCTCAGTATGACAAAGCATTAGCTGCAGAAGAGAAAAAAGCTCAGGCTGAAGAGAAAAAAGCTCAGGCTGAAGAGAAAAGATTAGAAAGAGAAGCTGCGGCGGAACAAAAAAGGCTAGACAGAGAAGCTGATATGGCTGCTGAACAAAAGAAATTGCAGATGCAGGTGGAGGAAAGGAGATTTGAAGCTGAACAGAAGAGATTAGACAAAGAAGCTGCTGCAGAGGAGAGGAAAGCTCAAGCTGCTGCAGAGGAGAGGAAAGCTGAGGCTGAAATCAGAAAAATGGAACATGAGGAAAGAAAACAGAAGATGGAACTTGATGAAAAACTCGCAACTTTGGAGTTAGAGAAATTGAAATTGGCGAGTACGGGTGCTCAGCAAACAACTTCGAGTACGACAAGGGAGTTTGTTAGTAGGATTAAATTGCCTCATTTCAATCCTTTAAAGGATGACGTAGCAGATTATCTAGATAGATTCCAATTTTTGTGCGATACGCATAACATAAAAAAGGAAAAATATGTTGAACAACTGATGCCATTTTTTACAGGTGACACAGTGACTACTCTTATGACAATAGACGAACATGAGAGGACTAATTATGATGTTGTCAGGGCAGCATTACTAAAAAAATATCAACTAAAACAAGAAGACTATCGTCTTCGTTTTAGGACAATGTTGCCAGAAAATGGAGTAGATTTCTCTGATTTTGTTACAAAGATACGTCGTACATTTACACGATGGGTTGAGTTGTCTCAGATTGAGAAAACATATGAAGGTCTAATGGACTTATTATTGCGAGATAAGGTTTTGTCATCTGTTAATGATTCTTTTCTTGCATTCCTTCATGAGCGTAAGCCTAAAAACTTAAAAGAAATGGAGGAATACTGTTGTCAGTATGCCACAGCACATCCCCATGCTACAGTTAGCAATTCTAAAGTGAAAGAAGGGTTGCCAGCTGCTTCGGCAACACCATATGGCCCTAATTTCAAAAAAAAATTTCAGGGTGCTCAACAAAATTGGAATAGGGGAAGTAATCAAAATTACACTCAGAAGCGGAATAATCCAACACATGATGGTTCTTCGTCTATGCAGTGGAGACAAGATGGTAGTTCTCGTAATTTTAGTGGTAATAATTTGAGACACTGTTACGGTATATGATATTAACGCCGTCTGCTAAAGGTTACCAGACGTGCAATTATAAAGGTTAAGACATTTAATATATTGCGATAGATGTTTCAATTAATGAACGCTTTATACACGATCGATTATGACGTGTATAGCGTTGTTTAGGACACAGTCGGTAACTAAGAAACGCTACCCTTTTCACATTGACCGTCAAGCTGTTAAGACGCGTATGACTCTCCTTCCAATGTTGGGCATGGTATTGCCATACAGATATATTTTATGCAAGTACGGACATGGGTCAGTCCATTGCTATTACGAAGATTTGAAATGATTAAAGGTCAGTACGAAGTGAAAAATTAAGGAAGGATGAATTACAGTCCATAGTATTTGATTTTTGCCAGACTCATAGACTCACTGTCGGCCGTTGGAAACCCCAACCGCGCGTGCATACAGCTATGACAATCTGCATACAGTAATTTGATTATTGGACAAGGACTGATAGGATATCTACATATCTATGCCATATATTTTCAAGTTATAATATGTACCTTTGTGATCAACATGCATGAATCGTCTTGACGTGTAATCTGTATTAAATAATTGTGGACTCAATGGAACCGACTTGTCACATCAATCGTATTCCAAGGTTCAATTATTATTCAGAATCTTCCACCCCTGCATTCGCGTAATCTTACATAGAAGGCACGATACACGATCACTCAAGAATATCAAGAAGATAAAACAATGGCCAGAATTTATAATTACTTTATTGACATTATATGGAACATTGTTCAGAGCTAACCAAACCACTTCCACCTGCAACACTTCCACTTGCAACAGTGGTGTCCGGTGTCTGGGGATCGACAAAAAAAAATTTCTGAATGACTTTCGAATGAAATGTTTACGATCAAGTTACGATCACATGATGTGCTGAATTATGACCTATGACGCAGTACTCAGTCTAATGCCTAACAACGCGACGTCACTGAAATTCGTGTAGGTGAAACTATCGGAGAAAAACTGAAGTCGTTCTTTTAAGCCTAACCAAGGGAAAAATAAGTCATTTGAAGCAGACACAAGAAATGGACTACAGGAGCAGGCAGTCAAGGGCATTAGCCTAGCTGTTGACGACCTATAGCACTGACCGAAGCAACGGGAAAGATAAGTCTAGCTGTTTAAATTGTCGTCATTGCAAAACCGTAATACTGAGTCCATTTCGCTTTGATTAGGCATGTCTATGTATTTTCATGTATATATGTTAAATTTGTTTTCCATCGTATGTATTTGTTGTTAATTCGTGGGCCGGTTGGAGAGGGAACTGAAATCTCTGGGAATGTCGCGAACAGCTGACCACCTAGATTTCAGTCGTTCTTAGGGAACTTAAACGATCGCACTTTTGGAAGCCCATTGAGGTTGCCATTGGACAGTCTGTCCAAAGTTGCTACCGTTTGACAATTTGCGTTAGCTGTACTGTCCCGTAGATAATTGGTGTATTTTATTCGTATTCAGTTAATAATTTTATTCAGTTCTGTACCATGTTCGTCACTATTTCGTCCATTCTCCTCTGACTATCATTTATTTTATGATTATTAAATTTTCGTCCGTTATGAGTCCTGTGACGTCATCATTTTTCGCAGTCATTTTTATTTTTTGTGTACTTTGAATATTAAGTTGACCTCGGGTCAGACCATGACCTTTCATTTGGTCTGTGACATTTCCGCTTATTTTATTTAGTTCATAAATTCATTTTTAATTGTGAAAATGTCTTGTTTGCGTCTTGACATTGTTTGTACCCTTTAGTTGCATCATTGCTTGTCTGTCCTCATAATATATATTAATATTACATTAATAATATGATAATTATATGCAATAATACACTTGTAATTTAATTTAATTAATTTTTTTTGATAATTAAGGTTAATATGGGACATTGCATAATTATGCAGTGATAGTCCAAGAAAGTAGCACTACAATTTATCATAGATGCCTAGGGCATAATAATATAATATATATATTGACAAAATAAATAATCTTATAGCTACCTTTGAGGTAATAGACCCATTGTATATTATTTAATATACTTTTCTGGTACTAAGAGAGTGACTTAGTACATTGAACAATATAATTACTAGGAATTATACCCAACATTATTGGATATTGAGATTAATTGTGTGATATAATTACATTATATTTAACAGATATCATAACTATTTATGATATAGTATTATTTAGATACAATATTGTTACAAAATATTGTCTATTAGTTGAACTTAGACATTAAGTTCAGTACTATTGTGATTACTTATATTGAATATTTCTAAGTTGAGTAAGTATAATAATTACTCTGAAGCTACTATTGACTATTTTAATCAGTAATTATCAATAATTACTACAGATAAAAGTCAAAATGCTTACTATAGACCATTTCGTTAAAATTGGTCGTGATTATGGTTATAAATCTCAAGAACTTCGTCAGTTTGCTGAATCAGAACTCGAAAAATATGAAAGAAAGGAAGAAGAGAAAAAGGCTGCATTAAAGAAAGAGGAAGAGGAACAAAAGGCAGCATTAAAGAAAGAGGAAGAGGAACAAAAGGCAGCATTAAAGAAAGAGGAAGCAGAACTTGAGATGAAGCAAATTGCCAAGGAAAATAGGTTGAGAGAGATTGCTCAACGTGAAAGAGAAGAGCAAAGAGCAATCTCCAGGCAGGAAGAAGAGAATAAATTGAAACGAGAGGAAATTATTTTACAACAAGAAATGGAATTGGCGCGTATTAAATTGGAGACAGCAAGATTACAAGCACAAAATGCTGATGCAAACCAGAATAATAACGCACAAAATGGATCATCATCCAGCCAGCCTAAACACTTCTACAACTTTAAATTACCCATTTTCAACTTGAACGTCGACGACCTTTCATCGTTCCTGGCACGTTTTGAACAGACTTGCAAAACAAACCATTTGCCTGAAGAGTCATGGGTACTCAAGTTAAATGAATTCTTGGTTGGAGAACCACTGACAGCTTCTCAAAATGCTGACCCATCAATAGCTAATAACTACGGTGCTATTAAGTCCTTGCTTCTACGAAGATTTCACCTGGACGAGGAACACTGTAGGTTGAAATTTAAGGGAATTTTACCTGAATCTCCAAGGGATTTTGCAGGATTCATTGCGAATATACGCAATACATTTAATAGATGGGTTGAACTGGCAGAAGTCAACAAATCATACGACAAATTAGTTGATTTACTACTGCGGGATAAGGTATTATCTTCAGTTAGCCAGCCATTTTTTGCATATTTGCAGGAGCGTAAACCAGGTACTATGGATGAGTTAGAAAAAATTTCTTTAAACTACTGTTCGGCACACCCGAATGCAACCATTTCTAACTCCTCATTAAGAGAACCTCTACCTGTGGCGTCTAATATGGCCTACAATCACAATAACAAACAAAGACATCACAGTGTAGACAGAAGCAGGTTCCAAAGAAATCACAATGTTAACTTTCAGAAGGGACATAATAATGATTTCAACAATAAAAATGAGTTCAACAGAGGTAGATCACGAGATAGAAATTATTCACCTCAAACAAACTACCACAATGGTCAACATAACACTCATTATAATCGATCACATACTCCCAATAATAATAGTAACTGGAATGGTAATAATCATGGCTCGAGACATCGAGATAATAGTTACTATAGAGGACGACGAGATAATTCTAACAATTATACTCGGAATCGATCTCATTCTCGGGGATCATCTCATTACAACCATAATACAGGGGCGGCAGTTACAAATAATACTACCCCTATAGCTCAGGTCCCACTTGACAATAATACAACACAGTCTTCTGCTGCATGTTTTGCTATTAATTATAATGTGGCAAATAGTTGCCAGCAATGCAATCTTATTTTTCAGAAGGCGAAAGAAACAGTGCTTAACTGCGGACATATTATACCACAGGTAGGTCTTGCAGTCAACGATGGAACAGGCCTACTAATTTTTAACAGAGGATTAGTTAATGGATCCGTCGTCTCAGTGTTGAGGGATTCGGGATCCACAACGATTGGTGTACGACAGTCGCTGGTACATCCCAGCTGTGCAACGGGGGAATATGTTCGTTGCATGACGTTTGGTGGAACAATAGAGTTTTACCCCACAGCTATTATTCATGTTAACACTCCTTTATTCACAGGAAACGTAAAAGTATGTATGCTAAAAAAGCCTATAGCTGATTTGATGGTTGGTCGTATACACGGCAGTAAAGATTGTACTCCAGATGAGATTATAGAATGGGAGAAACATAACCTATGCACTGGAAACGCCGTGACGACTAGAGCGCAGACTCAACTCATGGAGAAAGTTGATGATAATAAAATGGATGCAGACAACCAAGAGGAATTTGTAGTCAATTCACCTATTGACAGGGAAACATTTGCAACCAAACAAAAAGAGGATAAATCTTTAAAAAAATTTTTTAGTTGGTTGATAAAGTTGACAATCTATCCTCAGGTAATAATAACAAACATTGTTTTGTTATTAAAAATGACATATTGATTAGATGTTTTAATGACAAATCACAAATGAAACAACAAGTTATGGTCCCATATACTTTTAGACGGTACATTCTTCAACATGCACATGACTCACATTGTGCTGGACATATGGGATATACTCGAACACGATCTCGAGTACTGTCTTCATTCTTTTGGCCAGGGGTGTCAAGAGATATTTCGCAGTATGTACGTTCCTGTACTACATGCCAAGAAGTGAAAGCACGTGGAGCTTTTCACACGGCGCCTATTCAGGCTTGCGATATCTCAGTGAGACCTTTTGACAAGATGGCAATAGACATTATTGGTCCATTGCTACCATCGGCCAGAGGACATAGATTCGTCCTTACGTGCATTGATTTGTGCACACGATGGCCAGAAGCTATCCCATTAAAGACCACCACTACCACAGATGTAGCTGATGCACTACATCTCATCTTTTCTAGAATAGGGTTTCCTAGAAAACTTTTATCAGACCATGGGTCACAGTTTATATCTGACACCATGAAGGAAGTCATGAAAACTTGGGACATTGATAGGAATTTAAGTAGTATTTATCATCCGATGAGTAATGGTGCGGTTGAAAGACTTAACCGTACACTTAAACAACTACTACATAAGGTTACTGCTAAGCACCCTCATGACTGGGACAGAGCACTCCCAGCTGTTCTATTTGCTTATCGGGAGGTACCGCATGAACAAACTGGCTTCTCTCCCTTTGAATTAGTTTTTGGTGCTCCCCCAAGAGGTCCTATGGGACTAATAAAAGACTTATTAATTGACGACGAGATGACTCAGGACACTCAGTCATCTTACGAGTACGTGATTAATCTTCGGAAGAACATTATTGAGTCTTGCCAGTTGGCAACAGCTTCTTCTGAGGCTGCAAAAGCTAAGGCTCGATCTCTACAAAATAGGTCTCGACGATTACGCCAATTATTCCCAGGCGACGAGGCTTATGTGTTACTTCCTCACAATAACAATAAATTATTGATATCTTGGAATGGTCCTTACAAAGTCATTGATAAAATTTCCGACGTTGATTACGTCTTAGATATCAAGGGACACAAAAAGATATTTCATATTAACATGCTCAAGCAATTTCATACACGTCCTGAACACTTACAGTCAATTTTTCATGAACTAGATGACAACACAGTATCCACTTGTCATTATACTAACTTATCTGTCATCCAGGAAGAAGAATCTTCTTTTCCTGAGGTACAGTTACCGTTACCTGTACCAGTAGTTCAACCTACTGAATCTTGGCGGGATGTAACCATCTCTTCAACGGTTACACCGCAACAGCGTCTACAGATTGCTAATCTATTACAATCTTATCCAGATGTGTTGACCGACGTTCCGGGTCGCACATCGGCTATCAGTCATGACATTACTCTCAATGATGATACACCTATTCGTGTACATCCCTATTCTGTTCCTTTACATTTCCTTGCTAAAACTACTAAGGAACTTGAACAGATGTTGTCTCTGGGAATCATTGAGACTAGTAATTCGCCATTCTCTTCTCCATTAGTTATTGTCCGGAAGAAGGCCAATAACATCAGACTATGTGTTGATTATAGAAAATTAAATGCTAAGACTATAGTTGACAGCGAACCACATCCACTTATCGACGACTTACTGCCACGTCTATCCAACGCAACTATATTTAGTAAGATAGACTTAACTAAAGGTTATTGGCAGATACCACTGACCGAAAAGGCTAAGTACTACACCGCATTTTCCACTCCACAAGGTCTATACCAGTGGAATGTGATGCCTTTTGGGCTTGTTAATGCGCCAGCTACCTTCATTCGCCTGATGCGACAAATTTTATCAGGTAGACCAGACGTTATTACATATATTGACGACATATGCTTGTTTAGTTCGTCGTTTGAGGAACATGTTTCGGGACTTAGATATGTTTTTGACACTCTAAGGAATTATCATCTAACTGCTAAACCTACAAAGGTGCAAATCGCGTGTAATGAGATAACCTTTTTGGGACATATCATTGGATCGGGATATATCCGAACGTTACCTAGTACAGTCTCCAAAATTCTAAACATAGCAGTTCCTCAGACGAAGAAACAGGTCAGGAGTTTGTTAGGACTTGTTCAATATTACAGTAGATTCATACCAAACTTGTCATCCATCACGGCTGTATTGTCTTCATTGTTAAAAAAAGATATGCCGGTGAAGGTGACATGGACTGGTACATGCAATGAAACTTTCAACAAAATTATAAATTTGTTCTCACATGAACCAATTTTAAGACTTCCCGATGCTTCCAAAAGATTTTTCTTACGAACAGATGCTAGTAACTACGGCATTGGTGCATGCCTGCTCCAGAACCATGATGGCATTCTACATCCTACCTTATATATATCAAGAAAGCTGAAGCCGGCAGACACAAAGTATTCCACAGTCGACAAGGAACTTTTGTCCGTGCTCTGGGCAATAACGAAGCTGGAGAAATTCTTACTCGGTGCTCCCTTCACCATACAGACGGACCAACGTGCTGTAGCATCCTTGCGTCGATCCAACCACAAAAGCCAAAAACTTGCCAGATATTCAATCATCCTACAGCCATTCGAGTTCTCCATTGAACACATACCTGGCACTGAAAATTGTGTGGCAGATGCGTTGTCACGTAATCCTATTGACGACGAATAATCAACATTGACACTCTTAAACTACATCAATCAGAACTACATTGGATTGAACGAAGTATCAACTATAAAGGAACTAACCTTGCCTTCAATTTAAACTTTATAAACACTATATGCATCACAGAATTGAACGACAAGACAATCAAGGTATATATACTTACATTCGAACTTCGTCTAATATCCATACACGAGATATGAATACTCTTTGAACAATCATGGAACAATATCTGACGACAAGTCGAACTTATTATCCTGTGTATACTTAATTCTTGGATGCTAGGATAAATGACATTTCTTTCCAACGTAAACGTTTGAACATTTTTGCCTAAAAGAATTCATCAGGATCAAGACTACGGATGGATCATCGTATCCTATACTAATTAATTAGTTAACTTAACTTCTTAATTGAATTATTATCAATAAAATGAAAGGTGAGAAAAAAATTAAATGAAAAAAAAAAAAGAGAACGAAATACTAAAAGAAGAAATTATGAAAAGAGAAAATAAATCTCACACAAGTATTAGATTAATAATTTTTTTTTAATGTACCTATACATTATTTAGTTAGTTAAATTAGATAGTTATTATTCACTAACACTTAACACACACAATTAAGTTAAAACTTATATTCGAATTTCTTTCTATTTCTTCTCACTTATTTTGTCTTTTCTTCTCTCATAACATCGCGTTACATTAGAACCTTAATAATTTAACTCTTAGTTTAATTAATTAATTTAATTTTAATTAGTCAAATTAATTCCTATATGACATACTAATACGACAGACCTTACTTTAATTTAATTTTATCATTCACTATTAACATTGGACATTTATTTAGTTGATATAATAATATGTATAATATTGATATATAATGTGATTTATGTTAGATGACTATGACAAATAGTTAGTTGACACGACCGCAACACGGTTCTACTCAGAACATCGTCGGCCATATGTCACAATTGTGTTAAATTTTTTTGAAAAATTGTTAAGTCGGATAGATATTGAAAAAAAATCTATCGATTTTTTTTTCCCCGGTGTACAGGGAATTGTTACGGTATATGATATTAACGCCGTCTGCTAAAGGTTACCAGACGTGCAATTGTAAAGGTTAAGACATTTAATATATTGCGATAGATGTTTCAATTAATGAACGCTTTATACACGATCGATTATGACGTGTATAGCGTTGTTTAGGACACAGTCGGTAACTAAGAAACGCTACCCTTTTCACATTGACCGTCAAGCTGTTAAGACGCGTCTGACTCTCCTTCCAATGTTGGGCATGGTATTGCCATACAGATATATTTTATGCAAGTACGGACATGGGTCAGTCCATTGCTATTACGAAGATTTGAAATGATTAAAGGTCAGTACGAAGTGAAAATTAAGGAAGGATGAATTACAGTCCATAGTATTTGATTTTGCCAGACTCATAGACTCACTGTCGGCCGTTGGAAACCCCAACCGCGCGTGCATACAGCTATGACAATCTGCATACAGTAATTTGATTATTGGACAAGGACTGATAGGATATCTACATATCTATGCCATATATTTTCAAGTTATAATATGTACCTTTGTGATCAACATGCATGAATCGTCTTGACGTGTAATCTGTATTAAATAATTGTGGACTCAATGGAACCGACTTGTCACATCAATCGTATTCCAAGGTTCAATTATTGTTCAGAATCTTCCACCCCTGCATTCGCGTAATCTTACATAGAAGGCACGATACACGATCACTCAAGAATATCAAGAAGATAAAACAATGGCCAGAATTTATAATTACTTTATTGACATTATATGGAACATTGTTCAGAGCTAACCAAACCACTTCCACCTGCAACACTTCCACTTGCAACAGACACTTTCGCAAAGGCTATCCAAATAATAACTATTCAAATTTTCGAGGTAATCATTCTCGACGTCAAGATTATGACGATGGTGAATTTAGAAACCGGGATTCAAACCGGAATGATGATTACAATAGGCAATATGATAACAATTACAGGGGAAATGATAGTCGAAATAATTACAGGGGAAATGATAGTCGAAATAATTACAGGGGAAATGATAGTCAAAATAATTACAGGGGAAATGATAATCGAGGTAGACCTAGGTTTAACAAGAAAAGACCTTACCAACAGGCAAACTCTGCGCAACAAGAGTTTGATGGAGCCTGTAATACAGTAAATGATAGTGGTAACTCTAGGGCTATCACTGGTTGTGCTTTCGATTTTGGGAGAGCAACTGAATGCCCCCAATGCTTAACATTGTTTGACTCATCAACTGTATCTACGCTAAGTTGTGGTCACCCTCTTCCTGCTCTACCTGCTACAGTTGCGCATGATGGGAGAGGATCTCTCATCTTACATAAAGGTCTAATAAATGATAGGCTAGTCTCAGTACTTTTCGATTCGGGATGTACTACCGTCGGGGTTAAGGAGTCTCTGATAGATCCTTGCTGTGCCACTGGAAAAACAATCAAATGTGTTACATTTGGTGGTACTATGGAAAGCTATCCTACTGCTATTATTAGGATTGACACTCCTTTCTTCACAGGAGATGTCCATGCATGTCTTCTTCCTAATCCTATTGCGGATCTTATAATCGGTCGTATTCATGGGGTTAAGGAATGCACCCCGCAACAAATTTCTAGTTGGGAAGAAAAAAACATTCAAACGGTCAATGCAGTGGTGACAAGAGCTCAAGCTCTTAATCCCCCAACTTCATCTGATAATAGTAATGAAGTTGATAGCCAAGACGAGCACTTGGTGATTTCCCATGACTCGTTTGTTAAACGTCAAGAAGAGGATCCTTCTTTGAAGAAATACTTCCTTCTTGCAAAGAAAGGGGATCCCAATCAAAATACGAATCACAAATCGTATATCACTATGAAGAATGGTATATTGGTACGAATGGTACAACACTCGGACAAGTCTATGCACTCGCAAATTCTTGTGCCTAAGTGTATGAGAGCCTTAATTCTTCGGCATGCACACGATTCTCAGTGTGCGGGACACATGGGTTTTTCCAGAACTAAAACTAGAGTCCTTGCGTCATTCTTTTGGCCATTCGTGAATAAAGACATCCGAATTTATTGCCGATCTTGCAAAATTTGTCAAGAGGTCAAGTCTAGGGGTCCGAGACATGCTGCTCCTATTCAGGCTGCAGATATTCCGATTCGGCCGTTTCAGAAAATGGCTATAGACATCATTGGTCCGTTCAAAATTAAGTCAGCCAGAGGACACCAATTTATCCTCACTTGCGTGGACATGTGCACGCGTTGGCCAGAGGCTATTCCTCTGAAGAGCATATCAACTGTCGATATCGCTGATGCTCTTTGGCTCGTATTTTCTCGTCTGGGATTCCCCGGAGAAATACTGTCGGATCACGGCACTCAGTTAATTTCGGACGTTATGTCTCAGGTAATGGCTACGCTAGACATTAAAAGGTCTCTCAGTAGTATTTATCATCCAATGTCCAATGGATTGGTAGAACGTCTTAACAGGACACTAAAGAACTTACTTGGCAAGATAACGGAGGATCATCCTGAAGATTGGGACAGGGTTTTACCTGCAGTCCTCTTTGCCTATAGAGAGGTTCCCAACGAGCATACAGGGTTTTCTCCTTTCGAACTTGTCTTTGGCGCGCAACCGCGCGGGCCAATGTCCTTGTTACACGATTTGATAACTTCCGATAATATTGACGATGATACACAATCGTCATATGAATATGTTATAGCTCTTAGAGAAAAGATTATCGAATCGTGCAGGTTAGCAACTTCATCTTCCGAATTTGCGAAAGAAAAAGCTAGGCGATTTGCTAATAAGAAAAGACGCCTACGTCAACTTTGTCCTGGAGACAAAGCATATGTCTTACTGCCCTCAAGAGAGAATAGACTTCTCATTTCTTGGAAGGGTCCATACACTATAGTCTCGAAAATTTCTGATGTCGACTATATTGTCGATGTGGATGGAAGGCATAAAACCTTCCATATAAATATGCTAACAGAGTTTATTGAACGTCCAGACTATTTACAGCCTATTTTCCAGGCGACGGACGACTCTCCAGTTCAACATGGTCACATCTCATCCCTGTCCGTTATACAGGATGAGGAAACTATTTTTTCTGACGTGAACTTACCTCTTCCTACGATTCCACTTACTTCAACGGAATCGTGGAGAGACGTTACAGTCTCTTCCAACTTGTCTTTTGAGGAACAACGTCAAGTATCCTCTACGTTACAATCATATCAGGATGTCCTTACCGACATTCCTGGACACACAGATGTCATAGAACATGACATCATACTTACTGATCGTAATCCGATCAGAGTAAGACCATACCCAATACCTATTCATTTTCAAGCACAAGTCGAGAAAGAATTGGATGAAATGATTCAACTACAAATAATTGAACCATCCACTTCAGCTTATTCTTCGTCGATAGTTATTGTTCGAAAGAAAGACAATAACATACGTCTTTGCGTTGATTATCGCAAATTAAATCAAGTTACGAAGTTCGATGCTGAACCTATGCCGTTATTAGATGATCTACTTATTAGACTTTCTAAAGCTAAATTCTTTACTAAACTAGACTTGTCGAAAGGTTATTGGCAAGTCCCACTGACGGAACACGCCAAACCTCTCACTGCTTTTTCGACACCTAGGGGTCTGTTTCAATGGAATTTTATGCCTTTCGGGCTTATGAACGCCCCAGCGACTTTCGTGCGCATGATGCGACGAATTCTATCAGATCGTGCAGATGTCATTGCATATTTAGACGACATCTGTCTTTTCAGCGATACTTGGGAAGAACACTATGTGGGTCTGAAGGAATTGCTATCTACTCTACGTGAGCATAGTTTGACTGCTAAACCCTCTAAAGCTTTTGTTGGGTTTAGTGAAATTTCCTTCCTAGGTCATCGAGTTGGTCATGGTCTGTTGAAGACAGAGGACCAAAACATTTCAAAGATATTAAATATCTCGGTTCCGAAGACAAAAAAGCAAGTGCGTAGTCTCTTGGGATTGATACAATTCTATGGAAGATTCATTGAGAATCTGTCCTCCATTATGGCACCACTTTCAACGTTATTGAAAAAAGGTTCTCCTAATATGGTGCGTTGGTCCCAAGAATGCCAATCTTCATTGGATCAGGTTAAGAATTTGTTCTCATCTCATCCTATCTTAAGACTACCGACGATTGATAAGACTTTTGTCCTTCGTAGTGATGCCTCTTCCACTGGCATTGGAGCGGCACTAATGCAGGAATATTCAGGAACTCTGCATCCTGTAATGTATATTTCTAGGAAGCTGAATGCGGCAGAAAGGAATTACTCGGTTTTGGACCGTGAATTGTTGGCTATGGTTTGGTCCATTCTTAAGCTACAAAGGTTCCTTCTGGGCGCGCATTTCTTTATGGAAACCGACCAAAAAGCTCTTACGGCTATGCAAAGTAAGGATTTGAAGAGCTCGAGATCTACTCGTTATGCTATTGCTCTTCAGCCTTTCCATTTCACGGTGCGAGCTATCCGTGGTTCGGATAATGTGATGGCGGACATATTGTCTAGATGCCCACATGATTCCAGTTAAATCTTGTGTCCTAGTTTTTCCTGATATATTTTCAGACTTAGGTCTGTCCTTAATATCATAATATGTTGTAATACAAATGTATTTGGATGATGTTTAGATAATTTAACAAATTTCATTTTGTCCATCCATCAGTGATATGTTGCTAAAATAGCATTGACATTTGTATATTGCTATGATTATATTATTTAGTAATGTTTGATATATGATTGGTATTGCCAGCAACTTAGGTTTCTTGAATGGTATCCCTTAGTTTGTTTGGCTTAAAGGAAATATTTTCTCCTATGTTGGGAGATGATTTGTACCCTCTTCTATTGTACCTGATATTAGGTTCATTGTTTGCATGAGCACAGAAGTGATACTGGTGCTATCTTGCTCATGAACATATTAAAAAAAAAAAATTGCATTTTTTTTTTACAGGGGGGTGGTAGTAATGTTGCTGTCATTTTCGACGGAGTCATCTGTCAAGTTATTTGCTTATGTTTGTATCATAAGTATAATTGTGTCTTTACCTGCGATGTCAGGTTGATTAGGGGTTGTCTTCCCTTGTTTATTCATTCATTGTGTTTGACCTTTAGGGTCAGAGGTTGACAGTTCGGCGTAGGCCTATGGGAAGGTTTTTTAAGCGGGAGTGAGATATACTTCCGGGAAGCCGGGAGGTCCTGTTTTTCTGAAGGGACCAAGAGTCCATTGTTTTTCGGGGAGAATCTTCGAAGTAACTGCTATGGCAGTTTTCCCCAGTGAATCTCTGTGCGTCGGGATGACGACAGAATTCCTTGTGTAGTTCTGAGGATTCATTTACCAGGTAATACCGACCTTTATGCATTATTACGCTTTTCGGTGGCAGAACATGTAAAGGATTACCTAGGGTGAACAGCAGCTCACTGATCCGCCATTTCAGAACTTATATATTTGTGCTCGAGGTAGCCATCCAAGACTGTTAGTCTTATATTGTCCAGAAATCCAGTGACGAAGATATATTGTGGGAGCCGCAGATTGGCGGAACTTCTATCTACAATAAGTATTACTGCAGGGTTGATGATAACCTATTTAACAGAAGTACACGGCCGACGTCAGAACGAGGCCTGTGCTTTCGGCTATTATACTACAGCCTGATATGTGCAATTGGCGGGGAGTGCCAAGTTGCACCATGTGTGTCAAAGTAACTAAGGCATCTGACGCGTTTAGTCAGAGACGCCAAGGGCGACGCTACGAACTGTCATTATTGAAGAACTTTGCTATTGACCATGCACGTCTATTCTGATGTTTACCTTTTTGAATGCCAAATGTATACCTATCGATGTCAGGTCAGCATGACCTTGTTACACTGACTGTTCCTGTTGATATTATGTGTGTTCCCGTCAATAAATGTCTTGAAACATGCCTGCAGTGTCAAAGCATCCTTGATTACTGCATGTGAGAGTATGGGTTGCAGGATCTACATCTATACGAGCCTAAACACATTCGCGCCTTCATACGCACCCACACTCAATTCATCATACGCTCGCACTACACATCTAACAACATGTATACTGTCTTGGGCCAGTGATCACATCAACAAAGAAAAAAAGACAGTTACAAGTAGTAGCAGTAATTACAGCAGTAACAGTAGTAGCAGCAGTAATAACAGCAGTAACAGTAGTAGTAGCAGTAATAACAGCAGTAACAGTAGTAGCAGCAGTAATAACAGCAGTAACAGTAGTAGTAGCAGTAATAACAGCAGTAACAGTAGTAGTAGCAGTAATAACAGCAGTAACAGTAGCAGCAGCAGTAATAACAGCAGTAGCAACAGTAGTAGCAGCAGTAATAACAGCAGTAACAGTAGTAGCAGCAGTAATAACAGCAGGAGCAACAGTAGTAGTAGCAGTAATAACAGCAGTAACAGTAGTAGTAGTAGTAGCAGCAGTAATAACAGCAGTAGTAACAGTAGCAACAGCAGTAATAACAGCAGTAACAGTAGTAGTAATAACAGCAGTAGCAACAGTAGTAGTAGCAGTAATAACAGCAGTAGAAACAGTAGCAGCAGCAGTAATAACAGCAGTAACAGTAGTAGTAGCAGTAATAACAGCAGTAGCAACAGTAGTAGTAGCAGTAATAACAGCAGTAGTAACAGTAGTAGTAGCAGTAATAACAGCAGTAGTAACAGTAGTAGCAGCAGTAATAACAGCAGTAGTAACAGTAGTAGTAGCAGTAATAACAGCAGTAGTAACAGTAGTAGTAGCAGTAATAACAGCAGTAGCAACAGTAGTAGTAGCAGTAATAACAGCAGTAGTAACAGTAGCAGCAGCAGTAATAACAGTAGCAACAGTAGTAGTAGCAGTAATAACAGCAGTAGCAACAGTAGTAGTAGCAGTAATAACAGCAGTAGTAACAGTAGCAGCAGCAGTAATAACAGCAGTAACAGTAGCAGCAGCAGTAATAACAGCAGTAGTGTCAAGAACCAATTAAACTGTGGTTCCACCACTGGAATGTGGATTTATGATAATAAATAAGGCTCGTTCTTCCCAGGATACAACCACACCACAATGGCTGACATAAGAAATAACACCTTTAACAGGAACTTCCCTTTAATACTATGCACAATACAATAAGGCCTCACACGGCCAACAAACGCATCAAATACAATAATGAAATGCCACTGTAACTTGCATTAACAGCTTAAACTATCAGCATCATACACGACAGTACGACTTACACTGAAAAATACCCTGCCATGACTATCGCTCACCTGAGCGGCAAAACTGTGACAATGACACAGTCAAATCATTGTCAACTTATAAACCTACGGCCTGAAAGTTATACAAACTAGAAACCACACTTCTCTAGAATTACAACATAATTATCACCCAGGACCGAAATATGGCAAGCGCTCACATAATAGTCCATAAAATGAACCACACAGCAAACTTGCTGACCAAAATGGAAATCCGTCCGTCCTGGACCAAGGCTGACTTGGAAAAAACAGGTTGACAGAAATCGAATGAGAGCAAGACAAAGAATGGCAATTATGAAAAAACTTGCTGGAACAACTTGGGGTGCAGATGAGAAAGTGCTTAAGACGTTGTACACAGGGCGAATGAGGCCAGTTCTTGAATATGGCATGGCAGCATGGGCAACAGCAGCTAAGACAAACTTCGATAAAATTAGCAGACTCCAAAATCAAGCAATGAGAATTATAACGGGAGGCATGAAGTCAACACCTATAAAAGAACTCGAAAAGATTACATGTCTCCAGCCAATGACAGATAGAAGAGACTGCAGGGCTCAGCAACAGGCCGAAAAATTTAAAAGACTAACAGACCACCCAATGTGCCATAGAATAAATGCGCTTAGAAGGCAAAGACTCAAACGAAGTAATTTTGTAGAATCAACGAAACCACAAATGAGAGCAGTATCCATAGATGAAATATCCACTGATAAACGCACTCCACCTCCACGTGGTGGTCCTGGAAACAGTCTGCAGCTGTGCAGGCTGGCTGAGCGAGTGTGGATCGAAATGGGAAGGCAAACCCGGTCCTAAAAAATGCCGTGCAGAAGTCGGATGTGTCGACCGAAAGGTGCAGATATCGCAGCTACGTTGTAAACAGACACAACGCAACCACCGTCCTTTTCAGGGCGAACGAAGAAGAAGAAGAAGAAGAAACCCATCTACACTGCACACAAGCTTCCAGTTTGGAAACAAAATCGTTTCCCTAAAATGATAGAAAACATTCCTGGAATTGAAAGTAAAAAGAGCCAAACTGCAACAGATAGAAAATCCATAGCGACAAAATACATAGAGAAACATTATCCACGCAACACCTGGACCGATGCATACACAGATGGATCAGCAACAAATGCAACAGAAAATGGAGGCGGGGGTGTCTTTCTGACCTTAAGCAATGGTGCAGAAAAAAGGATGTCAGTGGCGACAGGACGATTCTCCAACAACTTCAGAGCAGAGGCAGAGGCCTTGAAAACTGCAGCAGAGGTTATATTGACAGAAGAAACGGCAGAGAGACAAGTTGCTTTCTTTACTGATGCACAGTCAGTAATTGCAACGTTGAAAAGCCAAAATAATACAGACCTGGATGATCTCAGAGTAGTGCTCCACAAACTTTGTCAACGATTCAAAAGTGTTGTGATCCAGTGGATCCCATCTCATTGTAACATCACCGGTAATGAAGAGGCTGACAGAATGGCTAAAGAAGGTTCACATCTACCTCAGCCTGATGCAAGCATAACTTTTGAGGAGGCAAAGAGTTTTATCAGAATCAGATACAGAAACAAATGGAATGTAGAACATCCAGGGCACACACAGAATGATGCTTACTACCAGCTCCACAGAAGAGAACAAGTGGTAATCTTCAGACTCCGCACTGGCCACAACAGATTGAGATACCATCTATTCAACAAGCTAAAGATAGGAACTACCAATCAGTGTAACTGTGGCACTGATAAAATGACTGCTGAACATCTGCTTCAAAGTTGCCCCTTATATGTGGTACAGAGAAAGTGCATATGGCCGACGCCAGCTCCTTTCGTGGAAAAGCTTTACGGCGATTCAAATAGCCTCAAACTGACTGCTGCTTTCTTTGAGAACATTCAAGTGGACGAAGTCTGAGAGTGTACGATGAAGAAGAAGAAGAAGAAGGAGGACCAAGGCTAGATTCTGGCTGCCTAAATTTGCGCCTGGTTTCCCGGCTTCCGGTAGTCACATGACTCACCGGTTCGGCTAGTCCCGGCCTCGCCCGGCTGACTTTTCGCCGAACACAGTACATACGATGCATTGCGAAAAAGCGCTGTGACAAGTAGTAACAGTAGCATCAGCAGTAATAACAGCAGTAATAGTCTTAGCAGCAGCAGTAATAACAGCAGTAACAGTAGCAGCAGCAGTAATAACAGCAGTAACAGTAACAGCAGCAGTAATAACAGCAGTAACAGTAGCAGCAGCAGTAATAACAGCAGTAACAGTAGTAGTAGTCGAGGTATTGTTAGTACTGTTGGTGCAAGTTGCTGTAATAGAAGAGACTATTATACTAGTAACAGAAACTGTTTAACAGAAGTGGTGGTTGTAGTAGTAGCAGTAGTAGTAGTAATAGCAGTAAAACCAGCAGCTGGTAGTAGACGTGATAGTGGTGGTAGTAGTAGAGATAGTAGTATTATTATTATTATTAGTAGTAGTAGTAGTAGTGGTGGTAGTGGTAGTAGTAGCAGTAAAACCAGCAGCTGGTGGTAGAAGTAATAGTGATGGTAGTAGCAGAGATAGTAGTAGTATTTGTAGTAGTAGTATTAGTAGTAGTAATAATGATGGTAGTAGTAGTAATGGTGGTACTAGTAAAATAAGACAGGGTAGCAACAACATTAACAGGAAGTTATTTGAAAACGAAGGTAGCAGGAACCTGTAGATTTATTAACTGAACAGAACAAAAGCTGTATCGGTGAGTCTTAGGGGACAAAAATAAATCGACGTCGTCAAACAATGATCTCGCTAGGGAAGAGAAGGATCGGATACCAAGCGGCGCGAGGAGATGAGAGAAATACGTCATCTAGCGGAAGCGGAACTTACTCCGCAGTGAATATGTATAGTTAGGTGTTGTTTCCTAGCGCTTAGGGTTAGGATTAAGGTTAGAATTAGGGTTAGGATTAGGGTTTGTGTTAGGGTTAGTGTTAACCATAATCCTAACCCGAATCCTAACCCTAACTGCTACGAAACAACACCTAACTACATATATTCACTGCGGAGCAAAAAGGTACGAAAGATAGGACATTACCAGGAAAAAGAAAGAGTTGTTGATAACTAAGGAATAAATCAGCGGAAATACAGAAAAAGTGGAAATACTGCCATGCACAAGAGGTCGCTCAGGTGGACATGCTGATCAACAACTATCGGATCCGGAAGTCACAAGACAATAGAAAATGGCTTACCGTTCGTGTCCCTTCTCCGAATGAAGGCTTCAACAGCTTCGTCCTTGACATTAGATTTGAACCTTCGCATGTAGTCCTTGACTTCGCCAAACGTTGCCGTACCGTCGTTGTTGTGGTCCAGAGACCGGACGAACCGGTTCTTGAGCTCTGTTGATGTAAACATTAGGTATGTTTACTTACGCTTCTATGTATGGTTGTGTGTGTGTGTGTGTGTGTGTGTGTGTGTGTGTGTGTGTGTGTGTGTGTGTGTGTGTGTGTGTGTGTTTGTAACCTCATAACGTAAAACAGGTTGCCACAGAAACTACCGCTGCAAAAGCGTGTAAATGATTTTAGGCTTCTTGGCACGTGACCAGCTACCGTGGTGCTTCCATGCTCCGTTAGAGAATGGTGATGATTTATGTTTGTCTCTGTCTGTCTGTCCGTCCGTCCATTTGGCCGCCCATCTATCTATCTATCTATCTATCTATCTATCTATCTATCTATCTATCTATCTATCTATCTATCTATCTGTCTGTCTGTCTGTCTGTCTGTCTGTCTGTCTGTCTGTCTATCTGTCTGTCTGTTTGTCTGTATGTCTGCTTGCCTGCCTGTTTGTTTGTCTGTCTGCTTGCCTGTCTGTCTGTCTGCTTGCCTGCCTCTTTGTCTGTCTCCTTGCCTGCCTGACTGTCTGTCTGCTTACCTGCCTGTCTGTCTCTCTGCTTGCCTGCCTGTTTGTCTGTCTGTTTGTCTGCCAGCCTGTCTATCTGTCTGTCTTCTGAGTGTCTGTCTGTCTGAATGCCTGTCTGTCTGCCTGTCAAAGTGTCTGTCTATCTGTCTGTCTAAGTGTCTGTCTGTGTGTCTGACTGTCTATCTGTCTATATGTTTGTCCGAGTATATGTCTGTCTGTCTGTTTATCTATCTGTTTGTCTATCTGTCTGTCTGAGTGTCGGTCTGTACGTCTGAGTGTCTGTCTGTCTATTTGTCTGTCTGTCTAAGTGTCTGTCTGAGTGTTTGTTATTCTATTTGTCTGTATGTCTGATTAGTTAAGCGGTCAGAGTTCTTGCCTTCCGCGACAACGCGGGTTCCGGGATCGAAATCTGGTAGCTTCACACTCCAGTTAGCTTGCTGAAAATGGGCAACTGCTAATGAGTTAGGGAAGGCAAAGGCAGCGAGGAAGGAAAGTAATGACACACCTGATAAAGCTCGGCCTAGTATAGTGTCACGGAATGTCCTATTAATTCGTTCATTTCTTCAGTCTATCCTTATGCTACACTCCTCTACGTCAGTATGCTTAAATTGACATTTCATCAAGGACTAAAATAAACACCCACTTTTTTTAGGGCTTAAACCGCTCCTGGCACGTTTATCTTTTTAATTGTGCTCAGTCGCTTCACGAAGCGTGTGACGATAAGGTAAAGCAATTAATCATGGAGTGTTTGTTTAGATAAGCTCAAACGTTTGTCTAGGAGCATTGTTATCAGCAGATAAATTGCCTAACTCAGACATTCGTATTACGTAGTTGCTTCCACTTAGCAAAAGAAGCAGCGGACAAATGTTGTCGGATTACTGAAAGATGGTCATTTAAAAGATAACTAATGTTTAATTTTGCGGGCACGACTGGCAGAAAAAATGCCACTCCCAAGTTTGTCTTGATTACGACAAGATGGTGTATTAGGACAGGAGAAATGACATAATTGTTTTCTGCAAGGGTAACAATTAGTTACACTACCATAAATGGTAAACAAAGGTAAAGGATCCTGTTACACGCTAGTTGAGGCATATTGGGAATGTGATGCTAGACCCATATTTTCTTGACCATCAGCACACTAGGGGTGATGTGGTCAGCATCACGCCGGCAGCCTTAACCTTCCCAGAGTTGCTCTGGTACCTACTTCATGAGGCTGTGTCCACCCCGGAGCCGTTTGCGGTCTAAAAAACCCACCTCAGCTGAGGTGTCACGGGTTGCCTCTCATTGCTCTTCAGTGATGGTCCAACAATAGCCAAAATCTAGAGTATCTAATGTGGATCTTGAAAGGTATCTACCTTCGCACAAGATTACTCTTGGTAGAGATGCAGATAGAAGGATGATGATGCTTCTACCTCGAGGTAGTATCACTTGATATGTCAAATGTCAAGAACAATGCTGAATGCGTCTTAGCAATGTTAACTTTTATCTGCCCGCCGACTTTTGTGAAGATGTAGTATATAATTTAATTTAGCTCGTACAAGCCCCCAACTGAATTAACAGTGAAATTCGTATTATTATTTGGCTCTATAGATATAAATATAGATATATTAAAGATGCTGACTCACCCGTGCGCACTTCTCTCTGTAATAACTAAATCAACTATGAGTTTGTAAAAAAACAACACATAACAAATGTAATGATCAATTACTTTTAAACAAATATAAATAGACATGAACTGGTGATTACTAAAAAAAAATAGGTTTCGTCATTGAAACTGATATCGGCTTCAGGAAGCTTAGTTGTGGAATATAGATCAGTAAGTTCTGTTGTATTGGGCTGCTAAAAATGCCACTTTGCTTCCAAACTGCACGGGTGTTGATGCTGCTGTTTCCGTCAATTCGTCTCTGTAGCGAGGGCACGTCTCCTGGTCAAGGCAGGTATCTTCACAACCCGTTGAATGTAGGTTTCAAGTGTCGATCGCAAGCTTTGAATCACAGAATAGTAATACAGCTGATATCGTAGAATCGTACTTCAAATGGTCTCGTAAACTCTTACCACAAACTTTAGAGGGAATAAAAGAAAAATTCCGCTGCCAAGTCTTGGTTTTCTTGATATAAATCAAGCACCTTTCCCGCTGTCCGTCTGTCGTGTGGTGAGTATTGGGGCAACTACGACAGTAGTTTTTTCCTGGAATAGCCTATATTAGGTAGAAGGTCTCTAGAAAATGGCTCGTTAAGAAAGAATAAAGACCTATTCGAGATTGGGACAAGAAGAAGGGAATGCGAATGCTTTCCACTGGACAGTATTTTCTGGTTAATTATGGAAAGGGTTCTGTTTCCCCACGACTGTAGCTTCTGCCCTTAGATCCCGTAACAGAAAAAGGCCCCAACCTCATCTGAATGTAGACATTTTCCTATTTGTAAATATTTTTAACACCGACAGCACGAGTGATACATTAACAAACTAGATAATGATCAAATGATTATTGGGTTTATTAGTTAAATATCTACACATATAGGGTTAGTAATGGTTAGAACGTGATGATGGTAAAAGACGATTCACACAAAACACACAGATGAGATATTAATATTGTAGTTAATTAAGTAATAGTTAATTAAGAATGAGCTTGTGTAAAGCGAAATGATGATGATGTGATATGATACGAGTTACCAAAATGGTGAGTAATCTACACAGTCCATGTGTCTCTAAATGCTTGTCCCGGATAAAATGATTCGCATGTATGCATAGAATGTCCCAAGTTGTTATGTGTTATGTCGAGTGGGGTATCTCTAAGTCAAGGAAGTTCTGATGAAAACTTGTGTCGTACTGAGAACGTTGACGATATATATATATATATATATATATATATATATATATATATATATATATATATATATATATATATATATATATATATATATATATATATATATATATTTATATATATATACTGTTTCAGTATATCTCTGTAGCATTGATCAACAGTTAATAGTTGTCGTATGAAAATGTCTGTTGTCTAATTTCCGGAGGGTACTGGCCAGACTGGATATCTTCACGAAATGTTAGTGATATGTATACTCATTACCTTGAGTATGTAATCGTGATTCATACAGTATACTTTGCAGTCTGCTGCATAGAGTGCGCTTAAGAGTGTGTTGCACTTGATATAAATATGAGATTCAACGTTTGATCTCTTTAGCGTGACTTCAGATAGTACGCTTCCGATAGAGCTGAACCTTATATGAGTAATCAACTGTGAGCTTTAGCTTGACTTCTGTAGTAAGCTTTCGAGTGATTTGAACTTGTTATAACTATGTATTGAACTTGTGCGCACGTGACGAAAAATGCTACGTCCACCTTCTTGAGTGGGGGCGAGAAATATTCCTTTTTAAGTGAGGAACGAAGAATGTCCTATGGCGAATTTTGCTAGCCAAATGTCCGTTTTTTGATAACTTATTTCTGGTTAGACGTTAGACACGTAACGTGTAGACTCAGACTTCTGATGGACCAAAGACACACAAAACCTTCGTAAGTTTTCACACTTAATATATACTGGTTGACTTTCATTTGTTCTACTTCTCACTACTGATCTCTATGAGTTCGATTCTAATGATGTTAAATATATTGTGCTTGAGAGTGTGTGCGTATGGAAGACTATGATGATGATTCAACAAGCTAGGTGAAGGTGAAGTATGAACTATTAATTACTTCCTATCAGCCTATCATCTTAGAGGAAAATCTTCTGATTTTATTAGTCATGTATGAGAAGAATTAATTGGAAAACTATCTTTCGCACATTTTGCTATGAGGTTAAGATGAATAAAGAATAATAAAAAAAAGTATTAATGATCTGTATAAGATCTACTAACCTTCTTTTCCCTTCGCAAAATCTTTTAGGAACACAATACACACAGATATGAAATATTTATCCACACTGAATTGATTGCAGGCTATGCGTTAGGGATTTTTCTTTCCACCCCAATGTTGAAAAACTGGACTCCTCTCTCTAGCGAGCTGCGCGGTATATTATATCTCTAAAAGTCAAATGTGGGTCTCTTGGACCGGTGACGTACAACTCCGCCCATACAACCAATAGCTTAAGGACTCTCTGGTCACTCATTCCCAGGATCGCTCTTGTCCCCTGTCATTCCAAAAATGGGTGGGGCAATTCGCGACCAACTGTCGTTGCCGGGCTTGCCTGACAAACAGGTGTTAAGGTAATTGGCTGGCCAATGCAAAAGTGTCCCCCGCCTTCCAACAGTCATATCACTCTCTGTTTGTCTATCGCTCCGCGTGTTGGCGGCGGCCTTTGTTACCTCGATCCATTGTCGCCAGAACGCTAACAAGTCCCTTTGTGGCGCTGCCTATTGTATTACATGGCGGTGGGTTTAAACAGCATGAGAAGACTTCTTCACCTGGCCAGGCTGGGCGTCTCCCCGGGCCATTGTCCCAATGTGGTGACCCGTCGCTTGTATGGACAGCGGCCGAGCAACAAAGAGACTAAGCTTTTGTGTCAGCTGCGCTCGCTTCAAAGTTAACAATAGTCCACAGAAATTGTACCATGCCCAGATGTCTGATTTTGATGAAACCAGATGTCTTTCACCAGATTTATCACGAGGCAATGTGGACTTCAAAAGATGATGCCAGGTATGGTGACTCAATCAAAAGAATTTATTTTACCACCGATGAAAGAACAAATGTGGTTCTCTCGATACTGGTCGCCAGTAATCAAAAACGATGAAATAACAAATGTGGGCTTGAAAGAGCACAAATGTGGGAGAAAATAAAAAAGGAAAGTTGTAGGAAAAGATATGATGATAAGGCTTTGCGCTCGTTTATCACACCGTCAACCGATTATCTTCTCTGAATTTTTACTCTCCCTAAGCGTATGTCGTATAATTTAGGGGATATGAAGAAAATCACCTTTCCTTTAGTTAATTTACTGGGAAAATTTCGACTGGACAGCGGCAAGTGGCTTGTGCCTGGTTGGACATGTTTAAATATACATACACTTATTAAAAATGATAGCGAATATATACATACGATGGCATCATCTTCCACTCCCTGCTCCACTTGGAGTCTGGGGTTACCTCTACTTTTGGTTCCCTGTGAGAACCCGCATGAAGCAATCACCAGCGCTTTGCTGTGGTGGTTCATGAACAATTCGTTTTCACGTGCTGAGGTTGCCAGCCTTTTAAGGACCTGTATAACCATCAGCAAGTTCAAACATATCAAATCAAAGTATAAAAATATGTTACAACTTACCTGTCACAGCGTTATTTCGCAGTGCATCTTATGTATTGTGGTCGGCGATAGGGCACTCGGAAAGGTCGAGGTTAGTCGAACTGGTGTGTCCTGTGACTACCGGAAGTCGGGGAAAAATGCGCAAAATTAAGGAGTCAGAAACTAGCCTTTGTCCAGGGAGGACGTATATTTTCCCTTTTGCCAGCGAGATCGCTGTCAGGTTGATATTGTCCACAGTAAGCTGAGCGCCTGCTATATTTTCGGATCTTGGAGATAATTACGTTGTACTTCTAGAACAGTGTAGGATCTAGATCGAATTATCTACAGGCCGTAGTTGATAAGAGGTCGATGATTTTCGAGTGTGTTATTTTCATAGTTTTACCGCTCAGGTGAGCGAGACTCAGAGTAGTCATTTTGTATAATTCGTACCTTCATGTATGAAGGCGATAGTTTAAGCTGCTAAGGCATGTTTACAGTGGTTTTCACATTATTGTATCTGATGCGTTTGATGGCCGTGTGAGGCCTTATTGTGTGTATAAAGTATTAAAGAGTAGTACCTGTTAAAGGCGTTTATTTCTTATGTCAGCCAATGTTGTGTGGTGATACTCTTGGAAGAACGAGCCTTTATTTGTTATTATAAATCCACACTACAGTGGTGTAACCAGTGGAGTGTTCTACGCGGTAATTGGTTCCTGACATTACCCGAATACTGGGATCATAGAATTCTTGCTCAGTTGAATAATCTCGGCAACTTGATGCAGATGCCTCGAACACACGTCTGGGGTATTATTTCTATTACAGAATCCCTCTGTAACTTTGCAAGTAGGTCCTGTAGGAGTCCGGTTTCCGTATTAAATTGTACAGTTTCCTTGTCGTAGTGTTCAAAAGGTGCTCATTCTTTCCTGGCTTCAGTCCGAGCTGTGTGCTTTGACGATTCTGGAATGCAGTGTTGCATGTCTGAAATGTTCTACGTTATATTGCAGTTTTCCTGCCCACGCTCGCACCTGGCGTTTCCGACAAAACTTCCAATCAAAGTGAATGTGTATTATCCTCTAAACTGCTAAGCCAATAGCATTCGAAGGTGCATGTTATGACAACTTTCCTCATGGACTTTTCTGCATGCGTTTGTAAAATTCAAACGGTCTCTCTCCGTATATGGAATTGGTATTCCCGTCAATTCTCGGTAATGATTATAACTAAACCTTCTTACATTTATCTTGCTTATAACAAGCCTTTCTGGAAGTTTATTACCGCATTTCCGACGTCTCAGGTGTATCTGTATAATGCCAACAGATCGATTATTAACCGGCAATCCCTATGCAAACAAACACCACGCGTCATTACTCGAAAATAACTGGTCGCCAATCTGGGTTTACCTGTAACTCATTTCCGTGAGGATGGGCAGGCAAACATGACACGTATGAATTGAGGAAGTGTAAAGATTGACACAAAAATACCAAATACTGTCGGAGGTAGGAAAATAGAATGCCAACAATCAAATGGCACATACAATTAGTACGCACAATAAAGGAAGATTAATTCTGCTGGAGAAGAAAAGAGAGCGAACAAAATTATGTGACATGAGTATCGAACCATGGGCCATCGAGCTAGGAAGCCAGTGCACTAACCACTGCGCTACCATATATGCTATACCAATAATTATGATGATGGGGGGGGGAGATTTACTTAAATAAGACCTCCTAAACGGTGATTGGCTTTAAATTAAAAATAAACTAACATAACCTGTGATTGGTTTCTGCAAAAAAAAAAAACAAGCGAAAATAAAATTTAGTGGAGGCAAAATTTTTACTTTAAATTAACGAGTGATTGAAACTCGTGACTGATTTTCCAATTCTCATCAGAGAGACCAGATATCAGGAAAATATAGCAAAAGGATTCCGTTACAGGACGTGCCAAAGTTATTAGAAGTAACTTGTAAAAATAAAAGTATAAAACTTCTGTTATAATACTTAAATTCACAAGTCCGGGGAAATCCACCTTATGTGTTAAAGTAAGGAACTGTGGAATTACAATTACCGTTAAATCATATGAGAAAACTGCACCTTTATGGCTGCAGTTAAGTGCTATCGATCATTCTGTACAAAACTTCTGCATCCCGTTCATATTGAAGGGGTAAGCCATAAGATGTATATTTTCTTAATTTATAAGTTCCTTGTACATGGATGCAATGCTTATTACTGTAAAACTGTGTATGAGGCTGGCAACCTCGACTTGTAACATAAATTGCCACATAAACCATCACTGTAAGAGCTGGCGACTGCTTCGTGCTGGTTTCCTCACAAGGAAAAAATAGCAGAGGTAACACCATGTTCAACAGGGAGCGGAAAGAGGATGATGATAACATCATGGTATATATATTTTTATGTCAAAATTTCTATTGCAGATTGATGTATATATAATTATGATTCATTTGTATTCATCCGCTCTCCGAACCCACTTTCATCTGACTCGAGGGTCTGAGATTTTATGTTCATGAGCGTCGGGAAAATCTAGACGAAGATGAAATGGTGAAGGAAAGCGGAGGTCGCCCGATGCTTTCACCAGAAGACAAAAGATTTAAAGGAGATTCGATTTTATATTTCTCTCAGATCCTGGTACTAGTTACTAGTACTCAGCTCTGGACACCACATACAAAAGACGGGTCTAGAGGACACTCGAAGCGGCGACATTTGTGAAAATTATTCGTGTAACCCAACGAACATGCTCTCAAAAGCCATTCGACTCCTGAAGAGAGAAGTAACAGTCAAGAAGTCACTGTGAACCAGCATCAACTACACCAGACTACAGAAGTAACTCTTCGCTGCAATCTGACAATTCAGTTGACCTAATCGACACTGTTACTGGACTCCCAAACATTATTCCACAACATTTTCCCACGAAGAAAATAACAATTTTCTCATCATCTCATCTCAACCCATAACCCGTCATGGGTCGTAGGGGTGCCATGGTGGAAGCATCAGCAGACAGGGTCCTCCACTGCTCTCTATTCTCAGCAATGCGTACAAGTGTGGAGAAACCGTGTCCTGCCCATTCTTTGATGTTATCAGCCCAGGATTTTCTTTGCCTTCCTCTTCTCCGTTTACCTTCGACTGTTCCCTGGAGGATCGTTTTCGAAAGGGAGTCATGACGAGTTACATGCCCAAACCAGGCAAGCTTTCGACGTTTCACTATTGACAAAAGTGGTTCTTGATGGCCTGCATAGGTGTTTATCTTCTCTCTAACATAGACATTTGTTTTGTGCTCTTTATAGCAAATGCGCAAAATTCTTCTATAACATTTATGCTCGAAAGCCTGAATCCTTCGCTCCGTATCTGCAGTGAGTGTCCAGCCCTCACACCCATACAAGAGAATAGATAATACAAGTGATTTGTATAATTTGATCTTCACAGGAAAACTGATGTTACTTTTCCAGATCACATTCAACCTTGTCATGGCAGCTGAGGCCATCTCAAGTCTTGTCTTGATTTCTTTATTTGATCTTCCATCACTACATATAGTGGACCCGAGATATTTAAAGGTGTTAACTTCTTCTAACGTTTGCCCATTTAACGTAATGTTGGTCGGAACATGTTTCTTATGGCTATTCACCAATATCTTGCTTTTTTCTATATTAATTTCTATCCCATATGTTCTTGTTACTTTCTCCAGTCTAGAGGTAAGGTCTTGAAGTTCTGATTCTGTTCCAGCTATTAGATCAATATCATCAGCAAAACGTAGATTACACAGAGGTCGGCCTCCAATCGATATGGTACAATTTTCTAAAAGATCATATACAAATTATTTAACTGTTACTAAAGTTACCCATTTCCAATTTTAACGTTGCTTCAAATATTTTTCATAAATAAAGATCCTTTATATATATATATATATACACGTTGTGTGTGTATATATGTGTGTTTGTACATATAAGTAAATATAAATCCTTCGTTGGAGTTGGTAACTCGGTTGATTGAAAGTGATGATTGCATCCACATGACTATTTTTTTCTTCAAAATACACATATACAGAGCTAATATATTAATAAAACTGTGCTGAATTACCTTCGGCTGGGGGCTCAATAAATACGACTCATATATATATATATATATATCATATAGAAGTGTGGGATACAAAGTTTACAACAAACGTAGTAAACGTAGTTGTTGTACTTGCCATCCTAGAAATCGCTGTGAGACTCCCTGAAATATGTGCACCATCCTCCTATTTACATGACTGCGAAGAGTAACCTTGAGCGAAGGTTAACTTTTGTCTTCTTCTTCTCGTTCGCTGTTGTTTAGTAATGTCTACACAAGAAGTCCGGTTCTCTGGATGTATGTTGCTGTGGTTGAAAGTTGTTAACTTTTGTAAAACCCATGCTTTTACTTCACTGTCGGGTCAATCGTGGATCACTACAGCAGATCAAGGGAGACAAGCCGCGACGTAAAATGAAATCTCTAACAATACACTCCTCTACCAACCAACTCCAAACCTCAGCAATGAGGTATCTGAGGAAGATGGTGTAAAATCCTTATCTGTGTAAACCACTGTAAAGTGCTCATTGTAAAGAAGTGTGGTGTATGGTGTGTTCTCTTTCTTCTGTAAAGCTCCACTATCAATCACTGTAGCATGTTGTTTGTGGTGCCACTACTGTATATGTCCATTGTAGTGTACAGAGTTGTTGAGATCAGGCATGCTCCAGTCTACCCAGCTGTAAATGGGTAACTCACCCTAGTCCTGAGTTAGGGAAGGCAAAGGCAGCTGTAAACAGTAGTTTCCCTCTAAGGCTCCAGGGGAAGCAGGCCCTAAACTTGGTCAATTCAACCGACGCAGGATGGTGTATATATGGAGTAGAAGTGTAGAGTGTGATTAACGCGAATGGTGTACTGTTCGTGTTCTGACCAATCTAAACACTCATTCACTTGTGTCTACAAGGCACCAATGCAGACTGCTGGAATCTTTGTTTACACAGTTTATTTAGACGCACACACTGGGACATAACGAGTAAATCATGGGTATATGTTGACACATCAATTTGCAGGCATACATAGTAGATCCCAAGTCATGACACATTCATAAATAATGGGTAGTACATCAATAGCTTCCAATGTCATGATACATAATGGCCGCATCCCCTATCTGACTAAGCGCGTCAGTGAAGGCGGATCGGTAAGTAACTAAAGTTGCTTTATGTTCACAGTTTATATCATATTATGAAACCATGAAAGGGGTTTCTATCAAAATTGAGATCTCCTTGCCACTGTCCGAATAGTAAGATACATGCCCCGTTCTTTGGACAGTGATTCAAAAATACGATGACAGGAATGTAACATGGCCGCCTTCCTGAGTTGTCTCTCACTCGCTCACAGGAGGGTATATCTAAGCCAAAGTTAATTTGAAATGTATAAGAATAATTTCTTAAAGTTCCTCCAAACAGTTCTACAGTAATCCAGTTACTTCACGTAGACATAATTACTGTATGGAAGCCCGTCATCTTCGTCGATACAAATCTGACCCTAGCGTTGCGAAGCACAAAATTCCAGCTAGGTCTAATCGACATGAGATCATCAAAAATAGGGTCTGGAATTACCTGGAATCCGAATCATACATGGTACCGTACATTAGGAGAGTCTCTAACACAAACTCTAGTAGAGACACAATCTCCTACAGAAGAAAACCACTTCATAAATCATTTTTATTGAAGAATGTACCAGCCCTGGAAAATGCGTAACCACCATTGTAAACGGTACCTCGGAACTCATCACGACTTGTCAAGACAACTCATACTTCCGCTAGAGCGGCATAACAAGAATATAGTCCTGCCTACCCATCAAAAATATACAATATAGGACTGATTCTACTTGTACTAATAATATGTAATACATATGAATTCAGGCCATAAACATAATAAGCAAATTAATATATTTTCTGGCCCTAACAAATAAGTACGGACATGGGTGTCATATCCATGCGCCGAATTAATATCAAGAACGATTACTCCTATGATCAAAAGTGTAAATCAATCATGAGTTATCTAGCTTTACTATAGACAGCATTTTCATACACAAATGAATGAATGTCTATATCTTTTCCATATTAAATAGCCATATCGATTTTTGTAATATGTGCGTCAAAATATGCACGCAACAGATTACCACACCCCTCGGGAAAAAAAAATGATACATTTTTTTTTTTGAAATACATCTAGGAGCAACATACAATAGGCTCACAACGCACCAATAACAATGCGCAGATGATAAGCATAAGTTTTATGACCCTAGAGAAAATACTTCTCTAAGTATAAATATTTCCAGGGAGGTGTCACCAACGCATACTACAATATTAGCAATGACACAATTTGTACTTTAGTTTATACATAAATTTCATCTAAGATATCTTAACATCATGATCATCAAAGACGAAAAAAAAACATTGAAAGATCAGCGGTGACTAAATATCAATGAACCGCTAAGTAATCGTTCTTGATATTGATTCTACTTGTACTAATAATATGTAATACATATGAATTCAGGCCATAAACATAATAAGCAAATTAATATATTTTCTGGCCCTAACAAATAAGTACGGACATGGGTGTCATATCCATGCGCCGAATCAATATCAAGAACGATTACTCCTATGATCAAAAGTGTAAATCAATCATGAGTTATCTAGCTTTACTATAGACAGCATTTTCATACACAAATGAATGAATGTCTATATCTTTTCCATATTAAATAGCCATATCGATTTTTGTAATATGTGCGTCAAAATATGCACGCAACAGATGGTTGAAGTAATAAGAAGAGACATGGCCCACAACCAGACGATACGGCAAGGCCTCCAAACCCAGCCCCTGCAGACCATAGTAGAAAAGTGCCAACTATGATGGTTTGGCCATGTGTGCAGAATGGGAGAAAATCGGCTACCACAACAAGTGTGAGAAACCTCAGCCAGGAATCCAGACCTCCAGGGCGACCCAGAGTCCGCAATCTCTGAAGGACCAAGGATTAGTTAGGAATCCGGCCAGGAGGAAGACAGACGATAGGATAGTGTGGCGCTCTGTCCGGCAAACCTTAACACTCCAGGGTAGACGAGGAACGACTAAGTAAGTAAGTAAGTAAGTAAGTAAGTAAGTAAGTAAGTACTTGGGCGAATTCTGCTATGTAACTACTTTTTTTTAAAATGTGTCTTTCTATCCGTCAGTCAAGCTATCTATGTTTCTATCCGTCAGTAAAGCTATGTATGTTTCTATCCGCCAGTCAAGCTATGTATGTTTCTATCCGTCAGTCAAGCTATGTATGTTTCTATCCGTCAGTCAAGCTATGTATGTTTCTATCCGTCAGTCAAGCTATGTATGTTTCTATCCGTCAGTCAAGCTATGTATGTTTCTATCCGTCAGTCAAGCTATGTATGTTTCTATCCGTCAGTCAAGCTATGTATGTTTCTATCCGTCAGTCAAGCTATGTATGTTTCTATCCGTCAGTCAAGCTATGTATGTTTCTATCCGTCAGTCAAGCTATGTATGTTTCTATCCGTCAGTCAAGCTATGTATGTTTCTATCCGTCAGTCAAGCTATGTATGTCTCTATCCGTCAGTCAAGCTATCTATGTTTCTATCCGTCAGTCAAGCTATCTATGTTTCTATCCGTCAGTCAAGCTATGTATGTTTCTATCCGTCAGTCAAGCTATGTATGTTTCTATCCGTCAGTCAAGCTATCTATGTTTCTATCCGTCAGTCAAGCTATGTATGTTTCTATCCGTCAGTCAAGCTATGTATGTTTCTATCCGTCAGTCAAGCTATGTATGTTTCTATCCGTCAGTCAAGCTATGTATGTTTCTATCCGTCAGTCAAGCTATGTATGTTTCTATCCGTCAGTCAAGCTATGTATGTTTCTATCCGTCAGTCAAGCTATGTATGTTTCTATCCGTCAGTCAAGCTATCTATGTTTCTATCCGTCAGTCAAGCTATCTATGTTTCTATCCGTCAGTCAAGCTATGTATGTTTCTATCCGTCAGTCAAGCTATGTATGTTTCTATACGTCAGTCAAGCTATGTATGTTTCTATCCGTCAGTCAAGCTATGTATGTTTCTATCCGTCAGTCAAGCTATGTATGTTTCTATCCGTCAGTCAAGCTATGTATGTTTCTATCCGTCAATCAAGCTATCTATGTTTCTATCCGTCAGTCAAGCTATGTATGTTTCTATCCGTCAGTCAAGCTATCTATGTTTCTATCCGTCAGTCAAGCTATCTATGTTTCTATCCGTCAGTCAAGCTATGTATGTTTCTATCCGTCAGTCAAGCTATCTATGTTTCTATCCGTCAGTCAAGCTATCTATGTTTCTCTCTCAAGCTAATCAACAAATCGATCTACCTATTTACCCGTATTCGGATTTTATGGTATTTTTTATAATAAAGATCGGATTTTAAGCAACTACTTCGACATGATCTTATTAAAGGATGAACCAAAAAACAAAAAAATTTTGTTACATATTAGCTACGTCATGTGAACGGTGGTTTGGTTTTAGTAAAGGAAAAGAGTGTAGAAAAATGGTTTAGGAAATATGAATGGATTTGGATACAGACTATTTGTCTTAGTTGAAGGGAGATAATATGAGTGAAGGAATGCTTTGAGAAAAGGGAGGAAACTCCGCATATTACGGTTGGTAGATGAAAGTGCTGAATTAGGGTTAAGCAGATTTAGTGGGTTCTCAATTATGGTTGAGAAAATTAGCATGTAATGATTTTGTAGTAAGCTTTAAAGAAGAGAGTATGGTGTTCAGTTAAATCATCAAAGGGAGATAACGTAGAATTAAGTCCCTTGCAGGTTTTAGTGAGTTGAGCAAAAAAAAGTACGCACGGGAAAATTGGGATGAGTGAACACATTTTAGGGGTGAACGAAGAAATGTTAGAACGGGGATTAGGGAGTTGAGATTGAGACGCGCTAGGCGTAGGTAGAGAAAAGGGTTTTCTCCCGAGTGTTAAAGTGGGATGCATGAACGCGCTCAGCGTAAGACGTGTGTGGGTAAACACGCTCAGCTTAGGTGGTTAGCAAAATTGTGTTGTGAGTTAAAAAGTGATAGAAGCCGCTCAGCACATTACTTATCATAAATTGGTGTACGACAGTATTTTTGTGATAGCATCTTTTCTGAGGACAAGATGGCTGTGAAAGGAAAAAGTGTATTTCTATAAAAACAAAACCAGGTATGTTAAACAATTTTGATCTATTTCTAGCATGTGTAGCTCAACAGACAAGATCAGATCAGAAAAGAAAACAGAAGTAATCTTGGCAAAAATGACAGCCCTGGCGGTAAGGTCAGTTTTCTCTCAGTGAGATATACCAAGAGACATATTTAAAAAAACGTAGATAAAACAGTCAGTACAGAAGAGAGACAAGAGGTTTCGCCTGAAGAATTAGATGACATTTTGATAGCTGGAACAAGCAGTAGCAAAGAAGACAAAGAAAATGTTTGAGGAAAATTGATACAGAGATTGTTTGAAAACTGACGTTTTTATTATACAAGACTGCCAACCTTGAAGAGGAAGGTTGGGCATACCATTTTTACCCATTTATCAACTTATGTTAATAAATTTCGACCTTTGATATTTTCACTGCTGTTTTCGGGTGAATTCGATTGATCAACAGTGGGTATGAGAAAAATGTAGAGTCAGTCTGGGAGAAGGATTTTTTCGTATTTACCTTACAACATACTACATACTGAAAGGGCAGTGGTCCGAACCTCTAATACTATCAACGGCCACAGTCACGACAAATATCATAATATTCCTAAGTGGAACTAGTAAATAAGAAATTGACGTGTGCTTAAAATTGTCCAAACACAAGAACGGCAAGAGACCAGGTCCGTGCCTAGAGCTTAATTGTGTGGCAGCAAATATATGGTTAAAAAGCTCCCCGGACGGAAGATAAGAAAGTTACCTCCGAGATGAGAGGAAGTTGATCGTGTGATTAGAGCGAGACTGTTTCAGAGTTGTGTCAAAGGTTCAGCAGCTCAAATAAAATTACATACTCTGAGAATGTCAAACTTCATTTCTGTAGTAGTGGGATAGATTTGAAGAAACTAACAATGATAGAAGTGAAGAAGCTAACAATGATACAAGTGAAGAAACTAACAATGATAGAAGGGACTAAAAATGGTAGAAGTAAAGAAACTAACAATGATACAAGTAAAAAAATAACAATGATAGAAGTAAAGAAACTAACAATGATACAAGTGAAGAAACTAACAATAATAGAAGTAAAGGGACTAACAATGATAGAAGTAAAGAAACTAACAATGGTACAAGTAAAGAAACTAACAATGATAGAAGTAAAGAAACTAACAATGATACAAGTGAAGAAACTAACAATGATACAAGTAAAGAAACTAGCAATGATACAAGTAAAGAAACTAACAATGATACAAGTGAAGAAACTAACAATGATACAAGTGAAGAAACTAACAATGATACAAGTGAAGAAACTAACAAGAATAGAAGTGAAAAAACTAAGCATCGATAGAAGTCAAGAAATCAGCGATGACAGAATTGAAATCTTTGAAACAGCGATTAAAAAAAACTGAGCTGTGAAAGAAAATTAAAAAACACTAGTGTGTCGGTGCGGATCCATGGTTGCAGGATCCAATATTTGCAAATAAAGAATAGGAAATCGAATCTCAGCAAGTCATAAAATACGACTAAGGAGGGGTTGAGCATTGAGATAGCAACCTTACCATGTAACACAAACTACTATAGACACGATTACTACAATAGCGATTTCCTACAATATGTGCCAACTTCAAGTGACCCCTGGCTTGGTTTTGAAAGATTTCTTGAATGGACCTCTGCTACGTGGGCAGCTACATTCGTCGAATGTGTTTGGTTAGTTCTGAAACTGACGTAATCTTGTGCTTTCCTGCCTTAGCTTTACGGAGTGTTGCGAGTTGGTTGTCGGTGATGTGAGTGTGTTATAAAAGTGAAAGATAACTAGAAAAGTGTTTGTTTACAAGTGGGCATGTCTGTAAGATCTGCACTGTGTTTGGGGGGCAGTTGGACATGTTTGTTTGCCAGCAAATTACAGCGCTGTCTGAAAGTTAAATATTCAAAGTTTGCTAAAGATGTGACCGAATCGATTTAAAAAACCTCAGATGAACTGTTCAATGTTTTACAGCGGAGTTCAACTTTTGAGTTCGTTCTGCTAAGCCTAGGAAAATTTGAGCCGTGAAAAAGTAATCCAGATTTTCAGGAATCGACGTGTTTTGAAATCACATGACAGAACTTGCAAGTTTAAATTCTTTTTCTTTTTTTTTTCATCTGGGACTAGCTCCGAGCTGTCAGTTAAAGTTTACACAACTTAATACACTTTAATAAAACAAACAAATTTAATTACTGTTATAAAAGCGAGCAGAAAGTTTAAACTTGGAGGTTCTGGCACAAGTTGAGATGCCCCCAAGTGCATAGAACGGCTAAAGGTCAGAATCATTACTCGTTTATTGATGTCAATATTTCTTATTAAACATAGCCATCTCCTACAAAATTATTATAATGTAAAATAGCATGTACATGCTTTTAATTTTATTGTAGTTTACAAGACGTTGTCTTGTCAGAGGCAGAAACATGGGAAGGGTTGTTGTTGTTGTTGCTGTTTAACTAGGGCAGATGAACTTCTCGCTCGCTCTTTTGCAGCCAACAACAAGTTGAAGGCTCCTTGTTATTATCCACACTGTAAATCTAGGCTTTTCCTGTGACCTTTCTGCCACCATGAAACGTGCTGAGTTGAAGTCATGAGCTTCAGTTTCTCCAGTTGGGCTTGCATTTAAAGAATCGTCACATCTGGTTCCAAGCTAGGAGTAAGAACTGCGTGGCATACTGTGCATTCCTCGCCATCCATGGGGGCTCTCCAACTATGCAGAGCTAAAATACTGTGCTCTGGTTTTGGGCTCTCCCAAGGAATTGTCACGTCCTGCACAGAGCCACTTCTCAACTCCCCCTACCTATCACTAGGTCCATAGTGAGATCCTCCTGCATGTAGTCAACCAGTTCAAAGCCAAAGAGTTACGTCTGTGACTCAAGTGACTCCTCCAAGCTTAGTGTGCAGTGCTGGGTTCTCAACGAGTTTCACCACAGAAGGAGTCCATGGAAGTGTGTGGATGATTTCAAGAGTTAATGAGAATGTAATTAGCCTCACAAACAGAGGTTTACGTCCACATATGTATATTATAGCATTTTGCTTAGCTGGTGGTCATTTAAGAATGACTCCAGATGTGCCTCCGTGCATTCACATGGGACGAGTAAAGTGCCACTTAAATTAAATAAACATGTTCGTCCGTTTGTTCTTATACCTTCAGACATATGTCTAGGTTCAGCTGTGGGCTGTCTTGGTTAGATGTTCCCTAGTCATCAGAAAATTGAGGCAAATAAAGATTGCGTTGTTCATTGTTACCGTATGGCTGTTCATATATGTAGTTTCAAGTGATTGGGTAGAGCCGAGTCTGAAAGTAGGGAGTCTCACGGATGATTTCAAGATGTCGACTAAAGCACAATAAATATTCTCAAAGACAATGCATCAGACAATCCATTCAACCAACATCTTAAAGCTCAACAGGCTGGTGGACCGATCAACATTAGATCAACAGGATGATGGACCACTCAACATCTTAAGGCTCAACAGGCTGGCAGACTAATAAACATCAGCTCAACGGTCTGGTGGACCAATCAACATCAGCTCAACAGGGTGGTGGACCAATCAACAGCTTAAATTCAACGGGCTGGTGGACCAATCATAAATATATGTTTACACCACAGATGAAGAAAACACCCAATATTGACAGCTTTTATTTGTATTTGTACACACAGTTACAGGGGTGTCAAAGGGTCGTCAATGTGGAACTGATTGAAAGGACCAGGCAAGTTCTAATGAAACAAACGCGAGGCAACTATGCTGGTGTTGGAGATAAAACGCACTGAGGAGATTTGTTGATAGCATTACAAGGCAGTCCTTTGGTTTGGAATTTCAGGGTGAATAAGATACTGAGGGAGACCTAAAATCTTATGGAGAGAGGAATATGAGACATAATTAAAGAGAGTAAAGCAAATATAGACACAACCTGACATGGTGGCACATGACATGAGAGCTTCACGTGACCTGATTGTAAACTTTTGCTCCACAAGGAGTTTAAGGGTAATGATGATGACGAAAAAAAAAAACAATCGAAGAAAATAATCGTTGTCCTCGATATTAAATAATCGTTGTCCTCGATATTAAATAATCGTTGTCCTCAATATTAAATAATCGTTATCCTCGATATTAAATAATCGTTGTCCTCGATTTTAAATAATCGTTGTCCTCAATATTAAATAATCGTTGTCCTCGATATTAAATAATTATTGTCCTCGATATTAAATAATCGTTGTCCTCAATATTAAATAATCGTTGTCCTCAATATTAAATAATTATTGTCCTTGATTTTAAATAATCGTTGTCCTCAATATTAAATAATCGTTATCCTCGATATTAAATAATTATTGTCCTCGATATTAAATAATCGTTGTCCTCAATATTAAATAATCGTTGTCCTCGATATTAAATAATTATTGTCCTTGATTTTAAATAATCGTTGTCCTCAATATTAAATAATCGTTATCCTCGATATTAAATAATTATTGTCCTCGATTTTAAATAATCGTTGTCCTCAATATTAAATAATCGTTGTCCTCGATATTAAATAATTATTGTCCTCGATATTAAATAATCGTTGTCCTCAATATTAAATAATCGTTGTCCTCGATATTAAATAATTATTGTCCTCGATATTAAATAATCGTTGTCCTCAATATTAAATAATCGTTGTCCTCGATATTAAATAATTATTGTCCTTGATTTTAAATAATCGTTGTCCTCGATATTAAATAATCGTTATCCTCGATATTAAATAATTATTGTCCTCGATTTTAAATAATCGTTGTCCTCAATATTAAATAATCGTTGTCCTCGATATTAAATAATTATTGTCCTCGATATTAAATAATCGTTGTCCTCAATATTAAATAATCGTTGTCCTCGATATTAAATAATTATTGTCCTCGATATTAAATAATCGTTGTCCTCAATATTAAATAATCGTTGTCCTCGATATTAAATAATTATCGTCCTCGATATTAAATAATCGTTGTCCTCGATATTAAATAATCGTTGTCCTTAATATTAAATTATTATTGTCCTCGATATTAAATAATCGTTGGCCTCGATATTAAATAATAATTATCCTCGATATTAAATAATCATTGTACTCGATATTAAATAATCATTGTCTTCGATATTAAATAATTTGTCCTGGATATTAAATAATCGTTGCAGTAGATATTAAATAATCTTTGTCCTCGATATTAGATAATTATTGTCCTCGATATTAAATAATCGTTGTCCTCAATATTAAATAATTGTTGTCCTCGATATTAAATAATTATCGTCTTCGATATTAAATAATCGTTGTCCTTGATATTAAATTATTATTGTCCTCGATATTAAATAATCGTTGGCCTCGATATTAAATAATAATTGTCCTCGATATTAAATAATCATTGTCCTCGATATTAAATAATCATTGTCTTCGATATTAAGTAATTTGTCCTGGATATTAAATAATCGTTGCAGTAGATATTAAATAATCTTTGTCCTCGATATTAAATAATTATTGCCCTCGATATTAAATAACTATTGTCTTCGATATTAAATAATCGTCGTCCTCGATATTAAATAATTATTGTCCTCGATATTAAATGATCGTTGTCCTGGATATTAAATAATCATCGTCTTCGATATTAAATAATCGTTGTCCTGGATATTAAATAATCATCGTCTTCGATATTAAATAATCATTGTCCTCGATATTAAATAATCGTCGTCCTCGATATTAAATATTCATAAAACAACATGCTAACTGGAGGAGAGTTTAACGAATACACTCGATGAGTCTGGCGATCACACTCAACCAGAGTTTAACGAATACACTCGATGAGTATGGCGAATACACTCAACCAGAGTTTAACGAATACACTCGACAAGTCTGACGAATACACTCAATCAGAGTTTAACGAATACACTCGACGAGTCTGACGAATTAAAAAACAAATTATGACCACATCATTGTCATTATGATATTTTACTTGTCTCTCCTTTCAAGTGAACCGGTGTTATATAAACTATTCGTTCCGTCTGACGATAACACTCGACACTTGTTTCAACAATATGAGACTTGGAGCTGAGCTCTTCACGTGTTTCTACTCAGATGAACCCTTGTTAAGTTTCATGTGCTGATTTTTTTTCTGAATCATTCTCTCTTTATAATCCATCCTCTTTATTGCTTCTGTGACCTCAGCGTAATCACTATGGCTTTAACGATGTCGTCAGACATAAATAACCAATAATATTTGTGATAATACACATCCTTGTCACTCTTTGCCATTCTTATCTAACTTTGTTATTTCCTCACCAGTTCAGATTCCCAGGTCAGACTAAAAAGATATTCATGTTATGTAGAGATCCTTTACGTTGGACATATTGTAAGGGCGCTATCTGAAGATTTCTGTATGGCCAATGTCGTATAGAAGAGAACATGTTGCTAATATAAAATACAAAGTGCAGGGATAAAATAAGATCACAAATAGAATCCTCTAGGAATAACGGTATTCAAATGTGTTGAGAATTTCTTGGTCCTTCCATCGCGCTGCTCGATGTTGATTTGATTTATTTTCTCTCTTTAATATTCAGAACAAATTTTCGATTTGGCGTGGGAAAACATGGTTCTGGACGAGAAGAAAGCATACTTCTGAAAGAGGACAAAAATTAGTTCTTAAAAGGAAGAAAGTATAGTTCTTAAAGAGAAGAAAGTATAGTTCTTAAAGAGAAGCAAGCGTAGTTCTGAAAAAGTACAAAAAAATAGTTCTGAACGAGAAGAAAACATAGTGCTGAAATAGAAGACAACATAATTCTCAATGATAAGAAGATATTAATTGCTTCACATAAGCTAATACAGATGAAAAACCTATGGCAAGGCACAAGCAAAGAAACAAAGTTACAACTGATCAGAGCATGTATATTCCCAGTAGCAACATACGGCTGCGAGACTTGGACACTCAATAAAACAGTTGCAAAAAAGATTACATCATTCGAAATGAAATGCTACAGAAGGATGTTGAGAATACCCTGGACAGAAAAAAAGACCAACAGAGAAGTACTGCACTCACTAAACGTACAGGAACATTGGCTCCTAAATACCATCGCAATAAGGAAGCTGAAATTTTTCGGTCATATAAAAAGACATAATAGTCTGGAAAAAACAGTGATGGAAGGCATGGTCCCTGGAAAAAGGGGAAGGGGTCGACCTAGACGACGGTGGACCCAGGACATCACAGAGAGTCTGAACTTGTCTTTGGCTGATGCAGGTCGACTTGCCCAGAATCGTGATGCGTTCAGAGCAGCTGTAATGGAGACAACGTTCTGGAAAGAATACGTCACATGATGATGAAGAAGATATTGTTATGAATTATTACAAACTATAGTTCTTAAAGAAATTAATTAAAGTATAGTTCTTAAAGAAATTAATTAAAGTATAGTTCTTAAAGAGAAGAAAGGATAATTCTGAAAGATTATAATGATTGAGCTGACGGTGCCGTTTGCATTCAGATTGGACGAGCAATTCTCGTTCAAAGGAGCCAAGTATAATGATCTGGTCACGGAATTGAGACACGACGGGTTCACTGCAAGGGCCATAGCTGTTGAGGTAGGTGCAAGAGGTCTAGTGGCTGCCTCAGTGTATGGTCTACTGAAACTGTTGAGGTAGGTGCAAGAGGTCTAGTGGCTGCCTCAGTGTATGGTCTACTGAAACTTTTGAGGTAGGTGCAAGAGGTCTAGTGGCTGCCTCAGTGTATGGTCTACTGAAACTGTTGGGTTTGAAAGGGCAGTCAAGATCAAGGTCGGCTGTGCAACAACCACAACGACAGTAATTTATTTTCAACATAACGGTTACTTTTACAGTTGCCTCCAACTGGCAGGAAAACAGGAGGTTGAAAGCTGCAACCAAGGTGGAGTGGGTTAAAGGCTGACGCTTGGGAGTCATGACCCAAGTGGGCCAGCCTCCTTACAATGTAACGGAGATTAAAAAACCGAAACACTTGATCGACGGGTGGACTACTTCTGATGATCAGATTACCTCCTGTTGTATCGCTCTGTATAGAGTTTTCTAGCAAAGTATAGTTCTGAAAGAGATGAAAGTATGGTTCTGAAAGAGATGAAAGTAAAGTTCTGAAAGAGATGAAAGTATAGCTCTGAAAAGATGACAGTATAGTTCTGAAAGAGATGAAAGCATAGTTCTGAAAGGACAAAGACTAGTTCCCGAAGAAGATTAAGTCATCAACGTGGTGCTGAGAGAGAACCAAACAAATACAAGTGTAACAAGAAGTAAGGTAAAACATGTTTGAGATGAGTGAGAGAACCAAACAAATACAACTGGAACAAGAAGTAAGGTAAAACATGTTTGAGATGAGTGAGAGAACCAAACAAATACAAGTGTAACAAGAAGTAAGGTAAAACATGTTTGAGATGAGAGAGAACCAAACAAATACAAGTGTAACAAGAAGTAAGGTAAAACATGTTTGAGATGAGAGAGAACCAAACAAATACAAGTGTAACAAGAAGTAAGGTAAAACATGTTTGAGATGAGGGAGAGAACCAAACAAATACAACTGGAACAAGAAGTAAGGTAAAACATGTTTGAGATGAGGGAGAGAACCAAACAAATACAAGTGTAACAAGAAGTAAGGTAAAACATGTTTGAGATGAGTGAGAGAACCAAACATATACAAGTGGAACAAGAAGTAAGGTAAAACATGTTTGAGATGAGTGAGAGAACCAAACAAATACAACTGGAACAAGAAGTAAGGTATATAAAACATGTTTGAGATGAGTGAGAGAACCAAACATATACAAGTGTAACAAGAAGTAAGGTAAAACATGTTTGAGATGAGTGAGAGAACCAAACATATACAAGTGGAACAAGAAGTAAGGTAAAACATGTTTGAGATGAGTGAGAGAACCAAACAAATACAAGTGTAACAAGAAGTAAGGTAAAACATGTTTGAGATGAGTGAGAGAACCAAACATATACAAGTGTAACAAGAAGTAAGGTAAAACATGTTTGAGATGAGTGAGAGAACCAAACATATACAAGTGGAACAAGAAGTAAGGTAAAACATGTTTGAGATGAGTGAGAGAACCAAACATATACAAGTGTAACAAGAAGTAAGGTAAAACATGTTTGAGATGAGGGAGAGAACCAAACAAATACAACTGGAACAAGAAGTAAGGTAAAACATGTTTGAGATGAGTGAGAGAACCAAACATATACAAGTGTAACAAGAAGTAAGGTAAAACATGTTTGAGATGAGGGAGAGAACCAAACAAATACAACTGGAACAAGAAGTAAGGTAAAACATGTTTGAGATGAGTGAGAGAACCAAACAAATACAACTGGAACAAGAAGTAAGGTAAAACATGTTTGAGATGAGTGAGAGAACCAAACAAATACAACTGGAACAAGAAGTAAGGTAAAACATGTTTGAGATGAGGGAGAGAACCAAACATATACAACTGGAACAAGAAGTAAGGTAAAACATGTTTGAGATGAGTGAGAGAACCAAACATATACAAGTGTAACAAGAAGTAAGGTAAAACATGTTTGAGATGAGTGAGAGAACCAAACATATACAAGTGTAACAAGAAGTAAGGTAAAACATGTTTGAGATGAGGGAGAGAACCAAACAAATACAACTGGAACAAGAAGTAAGGTAAAACATGTTTGAGATGAGTGAGAGAACCAAACATATACAAGTGTAACAAGAAGTAAGGTAAAACATGTTTGAGATGAGGGAGAGAACCAAACAAATACAACTGGAACAAGAAGTAAGGTAAAACATGTTTGAGATGAGTGAGAGAACCAAACATATACAAGTGTAACAAGAAGTAAGGTAAAACATGTTTGAGATGAGGGAGAGAACCAAACAAATACAACTGGAACAAGAAGTAAGGTAAAACATGTTTGAGATGAGGGAGAGAACCAAACAAATACAACTGGAACAACAAGTAAGGTAAAACATGTTTGAGATGAGAGAGAACCAAACAAATACAAGTGTAACAAGAAGTAAGGTAAAACATGTTTGAGATGAGGGAGAGAACCAAACAAATACAAGTGGAACAAGAAGTAAGGTAAAACATGTTTGAGATGAGTGAGAGAACCAAACATATACAAGTTGAACAAGAAGTAAGGTAAAACATGTTTGAGATGAGAGAGAACCAAACAAATACAAGTGTAACAAGAAGTAAGGTAAAACATGTTTGAGATGAGTGAGAGAACCAAACATATACAAGTTGAACAAGAAGTAAGGTAAACATGTTTGAGATGAGTGAGAGAACCAAACAAATACAACTGGAACAACAAGTAAGGTAAAACATGTTTGAGATGAGAGAGAACCAAACAAATACAAGTGTAACAAGAAGTAAGGTAAAACATGTTTGAGATGAGGGAGAGAACCAAACAAATACAAGTGGAACAAGAAGTAAGGTAAAACATGTTTGAGATGAGAGAGAACCAAACAAATACAAGTGTAACAAGAAGTAAGGTAAAACATGTTTGAGATGAGAGAGAACCAAACAAATACAAGTGTAACAAGAAGTAAGGTAAAACATGTTTGAGATGAGAGAGAACCAAACAAATACAAGTGTAACAAGAAGTAAGGTAAAACATGTTTGAGATGAGAGAGAACCAAACAAATACAAGTGTAACAAGAAGTAAGGTAAAACATGTTTGAGATGAGAGAGAACCAAACAAATACAAGTGTAACAAGAAGTAAGGTAAAACATGTTTGAGATGAGAGAGAACCAAACAAATACAAGTGTAACAAGAAGTAAGGTAAAACATGTTTGAGATGAGAGAGAACCAAACAAATACAAGTGTAACAAGAAGTAAGGTAAAACATGTTTGAGATGAGAGAGAACCAAACAAATACAAGTGTAACAAGAAGTAAGGTAAAACATGTTTGAGATGAGGGAGAGAACCAAACAAATACAACTGGAACAAGAAGTAAGGTAAAACATGTTTGAGATGAGTGAGAGAACCAAACAAATACAAGTTGAACAAGAAGTAAGGTAAACATGTTTGAGATGAGTGAGAGAACCAAACAAATACAAGTTGAACAAGAAGTAAGGTAAACATGTTTGAGATGAGTGAGAGAACCAAACAAATACAAGTTGAACAAGAAGTAAGGTAAACATGTTTGAGATGAGTGAGAGAACCAAACAAATACAAGTTGAACAAGAAGTAAGGTAAAACATGTTTGAGATGAGTGAGAGAACCAAACAAATACAAGTTGAACAAGAAGTAAGGTAAACATGTTTGAGATGAGTGAGAGAACCAAACAAATACAAGTTGAACAAGAAGTAAGGTAAACATGTTTGAGATGAGTGAGAGAACCAAACAAATACAAGTTGAACAAGAAGTAAGGTAAACATGTTTGAGATGAGTGAGAGAACCAAACAAATACAAGTTGAACAAGAAGTAAGGTAAACATGTTTGAGATGAGTGAGAGAACCAAACAAATACAAGTTGAACAAGAAGTAAGGTAAACATGTTTGAGATGAGTGAGAGAACCAAACAAATACAAGTTGAACAAGAAGTAAGGTAAACATGTTTGAGATGAGTGAGAGAACCAAACAAATACAACTGGAACAAGAAGTAAGGTAAAACATGTTTGAGATGAGTGAGAGAACCAAACAAATACAAGTTGAACAAGAAGTAAGGTAAACATGTTTGAGATGAGTGAGAGAACCAAACAAATACAAGTTGAACAAGAAGTAAGGTAAACATGTTTGAGATGAGTGAGAGAACCAAACAAATACAAGTTGAACAAGAAGTAAGGTAAACATGTTTGAGATGAGTGAGAGAACCAAACAAATACAACTGGAACAAGAAGTAAGGTAAAACATGTTTGAGATGAGAGAGAGAACCAAACAAATACAACTGGAACAAGAAGTAAGGTAAAACATGTTTGAGATGAGAGAGAACCAAACAAATACAAGTGTAACAAGAAGTAAGGTAAAACATGTTTGAGATGAGAGAGAACCAAACAAATACAAGTGTAACAAGAAGTAAGGTAAAACATGTTTGAGATGAGGGAGAGAACCAAACAAATACAACTGGAACAAGAAGTAAGGTAAAACATGTTTGAGATGAGTGAGAGAACCAAACAAATACAAGTTGAACAAGAAGTAAGGTAAACATGTTTGAGATGAGTGAGAGAACCAAACAAATACAACTGGAACAAGAAGTAAGGTAAAACATGTTTGAGATGAGTGAGAGAACCAAACAAATACAAGTTGAACAAGAAGTAAGGTAAACATGTTTGAGATGAGTGAGAGAACCAAACAAATACAACTGGAACAAGAAGTAAGGTAAAACATGTTTGAGATGAGTGAGAGAACCAAACAAATACAAGTGGAACAAGAAGTAAGGTAAAACATGTTTGAGATGAGTGAGAGAACCAAACAAATACAAGTGGAACAAGAAGTAAGGTAAAACATGTTTGAGATGAGTGAGAGAACCAAACAAATACAAGTGGAACAAGAAGTAAGGTATATAAAACATGTTTGAGATGAGTGAGAGAACCAAACAAATACAAGTGGAACAAGAAGTAAGGTAAAACATGTTTGAGATGAGTGAGAGAACCAAACAAATACAAGTGGAACAAGAAGTAAGGTAAAACATGTTTGAGATGAGAGAGAACCAAACAAATACAAGTGGAACAAGAAGTAAGGTAAAACATGTTTGAGATGAGTGAGAGAACCAAACAAATACAAGTGGAACAAGAAGTAAGGTAAAACATGTTTGAGATGAGTGAGAGAACCAAACAAATACAAGTGGAACAAGAAGTAAGGTAAAACATGTTTGAGATGAGTGAGAGAACCAAACAAATACAACTGGAACAAGAAGTAAGGTAAAACATGTTTGAGATGAGTGAGAGAACCAAACAAATACAAGTGGAACAAGAAGTAAGGTAAAACATGTTTGAGATGAGAGAGAACCAAACAAATACAAGTGGAACAAGAAGTAAGGTAAAACATGTTTGAGATGAGTGAGAGAACCAAACAAATACAAGTGGAACAAGAAGTAAGGTAAAACATGTTTGAGATGAGTGAGAGAACCAAACAAATACAAGTGGAACAAGAAGTAAGGTAAAACATGTTTGAGATGAGTGAGAGAACCAAACAAATACAAGTGTAACAAGAAGTAAGGTAAAACATGTTTGAGATGAGTGAGAGAACCAAACATATACAAGTGGAACAAGAAGTAAGGTAAAACATGTTTGAGATGAGTGAGAGAACCAAACAAATACAAGTGGAACAAGAAGTAAGGTATATAAAACATGTTTGAGATGAGTGAGAGAACCAAACAAATACAAGTGGAACAAGAAGTAAGGTAAAACATGTTTGAGATGAGTGAGAGAACCAAACAAATACAAGTGGAACAAGAAGTAAGGTAAAACATGTTTGAGATGAGTGAGAGAACCAAACAAATACAAGTGGAACAAGAAGTAAGGTAAAACATGTTTGAGATGAGTGAGAGAACCAAACAAATACAACTGGAACAAGAAGTAAGGTAAAACATGTTTGAGATGAGTGAGAGAACCAAACAAATACAAGTGGAACAAGAAGTAAGGTATATAAAACATGTTTGAGATGAGTGAGAGAACCAAACATATACAAGTGGAACAAGAAGTAAGGTAAAACATGTTTGAGATGAGTGAGAGAACCAAACAAATACAAGTGGAACAAGAAGTAAGGTATATAAAACATGTTTGAGATGAGAGAGAACCAAACAAATACAAGTGGAACAAGAAGTAAGGTAAAACATGTTTGAGATGAGAGAGAACCAAACAAATACAAGTGGAACAAGAAGTAAGGTATATAAAACATGTTTGAGATGAGAGAGAACCAAACAAATACAAGTGGAACAAGAAGTAAGGTAAAACATGTTTGAGATGAGTGAGAGAACCAAACAAATACAAGTGGAACAAGAAGTAAGGTAAAACATGTTTGAGATGAGAGAGAACCAAACAAATACAAGTGGAACAAGAAGTAAGGTAAAACATGTTTGAGATGAGTGAGAGAACCAAACAAATACAAGTGGAACAAGAAGTAAGGTAAAACATGTTTGAGATGAGAGAGAACCAAACAAATACAAGTGGAACAAGAAGTAAGGTAAAACATGTTTGAGATGAGGGAGAGAACCAAACAAATACAAGTGGAACAAGAAGTAAGGTAAAACATGTTTGAGATGAGTGAGAGAACCAAACAAATACAAGTGGAACAAGAAGTAAGGTAAAACATGTTTGAGATGAGTGAGAGAACCAAACAAATACAAGTGGAACAAGAAGTAAGGTAAAACATGTTTGAGATGAGAGAGAACCAAACAAATACAAGTGGAACAAGAAGTAAGGTAAAACATGTTTGAGATGAGAGAGAACCAAACAAATACAAGTGGAACAAGAAGTAAGGTAAAACATGTTTGAGATGAGTGAGAACCAAACAAATACAAGTGGAACAAGAAGTAAGGTAAAACATGTTTGAGATGAGTGAGAGAACCAAACAAATACAAGTGGAACAAGAAGTAAGGTATATAAAACATGTTTGAGATGAGTGAGAGAACCAAACAAATACAAGTGGAACAAGAAGTAAGGTAAAACATGTTTGAGATGAGTGAGAGAACCAAACAAATACAAGTGGAACAAGAAGTAAGGTATATAAAACATGTTTGAGATGAGTGAGAGAACCAAACAAATACAAGTGGAACAAGAAGTAAGGTAAAACATGTTTGAGATGAGTGAGAGAACCAAACAAATACAAGTGGAACAAGAAGTAAGGTATATAAAACATGTTTGAGATGAGTGAGAGAACCAAACAAATACAAGTGGAACAAGAAGTAAGGTATATAAAACATGTTTGAGATGAGTGAGAGAACCAAACAAATACAAGTGGAACAAGAAGTAAGGTAAAACATGTTTGAGATGAGTGAGAGAACCAAACAAATACAAGTGGAACAAGAAGTAAGGTATATAAAACATGTTTGAGATGAGTGAGAGAACCAAACAAATACAAGTGGAACAAGAAGTAAGGTATATAAAACATGTTTGAGATGAGAGAGAACCAAACAAATACAAGTGGAACAAGAAGTAAGGTAAAACATGTTTGAGATGAGTGAGAGAACCAAACAAATACAAGTGGAACAAGAAGTAAGGTATATAAAACATGTTTGAGATGAGAGAGAACCAAACAAATACAAGTGGAACAAGAAGTAAGGTAAAACATGTTTGAGATGAGTGAGAGAACCAAACAAATACAAGTGGAACAAGAAGTAAGGTATATAAAACATGTTTGAGATGAGTGAGAGAACCAAACAAATACAAGTGGAACAAGAAGTAAGGTAAAACATGTTTGAGATGAGTGAGAGAACCAAACAAATACAAGTGGAACAAGAAGTAAGGTATATAAAACATGTTTGAGATGAGTGAGAGAACCAAACAAATACAAGTGGAACAAGAAGTAAGGTAAAACATGTTTGAGATGAGTGAGAGAACCAAACAAATACAAGTGGAACAAGAAGTAAGGTATATAAAACATGTTTGAGATGAGTGAGAGAACCAAACAAATACAAGTGGAACAAGAAGTAAGGTAAAACATGTTTGAGATGAGTGAGAGAACCAAACAAATACAAGTGGAACAAGAAGTAAGGTATATAAAACATGTTTGAGATGAGTGAGAGAACCAAACAAATACAAGTGGAACAAGAAGTAAGGTATATAAAACATGTTTGAGATGAGTGAGAGAACCAAACAAATACAAGTTGAACAAGAAGTAAGGTAAACATGTTTGAGATGAGTGAGAGAACCAAACAAATACAAGTGGAACAAGAAGTAAGGTAAAACATGTTTGAGATGAGTGAGAGAACCAAACAAATACAAGTGGAACAAGAAGTAAGGTAAAACATGTTTGAGATGAGTGAGAGAACCAAACAAATACAAGTGTAACAAGAAGTAAGGTAAAACATGTTTGAGATGAGTGAGAGAACCAAACAAATACAAGTTGAACAAGAAGTAAGGTAAACATGTTTGAGATGAGTGAGAGAACCAAACAAATACAAGTGGAACAAGAAGTAAGGTAAACATGTTTGAGATGAGTGAGAGAACCAAACAAATACAAGTTGAACAAGAAGTAAGGTAAAACATGTTTGAGATGAGTGAGAGAACCAAACAAATACAAGTTGAACAAGAAGTAAGGTATATAAAACATGTTTGAGATGAGTGAGAGAACCAAACAAATACAAGTGGAACAAGAAGTAAGGTATATAAAACATGTTTGAGATGAGTGAGAGAACCAAACAAATACAAGTGGAACAAGAAGTAAGGTAAAACATGTTTGAGATGAGTGAGAGAACCAAACAAATACAAGTGGAACAAGAAGTAAGGTATATAAAACATGTTTGAGATGAGTGAGAGAACCAAACAAATACAACTGGAACAAGAAGTAAGGTAAAACATGTTTGAGATGAGTGAGAGAACCAAACAAATACAAGTGTAACAAGAAGTAAGGTAAAACATGTTTGAGATGAGTGAGAGAACCAAACAAATACAAGTGGAACAAGAAGTAAGGTAAAACATGTTTGAGATGAGTGAGAGAACCAAACAAATACAAGTGGAACAAGAAGTAAGGTAAACATGTTTGAGATGAGTGAGAGAACCAAACAAATACAAGTGTAACAAGAAGTAAGGTAAAACATGTTTGAGATGAGTGAGAGAACCAAACAAATACAAGTGGAACAAGAAGTAAGGTAAAACATGTTTGAGATGAGTGAGAGAACCAAACAAATACAAGTGGAACAAGAAGTAAGGTAAACATGTTTGAGATGAGTGAGAGAACCAAACAAATACATTTAGAACAAGATGTAACGGTAGTCCTATTCATTCGTTCAATTTTTCTGCCCATCATATTGCTACACTCCCCTGTGCCAGTATTTTGCCGAAAATTTTCTTTTAGCGAGGTACACTCCTCTGAGATAACACCAGCTTGGCCAGGCCTGGTATGTTTATCTTTTAAATTGTAAAAACGTCTGCAGCGAGGAGATCACAATAGCGTTAAGCCTGGTCTCTTATCTTAATAACAGACGTTCGACAGTCACGTATAACAAGATATGAAATAGGTTGTTTGACACCCCATTAGGATTACGTATTTGTTTTCGCTCAGGTAAAAATAATGAGACAAACAAATGGTGTCTGATTAGAAAAACATTTTCGTTTAAAGATAACTTGTGGTATAATTTTGCTGGAGTGACCTGTTAAAATTGCTTATCCCTACGCCTGACGTAATTATTTCGGGCGAGATCTCTTGTCTTAATAAACAGAAATGGAAAGAAGAGATTACAATATTGAGGAATTAGGACAGGTCATATCACGCAATTATTTGCGGTGATGTCAATAATTAGCAAAACTATTCATTTTTTAGAAGAACGACCCATCCTAAATTATAAAAGATGTGTAGGTATAATATACTAAATAAAACGCCCTACAATGTCTTCTTTTTCTTTGATCCTTAGCCGCCGACTGTCAAAGCAGTCAGTTACCATCACGCCTGGTGGGGTCTTGTAGGGCAGAGACAAACTGCTTCCACTTTGTTCGGTCAACGGCCATCCTTCGTACAGTACCCCAGCCCTAGTCAATTCTTTGTATCTCGGCCTCCACAGTTCTCCGCCAAGGTGTTTTTGGTCGGCCTCTCTTTCGCTTGCCTTTGGGGGTCCAAAGCATAGCTGTTCTTGTGATGGCATCGGGGCCTTTTCCGAGGACGTGGCCAACCCAACTCCAGCGTCTGCCAGCTATGATGGTGTGTCCTCTTGGTTCCTCCGAGTAAGTAATTCTTGGTTGGTGATAGTATTCGGCCAAAAGATTCGGACAATTTTCCTTAGGCAGATTCTGTGAAAGGAGGAATACAATTTCGACATTTTCTTCTATGTTACTCTCCAGCATTCCGCACGATAGAGGGAGCTACAGCGCATTTGAAGTCAAAACATCACAAAAAGGAAAATTGGGATTAGTCTATATTAGGATAATTTATATTCCCTTGAATATAAATCTGTGACAATTATTTGTCAGAAGACATTCTAAGTAAGTATATTGTAATTTTGTAAACAGTATTTCTTCAGAATTTGTCCTTTTTCTATGAAGAAAATCAAGATTATCTCAGAACCATGTTTTATGTTATCAATGTTCTTATAACTTGCACAAGTTAATCAATATGAGATTTGGCACAAATACTTTCCATAAGATAACACAACTTTTGTTAGATCCAATTTTTCTTTTTTTTTCCTTCAAAATTTTGATTTATTGCTAATGTAAAATTTTGAAGAAAAAAATTGGTTACTATTTTGAGATACAAATTTTAAAATTCTGTATCTCAGAATCTACTACCGTCATGAAAAATTCAATCTGACAAAAGTTTTAGAATGCAATGATGAACATTTTGTTCAAATTTGGTATTGATAGGTTAATAAATAAAAAAAAAAGCTGTAGAAAATTGAAATAGAACAACATAATCCAATATGGCTGCCGTTTCCATGGTAACTAATTACGCCGTACCGTCAAATACTTCATTACAAGTATCTGTGATTGATGTAGGTTAAGCTGTGCATTTTCATTGAAAGCCTGTGATTAAAAACGAAAATAGCAGTTCACTGTAGCTTCTCCCCTTAAAAGCTAGGAATTATAAATTATCAATTAGCCTTAGCTCACGTGAGACGACTGTGCCTGTACGGCTGCAGTAAAATATTATCGATTGTACTGTGCAAAGCGTATGGATAACTATCCTTCACGAAAGGGTAAGTCTTAAAATGTGTATTTTCTTATTCATATATATGTATTTACATGTATAGAAATGCTTATTTATGTACAGTTGTATATGAGGCTGCCAACATCGACATGTACATATATATATAAGTATATTTGTTTATGAAAATATTTGGGAAATTAAGGTTAAAATAAATAAAGTTGGATTAACAAGAAACTGTTCAGTGATTTAGTATCTTAAGAATAGTACTTTTCTTCTTTGGAAGCTGTTTTATATATATATATACATATTTTTGTGTGTGTGTGTGCTGAATTACAAATAAATCCTGGGTAAGCCACTCATGTCTGTTGTTTTTCTGTTGTCTGGTGTTCTACTTCTTTATTTCCTGCGAGTGCCTGATAACATACCTTTATATTTGTTTCATATTAATTTACTGTTTACAGGCCTCAGGTTTCCCTCCCTTATTTGTAATAAATGTTTGTACAATACCAAACCTACCCACTATCCTGTTCTCACTGTTCTAGTCTACTATCATTTACTGGACACAGTATTAAGGTCCTAAGGGTCTTGTTGGATTCGGCCTATACTGCTTGATAGAAATACAACAGAAGTGATTGCGTCATTAATAGGCTGAACTGCCCATGGAGGACTTCTGGTGTCGTGTATTGTGGTTCGCACTATTGACCTGCCATTGAAACATCATTTTTTGATGATGCGTAGATGGCAGAGCGGATAGTGTGATTCGCTTGCATGGCTAGGCGGGGTTGTCGCACGGAAGGTCCAGTGTTCAAATCCTGGGTAAGCCACTCATGTCTGTTGTTTTTCTGTTGTCTGGTGTTCTACTTCTTTATTTCCTGCGAGTGCCTGATAACATACCTTTATATTTGTTTCATATTAATTTACTGTTTACAGGCCTCAGGTTTCCCTCCCTTATTTGTAATAAATGTTTGTACAATACCAAACCTACCCACTATCCTGTTCTCACTGTTCTAGTCTACTATCATTTACTGGACACAGTATTAAGGTCCTAAGGGTCTTGTTGGATTCGGCCTATACTGCTTGATAGAAATACAACAGAAGTGATTGCGTCATTAATAGGCTGAACTGCCCATGGAGGACTTCTGGTGTCGTGTATTGTGGTTCGCACTATTGACCTGCCATTGAAACATCATTTTTTGATGATGCGTAGATGGCAGAGCGGATAGTGTGATTCGCTTGCATGGCTAGGCGGGGTTGTCGCACGGAAGGTCCAGTGTTCAAATCCTGGGTAAGCCACTCATGTCTGTTGTTTTTCTGTTGTCTGGTGTTCTACTTCTTTATTTCCTGCGAGTGCCTGATAACATACCTTTATATTTGTTTCATATTAATTTACTGTTTACAGGCCTCAGGTTTCCCTCCCTTATTTGTAATAAATGTTTGTACAATACCAAACCTACCCACTATCCTGTTCTCACTGTTCTAGTCTACTATCATTTACTGGACACAGTATTAAGGTCCTAAGGGTCTTGTTGGATTCGGCCTATACTGCTTGATAGAAATACAACAGAAGTGATTGCGTCATTAATAGGCTGAACTGCCCATGGAGGACTTCTGGTGTCGTGTATTGTGGTTCGCACTATTGACCTGCCATTGAAACATCATTTTTTGATGATGCGTAGATGGCAGAGCGGATAGTGTGATTCGCTTGCATGGCTAGGCGGGGTTGTCGCACGGAAGGTCCAGTGTTCAAATCCTGGGTAAGCCACTCATGTCTGTTGTTTTTCTGTTGTCTGGTGTTCTACTTCTTTATTTCCTGCGAGTGCCTGATAACATACCTTTATATTTGTTTCATATTAATTTACTGTTTACAGGCCTCAGGTTTCCCTCCCTTATTTGTAATAAATGTTTGTACAATACCAAACCTACCCACTATCCTGTTCTCACTGTTCTAGTCTACTATCATTTACTGGACACAGTATTAAGGTCCTAAGGGTCTTGTTGGATTCGGCCTATACTGCTTGATAGAAATACAACAGAAGTGATTGCGTCATTAATAGGCTGAACTGCCCATGGAGGACTTCTGGTGTCGTGTATTGTGGTTCGCACTATTGACCTGCCATTGAAACATCATTTTTTGATGATGCGTAGATGGCAGAGCGGATAGTGTGATTCGCTTGCATGGCTAGGCGGGGTTGTCGCACGGAAGGTCCAGTGTTCAAATCCTGGGTAAGCCACTCATGTCTGTTGTTTTTCTGTTGTCTGGTGTTCTACTTCTTTATTTCCTGCGAGTGCCTGATAACATACCTTTATATTTGTTTCATATTAATTTACTGTTTACAGGCCTCAGGTTTCCCTCCCTTATTTGTAATAAATGTTTGTACAATACCAAACCTACCCACTATCCTGTTCTCACTGTTCTAGTCTACTATCATTTACTGGACACAGTATTAAGGTCCTAAGGGTCTTGTTGGATTCGGCCTATACTGCTTGATAGAAATACAACAGAAGTGATTGCGTCATTAATAGGCTGAACTGCCCATGGAGGACTTCTGGTGTCGTGTATTGTGGTTCGCACTATTGACCTGCCATTGAAACATCATTTTTTGATGATGCGTAGATGGCAGAGCGGATAGTGTGATTCGCTTGCATGGCTAGGCGGGGTTGTCGCACGGAAGGTCCAGTGTTCAAATCCTGGGTAAGCCACTCATGTCTGTTGTTTTTCTGTTGTCTGGTGTTCTACTTCTTTATTTCCTGCGAGTGCCTGATAACATACCTTTATATTTGTTTCATATTAATTTACTGTTTACAGGCCTCAGGTTTCCCTCCCTTATTTGTAATAAATGTTTGTACAATACCAAACCTACCCACTATCCTGTTCTCACTGTTCTAGTCTACTATCATTTACTGGACACAGTATTAAGGTCCTAAGGGTCTTGTTGGATTCGGCCTATACTGCTTGATAGAAATACAACAGAAGTGATTGCGTCATTAATAGGCTGAACTGCCCATGGAGGACTTCTGGTGTCGTGTATTGTGGTTCGCACTATTGACCTGCCATTGAAACATCATTTTTTGATGATGCGTAGATGGCAGAGCGGATAGTGTGATTCGCTTGCATGGCTAGGCGGGGTTGTCGCACGGAAGGTCCAGTGTTCAAATCCTGGGTAAGCCACTCATGTCTGTTGTTTTTCTGTTGTCTGGTGTTCTACTTCTTTATTTCCTGCGAGTGCCTGATAACATACCTTTATATTTGTTTCATATTAATTTACTGTTTACAGGCCTCAGGTTTCCCTCCCTTATTTGTAATAAATGTTTGTACAATACCAAACCTACCCACTATCCTGTTCTCACTGTTCTAGTCTACTATCATTTACTGGACACAGTATTAAGGTCCTAAGGGTCTTGTTGGATTCGGCCTATACTGCTTGATAGAAATACAACAGAAGTGATTGCGTCATTAATAGGCTGAACTGCCCATGGAGGACTTCTGGTGTCGTGTATTGTGGTTCGCACTATTGACCTGCCATTGAAACATCATTTTTTGATGATGCGTAGATGGCAGAGCGGATAGTGTGATTCGCTTGCATGGCTAGGCGGGGTTGTCGCACGGAAGGTCCAGTGTTCAAATCCTGGGTAAGCCACTCATGTCTGTTGTTTTTCTGTTGTCTGGTGTTCTACTTCTTTATTTCCTGCGAGTGCCTGATAACATACCTTTATATTTGTTTCATATTAATTTACTGTTTACAGGCCTCAGGTTTCCCTCCCTTATTTGTAATAAATGTTTGTACAATACCAAACCTACCCACTATCCTGTTCTCACTGTTCTAGTCTACTATCATTTACTGGACACAGTATTAAGGTCCTAAGGGTCTTGTTGGATTCGGCCTATACTGCTTGATAGAAATACAACAGAAGTGATTGCGTCATTAATAGGCTGAACTGCCCATGGAGGACTTCTGGTGTCGTGTATTGTGGTTCGCACTATTGACCTGCCATTGAAACATCATTTTTTGATGATGCGTAGATGGCAGAGCGGATAGTGTGATTCGCTTGCATGGCTAGGCGGGGTTGTCGCACGGAAGGTCCAGTGTTCAAATCCTGGGTAAGCCACTCATGTCTGTTGTTTTTCTGTTGTCTGGTGTTCTACTTCTTTATTTCCTGCGAGTGCCTGATAACATACCTTTATATTTGTTTCATATTAATTTACTGTTTACAGGCCTCAGGTTTCCCTCCCTTATTTGTAATAAATGTTTGTACAATACCAAACCTACCCACTATCCTGTTCTCACTGTTCTAGTCTACTATCATTTACTGGACACAGTATTAAGGTCCTAAGGGTCTTGTTGGATTCGGCCTATACTGCTTGATAGAAATACAACAGAAGTGATTGCGTCATTAATAGGCTGAACTGCCCATGGAGGACTTCTGGTGTCGTGTATTGTGGTTCGCACTATTGACCTGCCATTGAAACATCATTTTTTGATGATGCGTAGATGGCAGAGCGGATAGTGTGATTCGCTTGCATGGCTAGGCGGGGTTGTCGCACGGAAGGTCCAGTGTTCAAATCCTGGGTAAGCCACTCATGTCTGTTGTTTTTCTGTTGTCTGGTGTTCTACTTCTTTATTTCCTGCGAGTGCCTGATAACATACCTTTATATTTGTTTCATATTAATTTACTGTTTACAGGCCTCAGGTTTCCCTCCCTTATTTGTAATAAATGTTTGTACAATACCAAACCTACCCACTATCCTGTTCTCACTGTTCTAGTCTACTATCATTTACTGGACACAGTATTAAGGTCCTAAGGGTCTTGTTGGATTCGGCCTATACTGCTTGATAGAAATACAACAGAAGTGATTGCGTCATTAATAGGCTGAACTGCCCATGGAGGACTTCTGGTGTCGTGTATTGTGGTTCGCACTATTGACCTGCCATTGAAACATCATTTTTTGATGATGCGTAGATGGCAGAGCGGATAGTGTGATTCGCTTGCATGGCTAGGCGGGGTTGTCGCACGGAAGGTCCAGTGTTCAAATCCTGGGTAAGCCACTCATGTCTGTTGTTTTTCTGTTGTCTGGTGTTCTACTTCTTTATTTCCTGCGAGTGCCTGATAACATACCTTTATATTTGTTTCATATTAATTTACTGTTTACAGGCCTCAGGTTTCCCTCCCTTATTTGTAATAAATGTTTGTACAATACCAAACCTACCCACTATCCTGTTCTCACTGTTCTAGTCTACTATCATTTACTGGACACAGTATTAAGGTCCTAAGGGTCTTGTTGGATTCGGCCTATACTGCTTGATAGAAATACAACAGAAGTGATTGCGTCATTAATAGGCTGAACTGCCCATGGAGGACTTCTGGTGTCGTGTATTGTGGTTCGCACTATTGACCTGCCATTGAAACATCATTTTTTGATGATGCGTAGATGGCAGAGCGGATAGTGTGATTCGCTTGCATGGCTAGGCGGGGTTGTCGCACGGAAGGTCCAGTGTTCAAATCCTGGGTAAGCCACTCATGTCTGTTGTTTTTCTGTTGTCTGGTGTTCTACTTCTTTATTTCCTGCGAGTGCCTGATAACATACCTTTATATTTGTTTCATATTAATTTACTGTTTACAGGCCTCAGGTTTCCCTCCCTTATTTGTAATAAATGTTTGTACAATACCAAACCTACCCACTATCCTGTTCTCACTGTTCTAGTCTACTATCATTTACTGGACACAGTATTAAGGTCCTAAGGGTCTTGTTGGATTCGGCCTATACTGCTTGATAGAAATACAACAGAAGTGATTGCGTCATTAATAGGCTGAACTGCCCATGGAGGACTTCTGGTGTCGTGTATTGTGGTTCGCACTATTGACCTGCCATTGAAACATCATTTTTTGATGATGCGTAGATGGCAGAGCGGATAGTGTGATTCGCTTGCATGGCTAGGCGGGGTTGTCGCACGGAAGGTCCAGTGTTCAAATCCTGGGTAAGCCACTCATGTCTGTTGTTTTTCTGTTGTCTGGTGTTCTACTTCTTTATTTCCTGCGAGTGCCTGATAACATACCTTTATATTTGTTTCATATTAATTTACTGTTTACAGGCCTCAGGTTTCCCTCCCTTATTTGTAATAAATGTTTGTACAATACCAAACCTACCCACTATCCTGTTCTCACTGTTCTAGTCTACTATCATTTACTGGACACAGTATTAAGGTCCTAAGGGTCTTGTTGGATTCGGCCTATACTGCTTGATAGAAATACAACAGAAGTGATTGCGTCATTAATAGGCTGAACTGCCCATGGAGGACTTCTGGTGTCGTGTATTGTGGTTCGCACTATTGACCTGCCATTGAAACATCATTTTTTGATGATGCGTAGATGGCAGAGCGGATAGTGTGATTCGCTTGCATGGCTAGGCGGGGTTGTCGCACGGAAGGTCCAGTGTTCAAATCCTGGGTAAGCCACTCATGTCTGTTGTTTTTCTGTTGTCTGGTGTTCTACTTCTTTATTTCCTGCGAGTGCCTGATAACATACCTTTATATTTGTTTCATATTAATTTACTGTTTACAGGCCTCAGGTTTCCCTCCCTTATTTGTAATAAATGTTTGTACAATACCAAACCTACCCACTATCCTGTTCTCACTGTTCTAGTCTACTATCATTTACTGGACACAGTATTAAGGTCCTAAGGGTCTTGTTGGATTCGGCCTATACTGCTTGATAGAAATACAACAGAAGTGATTGCGTCATTAATAGGCTGAACTGCCCATGGAGGACTTCTGGTGTCGTGTATTGTGGTTCGCACTATTGACCTGCCATTGAAACATCATTTTTTGATGATGCGTAGATGGCAGAGCGGATAGTGTGATTCGCTTGCATGGCTAGGCGGGGTTGTCGCACGGAAGGTCCAGTGTTCAAATCCTGGGTAAGCCACTCATGTCTGTTGTTTTTCTGTTGTCTGGTGTTCTACTTCTTTATTTCCTGCGAGTGCCTGATAACATACCTTTATATTTGTTTCATATTAATTTACTGTTTACAGGCCTCAGGTTTCCCTCCCTTATTTGTAATAAATGTTTGTACAATACCAAACCTACCCACTATCCTGTTCTCACTGTTCTAGTCTACTATCATTTACTGGACACAGTATTAAGGTCCTAAGGGTCTTGTTGGATTCGGCCTATACTGCTTGATAGAAATACAACAGAAGTGATTGCGTCATTAATAGGCTGAACTGCCCATGGAGGACTTCTGGTGTCGTGTATTGTGGTTCGCACTATTGACCTGCCATTGAAACATCATTTTTTGATGATGCGTAGATGGCAGAGCGGATAGTGTGATTCGCTTGCATGGCTAGGCGGGGTTGTCGCACGGAAGGTCCAGTGTTCAAATCCTGGGTAAGCCACTCATGTCTGTTGTTTTTCTGTTGTCTGGTGTTCTACTTCTTTATTTCCTGCGAGTGCCTGATAACATACCTTTATATTTGTTTCATATTAATTTACTGTTTACAGGCCTCAGGTTTCCCTCCCTTATTTGTAATAAATGTTTGTACAATACCAAACCTACCCACTATCCTGTTCTCACTGTTCTAGTCTACTATCATTTACTGGACACAGTATTAAGGTCCTAAGGGTCTTGTTGGATTCGGCCTATACTGCTTGATAGAAATACAACAGAAGTGATTGCGTCATTAATAGGCTGAACTGCCCATGGAGGACTTCTGGTGTCGTGTATTGTGGTTCGCACTATTGACCTGCCATTGAAACATCATTTTTTGATGATGCGTAGATGGCAGAGCGGATAGTGTGATTCGCTTGCATGGCTAGGCGGGGTTGTCGCACGGAAGGTCCAGTGTTCAAATCCTGGGTAAGCCACTCATGTCTGTTGTTTTTCTGTTGTCTGGTGTTCTACTTCTTTATTTCCTGCGAGTGCCTGATAACATACCTTTATATTTGTTTCATATTAATTTACTGTTTACAGGCCTCAGGTTTCCCTCCCTTATTTGTAATAAATGTTTGTACAATACCAAACCTACCCACTATCCTGTTCTCACTGTTCTAGTCTACTATCATTTACTGGACACAGTATTAAGGTCCTAAGGGTCTTGTTGGATTCGGCCTATACTGCTTGATAGAAATACAACAGAAGTGATTGCGTCATTAATAGGCTGAACTGCCCATGGAGGACTTCTGGTGTCGTGTATTGTGGTTCGCACTATTGACCTGCCATTGAAACATCATTTTTTGATGATGCGTAGATGGCAGAGCGGATAGTGTGATTCGCTTGCATGGCTAGGCGGGGTTGTCGCACGGAAGGTCCAGTGTTCAAATCCTGGGTAAGCCACTCATGTCTGTTGTTTTTCTGTTGTCTGGTGTTCTACTTCTTTATTTCCTGCGAGTGCCTGATAACATACCTTTATATTTGTTTCATATTAATTTACTGTTTACAGGCCTCAGGTTTCCCTCCCTTATTTGTAATAAATGTTTGTACAATACCAAACCTACCCACTATCCTGTTCTCACTGTTCTAGTCTACTATCATTTACTGGACACAGTATTAAGGTCCTAAGGGTCTTGTTGGATTCGGCCTATACTGCTTGATAGAAATACAACAGAAGTGATTGCGTCATTAATAGGCTGAACTGCCCATGGAGGACTTCTGGTGTCGTGTATTGTGGTTCGCACTATTGACCTGCCATTGAAACATCATTTTTTGATGATGCGTAGATGGCAGAGCGGATAGTGTGATTCGCTTGCATGGCTAGGCGGGGTTGTCGCACGGAAGGTCCAGTGTTCAAATCCTGGGTAAGCCACTCATGTCTGTTGTTTTTCTGTTGTCTGGTGTTCTACTTCTTTATTTCCTGCGAGTGCCTGATAACATACCTTTATATTTGTTTCATATTAATTTACTGTTTACAGGCCTCAGGTTTCCCTCCCTTATTTGTAATAAATGTTTGTACAATACCAAACCTACCCACTATCCTGTTCTCACTGTTCTAGTCTACTATCATTTACTGGACACAGTATTAAGGTTAAGGGTCTTGTTGGATTCGGCCTATACTGCTTGATAGAAATACAACAGAAGTGATTGCGTCATTAATAGGCTGAACTGCCCATGGAGGACTTCTGGTGTCGTGTATTGTGGTTCGCACTATTGACCTGCCATTGAAACATCATTTTTTGATGATGCGTAGATGGCAGAGCGGATAGTGTGATTCGCTTGCATGGCTAGGCGGGGTTGTCGCACGGAAGGTCCAGTGTTCAAATCCTGGGTAAGCCACTCATGTCTGTTGTTTTTCTGTTGTCTGGTGTTCTACTTCTTTATTTCCTGCGAGTGCCTGATAACATACCTTTATATTTGTTTCATATTAATTTACTGTTTACAGGCCTCAGGTTTCCCTCCCTTATTTGTAATAAATGTTTGTACAATACCAAACCTACCCACTATCCTGTTCTCACTGTTCTAGTCTACTATCATTTACTGGACACAGTATTAAGGTCCTAAGGGTCTTGTTGGATTCGGCCTATACTGCTTGATAGAAATACAACAGAAGTGATTGCGTCATTAATAGGCTGAACTGCCCATGGAGGACTTCTGGTGTCGTGTATTGTGGTTCGCACTATTGACCTGCCATTGAAACATCATTTTTTGATGATGCGTAGATGGCAGAGCGGATAGTGTGATTCGCTTGCATGGCTAGGCGGGGTTGTCGCACGGAAGGTCCAGTGTTCAAATCCTGGGTAAGCCACTCATGTCTGTTGTTTTTCTGTTGTCTGGTGTTCTACTTCTTTATTTCCTGCGAGTGCCTGATAACATACCTTTATATTTGTTTCATATTAATTTACTGTTTACAGGCCTCAGGTTTCCCTCCCTTATTTGTAATAAATGTTTGTACAATACCAAACCTACCCACTATCCTGTTCTCACTGTTCTAGTCTACTATCATTTACTGGACACAGTATTAAGGTCCTAAGGGTCTTGTTGGATTCGGCCTATACTGCTTGATAGAAATACAACAGAAGTGATTGCGTCATTAATAGGCTGAACTGCCCATGGAGGACTTCTGGTGTCGTGTATTGTGGTTCGCACTATTGACCTGCCATTGAAACATCATTTTTTGATGATGCGTAGATGGCAGAGCGGATAGTGTGATTCGCTTGCATGGCTAGGCGGGGTTGTCGCACGGAAGGTCCAGTGTTCAAATCCTGGGTAAGCCACTCATGTCTGTTGTTTTTCTGTTGTCTGGTGTTCTACTTCTTTATTTCCTGCGAGTGCCTGATAACATACCTTTATATTTGTTTCATATTAATTTACTGTTTACAGGCCTCAGGTTTCCCTCCCTTATTTGTAATAAATGTTTGTACAATACCAAACCTACCCACTATCCTGTTCTCACTGTTCTAGTCTACTATCATTTACTGGACACAGTATTAAGGTCCTAAGGGTCTTGTTGGATTCGGCCTATACTGCTTGATAGAAATACAACAGAAGTGATTGCGTCATTAATAGGCTGAACTGCCCATGGAGGACTTCTGGTGTCGTGTATTGTGGTTCGCACTATTGACCTGCCATTGAAACATCATTTTTTGATGATGCGTAGATGGCAGAGCGGATAGTGTGATTCGCTTGCATGGCTAGGCGGGGTTGTCGCACGGAAGGTCCAGTGTTCAAATCCTGGGTAAGCCACTCATGTCTGTTGTTTTTCTGTTGTCTGGTGTTCTACTTCTTTATTTCCTGCGAGTGCCTGATAACATACCTTTATATTTGTTTCATATTAATTTACTGTTTACAGGCCTCAGGTTTCCCTCCCTTATTTGTAATAAATGTTTGTACAATACCAAACCTACCCACTATCCTGTTCTCACTGTTCTAGTCTACTATCATTTACTGGACACAGTATTAAGGTCCTAAGGGTCTTGTTGGATTCGGCCTATACTGCTTGATAGAAATACAACAGAAGTGATTGCGTCATTAATAGGCTGAACTGCCCATGGAGGACTTCTGGTGTCGTGTATTGTGGTTCGCACTATTGACCTGCCATTGAAACATCATTTTTTGATGATGCGTAGATGGCAGAGCGGATAGTGTGATTCGCTTGCATGGCTAGGCGGGGTTGTCGCACGGAAGGTCCAGTGTTCAAATCCTGGGTAAGCCACTCATGTCTGTTGTTTTTCTGTTGTCTGGTGTTCTACTTCTTTATTTCCTGCGAGTGCCTGATAACATACCTTTATATTTGTTTCATATTAATTTACTGTTTACAGGCCTCAGGTTTCCCTCCCTTATTTGTAATAAATGTTTGTACAATACCAAACCTACCCACTATCCTGTTCTCACTGTTCTAGTCTACTATCATTTACTGGACACAGTATTAAGGTCCTAAGGGTCTTGTTGGATTCGGCCTATACTGCTTGATAGAAATACAACAGAAGTGATTGCGTCATTAATAGGCTGAACTGCCCATGGAGGACTTCTGGTGTCGTGTATTGTGGTTCGCACTATTGACCTGCCATTGAAACATCATTTTTTGATGATGCGTAGATGGCAGAGCGGATAGTGTGATTCGCTTGCATGGCTAGGCGGGGTTGTCGCACGGAAGGTCCAGTGTTCAAATCCTGGGTAAGCCACTCATGTCTGTTGTTTTTCTGTTGTCTGGTGTTCTACTTCTTTATTTCCTGCGAGTGCCTGATAACATACCTTTATATTTGTTTCATATTAATTTACTGTTTACAGGCCTCAGGTTTCCCTCCCTTATTTGTAATAAATGTTTGTACAATACCAAACCTACCCACTATCCTGTTCTCACTGTTCTAGTCTACTATCATTTACTGGACACAGTATTAAGGTCCTAAGGGTCTTGTTGGATTCGGCCTATACTGCTTGATAGAAATACAACAGAAGTGATTGCGTCATTAATAGGCTGAACTGCCCATGGAGGACTTCTGGTGTCGTGTATTGTGGTTCGCACTATTGACCTGCCATTGAAACATCATTTTTTGATGATGCGTAGATGGCAGAGCGGATAGTGTGATTCGCTTGCATGGCTAGGCGGGGTTGTCGCACGGAAGGTCCAGTGTTCAAATCCTGGGTAAGCCACTCATGTCTGTTGTTTTTCTGTTGTCTGGTGTTCTACTTCTTTATTTCCTGCGAGTGCCTGATAACATACCTTTATATTTGTTTCATATTAATTTACTGTTTACAGGCCTCAGGTTTCCCTCCCTTATTTGTAATAAATGTTTGTACAATACCAAACCTACCCACTATCCTGTTCTCACTGTTCTAGTCTACTATCATTTACTGGACACAGTATTAAGGTCCTAAGGGTCTTGTTGGATTCGGCCTATACTGCTTGATAGAAATACAACAGAAGTGATTGCGTCATTAATAGGCTGAACTGCCCATGGAGGACTTCTGGTGTCGTGTATTGTGGTTCGCACTATTGACCTGCCATTGAAACATCATTTTTTGATGATGCGTAGATGGCAGAGCGGATAGTGTGATTCGCTTGCATGGCTAGGCGGGGTTGTCGCACGGAAGGTCCAGTGTTCAAATCCTGGGTAAGCCACTCATGTCTGTTGTTTTTCTGTTGTCTGGTGTTCTACTTCTTTATTTCCTGCGAGTGCCTGATAACATACCTTTATATTTGTTTCATATTAATTTACTGTTTACAGGCCTCAGGTTTCCCTCCCTTATTTGTAATAAATGTTTGTACAATACCAAACCTACCCACTATCCTGTTCTCACTGTTCTAGTCTACTATCATTTACTGGACACAGTATTAAGGTCCTAAGGGTCTTGTTGGATTCGGCCTATACTGCTTGATAGAAATACAACAGAAGTGATTGCGTCATTAATAGGCTGAACTGCCCATGGAGGACTTCTGGTGTCGTGTATTGTGGTTCGCACTATTGACCTGCCATTGAAACATCATTTTTTGATGATGCGTAGATGGCAGAGCGGATAGTGTGATTCGCTTGCATGGCTAGGCGGGGTTGTCGCACGGAAGGTCCAGTGTTCAAATCCTGGGTAAGCCACTCATGTCTGTTGTTTTTCTGTTGTCTGGTGTTCTACTTCTTTATTTCCTGCGAGTGCCTGATAACATACCTTTATATTTGTTTCATATTAATTTACTGTTTACAGGCCTCAGGTTTCCCTCCCTTATTTGTAATAAATGTTTGTACAATACCAAACCTACCCACTATCCTGTTCTCACTGTTCTAGTCTACTATCATTTACTGGACACAGTATTAAGGTCCTAAGGGTCTTGTTGGATTCGGCCTATACTGCTTGATAGAAATACAACAGAAGTGATTGCGTCATTAATAGGCTGAACTGCCCATGGAGGACTTCTGGTGTCGTGTATTGTGGTTCGCACTATTGACCTGCCATTGAAACATCATTTTTTGATGATGCGTAGATGGCAGAGCGGATAGTGTGATTCGCTTGCATGGCTAGGCGGGGTTGTCGCACGGAAGGTCCAGTGTTCAAATCCTGGGTAAGCCACTCATGTCTGTTGTTTTTCTGTTGTCTGGTGTTCTACTTCTTTATTTCCTGCGAGTGCCTGATAACATACCTTTATATTTGTTTCATATTAATTTACTGTTTACAGGCCTCAGGTTTCCCTCCCTTATTTGTAATAAATGTTTGTACAATACCAAACCTACCCACTATCCTGTTCTCACTGTTCTAGTCTACTATCATTTACTGGACACAGTATTAAGGTCCTAAGGGTCTTGTTGGATTCGGCCTATACTGCTTGATAGAAATACAACAGAAGTGATTGCGTCATTAATAGGCTGAACTGCCCATGGAGGACTTCTGGTGTCGTGTATTGTGGTTCGCACTATTGACCTGCCATTGAAACATCATTTTTTGATGATGCGTAGATGGCAGAGCGGATAGTGTGATTCGCTTGCATGGCTAGGCGGGGTTGTCGCACGGAAGGTCCAGTGTTCAAATCCTGGGTAAGCCACTCATGTCTGTTGTTTTTCTGTTGTCTGGTGTTCTACTTCTTTATTTCCTGCGAGTGCCTGATAACATACCTTTATATTTGTTTCATATTAATTTACTGTTTACAGGCCTCAGGTTTCCCTCCCTTATTTGTAATAAATGTTTGTACAATACCAAACCTACCCACTATCCTGTTCTCACTGTTCTAGTCTACTATCATTTACTGGACACAGTATTAAGGTCCTAAGGGTCTTGTTGGATTCGGCCTATACTGCTTGATAGAAATACAACAGAAGTGATTGCGTCATTAATAGGCTGAACTGCCCATGGAGGACTTCTGGTGTCGTGTATTGTGGTTCGCACTATTGACCTGCCATTGAAACATCATTTTTTGATGATGCGTAGATGGCAGAGCGGATAGTGTGATTCGCTTGCATGGCTAGGCGGGGTTGTCGCACGGAAGGTCCAGTGTTCAAATCCTGGGTAAGCCACTCATGTCTGTTGTTTTTCTGTTGTCTGGTGTTCTACTTCTTTATTTCCTGCGAGTGCCTGATAACATACCTTTATATTTGTTTCATATTAATTTACTGTTTACAGGCCTCAGGTTTCCCTCCCTTATTTGTAATAAATGTTTGTACAATACCAAACCTACCCACTATCCTGTTCTCACTGTTCTAGTCTACTATCATTTACTGGACACAGTATTAAGGTCCTAAGGGTCTTGTTGGATTCGGCCTATACTGCTTGATAGAAATACAACAGAAGTGATTGCGTCATTAATAGGCTGAACTGCCCATGGAGGACTTCTGGTGTCGTGTATTGTGGTTCGCACTATTGACCTGCCATTGAAACATCATTTTTTGATGATGCGTAGATGGCAGAGCGGATAGTGTGATTCGCTTGCATGGCTAGGCGGGGTTGTCGCACGGAAGGTCCAGTGTTCAAATCCTGGGTAAGCCACTCATGTCTGTTGTTTTTCTGTTGTCTGGTGTTCTACTTCTTTATTTCCTGCGAGTGCCTGATAACATACCTTTATATTTGTTTCATATTAATTTACTGTTTACAGGCCTCAGGTTTCCCTCCCTTATTTGTAATAAATGTTTGTACAATACCAAACCTACCCACTATCCTGTTCTCACTGTTCTAGTCTACTATCATTTACTGGACACAGTATTAAGGTCCTAAGGGTCTTGTTGGATTCGGCCTATACTGCTTGATAGAAATACAACAGAAGTGATTGCGTCATTAATAGGCTGAACTGCCCATGGAGGACTTCTGGTGTCGTGTATTGTGGTTCGCACTATTGACCTGCCATTGAAACATCATTTTTTGATGATGCGTAGATGGCAGAGCGGATAGTGTGATTCGCTTGCATGGCTAGGCGGGGTTGTCGCACGGAAGGTCCAGTGTTCAAATCCTGGGTAAGCCACTCATGTCTGTTGTTTTTCTGTTGTCTGGTGTTCTACTTCTTTATTTCCTGCGAGTGCCTGATAACATACCTTTATATTTGTTTCATATTAATTTACTGTTTACAGGCCTCAGGTTTCCCTCCCTTATTTGTAATAAATGTTTGTACAATACCAAACCTACCCACTATCCTGTTCTCACTGTTCTAGTCTACTATCATTTACTGGACACAGTATTAAGGTCCTAAGGGTCTTGTTGGATTCGGCCTATACTGCTTGATAGAAATACAACAGAAGTGATTGCGTCATTAATAGGCTGAACTGCCCATGGAGGACTTCTGGTGTCGTGTATTGTGGTTCGCACTATTGACCTGCCATTGAAACATCATTTTTTGATGATGCGTAGATGGCAGAGCGGATAGTGTGATTCGCTTGCATGGCTAGGCGGGGTTGTCGCACGGAAGGTCCAGTGTTCAAATCCTGGGTAAGCCACTCATGTCTGTTGTTTTTCTGTTGTCTGGTGTTCTACTTCTTTATTTCCTGCGAGTGCCTGATAACATACCTTTATATTTGTTTCATATTAATTTACTGTTTACAGGCCTCAGGTTTCCCTCCCTTATTTGTAATAAATGTTTGTACAATACCAAACCTACCCACTATCCTGTTCTCACTGTTCTAGTCTACTATCATTTACTGGACACAGTATTAAGGTCCTAAGGGTCTTGTTGGATTCGGCCTATACTGCTTGATAGAAATACAACAGAAGTGATTGCGTCATTAATAGGCTGAACTGCCCATGGAGGACTTCTGGTGTCGTGTATTGTGGTTCGCACTATTGACCTGCCATTGAAACATCATTTTTTGATGATGCGTAGATGGCAGAGCGGATAGTGTGATTCGCTTGCATGGCTAGGCGGGGTTGTCGCACGGAAGGTCCAGTGTTCAAATCCTGGGTAAGCCACTCATGTCTGTTGTTTTTCTGTTGTCTGGTGTTCTACTTCTTTATTTCCTGCGAGTGCCTGATAACATACCTTTATATTTGTTTCATATTAATTTACTGTTTACAGGCCTCAGGTTTCCCTCCCTTATTTGTAATAAATGTTTGTACAATACCAAACCTACCCACTATCCTGTTCTCACTGTTCTAGTCTACTATCATTTACTGGACACAGTATTAAGGTCCTAAGGGTCTTGTTGGATTCGGCCTATACTGCTTGATAGAAATACAACAGAAGTGATTGCGTCATTAATAGGCTGAACTGCCCATGGAGGACTTCTGGTGTCGTGTATTGTGGTTCGCACTATTGACCTGCCATTGAAACATCATTTTTTGATGATGCGTAGATGGCAGAGCGGATAGTGTGATTCGCTTGCATGGCTAGGCGGGGTTGTCGCACGGAAGGTCCAGTGTTCAAATCCTGGGTAAGCCACTCATGTCTGTTGTTTTTCTGTTGTCTGGTGTTCTACTTCTTTATTTCCTGCGAGTGCCTGATAACATACCTTTATATTTGTTTCATATTAATTTACTGTTTACAGGCCTCAGGTTTCCCTCCCTTATTTGTAATAAATGTTTGTACAATACCAAACCTACCCACTATCCTGTTCTCACTGTTCTAGTCTACTATCATTTACTGGACACAGTATTAAGGTCCTAAGGGTCTTGTTGGATTCGGCCTATACTGCTTGATAGAAATACAACAGAAGTGATTGCGTCATTAATAGGCTGAACTGCCCATGGAGGACTTCTGGTGTCGTGTATTGTGGTTCGCACTATTGACCTGCCATTGAAACATCATTTTTTGATGATGCGTAGATGGCAGAGCGGATAGTGTGATTCGCTTGCATGGCTAGGCGGGGTTGTCGCACGGAAGGTCCAGTGTTCAAATCCTGGGTAAGCCACTCATGTCTGTTGTTTTTCTGTTGTCTGGTGTTCTACTTCTTTATTTCCTGCGAGTGCCTGATAACATACCTTTATATTTGTTTCATATTAATTTACTGTTTACAGGCCTCAGGTTTCCCTCCCTTATTTGTAATAAATGTTTGTACAATACCAAACCTACCCACTATCCTGTTCTCACTGTTCTAGTCTACTATCATTTACTGGACACAGTATTAAGGTCCTAAGGGTCTTGTTGGATTCGGCCTATACTGCTTGATAGAAATACAACAGAAGTGATTGCGTCATTAATAGGCTGAACTGCCCATGGAGGACTTCTGGTGTCGTGTATTGTGGTTCGCACTATTGACCTGCCATTGAAACATCATTTTTTGATGATGCGTAGATGGCAGAGCGGATAGTGTGATTCGCTTGCATGGCTAGGCGGGGTTGTCGCACGGAAGGTCCAGTGTTCAAATCCTGGGTAAGCCACTCATGTCTGTTGTTTTTCTGTTGTCTGGTGTTCTACTTCTTTATTTCCTGCGAGTGCCTGATAACATACCTTTATATTTGTTTCATATTAATTTACTGTTTACAGGCCTCAGGTTTCCCTCCCTTATTTGTAATAAATGTTTGTACAATACCAAACCTACCCACTATCCTGTTCTCACTGTTCTAGTCTACTATCATTTACTGGACACAGTATTAAGGTCCTAAGGGTCTTGTTGGATTCGGCCTATACTGCTTGATAGAAATACAACAGAAGTGATTGCGTCATTAATAGGCTGAACTGCCCATGGAGGACTTCTGGTGTCGTGTATTGTGGTTCGCACTATTGACCTGCCATTGAAACATCATTTTTGATGATGCGTAGATGGCAGAGCGGATAGTGTGATTCGCTTGCATGGCTAGGCGGGGTTGTCGCACGGAAGGTCCAGTGTTCAAATCCTGGGTAAGCCACTCATGTCTGTTGTTTTTCTGTTGTCTGGTGTTCTACTTCTTTATTTCCTGCGAGTGCCTGATAACATACCTTTATATTTGTTTCATATTAATTTACTGTTTACAGGCCTCAGGTTTCCCTCCCTTATTTGTAATAAATGTTTGTACAATACCAAACCTACCCACTATCCTGTTCTCACTGTTCTAGTCTACTATCATTTACTGGACACAGTATTAAGGTCCTAAGGGTCTTGTTGGATTCGGCCTATACTGCTTGATAGAAATACAACAGAAGTGATTGCGTCATTAATAGGCTGAACTGCCCATGGAGGACTTCTGGTGTCGTGTATTGTGGTTCGCACTATTGACCTGCCATTGAAACATCATTTTTTGATGATGCGTAGATGGCAGAGCGGATAGTGTGATTCGCTTGCATGGCTAGGCGGGGTTGTCGCACGGAAGGTCCAGTGTTCAAATCCTGGGTAAGCCACTCATGTCTGTTGTTTTTCTGTTGTCTGGTGTTCTACTTCTTTATTTCCTGCGAGTGCCTGATAACATACCTTTATATTTGTTTCATATTAATTTACTGTTTACAGGCCTCAGGTTTCCCTCCCTTATTTGTAATAAATGTTTGTACAATACCAAACCTACCCACTATCCTGTTCTCACTGTTCTAGTCTACTATCATTTACTGGACACAGTATTAAGGTCCTAAGGGTCTTGTTGGATTCGGCCTATACTGCTTGATAGAAATACAACAGAAGTGATTGCGTCATTAATAGGCTGAACTGCCCATGGAGGACTTCTGGTGTCGTGTATTGTGGTTCGCACTATTGACCTGCCATTGAAACATCATTTTTGATGATGCGTAGATGGCAGAGCGGATAGTGTGATTCGCTTGCATGGCTAGGCGGGGTTGTCGCACGGAAGGTCCAGTGTTCAAATCCTGGGTAAGCCACTCATGTCTGTTGTTTTTCTGTTGTCTGGTGTTCTACTTCTTTATTTCCTGCGAGTGCCTGATAACATACCTTTATATTTGTTTCATATTAATTTACTGTTTACAGGCCTCAGGTTTCCCTCCCTTATTTGTAATAAATGTTTGTACAATACCAAACCTACCCACTATCCTGTTCTCACTGTTCTAGTCTACTATCATTTACTGGACACAGTATTAAGGTCCTAAGGGTCTTGTTGGATTCGGCCTATACTGCTTGATAGAAATACAACAGAAGTGATTGCGTCATTAATAGGCTGAACTGCCCATGGAGGACTTCTGGTGTCGTGTATTGTGGTTCGCACTATTGACCTGCCATTGAAACATCATTTTTGATGATGCGTAGATGGCAGAGCGGATAGTGTGATTCGCTTGCATGGCTAGGCGGGGTTGTCGCACGGAAGGTCCAGTGTTCAAATCCTGGGTAAGCCACTCATGTCTGTTGTTTTTCTGTTGTCTGGTGTTCTACTTCTTTATTTCCTGCGAGTGCCTGATAACATACCTTTATATTTGTTTCATATTAATTTACTGTTTACAGGCCTCAGGTTTCCCTCCCTTATTTGTAATAAATGTTTGTACAATACCAAACCTACCCACTATCCTGTTCTCACTGTTCTAGTCTACTATCATTTACTGGACACAGTATTAAGGTCCTAAGGGTCTTGTTGGATTCGGCCTATACTGCTTGATAGAAATACAACAGAAGTGATTGCGTCATTAATAGGCTGAACTGCCCATGGAGGACTTCTGGTGTCGTGTATTGTGGTTCGCACTATTGACCTGCCATTGAAACATCATTTTTGATGATGCGTAGATGGCAGAGCGGATAGTGTGATTCGCTTGCATGGCTAGGCGGGGTTGTCGCACGGAAGGTCCAGTGTTCAAATCCTGGGTAAGCCACTCATGTCTGTTGTTTTTCTGTTGTCTGGTGTTCTACTTCTTTATTTCCTGCGAGTGCCTGATAACATACCTTTATATTTGTTTCATATTAATTTACTGTTTACAGGCCTCAGGTTTCCCTCCCTTATTTGTAATAAATGTTTGTACAATACCAAACCTACCCACTATCCTGTTCTCACTGTTCTAGTCTACTATCATTTACTGGACACAGTATTAAGGTCCTAAGGGTCTTGTTGGATTCGGCCTATACTGCTTGATAGAAATACAACAGAAGTGATTGCGTCATTAATAGGCTGAACTGCCCATGGAGGACTTCTGGTGTCGTGTATTGTGGTTCGCACTATTGACCTGCCATTGAAACATCATTTTTGATGATGCGTAGATGGCAGAGCGGATAGTGTGATTCGCTTGCATGGCTAGGCGGGGTTGTCGCACGGAAGGTCCAGTGTTCAAATCCTGGGTAAGCCACTCATGTCTGTTGTTTTTCTGTTGTCTGGTGTTCTACTTCTTTATTTCCTGCGAGTGCCTGATAACATACCTTTATATTTGTTTCATATTAATTTACTGTTTACAGGCCTCAGGTTTCCCTCCCTTATTTGTAATAAATGTTTGTACTATACCAAACCTACCCACTATCCTGTTCTCACTGTTCTAGTCTACTATCATTTACTGGACACAGTATTAAGGTCCTAAGGGTCTTGTTGGATTCGGCCTATACTGCTTGATAGAAATACAACAGAAGTGATTGCGTCATTAATAGGCTGAACTGCCCATGGAGGACTTCTGGTGTCGTGTATTGTGGTTCGCACTATTGACCTGCCATTGAAACATCATTTTTGATGATGCGTAGATGGCAGAGCGGATAGTGTGATTCGCTTGCATGGCTAGGCGGGGTTGTCGCACGGAAGGTCCAGTGTTCAAATCCTGGGTAAGCCACTCATGTCTGTTGTTTTTCTGTTGTCTGGTGTTCTACTTCTTTATTTCCTGCGAGTGCCTGATAACATACCTTTATATTTGTTTCATATTAATTCACCGGTTTGTTACCTGGTCATTCCAGCCTACGAAGAGCTGAGATAAGATAGTCGCCGGCGCGTATAGATTGAACCGCCGATAAGACGACATTACCGTCCGTGTGAGACGGGTGGGCAGACAAATGTAATGTAATTGCTTCCGGTCCTTGGTTAAAAAAAGTAATCATGGATTTATTACATTTGAGACAATATGAGTCTACAAATATGTTTGTAAGAGTGTATACATGGCATCAGATGTCCATATATGGTAATACGTGACTTTTGCAGGCACGCACCTTATTTCACGTGGGACTATTTTGAAATATTACAGCCTATCCTTCATTATTTGGAATGATTGGATCTTTCTGATTAGATTCATAACATCACTGGAAGGAATATAGGCTGACAATTTCACAGTTTATTTCTCTGTGATTTGCACGCTTGCCAAGACATCAGACCTTCGCCAGAGGAAGAACTAGATTCTTCTTCTTCTTCGTTCGTCATGAAAAGGACGTTGGTTGCGTTGTGTCCGTTTACAGCGAAGCTGCAATATTTGCGCCTTTCAGCCGACACATCCGACTTCAGCACGGCAATTTTGGGACCGGGTTAGCCTTCCCTCTTTGATCCCTAATCACTCAGCCAGACTGCAGTGATGCAGCCTGTTTCCAGGACCACCACTAGAGGTGGAGTAGGGTCTTGGTCAGCTCTGGTTCGCTGACCCTGACGCAAGCAGTCTAGCTATGGGTCGCTAACTTCACTTCTCACTGTTGACGCGTCTTAGGTCCCCAACTAGATTCATAATTCCTAATTGTTATCCGGACCTTTTATTGGAGAACCAGATAAGATTTATAAAGCACAGGAAATCTCTTTTAAATTTTAATAAGGAACAACTGGGACTAGGAAATTGAAGAAACACGGAGTCACAAGGGGCAATGTATGTTAAAATTAAAAGAAATCTCAGACACGTGTTGTAAGAGAACGATTCGTCTCTTTTATTCATCTGCGCGACAAGTCTGTAGCCAGGATTGGCTTATTGGTGGTACCAGCAGACATACTATTTCTGGAACAAGACGGGATCAGTGGCCTACGCTTTAAGACGAAGGACACACTGTGTAGACTTTCCGTGATCTTTCTCGGAGACGAGCTACACCCGACAACGTTGACCAGAGACGAGTGATCAGTGTGAAAAGACAGAACCGTCATTGGCAGCTAAGTTCAAACATATGCTGCCACCTGAACTTCTTACCCTTTTCGTAATCCCAAATACGAGGATGATAGCTTTTATTTATCCATAACTATTCAAATTATTTTCAAACTGTTAAAACTAAAGTGATTATTAAATTTTGTTATTTGTAATGTTACAAAATCAACTTCGATTTGATCATTTTAAAGTTACTGCATGTTTGTCTAATACAATTACTACACACATTCTAAACAGAGCTATACTTGAATAAGAGAATTCCACTGAGTAAATCAGGGGTGGGGGCTTAACGGGCTGATAAATAATTGCTTAAATTCTTCACAAAAGTGGTTGGCAGGTTACAGAATTAACATGTTTAGCGACAGCCAGCATTGGTTTCGCTTACCTGAATTTCTTGTGAAGACTCCCATGTGATAGAAGCTTTACAACTCTTCTATCAACATTTCTGCCAAGTGCAATCTTGTGTATAAATAGACTCAATTGAAGCCTATATTAGATACTATTGAGTTTGGTCACTGTTGGACCACTACTGCAAAGCAGGGGAGGCAATACCATTGCAATGACGTGTCATTATCCAGCAGGCGATCATTAATAGTTCTTAGTATCTCTCCCTTATCCATGTCCAGTGTCCACACTATGGGTGCTCTCGAGGCCAGTCTATCAGCTCTCTCATTGCCACGTACCCCTGCATGACCAGGACAGTAGATCCACACCAGCTCTTCAAGACTTGATTCTATTGATGTTTTCCATTCCTGTCGCAGCCATCCGATCTGAACTTTCCGAAGCATGGCTTAAGAGTCTGACAATATAACTGCCCTGGTAATGGAGTTTCATACAGTCACCTCATTGCTGCAGTAACTGCCTCCACCTCCATTCTCATGATGGAGGGTGTTGTCATGTAGGCTCCACTCTGTTCAGCGACGACCCTGCCCTTTATTCTCGCCGAGAAGCCCCATCCTCTCACCACGCACTACATACCCATTTGTGTACACAATGGCGTCATCATCCCCAGCATGATCACTTATAAGCTGATTAATCTCCAGCTCTGCTTTTCCATTGCCCCAAGATCTGCACTCTCTGCCAAGGCTAATGATGACCTGCTGGTAGTTTATCCAGTTCTCCCCTGACTTACTCCACTCTTCTCCTTTGGATACATTTTCAACCTTGGTCACCTGACCAATCGTAGCCTCAGCCTGTGCCATCCATGACATCCCTCTCTTGATTCTAGCTCTTTTGATGTCAGCTACGTTCTCATGTAGGGGATGTCTTTTGTCGGTGGTCACCCGCATATACGCTTTTGCATGGGCCATCACATATCTGGATCTAATCGACAGCAATCCGACCATGTATCTCATTGTCACAATGGGGGTATCACGCGTACAGCCCAAAACTAGTCGCATCCCTTCTTTTTGAATGCGTTCCAGTCGTTCACATTGTGACACTGATAGCGTGAGTATTTCTAGCTCGTACTCGATTACTGAAATCACGAGCTGATGATACAGGAGAAACAATAGTCTCTGTTCCAAGAGCGCAGCAGCCATTGTTTTTAAGGCTGCCAGTCCTCGCGTGCATTTCTGTATGATCAGTTTGACATGATACTTGAATGATTGACCACTATCAAACGTTGCTCCCAGATATTTTAGTCTGTCTTGCCTTTCAATGTTCTGCCCATTGAAAGTGATGTCTGGAAGGTCTGCGATCACTATGAAGTTGTTCAAAGAGCACCATATCACACAGGCCTTGTTGGGATTGACCTTTGATCCGCTTTCCTCGCACCATCTAGAAACCGCATGTAGTGTCTCTTGCATGCCTTGGACCATTTCCTGTCTGTCTGAGCCAGTTCTGTACATGAGTATGTCATCTGCGAAAGTTAATGTTCGTCCCAGTCTTGTTGTTGCAAGTTGCTACGTTTGCTGTGTAGATGTTAAACAGCACTAGTGATAGTGGAGAACCTTGGGGTAGTCCCGTGCAAATGCGCATTGGTTCTGATGCCCATGTTCCCAAGCGAAATGCAACCGATCTCTCCATTAAAGCAGCTGCTATTCACCTTGGTATCCAAGGGTTTACACCATATGCCATTATACAGTCTATTAGGGTTGCAAAGTCCACACTGTTATAAGCATCCTCTAGGTCTATTGCGACAGCCACCGTTTCTCTTTCACCCTGGAATCCCTCGTACACATCGTACGCAAACGTTCCAGCGTTACCCCATGTTGTTCTCATAGGCCTATAGCTACCTAGGGTATCAGAAGGATGTGTGCATTTTGCCAGGTTTAGGAAGTGGCCGAAGGTAACTGTGTAGCCAGTGTTCCAGCACCTCAGCATTCTGTACGCTGGTATTGACATCGCTCACCATATTTACGAGTATAATGGTTGTGTCATCGAGCTGTTTCAATCAATACCCATTAGCTCCCCAAGGAGCATAGGCCTTCAACAAACACATGCCAAGTCTTCCTGTCCAGTGCCATCCGCTCAAGTTCTTTCCATGTTTTCCTCATCATTTTCACCTCTGTTTCCAGTTCTCTTCTCCGTGTGTTTTTGGTCTACTTCTACCTCTCTTTCCCTGTGGATTCCAGAACAAGGGCTGCCTTGTAATGCTATCAACAGGTTTCCTCAATGTGTGTCCTATCCATCGCCAGCGTCTTCTTCTCAACTCTTGTTCCACTGGCACTTGTCTGGTTCTTGTCATCAATTCCACATTTGTGACTGTCATACCATTTCAGTCCTTCTATTCTACGCAAGCATCCGTTTATAAAAGTCTGTAGCGTTTTGGTTGTTGATTTTGTTTCTCTTCATGTCTCAGAGCCATACAATAGGACTGACTTCACATTTGAGTTGAAGATTCTTATTTTCGTGTTGGACTTGATTTCTCTTGTTCTCCATATGTTTCCCAGTGCAAGGAAAGCTCCTCTTGCTTTTTGTATTCTTATTTTGATATCACTGTCTATCCCTCCAACATTGTCTATATTACTGCCAAGATATGTGTACGATTCTACATCTTTTAGTGGTGTTTCTTCAAGTTCAACCTTGTTATCATTTCTTGCATTTATTCTCATAATCTTTGTCTTTTCCCTGCGTATTTTTAGGCCCACTTGTTGTGACCTCTCACCGAGAATTTTCATTTTCTCTTGCGTCTGAATATGGTTGTGGGCTAGAAGAGCCAAGTCATCTGCAAAATTCAGATCATCAAGCTGTTTAGTCAGATTCCACTGGATTCCATTTCTTCACCATTTTCCTGCAGAACTTCTATTTCTGTATTGTCAGTACTATACTGATCCTAGAGCCAATAAAAACCTCACGCTACAATGCCTATAAGTAGTTAATGTTAATATGAGTGTGCTATTTTATTTTACTTTACAAAGTTGAATTCCTTGAAATTGATATGTAAAATGCAAGTGAGAATAAATGAATTCAGTATGAAAGGTGAGAGAAAGGAAGGGCAGAATGTTAGACAGGCGTGCGTGCCCAATTCTCAACCCTTTGAAAATAAAGTTCGTTTGTTCGTTCGTTCGTGCTCTCTCCCAGACTTTGCCAAGTAGTTTGTATAATATCTCTGTAGAGGTATCAATATCTGTTTTGATGGCCTCTGCTGGAATGCCATCTGGACCAGTGGTTTTTCCATCTTTCAGAAGCTTTATGGCTTTCTTTATTTCTTCTCTACTTGGTCGTCCACAGCTTATTTTTAGCTCCTCTTCTGCTGGCTGGATGTCTGGGGGATTAGTTGGAGCTGGTCTATTGAGAAGTTCCTCAAAATGTTCTGTCCATCTCTTCATTTGTTCTTGCATATTACTAAACAATGTTCCATTCTTATCTTTTATGAGGTCATTTGCTTGCTTATATTTCCCTGTTAGCTTCTTTGTGTTGTTGTACAGGACCCTCATATTTCCTTTGGCTGCAGCTTCCTCTGCTTCCCTTGCCATCTCTTCAATATACTTCCTCTTGTCTCTTTTGATTTGTCTTCTTACTTCTTTGTTTGCTTCTATGTACACTTCATGAGCCTTGGCTTTGGAGCTTCTGGTTTCGCTTCTGTTTAAATCTGCTTTCTTGTTTTTCCTGTCTTCTATCTTGGTAATGGTTTCTGTTGTTATCCATGCTTTGTGCTGATGTTCTCTTTTTCTCAGTACGTCTTCACATGTCTCGTTCCACATATTTTTAACTTGTTGCCAGTGGTCTTTCGTATCTATTTCATCTTCCAGCTGGTGGAGAACTTGGTATTTGTTGGATACTATGATTGCAAATTTTTCTCTTATTTCCTGATTTCTTTAGATATCCCACATTGTATGTTGCCTAAAGCTATATACTGTTGTAAATTTCTTGAGTTTTAATTTTGTTTTAGCCAACAGAAGATGGTGGTCTGATACCACATCTGCTCCTCTACATACGTTTACATCATGCAATGATGACCTAAACTTCTTTCGTATGCATATATGATCAATCTGATTCTCAGTTCTGTGGTCTGGTGATATCCACGTTGCTTTATGTATTCTTTTATGTGAAAATATGCTTCCTCCTATAGCTAGTTGATTTGAAGCACAGAAGTTAGCTAATAGTTCCCCATTCTCGTTCATCATACTTAATCCATGCTTTCCCGTGATGTCTTCAAAGTCGGTGTTGTCTGTTCCTTTTTTCGCGTTTAGGTCCCTCATCAAAATTGTGATGTCCTTTGTTTTCTTTTTGTCCAAGACATTTTGTAGTCTGGTTCTTTCTCCGATTCTTCTTTATCATTTGTTGGTGCATAAAACTGGATGATGTTTATATTTACCTTCTTTTTGGCTGATTTAAACCTTGCTGTTATAATTCAGGGTCCTATTGCTTCCCATTCTGTAAGTGCCCTCTGTGCTTCCCTAGACAGCATTAGAGCCACCCCTTCACTGTGGTGGGCTCTATCCCCCTCATGTCCTGAGGACAACACCATTTCTCCTGTGATCAATCTCCTCCTCTCTATACACGACCACAGTATCTCGCAGAGATCCAGGATATCAATCCTGTAATTTATCATTGTTGCTGCTACCTGTGCAGTTTTCCATTGTTCACACAGAGTGCGAACATTCCAGGTGCCAATCTTGGTAGGTAGATTCATCAACCTGTGAGTATGTACTCTTGTTTCATAAAATACGCTTTTGAGTTAATTGATCTTGATGGAAATATGATAATCAACTTGTGCGTGCTTTAGCTTGACTCAGTGTACGAAGTGGTTTTAAAGTGTAGAGTGTGTCTAGTGTATAGACAAGACCCTAATATGAGATAGACTGAGAAGATAGATTTAGATGTGAAAATTATAGTGACTGTGGACAGATGAGGCTATTGGCTCAAGGTTGAGAACCTGGATTGACTCTCTCTTGCCACTTGTGACTCAAATTTTATGCTATAACCTCACCCCCCTCTAACTGTCAATATAGGATATAAGGTATAAATCAGGACCACAGACACCACTATACAGACAACATAAATGTACAGTATAGTTAGCTATAAATTAGAGAACCTGATCCAGTGAACATTTATATAGTTTTATTACACACACACAAAACACAAAATATAATCAACTACAGAATCAAATCACATCGAACCAAAAATCAATAATATGCAATGTTGTACAGTGTGGTGAAGTGGGATGTTATAAATATTTATAGGGGACTTAGTGTACTGACTGAGATCAGCTGTGAAGGTATCTATATCTAATAAGAGTAGTGTATTATAGATAACCTTACTTGCTGCCACATATATATATATCTCAGTCAGAATTATTCTGGAATAGTGTGATGACTACGTTGTATGTCTAGGGTATGTGTATGATGAAGTGTAAGTCATAACAACAACAGACAGATAAACAATTTAATTTATTCCACCACACTTGACAACACTGTGACACTCACATACATAAAACACTCTACAAGGATATCTTAAAGGAGTCACTGATAACTTTTCAAATAACAATATGTATTCATTGCTGTCATGAATGAATATGTGTCCTGATTCAAATACAAAGGGAACCAGGAATCACAATCAATTTTAATTACAAGTTATATGTACAGAATTTATCAATATGAATATTGTAGTGACATATATTATTAAAAGTATCCTATGTGTGTCAGTTGTGTAGTAGTAATATGAGGTAATACTGGTTTTGTTTTGTTCAAGCTCTGTTGGTATTTGTCATCATGACTTCAATAGTTTGTCTTTATGGGAACTAGTATTGGAGATGTTCTCAGTTCCTGATATTAAAACAATTTAAGTCCCCGCTTAATGTTATTTTTACAAGGTCATTTTGAGATGGGGGTACATAATTTTGAGCTCAGCTGGCCACATCAGCTTAGCTTNCGTGATGGCGGCAGGAAAAGACTCCTCTGCTCGATTTCTCCCCTGGGCTCTGGAGACACCTCACTGATAGCTAAATGGACCAAGGAGTATGCTGTCCGACTCTGGATTCAGCAAAGCTCTGACCAGGTGCTGCTCAATACCATCAAGACCACGGTCCCTGAAAACAAGAAGGATGTACCTTCTACTTCATAACTAATTTATACTCTCTTTTTACACTGAGCACAATACATCACAAACATTGAGTTCAGAGCGTTAGGCCAACTGTCAGCTTCATCTGAAATACTTTATACCAGTATTAACCTCCTTAATGGTTACTACGCCTCTGCACTTCCAGCATTATTTCTTTCTAGTCAATCATCTAGGTGTCAGTGTACTGTTTGGCCATTCCATGCAGTTTTACTTTCCTCCGACACCTTCTGTTCAGGCTGGAGCATTATAGGCTTTACATCATGTTTGCTACTGAACTACACATATATACAGGCATAAATTAACAATTCACATTCAATTTTCATTAAAAGATACTGAATGTTTCAAGCTTACCACAATTCATGGAAATAAACACAGATACGTTGATTAGCAATGAATTCTGGCACAAATACTGGCACAAATTCCCATCTGCTTATGTTCCAGGCTTTTATTTAGCAAAAATATGAGCTGGCTTCAACGCACTGTTGCTTTATCAAGCTTATTTGAACTAGTGGTCTCGAACTAACGCTCCTAAGTGAGTATATCAGCGAGTCTGGCCAATGGAGCCACGTTTCGACAAGTGTTTGAAAAAATTTTACCTTCCTACGTCTCCCCTAACAACCAAAGATAGTATTTATAGTCCGACCAATCGTGTTTAGTCTTATATTTGTTGCGCTCCAATCAATTTGGAGTTTACATGGTAGGCTATTTCCGTACGTAAGGTTTTTTTCAAACACGTTATAAAAAAATTTTATGAGCAGAAATGATTTCATGCTGTCAGGCATCCCCACTATTTTATTTTGGTTATAACTTGTTAATTCCTAGACTATTTGCGTAACGTTTTACATATTCTTTGTCAGCAAGCCCTAAGGAACCCAAATATACAAATTTAAAAGAGCTAAGTGGCTGCGTTCAAAATATGCAATTTCTTCTACCTTTTGTTTTTAAGATGTGCTGTCTGGATACTGTAATGTTTTCAAACGTAAAACCATCTAATGTTATCTTTTCTAATAAGCGTTTTCCAGGATTTTAAAACCTAACTCTGGGAAGGTTAGTGTTTTTATCACTGTCCGGCCGAAAAAGTTAGTGCATGTGGCCTTACACGCGTGATAGTAGTAATTGTGTATCGCGTTACGCTTGTTGGGGTGGCATTAATAGCGAGACGCGTGTTTAATTTTGCATGCGTTCCTGATTTTCAGCCCTCCCTTCTCTCTATCCTTTAGTCCATCTGTCTTTCGTTACGCCGTGTATAAAATGGAATGAATGAAATATTAAAATTACGTCATTGATCAGCTTGGTATATCAATGTTTTTGCAAGAAATACAGCACACGTTTCATTGAAGAAGGCGGGTAATAATACAGTAAGCTTTACTATCAACGTGAAAGCGTTACAATTTGCAGACGAAGCAGAAAACAAAGGGGATTTCGAGTACATTCTTTGTGACAGCACTGTCATTTTACCATTGCTCTTCTCTTTATTAATTTTATTTGTTAGGCTTCATATTTACCTAATAATTTATATATGTGGATTAGAATATTTCATGACACCTCCCCTCTTAAAACAGACATTATATGTCAGTCCTTTATTCTATATACACATAGAGAAATTTATTATTATTTCTGGGGTTTACGGTGATTCTCATCACACGGATGGCGGCTTAAAAAATCCGCTCCCAAATTTGTTTTTCCAGATATATACTCAATGCTAAAATTATATGGAGCCAAAAGTAAAGACCATCGGAGTAACCTGGAGTTCTCATGCCTAGCCTGTGCTAGAAACGATAAAGGTTTGTGGTCTGTTTGCAACTTAAATGCCTTCCCATATAGATAAATATTGAATTTCTTTATTGCCCATATTACTGCAAGACATTCTTTTTCGCTAGTTGAGTAGTTGATTTCAGCTTTATTCAACTTTCTGCTAGCATATGCCACTGGGCTTAATTCCCCATCCAATGCATCTGATTTCTGTAGTAGAGTTGCACCTAACCCAATATTACTTGCATCCGTCCTTACTATGAATTCTTGACTTAAGTCAGGTAATTTCAAAATGGGTTTACTTGTGAGCTTTTCCTTCAATTCTTGGTAAGTCATTTCACATTGTGGTGTCCATGTAATGCGATCTGGATGTCCTTTACGTGTCAATTCAGTTAACGGTGCACATATGGAATTAAAGTTTTTGATATACTTCTGGTAGAAACCACATAATGAGACAAAGGATCTCACGTCCTTCTTGGTTTGTGGTCTCGGGGCTTTCTGTAGTTTCTCTAAATTCTTTGGGTCAGGGGTCATGTTTCCCTGATAAACTGTGTGTCCCAAAAATTCCAATTCTTTACATCCAACGCAACATTTGGTTGGTCGGGCTGTTAAATTTGCCTCCCTAAGTCGATCAAACAGCATGTTCAGAGAGTCAATGTGTTCCTCAAATGTTTCTGTTGCTATAAGGATATCATCCATAAAATTTGTTATACAGGGATTATTCAGAGGATCCAATAATTTTCTCATCATTCTAGAGAAGACACTAGGCGCATTCTTCAATCCAAATGGCAATCTATTAAACTCATAGTGTCCTTCTGAGGTACTAAAAGCTAGGTATGGTCTAACCTCAGGCTTTACTGGAATCTGATAGTATCCTTTACTCAGATCCACTTTTGAGAAATATTTAGCTTTATTTAGTCTGGCAAACAGCTGATTTGTATCCGGCAATGGATCCACCTGTCCTTCTGTAATAGCATTCAGTCTCCTGTAATCTATACAGAGTCTATGTTCTCCAGAGGGCTTCCTTAAGAGTACAACACCGGAACTATACGAAGATTCACTGTGCGAAATAATTCCTTCCTTCAATAGATAGTCTATCTCTTCCTTCAAAGCTTTCTCCTTAGCAAACGGAATCGAATATGGTTTCATACAGACAGGTGTGGGGTCTATCAGTTTCATATCATATTCCAATAGGTTTGTATGCCCTGGTCGGTCTGTTAACACCTCTGCATGATTATTTAGAACCTGTTGCACTCTCTCTTTCTGAGTTTTCGTTAAATGTGTACTGATTTTCACCTGTGCTGCTGTCTCACAGGGGTGTAATGGATATTCAAATGATGAAAGTGGTTCCTTTTTCATCTCCATGGCGATGGACAAGGTCAACAAGTGTGTCTCTTCCTGATGTTCTCTTTCCAAATATTTCTTCAGGAGATTCACATGATAGATTTTTTCTTTCCCCTTCTTATCTATCTTATAATTTGTTCTAGACACCTTCTCTAAAACTGTATATGGACCCTGCCATCCAATTTGTAACTTATTCTGACTCCCGGGCAAAAGAAGCAGTACTTTCTCTCCCACAGCCAAATTTCTGTCTTTCGCCTTCCTGTTATAATAGGCAGCATGTTTCTTCCTGGCTTGTTTCAAATTTTCATTGGCAAGTTTCCAGCCAGTTTTTAAACGAGTGGTCAGCTCATTCACATATTGGTATGAAGATGTAATGTTTTCCTCTGCCTTTTCATCAGTCCACGTTCTTAACAAAGCTACATATGGACCTTTAATTGTGTGGACCTATTTGTCCATGCACCGGTATGGTCTCTTCCACTCGAAGCTTTATAGTGATGATTTTTCCTCCCAGAATTATCATTCACAAAACGACCGCTACCAATTTTTCTTTTGGGGCTTTCTCCCCACTTAAAATTCTTGATGAGAGATTTCCTCTCTACATCCTCTTCCTCCAGTTTGTTTAAGTCCGATTGAGGGATTTTCGGCTTATCCTGGGGTAAGACATCTTTTTGCACTCTCCGCATAGTGGCCATTGTAAAACAGTTAAGTGAAGCTTGTCCGTGAAAAGGGGCTTCCCATTCCATTTGGTCCACTTTATCAAATCTATTTTTCTTTTTATTATCAGGCCTAATTTTGCCCCGTGGCGTGTCCAGGTCCTGATCCATGTTCCCACTTGTGGGTGTTCCCTCATGTGCTATGCTACACCTTTCTACAAAATTCTCAATGTCCCATCTTGCTTTGGGCCAATAATAATTGTGAGCCACCTTTTGAATGATGGTACCTATTTTCTCATGGTCCCCATCTGGTTTCACATTGTAGACTCCTTATTAAGTCTGCCCTATATCTTTTAGGAAGTACCAGCTGTCCGTGACCTTTGGATCTAGCTCCAGTCTTCCTATACATCAACTTGTTTTTCATGTAAAAATCTCCCTTGCCTGGAGTTGTATGACAAGTTGACAATTTTCTGAAACAAGGCTTGAGTGTTTTATCCCCAGCCTGTGCCTTCCTCATCTCTTCTGGAGTGGTATCTAACATAATATCCTCCTCCTGTCTTGAGGTCGACCTGACCTGAAGGGTTGCCATATACACAGGTTTCCTTCTGCAACGGTCAGTGTCATGATTGTCCATCTGACAATTTTTACACCACCTTTTTCCTTGGTTGAAAGATTTTCTTTCATCATATTTCCTTTCATCGAATTGTGGGAATTTATTTTTATTTTCATACCGTGGCCTATCAAATTGGTGCTTACCTTTGTTTTGATCCCTAGGATCAAATTTATTAAAGTTCTGTGGTGCCCTAAAGTTATCCACTTGTTTCTTTTTATTACCTGTTACCTCTGCTTGAGCTGCTTGATACCTTTCAGCAACATTTAGCAACTCACCCAGCCTCTCTGCACCTTGTTCCATGAGAAACTTTCTCAGGTCTGGAGCCATGGACTCTCTTAATTGCTCTATAAGGACCATTTCCTTAAGATCTTGGGTTTTCCCCAGAGAAGTCCATTTCTCCAAGTATGTCTCTATTCGTGCAGAGAACTGGTGATAGGTTTCACCTGACAGTAGTTTAGCATTCCTAAATTTTTTCCTATAAAATTCTGCATTCTTTTCATATCTTAACAAAAGAGCCTGCTTTAGCATGTCATAATTTTCCTGATCACCTCTGCTCATTTTTGCAAAAACTTCATAAGCTGCCCCACGAAGTCCCTGAGATAACTTTAAGCTCCACCTTTCTCTCTCTAACCCATATGTGGTAGCTAATAGTTCATACCTATTTAGGTAGCTCTCTATATCATCGTCTTTCTCAACAAAATGATCTAAATGAAAATTCATAGCTGAGGTTGAGGCTCGTTGGCTAGCAGTGGCATCAGAGGCAAAGGGACTGGCACCATTTTCAGGAGCATGGCCCTGAAACTCAAACTCCCTTAGTCGTAACTCATGTTCCCTTTGTAATCTCTTCTCCTCCTTTTCTGCTTCCCTCTCTGCAGTCAATCTTCTTTCTTCTGCTTCCCTTTCTGCAGCTAATTTCTTCTCTTCTCTTTCTGCAGCTTGTCTTCTTTCCTCTGCTTCCAATTTCTTAGCCTCAGCCTCAATCTGCAACCTCTTAGTCTCAGCCTCAGCCTGCAACCTCTTAGTCTCAGCCTCAGCCTGCAACCTCTTAGTCTCAGCCTCAGCCTCAAATTGTAACTTCTTAATTTCCCTTTCAGCCTCTAACTTTCTTTCGGCTTCAAACCTTCTTTCTTCGCGTTCAATAAATTTGTCACATTCCGTAGTGACATAGGCAACCATAACTTGCCCATCTAATCCTAACTCTTTTGCAGTCTGAACAGCAGCAGATCGAAACTTGGCCAGGTCCGCCATTGTCTATCAGGTAAATTTATACAATGTCTAACCAACAATTCAATCTCTAAATATATATCTAATGGACAACACAGGCACCGTGAGCTCAACCTTATTTAATTCCACCCAAGGATACCTTTTAATTCTTATATTCCCTGAAGTGAATTACCCCCAATATTTTTAATAGGTAAAGATTCAAAATCCCAAGAGCGAGACCCCAATATATGTGGTGAAGTGGGATGTTATAAATATTTATAGGGGACTTAGTGTACTGACTGAGATCAGCTGTGAAGGTATCTATATCTAATAAGAGTAGTGTATTATAGATAACCTTACTTGCTGCCACATATATATATATCTCAGTCAGAATTATTCTGGAATAGTGTGATGACTACGTTGTATGTCTAGGGTATGTGTATGATGAAGTGTAAGTCATAACAACAACAGACAGATAAACAATTTAATTTATTCCACCACACTTGACAACACTGTGACACTCACATACATAAAACACTCTACAAGGATATCTTAAAGGAGTCACTGATAACTTTTCAAATAACAATATGTATTCATTGCTGTCATGAATGAATATGTGTCCTGATTCAAATACAAAGGGAACCAGGAATCACAATCAATTTTAATTACAAGTTATATGTACAGAATTTATCAATATGAATATTGTAGTGACATATATTATTAAAAGTATCCTATGTGTGTCAGTTGTGTAGTAGTAATATGAGGTAATACTGGTTTTGTTTTGTTCAAGCTCTGTTGGTATTTGTCATCATGACTTCAATAGTTTGTCTTTATGGGAACTAGTATTGGAGATGTTCTCAGTTCCTGATATTAAAACAAGTAAATTCCCCGCTTAATTATATTGTACACTGTCATTTTAAGATGGGGGTACATAATTTTGAGCTCAGCTGGCCACATCAGCTTATCTTGCGTGATGGCGGCAGGAAAAGACTCCTCTGCTCGATTTCTCCCCTGGGCTCTGGAGAAACCTCACTGATAGCTAAATGGACCAAGGAGTATGCTGTCCGACTCTGGATTCAGCAAAGCTCTGACCAGGTGCTGCTCAATACCATCAAGACCACGGTCCCTGAAAACAAGAAGGATGTACCTTCTACTTCATAACTAATTTATACTCTCTTTTTACACTGAGCACAATACATCACAAACATTGAGTTCAGAGCGTTAGGCCAACTGTCAGCTTCATCTGAAATACTTTATACCAGTATTAACCTCCTTAATGGTTACTACGCCTCTGCAATTCCAGCATTATTTCTTTCTAGTCAATCATCTAGGTGTCAGTGTACTGTTTGGCCATTCCATGCAGTTTTACTTTCCTCCGACACCTTCTGTTCAGGCTGGAGCATTATAGGCTTTACATCATGTTTGCTACTGAACTACACATATATACAGGCATAAATTAACAATTCACATTCAATTTTCATTAAAAGATACTGAATGTTTCAAGCTTACCACAATTCATGGAAACAAACACAGATACGTTGATTAGCAATGAATTCTGGCACAAATACTGGCACAAATTCCCATCTGCTTATGTTCCAGGCTTTTATTTAGCAAAAATATGAGCTGGCTTCAACGCACTGTTGCTTTATCAAGCTTATTTGAACTAGTGGTCTCGAACTAACGCTCCTAAGTGAGTATATCAGCGAGTCTGGCCAATGGAGCCACGTTTCGACAAGTGTTTGAAAAAATTTTAACTTCCTACGTCTCCCCTAACAACCAAAGATAGTATTTATAGTCCGACCAATCGTGTTTAGTCTTATATTTGTTGCGCTCCAATCAATTTGGAGTTTACATGGTAGGCTATTTCCGTACGCAAGGTTTTTTTTTAAACACGTTATAAAAAAATTTTATGAGCAGAAATGATTTCATGCTGTCAGGCATCCCCACTATTTTATTTTGGTTATAACTTGTTAATTCCTAGACTATTTGCATAACGTTTTACATATTCTTTGTCAGCAAGCCCTAAGGAACCCAAATATACGAATTTAAAAGAGCTAAGTGGCTGCGTTCAAAATATGCAATTTCTAGGATAGTCGTGTAGTTGTTTTTTTTTATTTTATTTTTTATTTTTTATGTGAGAACCGCCACCTGTCCTGCTGTACTGTCAGACTAATGTCAGGATTTCGGACATAAAACAGTAGAATGTCAGGTTTCCCCAATAAGCGTTTTTCAGGTTTTAAAACCTAACCCTGGGAAGGGTAGTGTTTTTATCACTGTCCGTCCGAAAAAGTTAGTGTATGTGGCCTTACACGCGTGATAGTAGTAATTGTGTATCGCGTTACGCTTGTTGGGGTGGCATTAATAGCGAAACGCGTGTTTAATTTTGCATGCGTTCCTGATTTTCAGCCCTCCCTTCTCTCTATCCTTTAATCCATCTGTCTTTAGTTACGCCGTGTATAAAATGGAATGAATGAAATATTAAAATTAGGTCATTGTTCAGCTTGCGTATCTCAAATGTTTTTCCTAGAAATACAGCACACGTTTCATTGAAGAAAGCGGGTAATAATATAGTAGGCTTTTACTATCAACGTGAAAGAGTTACAATTTGCAGACGAAGCATAAAACAAAGGGGATTTCGAGTACATTCCTTGTGACAGCACTGTTATTTTACCATTGCTCTTTTCTTTATTAGAATTTATTTGTTAAGCTTTACATTTATCTTTTAATTTATATATGTGGATTAGAATATTCCACGACATACAGACCTGGAAAACAAGAAAAACAATTAGATTGGTAGATAACAGAAAACAACCACTTTCACTCCTTCTTTCACCCTGCTGGGGAAAAATAGAATGATTACTGAGTTAACCACAATTAATGGGTGGGGGCATCAACTTTAGCCACCACTCCCTCCTACAATCTATTTCTTACTGTCCTGATTGCTGCCACTGCCTAAACTATTTTTCTACACACACACAGTTTCCGGGCTATTTAGGCGAGACACGCGCCGTTAATTTAACACCACTGGTTGCTACTCTAGTAGACTGAGATTACAACTATTACTCAGAGTCGATCCATCTAATGGATAATAAAAAGACCCTACTGGTCCTGTCTATTTCCTCTCTCTATCTCTCTCCCTCATTTTTTGCTTCAGTGCCCCTCTGACACTCTTGACATCTGATGAGGTGGCGTCTCCGTTTACGCCTTTTCTCGTTGACTTGTCAGAACCAGGAATGATTACCCTGTCTCCTTTGTTCTGACTCCTGAAAATGATGACTTGTTTTTCAAGCTTGGGGTACTTGATTCAGTTGTAGAAGCGTCGCGGCTGCTGATCAACTTCTTACTTGCCCCCGTTAACCCGCTCAAGGTTTAGGGACATACAGCTTTATTATGACTGTATAACGTTTGACCAATCTCCCAGCCACGTGCTGTTGTCGGAGTGGTATAATGAGCTTACGAGCTCTGGATTATAAGATAAAATCCTGTTCCAGCTGAAGATTGTCTTCGCTACCTGGGGAACATATGGTATTTCTGGCACTTTTCCCGATCTCTCGAGCGATATGCTCCTGAGATGACAACTTGCTGTTGTAAAGGACTGAGGCTGGTTTGCCCCTCCAACAGATCGCGAAAACTCTCGCCAATAAGTCACATATCTCACTGAAGAGTAAGAGCTTATGACGTAGCTCCTCGCGGCTGCAATTCTTCGGAAGAAAGACAATGTTACTTAATCGGCACGCGTATATATCTTAAACCAAACCGCGCAACCTTATTCCTTACGTCACACTGGCGTACCTCTCACAGCCAATGAAACCCTTACAAAATTTAAACACCCGAGCCTCCACCAATAAATTTGAAAACAACTCGCAGACTGCGTGTCCAAAAATTGCATCACGTTACGTGACGACCGCGATTCTTTTTAACAAAGAAACTGAGATTCCCAGATCGCGATTTTCTAGCGAAAAAAAAAAAAAAAAACTGGTGAAAAACGAACTGGTGAAACTAATATAACTCCCCTGTAGTTACTATTAAAAACGGAATTTTTAGACCTACAGAAAAAGACCAAACCCGATATAATTCAAGGAGAAGAAACATGGCAAACACAAATCGTTACAAAGGGAAGAAGACTGGTGAAAACTCAAATAGAAGAACAGAATCGGGCCTGTTGAAAGGACAGAATTACAGTACAGCATAACACTCAAGCAGTAAGATTTCGAGTGAGTTCAACTATATATATATATATATATATATATATATATATATATATATATATATATATATATATATATATATATATATATATATATATATATATATATATATATATGGAACCAACTTGTGAGCACTTGATAACGGGTGAGCAAAAATGCTGCGCCAATAACGTTTACAAACGCGACGAGAAAAATCATCCGTGTAACTTAGGAAATGTAGGATGTCATAACTTGTGAATTCTGCTATCCGGAAGTACGCTTTCCTTAGCTTCTTTCCGGTTAGGCGCCAAACACGTAATTATATTTGCATTTAATATGTATGAATTGCTTGTTGATGTACAGTTGCGTACTGTGCTAGAAACCTCACCATATAAAATAACTTGCCACATAAACCACCACTGGAAGGGCTGGTCACTGCTTGGTTACGGTTTCCTTACAAGGAATCAATAGCAGAGGTGGCCCCCGGCTCCATAAGGAGCAGAGAGTGGGTGATGATATTATCTTTATATATGTATATATTTTTATGTCAGCAATTTTATGTCAGGTTGGTTGAATATATATTAATAACAAGCAGTGACTGTCACTACATTGCCAGATATGTACCCAGTACTGGCACAGTTTTGGACTATCTTTGTTAAAACTTCACGAAACTCATATTTTCCAAGGATGATACATACCCCATGAACTTTGCTTGACAAATCAATTATATTCATTTTAATCGTGTTGATCAGATATTTTATAAATAAATCTCTTGTTATCTATTTAAATATTGAGGAAACAAGGATCATCAACTTCTCGGGACAGGCGAGTCAGATAAACAAGTTAGCTTGCCATAAGCAGTCCAACTTTCAGATTTATAATAATCGACCCGGTGAGAGAAGTGTTTTAGGCCCCTAATCTATAGATACTGACTCTTCGAAATGTTGATTTCCTTACTTTATAGATAACGGAACGCGAGAAGTGATTGCATCCTGCAATCTTAACCAGATAAGTGTTATCTAAGGGGGAGGGGGAGTATATCGGTCGATATGACCAAAAAAAAAAAAAACGAAAAGATAATTACCGGTAGATGGGGGCGAAAAGGAAGATAGTCCAAAGACGGAAAGAAAAAATGAATGAGCGAATTACATTTTGTCACAAAGAGTGTAAAGACATGAGATGTACAGTTTGATATTTAATTGACTTTCCTTCGCTATAAGTAATATCCTTTATAAGAACACCACCAGACCTTCACACTCCTTGTCACATACACACCAATCACTATATGTTAACTTTCGTTCTAGTTAAATATCTGTTTGACTATATTATGCAGTTCGCTAGGTCTGTCCATTCTTAGCACCTGTTCCATATTTATGGGTGAATTTGGTGCCTGTAAATAATCTAATATTGGGATTCCCTAGTGTTCATTTTTACAAAGACATGTTCTATATTATTGTATTGAAGACATTCTGCACAGTAAGATTCTAACATTCATCGATTGGACTCAACATATGGTTTACATCGTTACTTACCGCACCAAATTGAACCTCAGTTAAAAGGCTTGAGTGGCCATAACATTTTTATCTCCCTATTTAGTTAGTTTAGTCTAGTATCAGCTCACATGTACTAACAAGTAATTATATTTAGCAAGGTAAGGGAGTCATAATTTTTAAAAATTAAACTTGAAAATTGACCGGTAACTGGGAGGCCGCCATATTGGCCGAGTATCTGTCAATACGCGGCAATGCGCTTCCAGTATGAATGTTTTTCTAACGGCTTTTGTTTTAAAGACTGTCTCCATGTTTGTCGGTCGTTATTATTATTGGCGCATAACGGGGCTCATCTCATGGAACGGGAATTAAAAAAAAAGATCTAGAAAACCTAGGAATAAAAAAGAGAATCAATGAAGTTGATCAAAATTAGACAGCTATATTAGAATCAGATACAGAAACAAATGGGATGTAGAGCATCCAGGTCAATCATAAAATGATGCATACTACCATCTCAACAGAAAAGAACAAGTGGTAATCTTCAAACTCCGCACTGACCACAACAGATTGAGATACCACCTATTCAACAAGCTAAAGATAGGAACTACCGATGAGTGCAAGTGTGGCACTGATAAAATGACTGCTGAACATCCGCTTCAAAGATGCCCAACATATGTGGAACAGAGAAAGCACACATGGCCGACACCAGTTGCAGTCATGGAAAAGCTCTACGGAGATTCAAATAGCCTCAAACTGACTGCTGCTTTCTTTGAAAACATTCAAGTGGACGTCTGAGAGTGTACGAGGAAAAAGAAGACAGCTAAATATTTTGACGATAGAAAAAAAGATGTAACACCTAGCTGAATAATGGAAGGGAGCGTTGAAGGCAAACGTGCAAGAGGAAGCCAGCGCTATTAATGTGAAGACAACATCAAGAGATGGACAACAAACGTCACCAGACCTAAAGCTGATTTATATTTGGACATGCGCCTTAATATAACCAACTAGGTTGAACGAGACGCGCCTCGCCAAAACGAGGCAAAATTTTATTTTTTTAAAAAAGATGGAGAAGAACAAGTCTATGAGAATGCACTATCAAGACAAGAGACAGAAGACGTTGGAGATTCATTGCAGCCGAACTTCCATGTGTATTATTTTTGGCATAGCTCGAAACAGGGTAAGGTTAAGGCCAGCTGTTTAACAAATCCCGAAACAATGTTGAGTTTAGGGTGAGCCTAGCTGTTTGACGAAGCCCGAAACAGGGTTGGTGTTAGGTTAAGGCTAGCTGTTTGACAAAGTTCGAAACAGGGTTGGGGGTTAGATTAGGACCAGCTGTTTCTGTCTTTCTTCTTCGTACACTCTAAGACGTCTGACAAGAAGCAGCAGTCAGCTTGAGGTAGTTTGCATCTCCATAGAGTTTTTTTTCCAGGATTGGTGTGATGGCCTTATGTGCTTTCTTTGTTGCTCATTTGCATACCTAACCTCAACCCTGCTTCCGAGCTTTGTCAAACGGCTGGCCTTAACCTAACCCCAGCCCTATTTTGGGCTTTGTCAAACAGCTAGCCTTAACCTAACCCCAGCTCTGCTTCCGAGCTTTGTCAAACGGCTGGCCTTAACCTAACCCCAGCCCTATTTTGGGCTTTGTCAAATAGCTAGCCTTAACCTTAACCTCAGACCTGTTTCAAAAGAAGAAGATGAATCCATAAAATCTATCTGAAGTTGGGGTTAGGTTAAGATCAACTATTTGACAAAACTCGGAAACAGGGTTGGGATAAGGTAAAGGCTAGCTATAGTGTAAATATGGAGCCAACATGTCTGCCTCCTGTCTACTATTTCCTCCTCCTACCAACGCTTACTGACATTATCTGTTGAAAATTATTTGATTGGGACCAAGAAACAAAATAAAACTAAATACGACCCTCCCTGACCTGCGGAGCGGGGGGGGGGGGGGGGGGGGAACAAATGACGATTCCTCCCTTCTAGTCAAGCTATTATCATATGTTTATACCGGTCTTTCTCATAATAAATTGCCGTGAAGATAAACCCAAATATCTGATCTATCTATCTATCTATCTATCTATCTATCTATCTATCTATCTATCTATCTATCTATCTATCTATCTATCTATCTATCTATCTATCTATCTATCTATCTATCTATCTATCTATCTATCTATCTATCTATCTATCTATCTATCTATCTATCTATCTATCTATCTATCTATCTATCTATCTATCTATCTATCTACCTACCTATCTACCTACCTACCTACCTACCTACCTACCTACCTACCTACCTACCTACCTGTCTGTCTGTCTGTCTGTCTGTCTGTCTGTCTGCCTGCTTGACTGCCTGATTCTGAAATGTATGTATGTATGCGTCACGGAATTTCTGCTCTTGTTCTGAAGTGATGGTCCAACAGTGGCTAAAACTCAGAGTATCTACTGACGGTCTTCAAAGGTATCAACCTTTCGCTCAAGATTACGCTTGGCAGAGATGTGAATTGAAGAATGATGCTTCAGTTCTAGGGAGCTTCATAGGAATTTAAGAAATCGAGCACCACAGCTGATATTCTCAAGGCCATAATGAACTTAGTATCTTCCCAGACCTTCGGAGCAGAAAAGAATTTTGCTCGTTTGATGAGCACCAAGTTACGAAATGACCGTGCTCTTCATTTTATCGGGTTCTATCTGTCTTTTTTCTGTAGTGTGCCTTCCATTTATTTCTTCTCTGCTCGTATTTTCTCTCAATATTTGAACGCATGACTCATGTTTCATGTTGTTATTTTGCCTGATCTATCATGGGTAGAAGTAACATTAACACCCAAGCTGGGAGCAGACATAAACATCTGCCTTACCTATGTTTAAACAAACACAGGCCGATTTCGCCCATACCAAGCTTGGCACCCAAATTTCTTGTAATGACAATCAGGTGATAAACTGCAAAAGTACCTTGGGTGTAGCAGGATATTAGGTCACATTTCCGCGGGTGGACTCATGCTTGTTGGCATTTATGATAACACATTAAACTAAAAGTTTGTATGAATTACAGACTTGAGTATCTAAAAAGTGGTAGGGTCAATACCTTAAATGGGAGAAGTTGGTCATTGTTGGTTGTCATGTGAATGACTGGGAGAAGATATTTACTAAAGTCAAACTTTTAAATCTGCTTGGTCTAGTCAAAATACATTAAACTAGACGGCGTTTGATTGGTGACTTTCACAGAGTAGAAAGCTGGGAGAGCGTGGGCAAAAATGTCCCATATAATGTAACACACGTTTAGACACCAGCACTGTATTCTATTGAGACAAGACGACACTTTGAGACAAGCCAGGGCAGAAGAAAAGTAGGATTTCAAGAAAGAGGATTGGACCAAGTATTTCAACATCTGGTGAGTTAAGTAATTTTAATCTGGCCAAAACAAAATAACTCACCAACCATGCCGTAACCATTTTTTGTGAAGAAAAGCTCGGCATTTTTTTAATCCATGAACTTCATTTATTTATTTCCTCGTGTGAAACAATAATTGATTATTAAATATGTTATTTGTATTTAAAATTAATAGTTGATTTAGTTATTACAGAGAAAAGTGCACACATATGAATCAGTTATATTAAATATAAATACAACAGACCTACCAAAACAATATTTTACTGAATACCTCAGTTGACGGCTCAGAAATGAGCTAATATGTGTTTATCTTAATAGAAGGGGCGGGCAGATACAAAGTTCAAGACTGCTTTGATAAATTCAGCGTTGTGATTGATTTCTGAAAATTCTATGAATACTCCCTTAAATAGAAGCACCATCCTTCTAGTAACAACTCTGCCAAAAGTAATCTTGAGCGAAGGTAGATAACTTTAAAGACCCTCATTGAATACTCCAAATTGTGGCCATTGTTGGACCATCACTGCAGAGCAGGGGAGACAATCTCGCTACACGCCCAACTGATTTAATTCATAAAATCTGACTTCATTAGCTCTGTTTATATGTATTTAACATGACTGAGACTTAATCAAAATGATTAAGTCAACTATAAATATAAATAACAAATTTAATAACCAATTATGTTTATCCACATTAAAATAAATAAAGGTGTTGATTAAAAATTTAACCTTCAGGATTCATTACAGGTGATGATCTGGTTAGTTTTGGGAATTTTCTTAAAGAGTTCACTTGGCAGCTCTGAATGGGCACTTAGCTGCCAATAAGATGATGCTGGCTTCTGCTCCAGCCGATGTTAATATTTTGCAGGTTATAGACTGGTTCATCTCGTCACTGGTCAAGTCTGGTAACGGTAACACGTCCCAAGTAGTACCATGGGGTAATTAAAAGATATTCCAGCGTTTTCAAGATCCGTCTGATGTTGGTGTCTAGCTGTGACTGATCGTCACTTATACCACACACTTGTTCCACAGACTAGTACCACCTTTTGGCACTACCGACTAATATCACGAAATGAGAGAGAAACAAACATACCTCCTGAGTATTGGGTCTCCTGACACAAAAATCAGGTGTCCCTCCCTTTCATTCTAAAGTCCCATCTGCCTCAAAACTTCTGTCATCATCCACTTCCTGCTCCATATGGAACTTGGAACAACCTCTGCGTTTGGTTCTCTATGAGAAACCTGCACGACGCAGTTACTAGCTCTTGCAGTGGTGGTTCATGAAACCACCATTGTATATGCTGAGAATGCCAGCCTCGTATGAACGTGGAATGAAGGGAACAGTTCAATTTGCTGGAAGCACATCAGCACCCTTTGACATACGCATAAGCATTAAACAAGACTGCGTTCTGGCTCCAACCCTCTTAAGGATCTTCTTTGCCTTACTCTTGAAGCATGCATTCAGAGATGCTGCTGAAGGAGTATGCCTTCATACTAGGTCAGATGGCCGACTTTTTAACCTCGTAAAGCTGAAGGCAAACATAAAAATCAGAAGGTTCACTATAAGAGACTTGTTATTTGCTTATATCACTGCAGTCGTCACTCAAAGTCAACAGGAGCTTCAGAGCTTGATGAATTGCTTCACCAACCATGCACGGACTTTGGCCTCACAATAAGTCTAAAGAAGACGAAAACAAATGTGCTTAGTCAGGATGTGCATGTTGCACCAGCTATCACCATCCAAAATTTGAATTGGCAGTGGTGCACCACTTCACATACTTGGGATCTACCATCAACGACAAACTTACTCTGGACACAAAGATTGACAACCGCATAGGCAAAGCTGCAGCTACTTTTGCCCGCCTCACAATGTGTCGTAGATTTTTGATAGGAGAATTAAGACTTGGGTTGGTCCCTTCTGAATAGGTTTGAATAAGTGATAGTCACAGTGAGAGATAGTAATAGCAATAGATGTCCACGAGTGAGATGGTAGACTGTGATAGAGGCTGTCTCTGAAATCGAGAAATCTTCTCTCTTTCCCCTATCTTCTACGACAGATTTTAGAGGAGTCAGACAGTCTAAACACACACACACATATATATATATATATATATATATATATATATATATATATATATATATATATATATATATATATATATATCATATATCATATATATTTCTATCCACTCACGTGCACGAACATACAAGTGACGACAGTTAAACACACAGACGTGGGAAAACTATAACAGTGATTATATAGATATTTTGAACGAAACTGGCCGACACGCTGGAATAATTATTGAGTAGTTTAATTATCATAACAAACTTCTCTCACAACATATAAAATTACATCAAAGCATATACAAATAGTCATAAAGTCAATAAAGCTGCTACAAGAATGATAGACCCACAGTTATGGTCTTCCCTCGATGTTTAGCCCACAGTCCCGTTAAGAGAAAGATAATAGCGCAAAGAGTCACAGATACCTATGATTTGGTCTAATATTTCCCCCTTTTTAGGTATGGACAGACTTGATATTTCTGCTCTATTTTAAGGGAAATATGGTTAGCAATATTTGCATACAGAAACTTAAGACAGCAAAATGGGTGCCAAATTACAACAATAAAGAAACCACTCCATCCTGCATTCAATCTATTCAGTCAGCAGTGATCACGTGCATTTGTTCATACTCACAGCTTTGATAGCCACTTCTGGAAACACAATTTTTAGGACATTCACATACAGAATCGTCAAAGGCAGTCTTTGACCAAGAAATCCCCAGTCCTAAAAGAGGGGATGAATTCTCTGCTTCAGGGAACGATTCCTTGGGTGTTCTTATTTTTTCGGATGCTGTTTAGGTCACATTAAAATTGTCCAGGCACGAACATTAACAACGAGCACCGTGTCAATAGCTTAGGTTTCTAGAATTGAGGAATGTCAGATCGGTGTCTACTTTCAGGAAAGGACTATATTTGGTCACCACACCACTAGTCAAAACTCCGTCGGAATGTTACTGACGTTAATATGTTACTTGCCACACAGGCTAAAAATGTACTTGAGTTGTTTCTCAGGAAGAACTAAATATGGCGCGATAGGCATGTTACTTCATTTACCTTTTAAATAACTTGTAAAGATTCTGCACCAAGGTTTTTTAAGGAAAATGTTTTAGTTCTTCACAGATATCACTCATCAGTACTTAACGCTGGCAAAGTTTTGGGTTAACCCCAGTATTCACTCAACACAGAACTACAGGTAATCGCACACTTTAGAATTATACGCTGATCTATTTATTAGAAGTCTAGAAGCTCGGCAAATTTCCGAACAAACTAGGAGCTTAGCTATACAGCTTATTCTATTCACGAACAACCTGTCTACTGCGAATTAAGAGAATGAATGAAAATCAAGTTTCAAACTCCGGTTAATATCTTAAACCAGGACAAAAGGGTCTCAACTTATTTCGCAAAACGAAATAATCTCCCCTTCTCATTAACACCTACGTACCTTAGACGCATGCCGTAACTGCCAGCAGTGCGTCTTTGACACCTACGTCAAGAAAATGGCCCTTCTGAGCGAATGCGTGAGTGTCATGGAAAACCCAGATTATATGTCTCATTCCAGCACGCTGCCTGAGTGTCATATCACACTTCACTCCGAGCGAATAGCCTGAAGAAACGCTGTGTCCGGTGAAAATGTAGACGGTACGTCCCCTTTGGTGGCAGTTACCACACTTCACCGAGCAACTTAGCCGTAAAACTATTTGTCAGATGGAAATCTCCAGACAAATGTCTGCTCTGATCGAGCCTGTCTGGCGCGATTCACACCTTCCCCGAGCAACTCAGCCAAGGAAACTCACGTGACAGGTGCAAATGTAGACAATTTGTCTGCTCATCATGTCTGATGGACTGAAATCCCACCTAAAATTATCTCGTGCAAGGGACTGACGCGTTAGGTAATTGTTGGAGTCCGTTTATGGTAATGGTATTGATTTTATCACGCGAATGGTTGAATACGAACAAAATGTCAATAAACTTCTTCAAACGAACATTCCAACAGGTATCGTTGCATTGGGTGAACTGGATAAGTATTGGCAGCACACAAGTCGGTGTTTACTGTACATGTATTTTATTGACGTGACACCAACGAAGTGGAACAAGACAATCATAGTTACAGATGTGAAGATCATACGTTAAAATGTTAATATCACTGTTAAAAGTTGTTGTAACAGTTAAGTTCTCTTATTCCAGTGACTAAGGATCACTTCCATTTCATATAACAGACATGGTAATTAACGTCCATTGACCTTCTCCCAAGGACGTTTATTAAGGCAAACGGATTCATTCTCACGGAGCAATAATTTATATCATACTTGTAAGCATCCCAGACTTTGTTGTAAAATTCTTGGATAGCATATCCAATCCAAACAAAAGGCAGATATAACAATACAACCAAGTTAGTGTTTCATCTTGGCTAACCTCTCGGTATCCATACCACGACTTTGGCATAGGTAAAACGGCATATTAAACATGTGAAGCATATATCTATATTCATTAACTTGATTCCACATATGGATTCTCCCTCTACAAAAGATTCCAAAGGCTATCGACTCCGTGTGTCCAATTCTAGGAATGTCATCTCCGATGAATTCCCGCTAGACCATTAATAGGAGCGGCCTGATACTTTAATTTACATAATTAAACTTGCCATACGAAATGGGGCGACACTTACTTCAGACATCCACTATTGGCTTCGCCATGAAGACCAATAGATACGAATACAACTGCTGGCTTCTTCAAATCTGCCAGGAATCAAATAATAACACTGCGGACATAAAATGTCGTCCGAGCTGCCCCTATCATGACGTCACAAAATACTCAACTAGGTTACACGTGCGTCCAAAGCAACTCACACAGCATTGTGCACGTCAGTGCGTGAATCAATCGAACGCACAAACAATATAACTACATAAAACTGGTGCGTACATTTGGCAGGACCGAAGACTACCCCCTTAGGTAATAAATGTACGTAACAGCTCCCTTATTACCTCCCCTTAAAAAAATTAATCCCATTAATTTTTTTCGAACTAATTACTCGAGAGAGGTGAGTCAAAACTACAACAAGATTTATGACATGCATAAAATTATATCATATTAAGAAAAGAATATTGACTTGAAATTAATAGAACTAAATGACAGTATGCATTAAAGCACACATCCACCATCGACCTACTTTGGAACGATGTGGTAATATTCGAAGTAAAAAGAAGTTGAAAATGAAAATGAAAATGAAAAATCAACAAAAAAGATGATAATAAAATTGAACTAAGTTTTCAACAAAATTTGAAACATATGATTTCAAAAATGAAAATGAACAGCAACACTGATGATAATCAATGATAAAAGAATCAGTGAAACAGAAAATTTTGAAATACAATGTGCAAAAATGAAGCAATGCAAAATTAAACACTTTAAGAAGCAACGCACTTACTGATATCTAACACTAGTAAGTTTGACTAGTTATCTAAAAGTAAAATCTCATGTAGTGGGATACGTGACTACACGTATTGCGAGACACTAATAAAGTTAGTAGATGTGTGATTTATAAACAATCAATTTGATTAAATTGAATTAATCTAATTCTAGTACTTAATTACACATAAATAAATAACTAGTAATTTATTCTAAGTAATTCTAATTTCAGTCATTGTGAATATTCGTTCAGAACTATTTAGAGTCAACAAGAATAGGTTCCTAATGTTCCATGCACGAAATAAGTTTACGAACACGATATGTAGTGTAATATGTTCCATAACACTAATGAATGTCTATTTGTCGTTTTTACCAATGTTTCCATACTAAAAAAAATGTTACTTTAATATCACTGTTCCCGTTCTAATAAAACGTTACTTCACAAGAAATAATGTTATAATCCATACGTAAGTATATTCTGAAAGTTATATATATACGAATACTGTAGAGCTACACATAGTATTCACAGATGTACAATTAACGACACTGTACAAAGTTATTCATGTTTCGGTGAGGACGTTTCTCGATCCAAAAGTAGTTTAGTTTCACCAAGTTCACTAGGGCATCTTGAAAGACAGTCTGCAAATACATTCTGCACTCCAGGAATAGCACGTATCTCAAAGTGGAATGGCTGGAGAGCTATAGCGTAACGCGCTGACTTTGATGACTTAACGTTTCCAGTATTCAATGCCGTAAGAGCTTTCTGGTCAGACTCCACCACAAAGTGTGAGCCGAGCAGGTAACGTTCCAGTTTTGTGATTGACCATACAAGAGCAAGGAGCTCTTTATCGAGAACGGAGTACTTCATTTCACTCGTCGTAAGCTTTCTGGATACGTACATAACAGGAAATAAGGTACCTCCGTATTCTTGCATCAAAACTGCCGCGATAGCGTAGGAAGAAGCATCACTGCGAAGAACAAAGGTGAGATCTTTGTTAGGCAACCTTAAAAAAGGCTTATTTGAAAAAATTTGTTTTATATAGTCTAACGCCGTTTGGTGATCCTGCGACCACTTTATTACATTAGGTGTGCCCTTCTTCAGTAAAGACGAAAGAGGTGCAGTTATAGTAGACAAATGAGGGATGAATTTAGAATAGAACTGTATTAGTCCTAAGAGTGACCTCACTTGTTTTTTTGTCTTAGGTGCTGAGATGTTTAAAATTTTAGAGACGTTACTGTCTTCTGTATATATTAAACCGCGACCTATACGGTGACCAAGAAATGAGATGTCATGAAAACCGACAAAAGCCTTTGAAGGTTTTGCTGTTAAGTTGTAATCCCGTAAGGTAGAAAGTAAAGATTTTAAACCCTGAATATGTTCATCCCAAGAGTCACTGAAAAGACAGATGTCATCTATATAAGTAATGACATCGGGACGATGAGACAATATGCGGCGCATCATGCGTACAAAGGTAGCTGGCGCATTCATTAACCCGAATGGCATAAAATTATATTGAAAAAGACCCTTTGGCGTCGAGAAAGCGGTGAATGGCTTTGCTTTAGGGGTTAATGGCACTTGCCAATAACCCTTTGAAAGGTCAAATTTCGAAAAGAATGTGGCATGAGACAATTTCTCTAATAAGTCGTCTAAAAGAGGTAATGGTTCCGCATCGAATTTTGTAACTTTATTTAATTTCCTGTAATCTACGCAAAGACGTATATTGTTGTCCTTCTTCCGAATGATTACCATAGAAGAAGAATATGGTGATGAAGATGGTTCAATTATATTTAATTGAAGCATCTCATCCAATTCCCTATCAACCTTATCACGAAAGTGTAAAGGAATAGGATATGGGCGAACTCGAATAGGTGTATCGTCAGTCAGAATAATGTCATGTTGGATGACTGACGTATGACCTGGGATGTCAGTAAGGACATCCTCATACGTGTGTAGAATATTAGAGACTTGCTGACGTTGATCATCAGTAAGAGTAGATGAGATAGTAACATCATTCCATTTCTCAGTGGAATGGAGTGGTACAACTGGTATTGGTAGTTGTACATCATCAAAAGAAGATTCCTCTTCTTGGATGACTGACAAACTAGAATAGTGTTGAATAGGTGGTGTAGGATCGTCAGTTGCCTGAAACACTGACTGTAAGTAATCAGGACGTGAGTAATACTCCTTCAACATGTTAATGTGGAAGGTTTTATGTTTGCCATTAACATCAACGATGTAGTCGACATCGGATATTCTTGAGATGATCCTGAAAGGACCTCTCCAGGTAATTAAAAGACGATTGTTATGCGCAGGAAGTAATACAAAAGCTTCATCACCAGGTATGAGCTGGCGAAGACGTCTATATTTGTTTGCAGATAGACGAGCTTTTTCTTTGGCATGTTCGGATGATGCAGTAGCTAGTCTACAAGCATCTATGATTTTCTTTCTAAGAGAGATCACATACTCATAAGAGGATTGAGTTTCCTCTTCAATATTCTCATCCACCAATAAGTCGTGGATTAACGACATCGGACCGCGTGGTTGCATGCCAAAAACAAGCTGGAACGGAGAAAAACCCGTTGCTTGATTTTGTACCTCGCGATACGCAAAGAGACAAGCGGGTAGGACCCGATCCCAGTCTTGGGGATGGTCTTGAGTCATCTTACCCAACAACTGCTTGAGTGTCCTATTGAGACGCTCAATTAACCCATTTGACATCGGATGATAAATAGAACTAAGAGATCTATCTATACCTAATGTCTTCATCACTTGAGACATGGATTCAGAAATGAATTGAACCCCATGATCCGACAAGATTTTCCGTGGAAAACCAATGCGTGAGAAGATTAACATCAATGCCTCTGCTACACTGGCAGATGAAGTGTTCTTGAGAGGGATGGCCTCAGGCCAACGAGTGCACATATCAATGCACGTAAGAATATGCGTATGCCCTCTAGCAGATGGAAGCATTGGACCAATAATGTCAATGGCCATTTTATCAAATGGTCTAATCGGGATGTCCGCAGCTTGAATAGGAGCCGCATGAAATGGACCCCGTACCTTAACTTCTTGACATATCAAACAGGACCGACAATAGAGAGTAACATCTCTATGGACGCCTGGCCAGTAGAATGCCGAAAGCACTCTGGATTTGGTACGCGAAAAACCCATATGGCCCGCACATTGCGAGTCATGAGCATGCCGTAATATCCGAGATCTCATACAGGATGGTACTAGAATTTGAGAACATATGGATGAATCCTTTTCCCGTATTATTCTAACCAAAATCCCATTTTTAAGTATAAAGTCATGTCTAGATTTTGCAAGTTTGTTGCTTGTATTCTTTTTGTTAACATACTGAAAGAATTTTTTTAATGAATTATCATTCTTTTGCAATGTTGCAAACAACTCCCGTGAAATAGGAGCATCATCATCACAAGTGGTATGAACTGTAGGTTCAATAGGTGTATCATGCGACATATTAATAGCTTGCGCTCTAGTCACTACTGCATTTGCAGTTTGAATATGTCGCTCTTCCCATTCAGCAATTTGCTGAGGTGTACACTCTTTAATACCATGTATGCGACCAAGAATCAAATCACAAATTGGATTTGGAAGAAGACATGCTTGGATCTGTCCTGAAAAAAATGGAGTATGAAGTGTTATAATGGCTGTGGGGAATGTTTCCACAGTTCCGCCAAACGTGACACATTTCACAACCCTGCCCGTCGCACAACTAGGGTCGATCAGCGATGTCCGGACGCCCACTGTCGTACAACCTGAGTCGAATAAAAGAGAGCATGAAATATTGTTAACAAATCCTCTGTTAAACTTAAGAGAGCCCTGTCCATGGTGTACTGACGCAGGAGTGGCCATGCAGACTGCAGGTAGACTAGGCAAGGTATGTCCGCAACGCAGCGTCGTGATCGCCTTAGGCTGGAAAAGAGTCGAGCATTCTGGGCAGTCTTTCACCTGGGAACAATCTAGAGAACAAGACATAGCATTGTGAGTTTCAGCTACTTTACCCTGTTCAGTGTTAGCCTGTGTATCATTAAAAGCAACATTAGAATGTCTAACTGTATTATTCGACGATCTATCTCGTCGGCGCGATCGATTGTGATTTTTGTCATTAAAATTGCCATAATTGTCGTTTCTGCTAGAGTTAAAATTTGGATTAGTCCGATAATTTGTAGAATGATCGTTATGATGTTGGTTAAATGGTTTATTTCCAAAAAATTGTCTGTTTTGCGGACCCTGAGACCTTGATCTCCAGTTTTGTTTATTATAATGTCCTTGATTATTTTTAAAATTATTGTTACCAAAATCTCGAGATCTGTGAGTTTGGTTCCAAGAAACATTAAATGGAGCAGATTGTTGAAATTGCTTCCCTTTGTAAAAGTTATCATTGGTGAAATTATGATTATTTCCCTTATTGACATATCTATCAGCACTAAAAGAACGATTGCGTGAAAAATTGTTTTGTTGTGCTGCAAAAGCAACAGGCAATTCACTCTTAATCTGCGCGTTACTTAGATCCATGTTTGGGTGAGCAGTGCAAAAATTTTTTGCATGTTCTTCTAAATTTTTCATTGATAAAGGTTTCCGTTCGTGTAAAAATGCGAGAAATGTAGGATTTACCGACGAAAGTACCTTATCGCGCATCAGTAAATCAAAGAGACCTTCATACGACTTTTCAATTTTGGATAATTCGATCCATCTTTCTAATGTTAGTCGTATCTGTGACAGAAAATCACTAAAATTTCTGCTAGATTGGGGTAGTAATGTGTGAAATCTCAAACGATATTCGTTTTCTGTCATTTGAAATTTTTGCAGAAGTGCTGCTCTAAGAGCATTGTAGTCATTTTTCTCACCAATGCTGGTGGTATGATAAACTGCTAATGCATCTCCTGTAAGTAATCTGGATAAATATGTACAGTATAGAGCTTTATCCACGTTATAAGACCCACAAGTGGCCTCAAACCTATCCAGGAAGAATATTACGTCATCAGACGGGGGATTAAATTTTGGTAATTTAAGGTGAATCTCCTTAAAATGATCCTGTCTGGATGAAGTGTGGCTTTCAAAAGTTCTCTGAGAATTAGATTCCTGAGTTAACCTAAGTCTCTCATATTCTGACTCTGCTAATTTCAGTTCATGCTGTCGTTTTCTATCATTCTCTTCCATCTCAAGTTGAAGTCGTTTTGTGTTTTGTTCAGCTATTAATCTCCTTTCTTCTATTTCTTTTTGTTTCTGTTCCATTTCCTTGTGTTTAACTTCCATTTCTTTTCTAAGTCTTTCTTCAGACTCCTTTTGCTTCTGTTCTGCCTCTCGCTGAAATCGTTTCTCTTCTAATTCAGCGGCTAATCTCATTTTTTTCTCCTCTTCCTCAGCCATAAATTTCCTCTTCTTCTCTTGTTCCTCAGCCTCAATCCGTTTTTGATCTGCCTCAAATTGAAGTTTTTCTAGTCTTAAAGTTTCTAACTTTCTCTGTTCGGCTTCTATTTCTTGAGCTTTCCTATATTCTGCAAGTGCAAATGTTTTTGCTTCATCAGGAGCCATCTGAAGAGCTTTTGCTTGCTTAATGAAATAGTCTAAGGTAGCCATTTCAATATTATTATGTAATAATACTACTTAAAAGTGTTACTACAACTAGTGGTCCTCGTTCCTGTCCTTAGAACGGTATAATGTTATCATATAATTATTAAATATGTTATTAATCAATAAATTTATGTAATCAAATGTCATGAAATGAACAACGAGAAAGACAATAGAAACATAACCGACAAGACATGATAAAATGGACGGGTGAACACAATCGTAGAAATCAAAAAAAATAAAATGTATAACTAAAATAGAATATCGTAAAAATATACGATGATAACTACGATCAGATAGTTAACAAGACAATAGACAACACAGTGTAAAAACAATGGTTTTGTAAAAAACTAAACGACAGGAAAGGTGAGATGGACAATAATCACAAACAAAATACATCATGAAAATAAGGTACGATTAAAAAGAACTATGAGAACAACAAGTAAAACTTGACGAAACAGCTAGAACAGATAGGTGTTACAGACCACCAAACACAGTGGACCTAGAATCCTTCTACGCTCACGCGTAGGAACATTCCACTGCGGGAAGTCTGCAAAATAATGTCCTACAGAACGTCTGACGAAGAGCCCGAATTGACTTCGAGATGGATCTCGTTCGTCAGATCTACCTCCCAACCTCCCGCAAAGAATACACAACACATAACAAATAATATAGAAATATAGATATGAACATTAAAGGCACAGCTAAATGTAATAAAGTGTATAACGACAACACGCTATACTCATCTCGCGTGCCGGAAAGAACAACCAATGTGCCTCGTCCCCGTGTATGTACTGGAGGAATAAAATACTTCGTTCTGCTTTTTCAACACAAGCTCGCACGTAATGAGGAATAGGTGATCCCAAGTGCAGTTAGTCACCGTACAACTGGAACTGGAGGTTGATTGATGACCTTGAGGTAACGGTTAGTTGATTCTGATTCATTTTTACAATGTTCCAAATTTAAGATGATTTCACCTTGAAAGAACAAATCCCATCTTCAAACGATTTCTTGGCTTGCGTTCGTTCCTTTGAAATAATTATTTTCAAACCACGCTGGCACACCATTTTCTGTTGGAGTCCGTTTATGGTAATGGTATTGATTTTATCACGCGAATGGTTGAATACGAACAAAATGTCAATAAACTTCTTCAAACGAACATTCCAACAGGTATCGTTGCATTGGGTGAACTGGGTAAGTATTGGCAGCACACAAGTCGGTGTTTACTGTACATGTATTTTATTGACGTGACACCAACGAAGTGGAACAAGACAATCATAGTTACAGATGTGAAGATCATACGTTAAAATGTTAATATCACTGTTAAAAGTTGTTGTAGATTCTCTAACAGTTAAGTTCTCTTATTCCAGTGACTAAGGATCACTTCCATTTCATATAACAGACATGGTAATTAACGTCCATTGACCTTCTCCCAAGGACGTTTATTAAGGCAAACGGATTCATTCTCACGGAGCAATAATTTATATCATACTTGTAAGCATCCCAGACTTTGTTGTAAAATTCTTGGATAGCATATCCAATCCAAACAAAAGGCAGATATAACAATACAACCAAGTTAGTGTTTCATCTTGGCTAACCTCTCGGTATCCATACCACGACTTTGGCATAGGTAAAACGGCATATTAAACATGTGAAGCATATATCTATATTCATTAACTTGATTCCACATATGGATTCTCCCTCTACAAAAGATTCCAAAGGCTATCGACTCCGTGTGTCCAATTCTAGGAATGTCATCTCCGATGAATTCCCGCTAGACCATTAATAGGAGCGGCCTGATACTTTAATTTACATAATTAAACTTGCCATACGAAATGGGGCGACACTTACTTCAGACATCCACTATTGGCTTCGCCATGAAGACCAATAGATACGAATACAACTGCTGGCTTCTTCAAATCTGCCAGGAATCAAATAATAACACTGCGGACATAAAATGTCGTCCGAGCTGCCCCTATCATGACGTCACAAAATACTCAACTAGGTTACACGTGCGTCCAAAGCAACTCACACAGCATTGTGCACGTCAGTGCGTGAATCAATCGAACGCACAAACAATATAACTACATAAAACTGGTGCGTACATTTGGCAGGACCGACGACTACCCCCTTAGGTAATAAATGTACGTAACAGTAATCTACTGCGTTCCTAAATGAGAAAACGAAACCGGCAAAGTGAAAATGGGAAAGAAAATATTTCTCGCAAACGAACGAATGCGAAAAATACAGGAAAAGGATAGATAGTGCTAATAAAATAGAGGATACGGGTGGAAGAAAGAAAGAATGATATAGAAAATTTAATGATCATAAAACTCTCTGTGACAGAACGTCATTTCTTTAAGATATGGAAGCACTCCATGTCTACGTTATGGAATTAAATTTCCTATATCCGTAGCTTCAGGGTGTCTGTCTTCTTCCCTCTCATCTCCCCCTCCATCTCTCTCCAATTCCTACTCAAGTCTACTCTTAAGTTTCCTTTCTCTGGAATGTCTCCCATGCGCGCTTGAAAGAGCGTCGCCGCTTTTGACATTTTTGAAAGATTTCGTGTGTGTGCAGTGGAATTTCCCTGCCACTATCGTCATCTTCGTCAATTTTGGCGATCGTCAGGAGATGTTCGGAGGTTGGCACCGGTCTTTCCAAGTATCTCTTTAACAGATTCACATGGTAAACCTTCTCCTTTCCTTTGATAGAGATCTGATAATTGGTTCTCGAGATCTTTTTCAGGACGGTGAACGGCCCTTGCCACCCGATGCGTAGTTGGTTGTTTCCGGTAGGGAGTAACACCAACACTTTCTCTCCTACTTCCAGTTCTCTCTCTTTTTCGCGACTTTCCTGTATCGGTTAGCGTGCTTTGTGCTTGCTCGCTTAAAGTTAGTCGTTGCTAGGTCCCATCCTAGTTTCAACCTTTCCTTTAAATCCGATACGTATTTACTGGCGGAGACAACTGTCTCATCTGCCTTCTGGTCTGTCAACAACCAAAGTAGGGCTTCAAGCGGCCCCTTGATAGGTCTGCCGAATAAAAGCGGAGCTGGCGGAAATCCTGTGGAAGTATGAGGAGATTCTCTGTAGCCAAATAAAGCTGCAGGAATACAAATATCCCAATCTTCAGGTTTCACTTGTGCCAGTTTACTTAACATAATGTTGAGGTTTCCATTAATACGTTCCACGAGCACATTTCCGGCCGGAGTATAAGGCTTTGTGTAGATGTGTTGGGTTCTCAAGATCTTCACGATCTCATCCATCAACAGGTTTCGGTATCTAGATCCGTTATCCGTCAACCCTTGCTGAGGGAATCCCAACCGAGTGAAAATCTGCACGAGGGCTTCTGCGACATGCTTGGCATCTGCGCATGTTAGCGGGATAGCTTCTGCCCATAAAGTGCTTGTGTCGACTAAGGTCAGGATAAACCTGTTCCTTTTTTTAGTCCTTTCTAAGGGTCCTAAAATGTCGATCACAACCCGTTAGAATGGTGTTCCCACTATTGGCATTTCACCCAAAGAGACTGGGGGTGTCCGTTGCTTGGGTGGTACACGTTGGCACTGGGCACAGGATCTGACATACCTGATAATATCAGTATTTACTCCTGGCCACCAATAATGAGTGGTTATCCGTTGGTTTGTGGCGTTCTGTCCCATATGTCCGCTGAAGGGAAGAGAGTGCCCCATTTCTAGGATTTGGCTTCTGTACTGTTTCGGTACTAGGAGCTGGTTGTAACCTTGGTCAGGCTTGCCCGTTCTGCGATAAAGTACGCCATCCTTAGAAAAAATGTCCCCGTTTTGTCTGAGTTCCTTAGCCATGGGCAGTTTCCTAAAGCAGGGTGCCAAAGTAGGGACCTTTTGTTGCACTTCTTTAAGTTCCATAGGTAACAAATTTGGCGCAGGCTCCCGTTCGTTCTTGGTTTGCCTTCTTGTAGCTACTGCTGTCACAATCGGCTCTTCCGGTTTCCCAATAAACACGTATCTCCCGCCAAGTATGACTGGGTAGATGGTGGGGTAAAGTGGGATGTTATAAATATTTATAGGGGACTTAGTGTACTGACTGAGATCAGCTGTGAAGGTATCTGTATCTAATAAGTGTGGTGTATTACAGATGACCTTACTTGCTACCACATTTATACCTCAGTCAGAATTATTCTGGAATATTGTGATGACTACGTTAAATGTCTAGGGTTATGAAAATGATGAAGTGTAAGTCACAACAACAACAGACAGATAAACAATTTAATTTATTCCACAACACTTTACAACACTGTGACACTCACACACATATAACACTCTATAAGACTATCTTAAATGAGTCAAGTGTAAAGTTTCAAATATATAAGTAATGATTCTTTTCAATAATGGATATCCTGATTCAACTACACAGTGAACCAGGAATCACAATCAAATGTAATTACAAGTAGTATGTACACAGTTTATAAATATAATCTTTGTATTGACATATTTTATTATTCTTATCCTATGTGTGTAAGTTGTGAAGTAGTAATATGAGGTAATACTGGTTTTGTTTTTCAAGCTAGGTTGTTGTTTGTCATCATGACTTCAAGTGTTTGATTATCTTGGAAATAGTATTGGGAAAAGTTCACAGTTCCTGTCATTTGCAACAGTTTATTGTCCCTCTGTGTTAAATATACTGTCAATTTTTGAGGGGGGGGGGGCACATAATGTTGAGCTACTCTGGCCACAGAAGCTTATCTTTCGTGATGGCGGCAGGAAAAGACTCCTCTGCTCGATTGCTTCACTGTGTTCTGAAAACACCTCACTGGTCGCTATCTGGACCAAGGAGTATGCTGTCAGCCTCTGGATTCAGCAAAACTCAGACCAGGTGCTGCTTCAATAACTTAGGATCACAGTCCCTGAAACAAGAAGGTTGTACCTCCTACTTCAGATCTAATTTATAATCTATTTCCACACTGAACACAATACATAACAAACACTGAGTTCAGAGCGGTAGGCCAACTGCTAGCTTCATCTGAAACAATTTACACCAGTATACTCCTCCCTAATGGTTACTACGCCTCTGCAATTCCAGCATTAGTTCTTTCTAGTCAATAAGATAGGTGTCAGTGTACTGTTTGGCAATTCCATGCAGTTTTACTTTTCTCCGACACGTCCTGTTCATGTTGGAGCACTATCTAGGCCTTGCCTCATGTTTGCTACTGAACCACACACATATACAGACATAAAGTATCAATTTTCATTCAATTTTCATTAAAAAGATATCAAATATGTCAAGCTTACCACAATTCATGGAAATAATACACAAATACGTTGACTGGCGATGAATAATGGCACAAATTCCGATCTGCCTCTGTCCTAGACTTTTAATTAGAAAAATAAGGTCTGGATCTCAACGCACTGTTTCTTAGTAAGTTTATTTTAAAATGTGGCACTGAACTGACGCTCCTAATTGACTATATTGGCGGGTCTAACCAATCGGGCCATGTTTACACAGCTTTTCAAAAAATTTTACCCTTCTCACGTTTCCCCTAACAACCAAAATTAGTAGTTGTAGTCCGACTAATCGTGTTTAGCCTTACATTTACTTCTATCCAATCAAATAGGATTTTACATGGTGGCCCATTTCCCGTAAAATAGTGGTTTCAAAACATGCCACTGTGCGATTATTATTTGGTGTTGTCTGACACCCTCACTATTTTCTTTTGGCTATAATTTGTTAATTCCTAGACTATTTGCGTAACACTTAACATATTCTTTGTCAGCAAGTCCTAAGAAACCCAAATATATAAATTTAATGGGGCTAAGGGGCTGCGTTCAAAATATGCATTTTCTTCTAGGATAGTCGTGTATTTTTATTTTTATTTTATTTTTATCGATTTAGAACCGCCACCTGTCCTGCCTTTTCGACTGTTCTGTCATACTAATGTCAGGATTTCAGACATAAAACAGTAGAATGTCATGTTTCCTAATAAGAATTTTACAGGTTTTTAAACCTAACTCTCGTAGTTGTAGTGTTTTTTATCACTGTCTATTTGAAAAAAGTTAGTGCTTCTGGCCTTACGCTTGGGGTGGCATTAATTATATATCGCGAGACGCGTGTTAGTGTTGCATGCGTTCCTGCTTTCAGCCCTCACTCTCTCTATCCTAATTCCATCTGTCCTTCCGTTTATGTTAACGTAGTGTATAAAATGAAATTAATGGAAGTATTAATTTAGGTCATTACGCAGTGTGCCTAGCTCAAGGTTTTCTTAGAAATACAGTACACGTTTTATTGTAGAAAGCGTGTAGTGATGCAGTAGGCTTTACTATCAACGTGAAACGTTACAATTTGCAGACGAAGTAGAAAACAAGGGGGATTTTTGTACGCCATTGTGACAGCACTGTCCTTTTACCATTTCTCTTTCCTTTTATTGAATTTATGTGTTAGGCTTTACATTTACCTTTTAATTTATATATGTGGATTTAGAATGTTTCACGACAGATGGGGTCATCCATAACAGCGCTTTGATCTCACCTCTGACAAAATCAGAGTGGATCTCCACCAGTGCGATGGGAAACGCTGTAGGTGCATCACTCTTAGAGACTCCACAAAGTTCGACGGTCTCTCCTGTCTCTTGACCGGGTTTAACCAGGTGTCTGGCAACAATGCAATCATAAGAAAGCCCCGTGTCAAATAAACAAAAAGTTTGAGAACCGTTCAATGTAACAGTACCTCGCGTTGAGGGTGTATCTCCAACAGGTTGGGAATCACTGTCAATAATTCTGCCTTGCGAGACTGTTAGTAAGCATCCGATTCGTTTAAGCTCGGTGCGCTCGCTCTGAAAATTAGTCCCGTGCTCAGGAGTTCTTCCTTTGCCACCTTGTCCTTTCTGGCTACGCTGCCATGAAGGGCGGTCGGGTTGATCTGACTGTTTACTGTGGTTGGGGTACATGTTTTTGTAGAACTTGGATTTTTCAGGAGGGGGGTTTTGAGGTCCAGTTTCTCTGTGGTTATTCTGATTTGAGGCATGAGAAGATTGGTCTAGATTATTCTTTCGAAAATGCTCTTCTGTCGGTTTCCGTTTTGTGGCCGGTAGTTCAGCCAGCGCATTTTGATATCGCTCAGACTTTTCTAAGATGTCTTCAAGCTTTTCTGCACCCTGCTCAGCTAGAAATCTCCGTGTATCAGCAGACAAAGTGTTCTTTATTTGTTCTGTTAAAACAAATTCCTCCAGACCTTCATAGGTAGAGGGGAGCTGCAAGAGCTCAGGGCACTTTGTCAAATATCCCTTCAAACGAGACGAGAACTGTTGAAAAGTTTCAGAGCTCTTCTTCCTGCTGTTGCGAAACAGTTGCAAAAATTTGCGAGCATTCATTTCAAAGCGCTCCAGTAACGCTTTCTTCAACACATCATAGTTGTCTTGTTGGCTGCTCTCCAGTTTGGCGTAAACATCATACGCACTGCTTTTCAAAGCCTGGGAAAGCTTCTTATTCCAACGCGACCTCTCTAACCCGTACAGAGTTGCAATTTTCTCAAATTTTGACTAGATACGTGTCAATCTTCTCATTAGGACTAGGGAAAGACTCTAGAGCGAAAGACATAGCGGTGACGTGAAGAGATTGAGTGTTAGAAGGATCAGTTAAGGAAGAATGAGGAGAAGACTCTCCATTGCTAGAGGTAGAGGCAGCGCCCCGACCTTGGAATTCTAGAGTTTTAAGAGCCAACTCATGCTGTCTCTCCTTCTCTCTTTCCTCTCTCTCCTCCCTCGTCTTCTTATGCTGTCTCTCCTCCCTCTCCTTCTCATGCTGTCTCTCCTTCTATTTTTCTCTCTCCCTGCGGATTTCCATTTCTTCCTCAATCTTCTTCTGCTGTAATAGACGGTCTTCCGCTTCTTTCCTCTCTGCTGCTTTTTCCTTCTGCTCCACATCGTATCTCTCAAGTTCGTCCCTGACGAAAGCTTTCGCTTCGTCGCCGTCCAGTCCCTCTTCCATTGCTTCCTGTCTGAGCATCTGTCTCAGTTTCGCCCTTTCTGCCATAGTAAATAGGTGACTGAGACTTAGACGAGAAAGAAATTAAGAAAAAGATACACTGGTTTCTACCACGTACGAGAAAATACCAAAAACAAAAGATGATATACTTTAAACTGGGATAACTCCTCCAAAATAATAAAGTATCTAACTATCGCTGCTATTAATCGGCAATAAAACACCTAATGCAGACGACTATGTCAACTAAATGGTAGTTAAGATTACTCACTGAAAAATAAGTTGCTACAGTGGAAACAAAATAATTATTGCAAAAATTAGAAGAGAAAAAAAAAATCCCTTAATTTTTAATCCACTATCAAGTTCACCCCTGAAGTAAGTTAGGGTAAGGGAGGCAATTTACAGGACGTAATTGTCTGAACGCACTCCTTAGCTTAGCTCAAACACCTACTTCTTCAGAACCCTGTGAATGTTATACACTCACAAACTTTACCAGCGTTTAGTATTACAAAATCAGTAACTAACATATATTCCGACAAAATCAACCTGTAACTCAAATGTATATTATTCAAAAGTGCTGTGGAAAAACAATTATTAATTGTGTGGTCAGCACGCCCATAAACAGATCGTTAGTCAAGGGGAATAGTTATTTTTAAAGATACACAAAACCACGAGACAATCACACTCTTACTCTATTACAGAATAAAGAAAATTTCAGACGAGCTGATATTTATCGTACTCGTCTTCCTATTCTAAGTTCAAAATCCTTATAGACGAATCCATATTTGTCGTCCTTGCTCAGGATTTTCAGTTCAATTCCCGGAAACGAGCGACCATTTGTCGTACTCGTCTTCCTATTCTAAGTTCAAAAATCATTCGGACGAGACCACATTTGTCGTAGATTTTTGATAGGAGAATTAAGACTTGGGTTGGTCCCTTCTGAATAGGTTTGAATAAGTGATAGTCACAGTGAGAGATAGTAATAGCAATAGATTTCCACGAGTGAGATGGTAGACTGTGATAGAGGCTGTCTCTGAAATCGAGAAATCTTCTCTCTTTCACCTATCATCTACGACAGATTTTAGAGGAGTCAGACAGTCTAAACACACATATATATATATATATATATATATATATATATATATATATATATATATATATTTCTATCCACTCAAGTGCACGCACATACAAGTGACGACAGTTAAACACACAGACGTGGGAAAACTATAACAGTGATTATATAGATATTTTGAACGAAACTGGCCGACACGCTGGAATAATTATTGAGTAGTTTAATTATCATAACAAACTTCTCTCACAACATATAAAATTACATCAAAGCATATACAAATAGTCATAAAGTCAATAAAAGTGCTACAAGAATGATAGACCCACAGTTATGGTCTTCCCGCGATGTTTAGCCCACAGTTCCGTTAAGAGAAAGATGATAGCCCAAAGAGTCACAGATACCTATGATTTGGTCTAATATTTCCCCCTTTTTAGGTATGGACAGACTTGATATCTCTGCTCTATTTTAAGGGAAATATGGTTAGCAATACTTGCATACAGAAAGTTAAGACAGCAAAATGGGTGCCAAATTACAACAATAAAGAAACCACTCCGTCCTGCATTCAATCTATTCAGCCAGCAGTGATCACGTGCATTTGTTCATACTCACAGCTTTGATAGCCACTTCTGGAAACACAATTTTTATGACATTCACATACAGAATCGTCAAAGGCAGTCTTTGGCCAAGAAATCCCCAGTTCTAAAAAGACGGGATGAATTCTCTGCTTCAGGGAACGATTCCTTGGGTGTTCTTATTTTTTCATATGCTGTTTAGGTCACATTAAAATTTTCCAGGCACGAACATTAACAACGGGCACCGTGTCAATAGCTTAGGTTTCTAGAATTGAGGGATGTCAGATCGGTGTCTACTTTCAGGAAAGGACTATATTTGGTCACCACACCACTAGTCAAAACTCCGTCGGAATGTTACTGACGTTAATATGTTACTTGCCACACAGGCTAAAAATGTACTTGAGTTGTTTCTCAGGAAGAACTAAATATGGCGCGATAGGCCTGTTACTTCATTTATCTTTTAAATAACTTGTAAAGATTCTGCACCAAGGTTTTTTAAGGAAAATGTTTTAGTTCTTCACAGATATCACTCATCAGTACTTAACGCTGGCAAAGTTTTGGGTTAACCCCAGTATTCACTCAACACAGAACTACAGGTAATCGCATACTTTAGAATTATACGCTGATCTATTTATTAGAAGTCTAGAAGCTCGGCAAATTTCCGAACAAACTAGGAGCTTAGCTATACAGCTTATTCTATTCACGAACAACCTGTCTACTGCGAATTAGGAGAATGAATGAAAAGCTAGTTTCAAACTCCGGTTAATATCTTAAACCAGGACAAAGGGGTCCCAACTTATTTCGCAAAACGAAATAATCTCCCCTTCTCATTAACACCTACATACCTTAGACGCATGCCGTAACTGCCAGCAGTGCGTCTTTGACACCTACGTCAAGAAAATGGCCCTTCTGAGCGAATGCGTGAGTGTCATGGAAAAACCCAGACTATATGTCTCATTCCAGCACGCTGCCTGAGTGTCATATCACACTTCACTCCGAGCGAATAGCCTGAAGAAACGCTGTGTCCGGTGAAAATTGTAGACGGTACGTCCCCTTTGGTGGCAGTTACCACACTTCACCGAGCAACTTAGCGGTAAAACTATTTGTCAGATGGAAATCTCCAGACAAATGTTTGCTATGATCGAGCCTGTCTGGCGCGATTCACACCTTCCCCGAGCAACTCAGCCAAGGAAACTCACGTGACAGGTGCAAATGTAGACAGTTTGTCTGCTCATCATGTCTTATGGACTGAAATCCCACCTAAAATTATCTCGTGCAAGGGACTGACGCGTTAGGTAATCTACTGCGTTCCTAAATGAGAAAACGAAACCGGCAAAGTGAAAATGGGAAAGAAAATATTTCTCGCAAACGAACGAATGCGAAAAATACAGGAAAAGGATAGATAGTGCTAATAAAATAGAGTATACGGGTGGAAGAAAGAAAGAATAATATAGAAAATTTAATGATCATAAAACTCTCTGTGACACAATGTGTGTTTGGGGAAACTCCAAACTCACAATGAAGACTAAAGCTGCGGTATATAATGCCTGCGTTACCGTCACACTGTTATATGGCAGCAAGACATGGACAATCTATGCTAGGCATGAAAGAAGGCTAAATTCCTTTCATCCACGGTGTTTACACCACATCCTCAGTATTTGGTGGAAAGACAAAGTGACAAATATCGAGGTGTTGTCACGTGCTGGCCTTCAAAGCAAGCATACACTGTTTAGACAGCGCAGACTACGCTGGCTTGGCTATATCCGCCACATGGAAGATGGTTGCATCCCGAAAGATATATACGGACAACTGGCAGATGGCAAAAGAACAGTTGAGCCATCGCAGCTGAGATTCAAAGATGTGTGCAAGAGAGACATGAGGGCACTGGACATAAATCCAGTAACCTGGGAGGATGAAGCTGCCGATCTCACCAAGTGGTGATGCTATTTACAGCGCCTCCTCAGATTGAGCGAAAAGAAGCTCTCATACAAGCAGAAGAGAGCAGAAAAAGTCGAAAGGAGCACCAAGAAATTAAGCATCTGAGGGTTGTCACCTCAGGGGCACATTCTCATAGTCAGTATAACTGAAGGGCTATTGTTATTATAATTATGAACTTGGACATCCACTAGCAATCTTCACATGTTAATATTGCAAAATATAGAATTATAAAATGTACAACTCACCCAAATACTTTGGGCAATACAGACTTCTGGTTCAGGTAAATAGTTTCGACAACTTGGTTAAGATGCCTCGTACACTTGTTCTCGGGTATTACTTTACAATATAATCCCACTATGACTTCCTATTCAGGATACCAAACTTTTCGTATTAGTAAAGAAGTCCAGAAGATGCTCAAATACGATGTCCGCTCCTTTAAATTAGAATCCTGATTATATTCTTTATCCTGTCTTGAAGACAGGCTTGCGTGCTCAATTCTCAAACATTTGAAAATAAAGTTCGTTCGTTCGTGCGTTAGTGCGTTCGTGCGTTCGAATTGTCTTCACTCTTTGTCGAGTAGAACATTGCAACAAGGTTTACTCCGATAGCTCCACAGATTTCCATAGATCTTCGTCTTCTGGTCACAACAGATTCTTCTGGATACACGGCCGCTTCGTTTACGCACCATATAAGTTCTTCTAGTCACAACAAACAGCTTCTACAGCACACCTTTCAACGATCATTCAGACGACGATGATGTCACTGCGTTACACAGCGAGCTGACCTATATTCCACCAGTGCACGAATACGGTGCGGTGTATAGTTACCGTAATCCTGTCAAAATTGGTTGCGTTGAAAAATAAACTATAGGCTACTGACTGAATGGCTTTTGATCACTTCAGTGCTGTACAACTTTGGGTTCACTGGTACATTCAAATAGACGGCCCCCAGATGTGACGAGTAGGGTGTATGTGGGTGGATGGAGAAGATCAGACAACACTTATACTCCGCTCGACTAGCTCACTGTCTAAGGAGTAATACACCAACTCCAACAACATATCAATCTCCGTGAATATATAATATCACAAATAAGTCACAATGGGCGCAGGGCCATTACAATCATTGGAGACATAACAAATCCCAAGTATTCTACAATCACTCTGATTCTCGGAATAACTACAGTCACAAAATAGGCTACTTCATAAATCCACTGCACAACTCTGGCCCTCTACTCGCGCACTACTATAGACATCCACTCTTCTCTTCTCTACACTTTTCGTCTACTCTCTACTGACTCAACTCTCTACTAACCCAACACACTACTGACTCAACACACATCTCTCTCTGACTGACCCCTTTCATTCGTATTCACCAAACCCGTGAAAACCTTCCACACTCCACTGAGCTTCATTCACACATAACTATAGCTAACAGCTTGTCTTAACCTCTGCTCACAACATTGATCGTAACTAAAATATTACCAGGCAAGCATTCCCAACTCACAACAACTCAAATGACTAATAAACTCCCGCTGGAGCATGGGAACATTCATACATGCAAAAACCCCCTCAAAACACTCCGTGACATTCTTCATGAGTTGATTTATCTGCATTAATCTTAAAAATGGTGTCGATTTTAAGCAAAATTCGGCTCACGCATCCACATTGCTACATGGAGGTGAAATAACATCTCAAATGCCAAATCAATAGCAAATAACATGCTGATGTTGGTAGGGTTATATATCCCACTAACTTGTTTATCTAGAATCTTCTTCAAAACAAAAATAAACTAATGTTCTCTGCATGTCATCTACGAATTAATGTCTGACTTACAAAACCATATACGGTTGTGCGTCTTCCGTTGATTTTTATCATGTTTACTGTCACTACTTTATAGATCTATTACGGATAATTGTCGTAGATTTTAACAGATAGGTAATAGATGTTTAAAGTTCTGTCTGAGCAGAGGTGATAGTGATAACTATGTGAAAGTAAGGTGGAAGAAATAGTTTTTTTTCTCACGAGGTGGTCATGTAAAAGAAAGGACAGTCTCTGGGTTGAGTAATTTCTCTCATCCAGCCTATCTGGACGACTAAATTTAAATCAGACGCACTTTCTCTCCTTGTACAAAATACAAGTTACACTGCACCCACATGCACACAATTACTGTGACAAATACGCACAAACGTGAAAACAAACTATGGATAACATAAATAGACAGGGGTTGACCAACACAATAACTTGAGGTTTACTAAGTTTATTTATCACTAGAAATTTACAACATAAATCATATACATCAATAGATCATGGTTTACAGACAAAATGAAAATTTATCAAATAGGTTTTCCCCTCTGGTAAAGGAAGAGAAGATCCCAACAGAGGTTAATTAACCCGAAAGATCAAAATTTAACGATAAGTGTATGGAATAGTCATTAAAGAAACAAAGAACAAGTTCCTAATTAATCTATCCCGTAAATACTCAGGTCAATGAGAACAAAAGAAAAGATTTGTATGATAGGGGTAACAACTGAAAATTATGTTACTCTCTTATAGTTCATTCAATCCTTCATACTTGTGGCCACATTCATATTCGCTTACCCAATAGTTGTCGCAGGCATTCCGTGGAAATAAACCCTAAGAAGTAATAGGACTACTCAGTGTCATATTAAGTTTTGCCAAATCCAGCCCCAGACTCGCCGCAGTTGCGGACTGCAAATTGCACGGTAGTCGCTGGAGTTGGTGATTTAATTTTTTTCCTGGATAAAATACGTATCTCTGCCTTCAATTGGTTGGAGTAAGGTTCATACTTGGTGATCGCCGACATAGGATGAATAATACATATATATTCTGGGTTGTCTAACCTCTGGTTGCTTAGACACTATGTTAAGTTACACAAATGTTGCTGACAATATATGTTGCCACAGCTGGCTGATGAGATTGATATAAATGAAATCTGGTAATAGTTCTGGCCCAGTTAATATTATAATTTAATGGTTCTATTCTGGTTTCTCTCATCAAATGAGGAAAAAGGGACCGCACAGGTCACAGCAAGAAGCTCATCAATATTAAATATCCCTGGATGCTTATAGATTATAAGACTCTAAGAACGTAACTTCATATAGCCATAAGACTGTTAGACCATTAGTTCGCAGGTTTTGACCAGCCTATATTTTAGGAAAGAAATATAAACATTTAACCATAATAACAATAATAGATCTAACACGTGTTAAGGTAAGACCTCTTCACCATTCCGTTATAAATTAAATTTAAAACACAAATGTCTAGCTTATCTTATCGTTTTTAACGCGTGATATGAACACTAGTCATTTATAAATTACATAAAAATGGATAGAAGTAAATAATATATACCGTCAGTAGACATTTATTTAATGTATGTACTAGTCAATTTTAAACATCTTTTACTGGGAAATAGCGAGTAATTAAATTTACTTTACAGCTAGAAAATTTGCTATACGTTATTTAATTATGCTATTCATTTAACACAGAAAATCCCAGTAAAATATAAATGAAAACTTTTAACACACCAAATCACTTAAAGGCTAGTATATAAATGACCGCAAACAGAGATATGAAACACTCCACGAAATCTAATAATGCACTCTGTACGAGAAATTTTAGGATAACGAGCTAGTGAATTCAGAGAAATCTCTGAGCAACTGATAAAGACTACAGGAGAGACAAGGTATATATTCATAGATTCCGTTCTTTTCGCTTCTTAATGCGAAAGTCACATCTGCGTCCAGGGCCGGGCAAATTTGCCGTTCAATTCCTGAAACAAAGGTTATTCTGCCACCTCTGCCGACCGACGATCTCTAGCTTGCCTTTGATTATCTCCGCCTTGCCGAATATCAGGTACGTACGTTAATTCCCCCTAAACATGTAACAATTCCAGGTACGTCTCAGACTGATCGCTTCTTTATTCTTCATAGAAACTGTTAACGCCTGGCCTCTTGGTAACGCCTGGCCTGGCCCGCGTGTTTCCCTGATCAAAGAACGATTTCACCATGCTGCGCACTACGCTCTGTTCCACCGTGTTTAATTGCCAAACGGCTCACGTGTTAATTGCAATAGTGAATCAGGCGTTCGTGTAGCAAAAAAAAAATAAACTTAGATGAGGGGGGGGGGGGGAGGGGGCAAAAGTGGACGGTCATTGCTGCGAATATTTCCATATATGACAATAATCTCTTTCAAGATTTCATTTTCTTGTAATTATCAATTGCCACAAAATCTGGCCGGAAACGATTACATCATTTTCTTGCTCCAAAACTCCCAGTCGGTATCTTCATGTCCGTGTCTTAATCTGTCACCAGATATTTTTCAACACGTTCGTGTGCAAACGAACAACTCATCAGGCCACAACCTGGTTTTCTTGTACCATCCCAGGCAGAAAATCGGAGGTAACAATAGCCGTATTAGCGATACGACAAACAAGCTGTAGCATCTCCGCTTTTACGTTTTAATCCGTGCGCTCCAATTCACTGTGTTATCTTCCTATTAACACCTGGTTTCACTACACGAAATTGACCATCATGACTTAAGGCTAATATTTGCCCACCGGTGTCTAATCTCACAGAGGTTATTCAATTAACCTGTCCTGCTAATTCAGACCGGAAACTGTGACATAACCGTACATAAACCACGTCAGCGATTAAAATAATCAGTAAGGGAACGAACGAACGAACTTTATTTTCTAAGGGTTTAGAATTGGGCACGCAGGCCCGTCTAACATTCTGCCCTTCCTTTCTCTCATCTTCCATACTGAATCCATTTATTCTCACATGTATCTTAAATATTACTTAAATAATAAAATAAGATAGGAAACTCTTTACAGAGCGATACAACAGGAAGCAATCTGATCATCAGAAGAAGTCCCCCCATCTGACAAGTGTTTCGGCCCGATTACTCCTTTACACTCTAAGGGGGGCGGGCCCACTTGGGTCATGACTCCCAAGCGTCTCAGCTTCCTGTTGTCTTGTATCGAAAATGAACCCATTTCACTTACGGTAGCAACTTTTAATCCACAACGCCAGCCGTGGGTGCAATTGTGAAAGTAACAAAGCAAAGACAAATTATTCCGTTCGTTCCATCGCCCTTCACAACTAAGGACACACACTGAGACACGAGCGCGCAGCCGACGAACCTTAGCCACTGCGCGCCGCACGCCACTGAAATTCTGTACCTGACACACTCCCTATAGTATACATCGCCTGTTGCCCCAGAGTCGCAGCCCCTCACTAGTACACCATATAAACTCAGCGCTGTGGACTTAGAAAAATTTTGGTGTTTTCTGTACCGCAGCGTTTACCGTCACGATCTCCATTGCCCACTGCGGTTGTTCCACAGCCAGCCTGATGCCTTTTCGGCAGTTTCGCTAAGCCTCTTCAGTGCCCTTGTTCTAGACTGTCCCTTCAACCCCAACAGTTTCAATAAATCATACACTGATGCAGCCACAAGCCCTCTTGCGCCCACTTCAACCGCCATGACCCTTGCACTGAATCCATCGTGTCTCAGATCCGCGGCCAGATCGCTATACTTGGCCGCTTTGAATGAATGTTGCTCGTCTAATCTGGATTCAAATGGCACGGTCAGTTCAATCAGTATGACCTGAAGCGTTGCTGAAGAATGAAGCACTATATCCGGCCGTCTCCGCGATTTTCTGATACTCTCTGGATATGCCCCCCGTCCAGGTAGGTCTACCGCCATCTCCCAGTCGTTTGCACAGTCAAGAAGAGATGGTAAACTGCTACCAGGTTTACTCGGTTTGGGGTGTGCTGACTTTCCTGCCCTCAGAAAGTATGTGTTTGTGGTGTCTGGCCGGACTTTGCTATTCGCTTTCATTCTTGCCTGATCTATTGTCGCAGCAAGCTCATTTAGCACTTTGTTATGGCGCCAAGTGTATCGTCCTTGCCCTAATGCCACCTTACACGCTGAGAGCACGTGTTCAAGTGTCTGCCTCCCCTGGCACAGGGGGCACTGCTCATCATCCGACTTTCCCCATTTCACAAGGTTGGTGGCCGACGGCAGCAGGTCATACATTGATCTAACCACGAAGCTGAGCCTAAGAGGTGCCATATGCCATATATCATTCCATGTCAAGGACCTCTGCAGGGCTCCTTCCCATGTAGTCCATTGGCCTTGTTGGACCTGCTGCACTGCTTTTTGCAACCTCTTATCATTCTCAGCTCCTCGTATCTCCTGAACTACCATGTCTCTGCGCTCCCTGCTTGATGCCTTGGACCACCAGCGGATGTCACCATGCCCAAATCCCCGTCTATTCGTTTGTGTGTATCCGATTACCTCTCTCAGTTTGAGTGACTCTTCAGCAGCATCAACAGCTTCTTCCACTCTCCACTTCCTTCCCGTTTTCAGTGTGGGCTGAATGGACTTAACCACGTCATCAGCTGACTCGCGTAGCATCATTGCAAGCCTTGCTTTTCCAACTTTGTACTCTTCAACAACTGACTTGAAGGGAAGCAGAAGTTTTGACTTTTTGCAGTACAGTGCTACATCTGACAGACCTGGTGGTACCCCTAGCCATTTTCTCATGAACTTGTTGACCTTCTGCTCTATAGCTTCCACTGTACTTGTGCTTATTTCATATATAAGCAGTGGCCACAGCAACTTCGGTATCAACATGAACTGGAGGCACCACAGTTTGAACTTTCCCAGGAGTCTGCTTTGGTCTATGATCTGTAGTCCTCTGTCTGCCATTTCTATTGTCTGTTGCACTGCCTTCGAGTCTTTTAAAGAGGCATCGTACACCCTGCCAAGACTTTTAACAGGTTCCTCAATGACAGTAGGGATTCTTTGGCTGGAAACCGTGAATATGACCTCTGCTATCTTTCCTTTCCTGACTGATAGGCTTCTCGACTTCTTGGGTTTGAAGCTCATTCTGCACCAGCTGACTAGTTCATCCAGGCGTGCTAACATCCTCCGGGCCTGATGTTCATCTGATGTCAGAATTGTTGTGTCATCCATGAATGCTTTCAGCGGTGGCATGTGACACATTCCACCGAGCTTTGGACCTATAGCCATTCCTTCAGCCGCATTGAGGATTACCTGCATAGCCATGACGAATAGTATCGGAGAGATGGTACATCCCATCGCATTTCCAACTTCAAGGCCAATCCACTTCGTTGTGTACTCTCTGGTTGAAAATCTGACAGAAAACCCTGCGAAATACAGCTTCAGCATTGCTGCAATCTCTTGTGGAACATGATACATTTCTAGGGCCTGCCACAACATCTGGTGTGGAACGGATCCATAAGCATTCGCTAGATCCAACCAGATTACATGGAGGTTTGTTCTGTCAGACTTTGCCTTTTGGATTGCTTCCCAGATCATTGTGGCATGCTCTAGACATCCTGGTGTACCTGGGATACCTCCTTTCTGAATGGTAGTGTCAATGTACCCATTTGCCAGGAGGTATGTAGTGAGTCTTTTCGCCATTACTGAGAAGAATATCTTCCCTTCCACATTGAGTAGTGAGATCGGCCTGAACTGACTGATGTCTGTGGAATTTTGTTCCTTCGGGATGTAGACTCCGTTTGCCTTTCTCCATTCCTTGCTTACGAGTTGGGTTTTCCACGCATTCTTCAGTAAACGGAGCAGTCGTTTGAGAACCTCAGGGCATCTTTTATACACCACATATGGAACACCATTAGGACCTGGAGCTGACTTGCACCGAGCTTTCTGGACAATGCTTTCTACCTCTTGCACCGTTGGGGGCTTGGTGTTAAATTCAGCTCCTGGCTTACCCGGCCATTTAAGGCCTGCCATGCTGCTGAGCGGCTCATTTTTGCGACCATCTGAATATGTCATTCTAAGGTGTTCTTCCAGGTCTTCTTTCCTGATGTTTAGCGTACCCGCCCGTGGCTGCTCAAACAGTTCTTTGGCAAACTTGAAGGGCTCCCTAAAGAATCTTTCCCTATCCCTTCGAGTCTTCCTTCTCTTCCTGCACAACCTTTCCGCTCTACAAAGGGCATTATGTTGGCCTTTCAGGTGCTCCCAAACTTGCCGTAACCCTTCCTTCTCTGTGGCAACTGCGTTCTTGAACAGTTTTCGGGCATGCTTCTTCTGTTTCCTGATTTCATCTATTTTAATTTGTCTTCTACTTTTCCGTGGTGGGTTACTTTCCCTTGCCTCCCTCACTCCGAACACTTTGCGACAGTGCAGATATATTATGTCGCCGAAGATTTCCAGCTTCTTCTCCAAGGTTAACTGCTTCAGGCTGTTATCCAACTCTTTTGCCAAGGCTTCGTCCAGCTGTTCCCAAAGCCCTTTTGCACTGGCAGGTGGAAACTTTATTGCATCTCTCTTCCCGTCCAAGAAGTGTGTGAGATCATCATCTGGCAGATCAACTTGAATGTACTCAGCACTGTGGATTGACTCCTGGCTGCGTTCTTCTAACGTCTTATCCGTCGAGACAGAGCGCTGTTGATCTCCCCCTGATGACCTCCCACACCCCTTTTTCGTTCTGTGGATTTTCATTCCTCTCTGAGTAGAGAATTCCCTACCACAGGCACATGGAAATTCCAGCCGTTGTTCAGAGCTCGAAGTCCGTGTAACGTGTCTGTGTGGTGAAGTGGGATGTTATAAATATGTATAGGGGACTTAGTGTACTGACTGAGATCAGCTGTGAAGGTATATATATCTAATAAGAGTAGTGTATGATATATAACCTTACTTGCTGCCACATATGTATACCTCAGTCAGAATTATTCTGGAATAGTGTGATGACTACGTTGTATGTCTAGGGTATGTGTATGATGAAGTGTAAGTCATAACAACAACAGACAGATAAACAATTTAATTTATTCCACCACACTTGACAACACTGTGACACTCACATACATATAACACTCTAAAGGATATCTTAAAGGAGTCACTGATAACTTTTCAAATAACAATATGTATTCATTGCTGTTATGAATGAATATGTGTCCTGATTCAAATACAAAGGGAACCAGGAATCACAATCAATTTTAATTACAAGTTATATGTACAGAATTTATCAATATGAATATTGTAGTGACATATATTATTAAAAGTATCCTATGCGTGTCAGTTGTGTAGTAGTAATATGAGGTAATACTGGTTTTGTTTTGTTCAAGCTCTGTTGGTATTTGTCATCATGACTTCAATAGTTTGTCTTTATTGGAACTAGTATTGGAGATGTTCTCAGTTCCTGATATTAAAACAATTTAATTCCCCTCTTAATGTTATTTTTACAAGGTCATTTTAAGATGGGGGTACATAATTTTGAGCTCAGCTGGCCACATCAGCTTATCTTGCGTGATGGCGGCAGGAAAAGACTCCTCTGCTCGATTTCTCCCCTGGGCTCTGGAGACACCTCACTGATAGCTAAATGGACCAAGGAGTATGCTGTCCGACTCTGGATTCAGCAAAGCTCTGACCAGGTGCTGCTCAATACCATCAAGACCACGGTCCCTGAAAACAAGAAGGATGTACCTTCTACTTCATAACTAATTTATACTCTCTTTTTACACTGAGCACAATACATCACAAACATTGAGTTCAGAGCGTTAGGCCAACTGTCAGCTTCATCTGAAATACTTTATACCAGTATTAACCTCCTTAATGGTTACTACGCCTCTGCACTTCCAGCATTATTTCTGTCTAATCAATAATCTAGGTGTCAGTGTACTGTTTGGCCATTCCATGCAGTTTTACTTTCCTCCGACACCTTCTGTCCAGGCTGGAGCATTATAGGCTTTACATCATGTTTGCTACTGAACTACACATATATACAGGCATAAATTAACAATTCACATTCAATTTTCATTAAAAGATACTGAATGTTTCAAGCTTACCACAATTCATGGAAACAAACACAGATACGTTGATTAGCAATGAATTCTGGCACAAATACTGGCACAAATTCCCATCTGCTTATGTTCCAGGCTTTTATTTAGCAAAAATATGAGCTGGCTTCAACGCACTGTTGCTTTATCAAGCTTATTTGACTAGTGGTCTCGAACTAACGCTCCTAAGTGAGTATATCAGCGAGTCTGGCCAATGGAGCCACGTTTCGACAAGTGTTTGAAAAAATTTTAACTTCCTACGTCTCCCCTAACAACCAAAGATAGTATTTATAGTCCGACTAATCGTGTTTAGCCTTACATATCATTCCAGCCAATCAGTTCAAATGTAACTTGTGGCCCATTTCCCGTACAATGGTGGTTTAAAAAAATCTACCACTGAGCGATTCTGATTTTGGGTGTTGTCTGACAGCACCATCATTTTATTTTGGCTATAACTTGTTAATTCCTAGACTATTTGCGTAACGTTTTACATATTCTTTGTCAGCAAGCCCTAAGGAACCCAAATATACAAATTTAAAAGAGATAAGTGGCTGCGTTCAAAATATGCAATTTCTTCTACCTCCTGTTTCGAAGATGTGCTGTCTGGGTACTGTAATGTTTTCAAACGTAAACCCATCTATTGTCATCTTTCCTAATAAGAGTTGTTCAGGATTTAAAAACCTAACTCTGGGAAGGGTAGTGTTTTTATCACTGTCCGTCTGAAAAAGTTAGTGCATGTGGCCTTACACGCGTGATAGTAGTAATTGTGTATCGCGCGACGCGTGTTTTGTGTTGCACGTGTTCGGCTTTATGCCTCTCCCTTCTCTCTATCCTTTAGTCCATCTGTCTTTAGTTACGCCGTGTATAAAATGGAATGAATGAAATATTTAAATTAGGTCATTGTTCAGCTTGGTATCTCAATGTTTTTCCAAGAAATACAGCACACGTTTCATTGAAGAAAGCGGGTAATAATATAGTAGGCTTTTACTATCAACGTGAAAGCGTTACAATTTGCAGACGAAGCATAAAACAAAGGGGATTTCGAGTACATTCTTTGTGACAGCACTGTTATTTTACCATTGCTCTTTTCTTTATTAAATTTATTTGTTAGGCTTTATATTTACCTGATAATTTATATATGTGGATTAGAATATTTCACGACACCTCCCCTCTTAAAACAGACATCCCATGTCAGTCCTTTATTCTATATACACATAGATAAATGTAAGTCAACTTGACTTTACTCTGCTGTGGTGCTATCATGGTTTTATGTAGTTGGGTCCATTCAGAGTAGGCACTACTCATGAAATCTGCCTCAGACTTCTACAACCAATAATATATTTCGGTTATGTTACTGAACAGCCGCAAGTGTGAGTGCTTGTCTTAATGCTGCTTCGCAACCCGTATTCACCATTTCTCTTCTCTGAGTCTGCGCAATGACATGTCCAGAGAACATTATATTTCCCTCAAAATGTACGTTATGAGGAGATAACATATACCTGGTGATAGCAGAGTTTTCGTAGTGGATCCCATAATCTTCTTATTATCCTGTATGAAACATTCGGAATATCCTCAATCAAAGAGGCAACTCAGGGATTCATTACGTTCCTCCGAAATGTTTACATCCAACAATTTTCTCATCATTCTAGAGAAGACACTAGGCGCATTCTTCAATCCAAATGGCAATCTATTAAACTCATAGTGTCCTTCTGAGGTACTAAAAGCTAGGTATGGTCTAACCTCAGGCTTTACTGGAATCTGATAGTATCCTTTACTCAGATCCACTTTTGAGAAATATTTAGCTTTATTTAGTCTGGCAAACAGCTGATTTGTATCCGGCAATGGATCCACCTGTCCTTCTGTAATAGCATTCAGTCTCCTGTAATCTATACAGAGTCTATGTTCTCCAGAGGGCTTCCTTAAGAGTACAACACCGGAACTATACGAAGATTCACTGTGCGAAATAATTCCTTCCTTCAATAGATAGTCTATCTCTTCCTTCAAAGCTTTCTCCTTAGCAAACGGAATCGAATATGGTTTCATACAGACAGGTGTGGGGTCTATCAGTTTCATATCATATTCCAATAGGTTTGTATGCCCTGGTCGGTCTGTTAACACCTCTGCATGATTATTTAGAACCTGTTGCACTCTCTCTTTCTGAGTTTTCGTTAAATGTGTACTGATTTTCACCTGTGCTGCTGTCTCACAGGGGTGTAATGGATATTCAAATGATGAAAGTGGTTCCTTTTTCATCTCCATGGCGATGGACAAGGTCAACAAGTGTGTCTCTTCCTGATGTTCTCTTTCCAAATATTTCTTCAGGAGATTCACATGATAGATTTTTTCTTTCCCCTTCTTATCTATCTTATAATTTGTTCTAGACACCTTCTCTAAAACTGTATATGGACCCTGCCATCCAATTTGTAACTTATTCTGACTCCCGGGCAAAAGAAGCAGTACTTTCTCTCCCACAGCCAAATTTCTGTCTTTCGCCTTCCTGTTATAATAGGCAGCATGTTTCTTCCTGGCTTGTTTCAAATTTTCATTGGCAAGTTTCCAGCCAGTTTTTAAACGAGTGGTCAGCTCATTCACATATTGGTATGAAGATGTAATGTTTTCCTCTGCCTTTTCATCAGTCCACGTTCTTAACAAAGCTACATATGGACCTTTAATTGTGTGGACCTATTTGTCCATGCACCGGTATGGTCTCTTCCACTCGAAGCTTTATAGTGATGATTTTTCCTCCCAGAATTATCATTCACAAAACGACCGCTACCAATTTTTCTTTTGGGGCTTTCTCCCCACTTAAAATTCTTGATGAGAGATTTCCTCTCTACATCCTCTTCCTCCAGTTTGTTTAAGTCCGATTGAGGGATTTTCGGCTTATCCTGGGGTAAGACATCTTTTTGCACTCTCCGCATAGTGGCCATTGTAAAACAGTTAAGTGAAGCTTGTCCGTGAAAAGGGGCTTCCCATTCCATTTGGTCCACTTTATCAAATCTATTTTTCTTTTTATTATCAGGCCTAATTTTGCCCCGTGGCGTGTCCAGGTCCTGATCCATGTTCCCACTTGTGGGTGTTCCCTCATGTGCTATGCTACACCTTTCTACAAAATTCTCAATGTCCCATCTTGCTTTGGGCCAATAATAATTGTGAGCCACCTTTTGAATGATGGTACCTATCTTCTCATGGTCCCCATCTGGTTTCACATGTAGGCTCCTTATTAAGTCTGCCCTATATCTTTTAGGAAGTACCAGCTGTCCCTGACCTTTGGATCTAGCTCCAGTCTTCCTATACATCAACTTGTTTTTCATGTAAAAATCTCCCTTGCCTGGAGTTGTATGACAAGTTGACAATTTTCTGAAACAAGGCTTGAGTGTTTTATCCCCAGCCTGTGCCTTCCTCATCTCTTCTGGAGTGGTATCCAACATAATATCCTCCTCCTGTCTTGAGGTCGACCTGACCTGAAGGGTTGCCATATACACAGGTTTCCTTCTGCAACGGTCAGTGTCATGATTGTCCATCTGACAATTTTTACACCACCTTTTTCCTTGGTTGAAAGATTTTCTTTCATCATATTTCCTTTCATCGAATTGTGGGAATTTATTTTTATTTTCATACCGTGGCCTATCAAACTGGTGCTTACCTTTGTTTTGATCCCTAGGATCAAATTTATTAAAGTTCTGTGGTGCCCTAAAGTTATCCACTTGTTTCTTTTTATTACCTGTTACCTCTGCTTGAGCTGCTTGATACCTTTCAGCAACATTTAGCAACTCACCCAGCCTCTCTGCACCTTGTTCCATGAGAAACTTTCTCAGGTCTGGAGCCATGGACTCTCTTAATTGCTCTATAAGGACCATTTCCTTAAGATCTTGGGTTTTCCCCAGAGAAGTCCATTTCTCCAAGTATGTCTCTATTCGTGCAGAGAACTGGTGATAGGTTTCACCTGACAGTAGTTTAGCATTCCTAAATTTTTTCCTATAAAATTCTGCATTCTTTTCATACCTTAACAAAAGAGCCTGCTTTAGCATGTCATAATTTTCCTGATCACCTCTGCTCATTTTTGCAAAAACTTCATAAGCTGCCCCACGAAGTCCTTGAGATAACTTTAAGCTCCACCTTTCTCTCTCTAACCCATACGTGGTAGCTAATAGTTCATACCTATTTAGGTAGCTCTCTATATCATCGTCTTTCTCAACAAAATGATCTAAATGAAAATTCATAGCTGAGGTTGAGGCTCCTTGGCTAGCAGTGGCATCAGAGGCAAAGGGACTGGCACCATTTTCAGGAGCATGGCCTTGAAACTCAAACTCCCTTAGTCGTAACTCATGTTCCCTTTGTAATCTCTTCTCCTCCTTTTCTGCTTCCCTTTCTGCAGCTAATCTCTTCTCTTCTCTTTCTGCAGCTAATTTCTTCTCTTCTCTTTCTGCAGCTAATTTCTTCTCTTCTCTTTCTGCAGTCAATCTTCTTTCTTCTGCTTCCAATTTCTTAGCCTCAGCCTCAATCTGCAACCTCTTAGTCTCAGCCTCAGCCTCAAATTGTAACTTCTTAATTTCCCTTTCAGCCTCTAACTTTCTTTCGGCTTCAAACCTTCTTTCTTCGCGTTCAATAAATTTGTCACATTCCGTAGTGACATAGGCAACCATAACTTGCCCATCTAATCCTAACTCTTTTGCAGTCTGAACAGCAGCAGATCGAAACTTGGCCAGGTCCGCCATTGTCTATCAGGTAAATTTATACAATGTCTAACCAACAATTCAATCTCTAAATATATATCTAATGGACAACACAGGCACCGTGAGCTCAACCTTATTTAATTCCACCCAAGGATACCTTTTAATTCTTATATTCCCTGAAGTGAATTACCCCCAATATTTTTAATAGGTAAAGATTCAAAATCCCAAGAGCGAGACCCCAATATATGTGGTGAAGTGGGATGTTATAAATATTTATAGGGGACTTAGTGTACTGACTGAGATCAGCTGTGAAGGTATCTATATCTAATAAGAGTAGTGTATTATATATAACCTTACTTGCTGCCACATATGTATACCTCAGTCAGAATTATTCTGGAATAGTGTGATGATTACGTTATATGTCTAGGGTATGTGTATGATGAAGTGTAAGTCATAACAACAACAGACAGATAAACAATTTAATTTATTCCACCACACTTGACAACACTGTGACACTCACATACATATAACACTCTAAAGGATATCTTAAAGGAGTCACTGATAACTTTTCAAATAACAATATGTATTCATTGCTGTCATGAATGAATATGTGTCCTGATTCAAATACAAAGGGAACCAGGAATCACAATCAATTTTAATTACAAGTTATATGTACAGAATTTATCAATATGAATATTGTAGTGACATATATTATTAAAAGTATCCTATGTGTGTCAGTTGTGTAGTAGTAATATGAGGTAATACTGGTTTTGTTTTGTTCAAGCTCTGTTGGTATTTGTCATCATGACTTCAATAGTTTGTCTTTATTGGAACTAGTATTGGAGATGTTCTCAGTTCCTGATATTAAAACAATTTAATTCCCCTCTTAATGTTATTTTTACAAGGTCATTTTAAGATGGGGGTACATAATTTGAGCTCAGCTGGCCACATCAGCTTATCTTGCGTGATGGCGGCAGGAAAAGACTCCTCTGCTCGATTTCTCCCCTGGGCTCTGGATACCCTCACTGATAGCTAAATGGACCAAGGAGTATGCTGTCCGACTCTGGATTCAGCAAAGCTCTGACCAGGTGCTGCTCAATACCATCAAGACCACGGTCCCTGAAAACAAGAAGGATGTACCTTCTACTTCATAACTAATTTATACTCTCTTTTTACACTGAGCACAATACATCACAAACATTGAGTTCAGAGCGTTAGGCCAACTGTCAGCTTCATCTGAAATACTTTATACCAGTATTAACCTCCTTAATGGTTACTACGCCTCTGCACTTCCAGCATTATTTCTGTCTAATCAATAATCTAGGTGTCAGTGTACTGTTTGGCCATTCCATGCAGTTTTACTTTCCTCCGACACCTTCTGTTCAGGCTGGAGCATTATAGGCTTTACATCATGTTTGCTACTGAACTACACATATATACAGGCATAAATTAACAATTCACATTCAATTTTCATTAAAAGATACTGAATGTTTCAAGCTTACCACAATTCATGGAAACAAACACAGATACGTTGATTAGCAATGAATTCTGGCACAAATACTGGCACAAATTCCCATCTGCTTATGTTCCAGGCTTTTATTTAGCAAAAATATGAGCTGGCTTCAACGCACTGTTGCTTTATCAAGCTTATTTGACTAGTGGTCTCGAACTAACGCTCCTAAGTGAGTATATCAGCGAGTCTGGCCAATGGAGCCACGTTTCGACAAGTGTTTGAAAAAATTTTAACTTCCTACGTCTCCCCTAACAACCAAAGATAGTATTTATAGTCCGACTAATCGTGTTTAGCCTTACATATCATTCCAGCCAATCAGTTCAAATGTAACTTGTGGCCCATTTCCCGTACAATGGTGGTGAAAAAAAAATCTACCACTGAGCGATTCTGATTTTGGGTGTTGTCTGACAGCACCATCATTTTATTTTGGCTATAACTTGTTAATTCCTAGACTATTTGCATAACGTTGTACATATTCTTTGTCAGCAAACCCTAAGGAACCCAAATATATATATTTAATAGAGCTAAAATGCTGCGTTCAAAATATGCAATTCCTTCTACCTCCTGTTTCGAAGATGTGCTGTCTGGGTACTGTAATGTTTTCAAACGTAAACCCATCTATTGTCATCTTTCTAATAAGAGTTTTTCAGGATTTAAAAACCTAACTCTGGGAAGGTTAGTGTTTTTATCACTGTCCGTCCGAAAAAGTTAGTGCATGTGGCCTTACACGCGTGATAGTAGTAATTGTGTATCGCGCGACGCGTGTTTTGTGTTGCACGTGTTCGGCTTTATGCCTCTCCCTTCTCTCTATCCTTTAGTCCATCTGTCTTTAGTTACGCCGTGTATAAAATGGAATGAATGAAATATTTAAATTAGGTCATTGATCAGCTTGGTATCTCAATGTTTTTCCAAGAAATACAGCACACGTTTCATTGAAGTAAGCGGGTAATAATATAGTAGGCTTTTACTATCAACGTGAAAGCGTTACAATTTGCAGACGAAGCATAAAACAAAAGGGGATTTCGAGTACATTCTTTGTGACAGCACTGTTATTTTACCATTGCTCTTTTCTTTATTAGAATTTATTTGTTACGCTTTACATTTACCTTTTAATTTATATATGTGGATTAGAATATTCCACGACAGTCTGGTCGATTCCATTGAGGCGCCTGTGGATTCATCATCCTCCCCCCCCCCCCTTTCGGTGAATCCTGGGGGCATCTATCGTTTTTGGGTCCTATAGCATAAATTACAATAAATTACAATAAAATAAAATCCCAACATTGTAACAGTACAATAACAGTTACACAGATTTACAGTACCTTATCATAATTAATACCAAACAGGACAAAATTATCTTTAAAACCTACATAGATGTTATGTAATTATTTAAGAACATAACTAAATTAGGGTGGTATATAATCTGCACTCAAGATGTATTTGAAAAGTCTGTGATTGAATGAATATGGACTAAGAGTGTTTTTAAGTCGTGTGGAAGATTATTCCACAGATGAGCTGCAGAAAAAGCTAAACTTTTCTTAAATAAGTCGAGCCTAGGCTTGGGCATGTGTAATTTATTTAAGCGTTGACTACGTCTTCCGCTGTATTTGAAAATAGGACACAGATACGTTGAAGCATCCTGTGACAAGATTTTGTGAATAAATTTGGCTTTGTTGAAGAGAAGGCGCTTTCTTAGTGGTAATATATTAAGATATGTATATGGGTCTACACACTGTGTGAGGTTTTTGTCTGAAATTAGGCGCACTGCACGTTTTTGTAATGAATAGAGTCTTTTAGTGTTGGACGTGGTGCAGCCATCCCAAATTGTGGAACAATAGTCTAGATGATTTTGTATTTGGGATGTACAGAATATTTTTCGTGTCTCCTAATCTAGGAAATGTTTGATTTTAGCTAACTGGTAAACTTTTTGTGCCGTTTGTTTGGTCAGTGCTTGTACATGCGAATTCCAACTTAAATGTTGGTCAATTATGAGTCTTAGTGTTTTATTTTCATTTACATTTTCAATTAAAGAGGTTCCAATGTAGAGCTGAAGTGTGGTTTTCGGCGAGTTTTGTAATTTTTGTCTAGTTGATATTATCATACATTTTGTTTTAATGATATTTATTTGCATGCAGTTTTCATTGCTCCACTTAATAAGATTGTCTGTGTCGCTTTGTAATAATATTTCTAGCGTAGTGCAACTTTTATCACTAGTATAAATGGTACAGTCATCGGCAAATAGGTCGCAGGATGAGTGCTTGATGAGTAGTGGAAGGTCATTTATGTAAATGGAAAAAAGTAGAGGGCCGAGAATAGAACCCTGAGGAACACCGGTGTTAATAATAGTTGGGTTTGACAAGAAGTTATTGTACCACACTACTTGCTGTCTGTCGGACAGGAATGATTTAAGTAATGTCACCAGTTTAAAGTTAACTTTCATTGTTTCTAATTTTCTTATTAAAACAGCGTGATCTAACATATCAAATGCTTTCCTAAAGTCTACAAAGATTGCTCCACATATGTTATCGTTATTGATGTTTAGGTGCAAGTTGTCTATCATCTTAGTTAGAGCTGTGTGGCATGAATGCTTTTGTCTAAACCCTGACTGACTGTCTATTAGCAAGTGGGACCTAAAGATGCAGCAATAGAGAATGCAGTCAGCGACCCATAGCTTGACTGCTTGCATCAGGGTCAGCGAACCAGAGCTGACCAAGACCCTACTCCACCTCCACGTGGTGGTCCTGGAAACAGGCTGCATCACTGCAGTCTGGCTGAGAGAGTAGGGATCGAAGAGGGAAGGCAAACCCGGTCCCAAAAAATGCCGTGCTGAAGTCGGATGTGTCAGCCGAAAGGCGCAGATATCGCAGCTCCGGCGTAAACAGACACAACGCAACCAACGTCCTTTTCAGGACGAAGGAAGAAGAAGAAGAATTGGCAAGTCATTGCTAACTAGGTACTGTAGTTTGCTTTATGTATGTGTTTTTCTAGTGGTTTAGAAAGCGATGATAAAAGAGAAATTGGTCTATAGTTACCAAGATTACTGTTATATGACGAGCCAGGTTTGAAGAGATGATATATTTTGGCAATCTTAAAGGCCGAAGGAAAATAACTTATAGCGATACATTGATTATATAATGGTCAATTAGGCTCAGTCATGACCTGATTTGAAGGAAAAAAGTGCAAACAATGAATGGCGCACAGAATTCAGCACGTAAAATGAGAGGTAGATTAATCATTTCGTAGAGGATGGAAGATCAAGATAAGAGAAGGAACAATTCTGTCACACTGTGTATGTATGTATGCATGTATGTCTTTATGTATTTATGCATATATATCTTTATGTCTGTATCTATGTGTACCTCTGTCTGTCTGCCCGTCCACCTGCCACCTACATGCCGGTCTGTGTTCATTAATATATCCAGAATTATTCTCCCTAATACGTTTCGACATTTTAAAAAAAATAATTCATGCATTATTCGCTTCCTAGTTACCGTGAAACACAGACCAGCAACAGGCCCACCCCTAAGACATCAGATGTGCTAACACAAAGGGTAGTCATTGAACTATTCAGGTCTTACAAGTACTTTCCAACATCTTTGTGACATCCCTATAAGAAAGAGGAATCTTACCTTAACCATGACCTCATTTAAAAAGCTGCAGGAGAGGCAGGCAGAATTGAGAGCTCGACTTGCAGACTTCTCAGGTAAGCAAAAAGTAAAATAAGAACAGGATAATACAGTAGAGCAAGGTTTCACCCCCGTGGTTCCACAGAACCCATGGGATCCGCGAGATCTTGTAGTGTATAAGTTTGTGATAAGACTTTTAGGCTTACTTAGATACGGTTAAAACAAATCAAGTAGAACATTTCTACAACAAGAAAAAAAAAGGAAGGAAAAAAAAACCACAGTTTCCTCTACATACATTATGGACTTAGAATTGATATCCTTTGTACATTCACAGAGGCATATCTGGAGTCATCCTTATATGACCACCATCTAAGCGCAATGCTACAGTATACAGGTGTGGATGTGAACCTCTATCAGTGAGACTAATTACACCCTCATTGACTCTTGAAATCATCCACACACTTCCAGAGATTCCCCCCGTGGTGAAACATATTGAGAACCCAACATTGTACACTATGATTGGAGGAGTCACTTGAGCTTCAGACATAACTCTGGCTTTTACCTGGTTAGCTGCATGCAAGAGGATCTCATTATGGACCCCATAATAGGTAGGGGGAGCTGAGAAGTGGCGCTGTGTAGGGCGTGAAAATTGCTTGGGAGAGCCCAGAACCAGAGCACAGTATTATAGCTCTGCATATTTGGAGAACCCCCTTAGCGGGGAATGCACAGTAAGCTACACGCTTCTTCGTCATAGCTTGTGACCAAATGTGATTATCATTAAAAGCAAACCACGATGGAGGAAATGGAGCTCATGACTTCAGCTCGTTTCGGAATGGCAGAAAAGCCACAGGAAAAGCCTAGATCTACGGTGTAGATAAACAACTTACTGATCACTCTAATAAATATATTAATTTAATTCAGAGGTTCCCTGAGGCCTGCACATTATTTCAAGGGTTCCCCCAGAATAAAAATAGGTTGAGAAAGGCTGCAGTAGAGCGTCGATTTTCTGAACTAATTGGGGTCAAGATTGATTCGGTCAATCAACAGTTCGGATAATCAAACATACATGAGAATATCCAGTTTTTACGAAACAAAGTGTAATATGCCTTCAATTAAGGTCACAGGAGACTGTCCTGAGCCTGAGTCCACAAAGTAGCTAAAGCCAAAATTTAGTTGTTTAACACCTGTAATGACAAATTAAGACTATTTCAATGCAATAATGCACATATCTTCCAATACATAATCGTAAAAGAATGTATTAACCGACAGGAGTAATACTTCAGCATACCATTTAGTCCACTAAAAGTAGGTACGGTCATTTTTTTTATATTTTTTTTTGTTTTAGCGGTGGCGGCGTTGGTGGTTCGAATAATTGACGGTTCGGACAATAGACGTCCTATTCTAGTTAGTCTCATTCCGCGCGCCAAGCACAAGAATGAACTATACTAATTTTCATATCCCCTACGTCACTCCTCATCTTATCCAACCAAAGCTACTATATTTTTCATGGCCTATTGTTTTCGGGATGGGAGATAAATTGTGCGCCAGTTGTTCTCATCCTTCATAATGTCGAATATTTGATTTTTGGACACAATTTCTTGAATTTTCCCCATTTGTAATTTGTTTGGGTGAGTAAAGAAGAGAGGTCGTTACGTTTGCAGCAATTCGGTGTATTTAGTGTGAAAAAAATATCTCTACATTTCCAAAATATGTTGTGATAAAGCAGCTGTTAACTAATTATTAGTCAAATTTCAGTCCTTTGGTGTTTTTTTTCACTTCTCCACATGCCATTTATGACGCCTTGCTCCATAGCGTCATAACCAATGCACCAAGATAAATTACCACAGGAGAATTAATGCCGTCATGAGGACAAGCAACAGAAAAAATACATCGTAATTATTTTTCTCGCCATTTTTGGCGGGTGACTTACTCGTATCTTATAAATGACATGGTGGTTTTTCCCATATTTGACAGCACGGATTTTTCTATTGCTTGGAGCTTTCAAAAAGTTTTAAGATAAATCGTCGGTTCTTTGCAAGACCTTTGAACGTATGGTAAAAGACAACTGATTTAGGATTATTAACGAATAAAAACTGTGACCACACAAAACAAACACGTAGCTTAAATATTTCCTTCATTCATTCATCCCGCTTAAACTTCCCAAGAAGTATAGGCACTTAACAAACGTAGGCCAAGTCTTCAGGTGCTGTGACTCAGCTCAAAATATATCTTCTCCATGCCCGTGTATGTCTGTCTCCAGTTCTCTTCTCCCGTGTTCTTTGATCCCCCTATATTTCTCTAAGCCTTGGGGATTCCAGAGCTAATGTAGCCTAGTAATGCTATCAACATGCAGGAATTGAAAGTAGTTCTTTTAAATTACCGTCCAGTTGTCAAGAGTGCCGACTCTGTGACTCAACATCATAGCCCGGAATCCAGAAATGTGAACACATTCTCCTAAACTGGCCAGCTCATAATGACCTACGAGTTCAGATCTGGTCAGAGAGTGTAGAGGAACAAGTTAAACTGGCCAGCTCATAATGACCTACGAGTTCAAATCTGGTCAGAGAGTGTAGAGGAACAAGTTAAACTGGCCAGCTCATAATGACCTACGAGTTCAGATCTGGTCAGAGAGTGTAGAGGCAGAAGTTATGGGGCTGCCGCAGGGACTTGAAAACAAAAATTGTGGACCTCGTCCTGGCAACAGGCTTGAAGATTTAGCAAACTGTGAACGTTGTCCTAGCGAAAGGCTTGAAGATTTAGCGAACTTTGGACTTTGTCCTAGCGAAAGGCTTGAAGATTTAGCATACTCTGGACTTTGTCCTAGCGAAAAGCCTTAAAGGTTTAGCATACTTTGGACTTTGTCCTAGCGAAAAGCTTGAAGATTTAGCATACTTTGGACTTTATCCTAGCGAAGGGTATGAAGATTTAGCACACTTTGTCCTAGCGAAGGGCATGATTTAGCATACTTTGGACTTTTTCCTAGCGATAGGCTTGAAGATTTAGCATACTTTGGACTTTGTTCTAGTGACAGGCTTGAAGATTTAGCATACTTTGGACTGTCCTAGCGACAGGCGTGAACATTTAGCATACGTTGGACATTTTCCTAGCGATAGGCTTGAAGATTTAGCCAACTTTGGACTTTGTCCTAGCGAAAGGTTTGAAGATTTAGCATTAATAAAACACAGAAGAAGACATCATAGCCATATCAATAACATGGTTGACGGAAAAATTGTATGGCCTGATACAGACGGCCAACGTTATGAAAGAGACATATGTGGTTAAATGAGAGCGAAAGAAGAACATGCTAGCTCCCATAATCTACTCAGCGTTCAATAAAGTACACTCAGCGGTTTATCTTTCAAAGGGGATGCAAGCCTTGTGACTAGGGCATGTTCGGCTGTAGAGGTTCAGTCGCTCCGAGCCTATAAAAGTTCAGTTGCCCTCAAGGAATTAGTTATTTCGTCTCTTCTGGCCCTGGATATATAATTTACATATATTATATACCAGTAAGGACAATTGTCCCTTATTGTGCTTTGCTATTTGCAACCTTATATTTAAAGAGATACATAAATTCATTAATAAAAAGCTTTGGTATTATTACATATTTCATTTGTATAATTACGAAAAAAATGAAATGATTGGCAGAAAAAACATTTGAGAAGGGAGGACATTTATGATAAAATAAAACCGCCCACATACACACAAATGCGCGCACACACACACACAACCGCAATTCTCACATGTGATTTAGACATTGCATTGAATTTTTTTGTCTCTCGGACAGTTTTGACTTCCAGTTGACTCTCGGCTGCAACTCGGCCATAGGCTAGTGACACTAGCCATATGACTAGGTGGTACTTCATGTCTGAAAATGTAATACAAACCGATTATCCATGTGCTAGCTAAGTGGTTAAGTTATTTTGTGACAGAGAACTGCTTACGGCATCAATTCAAAGTATTTGTGTAACCTTGGTGTGTGCTTTCACTAGGTGGCAGGCCTAGTGAAGTATTTCAAGCTTTTTACACACACAAGTCTCTTTTGTTTATCTTCCAAGCTAATGCTATTGTGTATAAGTACTGGCCATCTCCGCCAGAGTTGGTGATTCCTGGATGAACTACTTTTACCTCCTTTGTTCAACCCTCGACTCGTTTTCTTCCTTCTCCGTTGTTATTATAGTGACTGATCGTATAGTGGATTTTATAATGATTGTTGACCTGGCCTACATACAACAACCCTCAAGGATAGAATCAAACATGTTTTCTCTCTTGCAAAAACATTTATTTACATGTAATATTCTTCAATAACGCAGGTAATTCTTCATAGAGCTCACATACAGTTGTATCATAGTTGCTTCATACATAAACTCTTTATCTCATGTAAATATATATTTAATCTCCCTTTGTTCTTCTATCATCTCCATTTTCTTGTTTAGCCTCTTCAAACTCTACCTCAGTTTGCTTAATATGCCTCAATACTCCTGATCAGCACTTCCAACTCATTGTTTTGTGCTTTTATTCCTCCTGACCAAACTTGGTCAGACTTGCCTCTATTTCCGGTCCTGAAAAGCATACTATAATTCTTATACATGTAACAAGTCTTCTATACTCCATACTTACATGCGAGAGCATGCAGGTAGTTCTTAAAGAAGTTGACTCTCCCAGTCACTTACTTGTCGAAACAATTTCTGAAGACGACTCATTGGTTCACTCTCTGTGAACTCACTCTGATAAAAATATGGTTTTCCTCCTGGAATTCATTCTTACCATCTATTCGTATATAACAGTACCAAGCTTGACCATCAATGTATCATTCAAATACTTCTCTTCTCTAGGTTGCTTAGTCAACAAAGTAGTCAACATTTGTTTATTTGACATGTCGACTTGGGATTTCTGATTTACTTCTCTTGCAATTTTTCATCAATATGAATGATAAGTTCAAAACCATACTTACAGGAATCTCTCCCGAAATACACTCTCTACTGTGACTATAAGAACTTTCTTAATCATCTTCTACTCTGTCTATTCGAAACTTCTTAGTTATCTTGTATAGTTAATGACTAGAGCTATCACATCCTCTGAACCTTATAAAACTTATGCTATTTCTGTCTAACCACAGAATCCTTTAATCTTCTGAGTTATCTCTACAGCTTATGCATTTTCTGTATAACTTCTGAACTTATCTGTATAACCACAGAATCTGTTAAAACTGGTGGCAACCGCCAAAAGCACTTCTTGCTTCTTCAACTTCTGAAACCCGACTGCCCTTCAGAAACCCGCACACCTTTCTGACCTCTAATCATTGTTCCCTGGTGCGTTTCTTTCACTACCTCTGATTCGTTCCCTAATCGGTTTTCCAGCTCAAACTATTGGTCGAGCTTTATTTACTACTCACTAGAAAAATACTCACGTTTTACTAGCGCAAGCGAAGTTAGTGAACAGTTGTCTATTATTTTTTAATCCTCACTCTATTTTCTTCCTCGTGAACTGTTTTAAACGTTCACCCAACCTTGGCAATGTATTTATAATGCCTGGGCAAACCCTACGGTGACATACTTTAAGCGTTCATATAACCTTGCCAGAAGCATAAACAATGCTTGGGCAAACCCTACAGTGACATGCTTTAAGCGTTCATATAACCTTGCCAGAAGCATAAACAATGCTTGGGCAAACCCTACGGTGATAATTTCTTTCAAGTGACAAAGCCATGTCATCTAAAACCCATTAGCTCACGTTTCTGGAATTCATTAATTAATTTTCATTTTCGCTCAATATTTACTCGTACTGTATAAGCAATTTTTGAAATCTTAACATTTTCCCCTCTGCTTTTCTAACTGCACAATATAGGTTTAGAACCAGATCTTGTTGAAAACATCCTGCTGTATGGAAAACATCTGGTAACATCAGACACCAATGACATCACGGATAACGTTTTCATGGCACAGATGATGAATAGGTTTCAAATTACTAACCAAGTTATGGTGAATCAAATGTTGGAAGGTAAAAATATACGACTGTTTCACTTGTCAAAGTCACTCATTTTAAATATCACTTTGATTTTGCAGTCATGTATTGAAGATCGTCTCTCAGTCAAGTGGTGTCGGTAGTTTATCAGTTACGTGGTAAAGATCGTCTGTTAGTCAGTGGCTGGAAGCCGCGCTAGTGTAATGGGTACCACATTGCGCTGGCGATCAGGTGTTCCAGGTTCAAGCCTGGACGTGGGCATTTGAAGTAGTGTCATGGACCGGAATTTTGACTGAATGCCTGAACGGCTCATGAGATAAACCCTCTGTGGATGGCACGGAGCAAAGCTCCTGACCGGGTTGGAAGGAAAGTACACAGGCTCCACAGCCTCGCAATGCCATGTCATTGGGCAGAAGGGCTGAAAGCCCATGTGCCGCTGGTTTTAAATTAAAAAAGTCACGTGGCTTGTTAATCACGTAGTGACGATGATGTTTCAGTCAAGTGGTGAAGATGGTGCGCACGTCACGTGGTAAAGATCGTTTTCAATTACGTAGTGAAGAACGTCAGAGTAAAGATGAACATCGTTTGTCAGAGTGAAGTTGAAGATCGTTTGTCAGAGTGAAGGTGAACACCGTTTGTCACAATGAAGATGAACATTAGATGTTTGACTGTAGGTGAACATCGTGTGTCACAATGAGGGTGGACATTGTTTGTCAGAGTGGAGGTGAAGATCGTTTGTCAGAGTGGAGGGAACATCATTTGTCAGTGTGGAGGTGAAGATAGTTTTTCAGAGTGGAGAAGATCGTTTGTCAGAGTGGAGGCGAACATTGTTTGTCAGAGTGGAGGTGAAGATCGCTTGTCAGAATGGAGGTAAAGATCGCTTATCAGAGTGGAGGTGAAGATTGTTTGTCAGATTGGAGGTGAAGATCGTTTGTCAGAGTAGAGGTGAAAATTGTTTGTCAGAGTGGAGGTGAAGATCGTTTGTAAGAGAGGAGGTGAAGATCGTCTGTCAGTGTGAAGGGAAACATCGTTCGTCAGAGTAGAGGTGAAGATCGTTTGTCAGAGTGGAGGTGAACATCGTTTGTCAGAGTGGAGGTGAACATCGTTTGTCAGAGTGGAGGTGAACATCGTTTGTCAGCATGAAGGCGAAGATCGTTTGTCAGAATGGAGGTGAACATCGTTTGTCAGAGTGAAGGCGAAGATCGTTTGTCAGAATGGAGGTGAACATCGTTTGTCAGAGTGGAGGTGAACATCGTTTGTCAGAGTGGAGGTGAACATCGTTTGTCAGCATGAAGGCGAAGATCGTTTGTCAGAATGGAGGTGAACATCGTTTGTCAGAGTGAAGGCGAAGATCGTTTGTCAGAATGGAGGTGAACATCGTTTGTCAGAGTGGAGGTGAACATCGTTTGTCAGAGTGGAGGTGAACATCGTTTGTCAGAGTGGAGGTGAACATCGTTTGTCAGAGTGGAGGTGAAGATCGTTTGTCAGAGTGAAGGTAAAGATCACTGGTCAATCGCGCAGTGAAGATAAACTGTGAGGTAAGTTGTGAAGATCGTTTGACAGTCGTGTGGTAAAGATTGACTTGTTTGTCGCACTTGAAGATCCTTTTTGAAAAGGCAGAACCGCCTCTTCTTAAGTTTAGTATTACACATCCACATGGATACGCTTAGCTGTTTTCTGGTGACCGAACAGCTTGGACCACCAGACGTAACGGGATGATCATTTGGGGATCAAAGAACACATGGAGACGAGAACTGGAGACAGACATACACGGCATGAAGAAGACATATTTTGAGCTGAATCACGGCACCTGAAGACTTGGCTAACGTTTGCTGAAGTGCCTATACTCCTTGGGAAGTTAAAGCGTCATTTCTGGGAGTCTGTCGTGAAATCGTGAAAGAAAAGGACCTCGGCTGCCTCAGATATGTTGTAGGTGGCGACAAAATCTGAAGTTGTGCATGAGGCTAGCAACTTCATCATGTCAAACAAATTGCTAAAAAAAAAACCATTGCGGCTTGAGCATGTGCTACAAAGAGCGAACAAGTTGATGAATTAATAAATGTTGTCCGTCCGCTACTGTGATAGATACCATTCTTAGGGAGGGGGGAAGGATCTACCTGTATCTTCCTCGTTCATACCTATCTCTGTTGCTTATGTTTACACATGTTACTCTTTGCCCATGTTAACAAATATTTCTGTTTGTCCCCGTTCACACATATTTCTGTTTGTCCACATTCACACACATTTCTATTTGTTCACGTTCACACATATTTCTGTTTGTCCACATTCACACATATTTCTATTTGTCCACGTTCACACATATTTCCGTTTGTCCACATTCACACATATTCCTCTTTGTCCGCATTCACACATATTTCCGTTTGTCCACATTCACACATATTTCTGTTTGTCCACGTTACACATATTTTTGTTTGTCCACATTCACACATATTTCTCTTTGTCCATATTTACACTTATTTCTATGTATCCAAATTCACACATGTTTCTGTTTGTCCACGTTCACACATATTTCCGTTTGTCCACATTCACACATATTTCTGTTTGTCCACATTCACACATATTTTTGTTTGTCCACATTCACACATATTTCTGTTTGTTCACGTTCAGACATATTTCTTTATGTCCACATATACACATATTTATGTTTGTCCACGTTCACACATATTTCTTTTTGTCCACATTCACACATATTTCTGTTTGTCCTCTTTCACGTTATCCTCTATCCACGTTCACACATATTCCTTTATGCCCGCATTCACACATATTTCTGTCTGTCCACGCTCTCACATATTTTTCTTTGTCCACACTCACACATATGTGTTTTAGTTCTCGTTCAAAATATCCCCTGTTTGCCTACGTTCACGCATATTTCTGTTTGTCCTCGTACATACTGTCCTCTGGATAGGTCCCTCAAATTGTCTTTCGCTGCAGCTACCTCTGCTTTTCGTGCCAACTAATCGATATATTTCTCCTGTCTCTTTTGTTGCTTCGTCTTATTGTTTGTTATTGTAATTGTTGATCATAATCGACGTCAAAGCCCTCCGGACATCTCCATAGGTGCTTAGTCTCCATTAGAAAATGTAGAGGAGTATGTGGAGCAGATGTGGTATCAGATCACCATCTTCTGTTAGCGAAAACAAAATTAAAAATCAAGAAATTTACAACAGTATAAAGCTATAAGGGAGCCGCGGTAGGGCAGTGGTTAGGGCACCGGCTTCCTAACTCGGTGGTCCATGGTTCAATCCCCGGTTGAGGTGGGATGTTTTAGACCGTAAACGGCTCCGGGGTCGACCCAGCCTCATGAATTGGGTACCAGAGCAACTCTGGGAAGATTAAGGGGGCCGGCGTGATGCTGACCGCATCACCCCTAGTGTGCCGATGGTCAAGAAAATATGGGCCTAACACCATATTCCCAATATGCCTCAATGGGCGTGTAACTGGATCTTTTACCTTTACCTATATAGCTATAGACAACAGTATAATGTGGGGTATCTAAGAATTCAGGAAATAAGAGAAAAATGTTCAGTCATAGTATCCAACAAATACCAAGTCCTCCAACAGCTGGATGATGAAGATGACACGGAAGACCACTGGCAAAAAGTAAAAATATATATGGAACGAGACATGTGAAGAAGTACTGAGAAAAAGAGAACATCAGCACAAAGCATGGATAACAACAGAAACCATTACCAAGATAGAAGACAGGAAAAACAAGAAAGCAGATTTAAACAGAAGCAAAACCAGAAGCTTCAAAGCCAAGGCTCATGAAGTGTACATAGAAGCAAACAAAGAAGCGAGAAGAAACATCAAAAGAGACAAGAGGAAGTATATCGAAGAGTTGGCAAGGGAAGCAGAGGAAGCTGCAGCCAAAGGAAAAATGAGGGATATGTACAACAACACAAAGAAGTTAACAGGGAAATATAAGCAAGCAAATGGCCTCAGAAAAGATAAGAATTTAAAATTGCTTAGTAATATACAAAAAACAAATGAAGAGATGGATAGAAAATTTTGAGGAACTTCTCAATAGAACAGTTCCAACAAATCCCACTGACATCCAGCCAGCAGAAGAAGAGCTACAAATCAACTGTGAACGACCAAGTAGAGAAGAGATAAAGAAAGCCATAAAGCTTCTGAAAGATGGAAAAGCAGCTGTTCCAGATGGCATTCCAGCAAATGGCATCAAAACAGATTTTGATACCTCTACGGAAATATTATACAAACTACTTGGTAAAGTCTAGGAGAGAGAAGACATCACAGCAGAATGGAAAGAAGGTTATCTGGTCAAGTTGCCTAAGAAGGAAAATTTGTAAGTATCACAAGCCACTATTTAACTATGGTGGGGGAAGGTGCTAGCTGTCTAACCCCTCACCACTAGGGCATTACCACTTGTAGCGAAATTTGGCCCCTCTTGCTTTGTTGTGGGAAACAAAAATGTGTAGCGCGACACCCACACACACATAGCGCAAGGTCAGCTCGGCGGGTCTTTCTTTGAAGTTTGAGGACGGGAAATGTGAATTACGGTTAAAGCCAGACAATATTACTGAAGAATGAGGAAATAGCTATATAGGAATGTATGGAGGACTTTAAAAGTTTGCATTTATTGGACATTAAATTATTAACTACAAGGGGCTTGACATAAGTCTTGGGCCTGACCATGAAGGAGTCACAGGAGGAAGATGAAATTCGGCACATTTAAAGTTCATCATATTTGCACTCAGTCAGTGGCCATCACGCCTAGTGGCGTCTTGTAGGGCAACAACAAATTGATTCCACTTTGCACGGTCGGTGGCCATCCTTCGTACAGTGCCCCAACTCTGGTTCATTCTTTGCATCTCAGCCTCCACAGTCCTCCGCCAAGTTGTTTTTGGTCGGCCTCTCTTTCGCTTTCCTTCAGGGGTCCAAAACATAGCTGTTCTTGTGATGGCATCGGGGTCTCTTCTGAGGACATGACCAACCCAGCTCCAGCGTCCGCTTTGACGGTCGGTGGTTAAGGATCGAAGAAGAAGAATATTTGCACTGAATATGTGAAGTACGCGTTTGTTTCCTCAATGGGTTTTCCCGCTACGGTGCACGGCGCAATGTACCCTATTGACCGGATCTGCTGCTCCAAAGATTTGACAAAACAGTGGAAAAGAAGGAGGCCAGAGCTGTAATAAAATTTCTGATGTTTCAGGGAAAAACACCTACAGAAATACACAGGGAGATGGAACCAGTGTTTCGTGATTCTTGTCCTTCATATACTTCGGTAAAAAACTGGTGTCAACAATTTAAATGCGACGCTCAAATGTTGCTGATCTGCCAAGATCTGGTAGACCAGCCTCAGAGTGCAACGATGAAAATGCAACAAGAGTGAAGAAAATCATTGACCAGGATCGAAAAATGACCATTGTGGAGATAGCTAGTAGAGTAATACTGAATGAAAGAACAGTTTATAGAATTTAACACAAAAGACTGAACATGAGAAAAGTGTGTGCACGCTGGGTTCCGCGACTGTTGACACGTGAACAGAAGCAAACGAGGGTAAATTGCGGTCAACAGTTGCTCAAAAAGTGTCAGTCAAACAATTTTTTGGAGACCATGGTGACAGTAGAAGAGACTTGGGTACACCATTATGACCCCGAATCCAAAATTGCCAGCATGCAATGGAAAACCCCGGGCTCCCCAACACCTGTCAAGCCGAGAGTGCAGAAATCTGCAGGAAAATGGATGCTGACTGTTTTTTGGGACGCCAAAGGTGTCCTGTTGAAAGATTATCTGCCTCGTGGAAACACAGTTAATGGACAGTACTATGCAGATCTTCTCACCAAACGAAGAAAGGTTGTGACCAGGAAACGAAGGATAACGCGCACTCAAAATCTTCCTTTGCTTCAAGACAACGCGCCCTCTCACAAAGCACGGCTTGTGCAGCTAGCAGCCAACGATTTGAATATTGAAATTCTTCCACACCCACAATATTCTCCAGATTTGGCTCCATCAGACTTTTTTCTATTCCCAAATCTTAAAAAACAAGTAAAAGGAAATAATTTTGACAGTGATGAAGAAGTTATACTGGCATGTGATGACTGGTTTAGTTTGAAAAATAGGGTGTTTTACTCCCAAGGTCTTTTCAAGGTCGAGCAGAGATGGCAGAAGTGTGTCAATTCAGACGGTGGCTATATTGAAAAGGAATAAATACTATACAAAATTTCAGCTCTCTGTGACATGTCCTTCATGGTCAGGCCCAAGACTTATGTCAAGCCCCTTGTGCAAGAGAACGCCTGGTTGGACTACAATTAAATAAAAATAATTCAACAAAGGAGATAGACTAGGAATTATATCCAAAAGGATATTATTCAAATATAAATAGTTTTAAAGATAATTAATATTTTTCACCTTCATCACATCTGCTAAAAGTTAGCTAAATAATCTTTAAACATTTATTATAACTACATGCCTAAACGGATTTAAATATAAATTGGATAGAATGGAAGCCTCATATGGGGAAAAGGAAATGATACCTAGGAAGGAAGGAAGGATATAAGTGTGTACTGAAGAGAAGAAAAAAACAAGTACAGGAAAAGCACAGATCGCCTCAAATCGCCTCAAACCGAGAGATTAAACGAAAATCTTTTGGGATTTTTAGAGGTGCTTTCTTGTACGGGCGAGAGACTGAAATATAAGGACAGAGCGGCGCATTGGAAAACACACACACCAAATCCAGAAGCCAGAGTGAGAAACTGGAAGACAGCATCTGCAAGAAAAGTTCTATTTTCACGCTGCATGCAGGGCAGATTAAATTAAGCCAATACAGTCTCACCGTGAGCTTATAAATCCTAAGAGGGTTTTTATGATCAATGTTTATGATCATTCCTGATCGAGAAACTAAAGACTTGAAGAAGTTGATCCTGCTAACTGAAGCCTAGAGGTCAACCAATCTTCAACACCTTAGTCCCCCGTAGTTATAGGGCGGGCTGAAGGACAGTCTGTGTATTCAAGTGTGTCTCAGGAACCTCAGCATACGTGGCTAACATAAGATGAGTTTTATGTGTATCCATCCAACAAACACTGTGAGCAGTTTCTAAAACGACTGTCTAATGATGACAACTAGATGGCAAGAGATAATGTGACAATCCTTTTGTTGTAATTTCAGTGGAAGATAAATCCAAGACTTTTTCTATTACTTATTTTAATTTGTAACTATAAATAATCATTCATTTTACCATCTTCCAACACCCATTTCTCATTACAAGAATATTTAGATGTACATAATAAATTATGAAATTGTACTCATTTGGCTTGTTAAATTTTTAACTGTTAAATTTTGAGTTACCTTTTCAAATTTAATTATATTATCACATAGGGTTACTAAAGCGAAAGTAGCAACTTATACTTCTGAAGCCTAACTCTATTGTCCAGCTCAGAGTATTCACAGCTGTAACTCATTTGTGATACCAGTGTACTTCTCGGGCACTGGAACTTCATACTTTCTGGAGAGAGATTCTACTTCTGCTCTACCACTATTATTATTCTAGGAAAACCTTTCGCTACACTGGGGGCTCTTTCGCGGGATATTATTTTGTATCCTGAGCCACTATCTATGTATTCTTCTATCTCGAGCCACAAATCGTTTGTAAAAATAAATTTTTTTGAAAAATTCTAAAAACTTAGAAATTTTTTCGTAATAGTAGTACCATTGAGTACGAAGTAAATAGGAAACGCTCACAAGGTTTTAAGGATTTGTCTTGTTCAAAGTAATTAATTGATTTTAATTAAGTTTGTTGGTTAGTGAAGATAAAATTATATACCCTCTGGTAAGTAAGCATCATGGCTAAATTGGTGAAGTTTAGAGCTGCGATTATGCAGGAAGGAAAAGACTTGGGTATGACAGGAGATGCTCTAATTCGGCATATCACAACTGAAGTGGATAAATATTTAGATAGAGAGACTAAAAGAATGGAAGCTGAATCTGAAAGAGAGACTAAAAGAATGGAAGTTGAGGCTGAAGCTAAGAAATTAGAGGCAGAAAGAGAAGTCAAAAGACTGGAAAGAGAAGAAAAGAGACAAATGTTGGAAGCTGAGGCTGAAGCTAAGAAATTAGAGGCAGAAAGAGAAGTCAAAAGACTGGAAAAAGAAGAAAAGAGACTAATGTTGGAAGCTGAAGAAAGAAGGTTACAAAGAACTCATGAGTTAAGTTTAAAGGAACTTGAACTCCAGGGGGCAGCTAGCAATCATGGTGCTAGCTCACCTCACTCTGAGAGTAGCTCCAACCAGAGCACGGCAAATGGAGCCATGAGTTTCCACCTGGATCCATTTATTGAAAAAGAGGACGCCATTGAGTCGTACCTGGATAGTTTTGAGAGATTGGCCTCTACCTATGGATTGGAAAAGGAAAAATGGAGCCTTAAACTATCTCAGGGGTTGAGGGGAGTTTCATACGATGTTTATTTAAAACTCTCAAAAGAAGACCAGGAAGATTATGAAATCTTAAAACAAGCTTTATTGGTCAGGTACGAAAAGAATTCTGAATCTTATAGAAAGAGATTCCGAACTGCTAAGCTACTTCTAGGAGAAAACTATCACCAGTTTTCTGCCAGATTGGAAACTTATCTGACAAAATGGATTAGCTTAGGAAAATGTCAAGATATAAAAGAAATGGTCATGATGGAACAACTGAGAGAATCCATGCCTCAAGAAATGAGAAAATTTCTTATGGAGCAAGGAGCAGAGAGATTGGAAGATATTTTAACCATGGCTGAGAGATATCAAGCAGCTCAGTCAGAAGTATCAGGAAATAAGAAAAAGCAGTGTGAGAACTTCAAACCTTCACACAACTTTACCAACTACGAACACAGGGACAATTCCAACAAGAACAAACACAGAACTGATTATAAAGACAAAACCCTCTAGGATCAGATAATAGACCTTCAAGAAAGGAAGGAAAATGGTGTAAATCTTGCCAAATGAGTAACCACAATACTGCAGAATGCAGACGGAACAACTCTCCTTATCACGCAGCGTGTCGTACAACAGGGAAAAAGGGAAGGAAGGAACTGGCAGTTAGTCAGAATGACCTCCATCATCCCCCTGTCTGTGAGGAAGTGACAAGTAATGGCACTAAAATTCAGTGCTTATATGATTCCGGATTGGAATTCGACTCAGTCGTGAGTTCAACCCTAGTGCATCCTGATCAACTTACCACAGAAACAGTGGACATACAAGGGGCAATGCAAGGAACCGTCACCATGACACTTCCCATAGCAAGGATCAACGTGAGAACTCGCTATGTGGAAGGAGTGATAAGAGCAGCAGTGAGTGATGATCCTATATACCCGCTGGTAATAGGAAGTAAATATGTCTTTTTGGGTGACCCAATAAAACCTGTTGTCATGGCAGCAAACCATACCAGGTCGAGCACCAAAAAAGGAGGAGGGAAATCCAATAAACATTCATCCTATAAAGATGAAAAAGGCTCAAACAGCAGACAGCACATTGAAGCCTTGTTTTGGCAAATTGCCAAAGGCCCATAACCCTCCAGAGAAAGGAGACTTCTACATGGAAAATGGCCTACTCTACAGACAAGCTGGAAAAGGACCTAAAGGGCATGGACAGCTGGTAGTGCCAAAATTCTACAGGGAGGAAATTATGAAGCAAGAGCATGCTACATCAGGCAGTGGTCACAGAGGAAAAGGGGCCACTGGTTAAAAGATAGCATTGCAATATTACTGGCCAGGAATAATTGAAGACATAAGTTGGTATGTGAAATCCTGTTCAGAATGTAACCAGGTAAACTCAATCAGAAGTGTAGACCAGTTACAGGACCTAGGGAAGCATGGTTGCGGACGTAGGCCATTAAGAAAACTCACAAGAGAAAACAACAGGTAGATGCAGTGATAAAGAGAAAACAAAATCACAAGTCTACTGTTACACCAGTAACCATGGCAACTCTCCGTATTGTACAGAGAGGGGACGAAAGGCATCCCACCCCGACTAAATATTGTTCGGAACACCATGGCCTGGATCATCTGGAAAATTTGGTTAGTCAGCAACCAGTATTAAAAAAGCTGCAGAAACCAACCAGAATCATAGGAGGTAGGAACCAGGGCTGTACCAAACAATGGATGGATACATACCCCACTTCGGTATACTGCCCCTTACAATAGAAATAGGTGTGGGTCCGGCAACGTTGTTGTTTCGCCGTCCCCATACACGGTCCACTGGAAGCATTGTTGCGGACATGGACTGAACAATAGCAAGCATAAGCACTCAAGGATGAGATTGACTATTTCTTAAAAGAGAAAATTATTTCAAAGACTGAATCTCCCTACAGCTCAAGTGTGGTGCTATTAAGGAAGCCTAGTGGTGAACACAGGTTATGCATTGACTATAGGAAACTGTTGGTCCTTAGTACACCGGATGGACATTACGAGTTCAATGTACCCCCATTTGGTTTAAAGAATGCTCCAAGTATCTTCACCAGAATGATGAGGAAATTGTTGGAACCATTACAAAATCCTCATATCACCAACTTCATAGATGATATTCTGATTGCTACCACTACATTCGAGGAACACATAGTAGCACTCTCCATGTTGTTAGGTAGATTGAGAGAAACGGGATTGACAGCACGCCCAACTAAGTGTCATATTGGATGTGAGACATTGGAATTTTTAGGTCACACTATCTCTACAGGGCAAATGTCTCCGGACCCAAAGAATGTAGAGAAAATGAGAAAAGCACCAAGGCCACAAACTAAGAAGGATGTAAGATCCTTTGTGTCACTATGCGGGTTTTATCAGAAATATATACCCCATTTCAACTCATTATGCGCGCCATTAACCGAATTAACCAAAAAAGGTCATCCGGATAAAATACAATGGACTGCGGAGTGTGAACAGGCTTATACAGAGTTGAAAAATAAGCTGACAAATAAACCTATCCTTGCCCTTCCCGATCTCATACAAGAATTCGTACTAAGAACGGATGCTAGCAATGTAGGCATCGGAACAACATTACTACAGCGGGCAGACACACCGCCACATATGCTTCTACCAGTAGCTTTTGCCAGTAGAAAGTTAAATGCAGCTGAAAGAAATTATTCTAACGTTGAACGTGAATGCCTCGCTTTGGTCTGGTCGATCAACAAATTCGCCCCTTTTCTTTACGGGAAACACTTCATTGTGAAAGTGATCACCAGCCTTTGATGTTTTTAGCAGTGTCTAAAAAATTAAATTCACGACTTTTAAGGTGGAGTTTACTGTTATCTCCATATTCGTTCAATGTGAGATACATACCAGGACGGGACAATCTTGGACCCGATTTTTTAAGTCGGCATCCTATCAAAGGAGATATAGAGAAACATAAAAGTAAGGAGAAACTGCAGCATGAGTTACCAAAAAGTTAACTGTGCATGCACTGTTTTAAAGAAGAGGGCTCTGCAGCGAAATTTGGCCCCTCTTGCTTTGTTGTGGGAAAAAAATGTGTAGCGCGACACCCACACACACACACAGCGCAAGGTCAGCTCGGCGGGTCTTTCTTTGAAGTTTGAGGACGGGAAATGTGAATTACGGTTAAAGCCAGACAATATTACTGAAGAATGAGGAAATAGCTATATAGGGATGTATGGCGGACTTTAAAAGTTTGCATTTACTGGACATTAAATTATTAACTACAAGAGAACGCCTGGTTGGACTACAATTAAATAAAAATAATTCAACAAAGGAGATAGACTAGGAATTATATCCAAAAGGATATTATTCAAATATAAATAGTTTTAAAGATAATTAATATTTTTCACCTTCATCACATCTGCTAAAAGTAAGCTAATAATCTTTAAACATTTATTATAACTACATGCCTAAACGGATTTAAATATAAATTGGATAGAATGGAAGTCTCATATGGGGAAAAGGAAATGATACATAGGAAGAAAGGAAGGATATAAGTGTGTAGTGAAGAGAAGAAAAAAACAAGTACAGGAAAAGCACAGATCGCCTCAAATCGCCTCAAACCGAGAGATTAAACGAAAATCTTTTGGGATTTTTAGAGGTGCTTTCTCGTATGGGCGAGAGACTGAAATATAAGGACAGAGCGGCGCATTGGAAAACACACACACCAAATCCAGAAGCCAGAGTGAGAAACTGGAAGACAGCATCTGCAAGAAAAGTTCTATTTTCACGCTGCATGCAGGGCAGATTAAATGAAGCCAATGCAGTCTCACCGTGAGCTTATAAATCCTAAGAGGGTTTTATGATCAACGTTTATGATCATTCCTGATCGAGAAACTAAAGACTTGAAGAAGCTGATCCTGCTAACTGAAGCCTAGAGGCCAAACCAATCTTCAACACCTTAGTCCCCCGTAGTTATAGGGCGGGCTGAAGGACATTCTGTGTATTCAAGTGTGTCTCAGGAACCTCAGCATACGTGGCTAACATAAGATGAGTTTTATGTGTATCCATCCAACAAACACTGTGAGCAGTTTCTAAAACGACTGTCTAATGATGACAACTAGATGGCAAGAGATAATGTGACAATCCTTTTGTTGTAATTTCAGTGGAAGATAAATCCAAGACTTTTTCTATTACTTATTTTAATTTGTAACTATAAATAATCATTCATTTTACCATCTTCCAACACCCATTTCTCATTACAAGAATATATAGATGTACATAATAAATTATGAAATTGTACTCATTTGACTTGTTAAATTTTTAACATTTAAATTTTGAGTTACCTTTTCAAATTTAATTATATTATCACATAGGGTTACTATAGCGAAAGTAGCAACTTATAATTCTGAAGCCTAACTCTATTGTCCAGCTCAGAGTATTCACAGCTGTAACTCATTTGTGATACCAGTGTACTTCTCGGGCACTGGAACTTCATACTTTCTGGAGAGAGATTCTACTTCTGCTCTACCACTATTATTATTCTAGGAAAACCTTTCGATACACCACTGTTGTACAGATTTAACTACGACACATAATCTGGCTCGTGTCCACTAAGGCATGACTATACAACAATGAGGTGACACAAGGAACGAACGCTTCTAAACAACTAGTATCCCTTTATTAGCAAGAACATAACTTGGCCACACACGGCCTAATGAAATGCAAATACATATATACGATAATATCGTAAATGCCGCCACAGGGAATGAACATATAATATCAATATGCATGACCAGGCAATATGGCAAGCTAACTCCTACGGTGAACTCCGCTCAATGTAGCGGCGAACCAACATGATACTAACGACCTAACAACTATCAAAAGTACGTACAACCAATTCTCAGCTTACATAAAAATCATCACTGAGCAAATAATCACTTCCCTGGCATAAATATCACCAACATAAGACTAATCTGGCGGACACTGTATCAAGATATTCACTGAAATATGGGCAGCATCAAGCTGGCATAGAAACGGGACGGCAGTCCAATCACTAATGAATCTTTCGCGCTCAAACCCTTGGCGCCCGAATTTCCGATGGTCACACGACCCGGTCGTTCGGCTATTTTCGTCGGCTTCCGACCGGCTTGCCTTGTCAGTAACATGCAAGCAACCACAACATAGCGTTGTGACAGTAAGAGTGCACAAATTATAGAAGAATAATGTTACTACCAGTGCCAGGAAAAGCGTTAACCAGAATCATCCTTGAGAGATTAAAAGACTCCACAGACAAGCAACTGAGTGATGAACAAGCAGGTTCAAAACAGATCCTGTACAGACCAGATAGCACATTGAAAATAATAGTTGAACAAAGTCTGGAAAGGAATTCGCGGCAATACACTGGATTAGTAGACTACGAAAAGGCACTTTACAGTGTAGACAGAGAATCACTTTGGAAATTGATGAGGCATTATGGAGTTCCCATGAAGATCATTAACTTAATAAAAAAGACTTATGAAGACAAGATATGCAGAGTTCTTCTTGAAGGACAACTTGCCGAATATCTTTGGGATAAGAACAGGAGTGCGACAGGGATGCCTGTTGTCTCCATTTATTTTCTTACTAGCTGTAGATTGGGTTATGAAAACATCGACATCACACAACAGAAGTGAAATCCAGTGGAATCTGACTAAACAGCTTGATGATCTAGATTTTGCAGATGACTTAGTTCTTCTGTCCCATAACCGTAATCAGATGCAAGACAAAATGGAAATATTCGAGAGGTCACAACAAGTGGGCCTGAATAAATACCGAGAAAAGACAAAGATAATGAGAATAAATGCAAGAAATGATAACACGGTCGATCTTGAAGAAACACCACTAAAAGATGTGGAATCGTACTCATATCTTGGCAGCAATATTGAATATAAAAATACTCGATGAGAGGTCACAACAAGTGGGCCTGAAAATACACAGGGAAAAGACAAAGGTAATGAGAATACATGCAAGAAATGATAACAATGTTGAACTTAAAGAAACACCTCTAAAAGACGTAGAACCGTACAGGTATCTTGGCAGCAGTATAGAAAAGTTGGAGGAATGATATCAAAATAAGAATGCAAAAAGCAAGAGGAGCTTTCATTGCATTGGAGACCAAGGGAAATTGTGTCCAACACGTAAATAAGAATCTTCAATTCAAATGTCAAGTCTATTATATATCTCTGAAACATGGAGAACAACAAAAACAACAACCAAAAAGCGACAGACTTTTATAAACGGGTGCTTGCGTAGAATAGAAGGACTGAAATGGTATGACAAAGTGACAAATATAGAACTGATGACAAGAACCAGACAAGTGCCAGACAAGTGCCAGACAAGAACCAGACAAGTACCAGACAAGTGCCAGACAAGAACCAGACAAGTGCCAGACAAGTGCCAGACCAGTGCCAGACAAGTGCCAGTGGAACAAGAGATGAGAAGAAGACGCTGGCGATGAGTTGGACAAACGTTGAGAAAACCTATTGATATCATTGCAAGGCAGCCCTTAGTTCTGGAACAACCAAGAAAAGAGAGAGGCAGAAGTAGACCAAAAACACATGGGAAAGAGAGCTGAAGACAGAAATGAAATTGATGAGGAAAAGATGGAAAGAACTTGAAATGTTGGCACGTGACAGGAGGAATTGATATGGGTTTGTTGAAGGCCTATGCTCCTTGGGGAGCTAAAAGGTAGAGATTGATGAATACCAATTGTTCCTGTTGCGCGCTGGTTGTATACACACCGGATGCATCCTCTCATACGTCCATCCCTGCTGGTCTTACGTTTGATTCCAAAATTCCTGCAATCTTAGCCTTGATGATTCATCGATTGCATTGTTATTCTGTAATAGGCGATCATTAATTGCCCTTAGTATGTCTCCCTTATACTTCTTTGTTTGCTTCTATGTAAGCTTCATGAGCGTTGGCTTTAGAGTTTCTGGTTTTGCGTCTGTTTAAATCTGCTTTCTTGTTATTTTTCTGTCTTTTGTCTTTTTTGATGGTTTCTGTTGTTATCCATGCTCTGTGATGACGTAATATTTTTCCCTGTACCTCTCTCCTTGTCTCATTCCATATATTTTAGACTTTTAGCCAGTGAGCTTCCGAAGTTGCTACATCGTCCAGCTGTTGGAGTACTTGGTGTTTGTTGGATATTGCGATCGGAAATTAGTTTCAGATTTCTTAGATATCCTACATTAAACTGTTGTCTATAGCTATGTGCTGTTGTATATCTCTTGAGTTTTACTTTGTTTTGTCTAATAGAAGATGGTGATCTGATACCACATACGCTCCTCTCCATACCTTTATGTCATGTGATGACGAGAAAAAAACTTTTCGTTTATGCGTATGTGATCAATCGGATTCTCTGTTCTGTGGTCTGGTGATAACCATGTTGCTTTTTGTATTATTTTATGTGGAAAAATGATTCCTCCTATAGTCAGTTCATTTGAAATACAGATGTTTGTGAATAGTTCACCTTTTTCGTTCATTGCGCGTATTCCATGTTTTCCCATGATTTCTTCAAGACGTTGTTGTCTATTCCTCATTTTGCATTAAGGTCCTCCATCAAAATTGTGATGTCCTTTCTTCCCTTTTTAATCATGTTTTGAAATCTGGGGTAAAATATTTCTTTCACAGAACTTTCGTTGTCAATCGTTGATGCATAACCTTGGATAATGTTCACCTGAAGTTTTTTCCCAGCTGTTGTAGCGTAAGGTTTTTCTTGTATGATGATAGTGTTTGGAGAAGAAATAGAATTTTCTCCAGAATGTATGAAGTCCCAGTGTCAGAGAAGAGCACTGGTATCACAAGTGAGCTACGGCTGCGAATACTCTAAGCTAGACAATAGTTTAAGGCTTCAGAAATATACTTTGCCATCTTAGCTGTAGTAAGCCATGTGATGTTCTAATAAAATTAGAAAAAGTAACTCAACTTTGAACAGTTACAAATTTAAAAAGTCACTTGAGTACAATTTTATAATTTATTATGTCTCTTCTTCTTCTTCCGTCCTTAGCCACCGACCGTCAAAGCAGTCAGTGGCCATTACACCTAGTGGCGTCTTAGGGCAACAGCAGATAGGTTTTCTTTGCCATTATTTCCCATCACGCCTAATGGCGTCTTTAGGGCAACAGTTTATTATGTACATCTATCTAATTAGGTAATGAAGGTGAGTGTTGGACGATGGTGATTATGGTTATGTATGTACATCAAGTTGATAATATATTTATATATTTAAACTTAACCAAAACGTCCCCATGCGATCTTTAAATTATTTTACACCACAAATGTTCCCTCACTGTTGTTAATTATATTAGTCTGTCTCTTTTAATCTATTCCCTAATGTCTCATCATCTGACAGTTGAAAGTCTCACATTGGCCACTGGAATATTCACTAGGTTACCCAACTTTCAATCAGCACTTGTCCAGATATGGGTTGACACATAACACTGTATTCTGAAAGTCACTCTTCATTCTAATCCCAGCAATCAGGGAGAAAACAGGCTATGGAACACTTCAACCTCTAGGCTCCTGTTATGGTTAGGTAGCAGGATCGAAGGTCCACTCGACTTCAGGGTTTTTGAGATTTGACTATAGAACCTGGAACAAGGAATATCAAGTGGCTAGGCAATGTCATGGAGACCTATTACATCCTATTGTGTGTATGAGATGAGGGTGTCATCAGATGTCTGCATGTATGATAAATGATACATGGCTTTGTATGATTTCGATATAGGGAGATAGACTGGTGTCTACTGCAAAACACTGTCTCAAATATAATAATACATGAATAATCAAAGAAATATGAATATATGGACAGGATGCAACCTTTGCTTTTCTCACCTACATACCAAGTCAGTACTGGTCTTGCTGGTAGGTTATAGACCCAGACAAAACCAGAATAGTATGTTTAACCCTGACAAAAACTGTGGTGGTTATAATTTAGGTTTTCCAATCTTCAGCAATCATATCCACACAAACAATATGTCTGATACATTCACAACACACTAAAGTCTGAAATAAAATTGATATTAGTCATATAAATATATACAGTAAACCTACACACCCTCTAAGATCGATTCCTAGCTCTTATGAAGACTGTAATCTGTGAGGAATATCTGCCCTTCATGCAGTGTTAACTGACGTAGTCTAGACAGCACTCTACTTGTCTTCTGGCTGGGGTTTTAGGTGTGTAATTTTGAACTGAGCGTTTACGCCTTATATATTGTGAGCGCGGGCGTCTGAGGGAGCAGGTAGGGTTTGTCTCTTTTCAGCACTGAAAATCTCTCTCATATTGGCTATTATGTGCAACTGTCCCATCAATCGTTCCAATACACACTCAACCAAGTTTATCCAGCACGTATTCTTATATTTCCTTTATCTTCCCCTATTGGAAGCTTCCTTTTCATACACTTAAACCTACAATCGGGTGTGTCATGTATTTTCTCCGAATTTATAAAGTCTATCACTAGGTTAGACCTGGGATGTGAAAGTCAAATAAAACTGCAAATATTTTATTATATACATACTTCTTCCAACTTTCCTTTTGGATTTCCATTCCTGCATATCCCTTCTGTGAAAATCGTCAACCTTTTCATAATTCACTGATACATTGTCCTATTACAAAAGAAATCCTGTACCTACTTGCGACACTTTGCCTCGCCATTGTGAATTGTGCATTCCGGCTTCTTTCTGATAACATAGCCGACTGCGCAAGCGTGACCGTTACAATTTTTAGAATGCTTAGTTACTCTTAGTTCGGCAGGGATGTATCCTGTCCCCAGTGCTCTTTAATATTTATCTAGAACATATTATGCAGGAGGCTCTCTACGATTATAAATCAACCATATCGATTGGAGGCCGACCTCTGTGCAACCTACGTTTTGCTGATGATATTGATCTGATAGCTGGATCAGAATCAGAACTTCAAGACCTTACCTCTAGACTGGAGAAAGTAACAAGAACGTATGGGATGGAAATTAATATAGAAAAAAGCAAGATATTGGTGAATAGCCATAAGAAACATGTTCCGACCAATATTACGTTAAATGGGCAAACGTTAGAAGAAGTTAACACCTTTAAATATCTCGGGTCCACTATATGTAGTGATGGAAGATCAAGTAAAGAAATCAAGACAAGACTTGAGATGGCCTCAGCTGCCATGACAAAGTTGAATGTGATCTGGAAAAGTAACATCAGTTTTCCTGTGAAGATCAAATTATACAAATCACTTGTATTATCTATTCTCTTGTATGGGTGTGAGAGCTGGACACTCACTGCAGATACGGAGCGAAGGATTCAGGCTTTCGAGCATAAATGTTATAGAAGAATTTTGCGCATTTGCTATAAAGAGCACAAAACAAATGTCTATGTTAGAGAGAAGATAAACACCTATGCAGGCCACCAAGAACCACTTTTGTCAATAGTGAAACATCGAAAGCTTGCCTGGTTTGGGCATGTAACTCGTCATGACTCCCTTTCGAAAACGATCCTTCAGGGGACAGTCGAAGGTAAACGGAGAAGAGGAAGGCAGAGAAAATCCTGGGCTGATAACATCAAAGAATGGGCAGGACACGGTTTTTCCACACTTGTGCGCATTGCTGAGGATAGAGAGCAGTGGAGGACCCTGTCTGCTGATGCTTCCACCATGGCACCCCTACGACCCATGACGGGTTACGGGCTGAGATGAGATGAGTTACTCTGTGGTCTTTTTTTTTTGTTTACATGCATTTCAAGGCTCTTGTCACAATTTATTCTTTCCCTATTCGTTCTATCAGTCCATTAACTAAGCGTGTTTTTGCACACTTTGCTACAGCTGTTTTGAATAATTCTGTTATAAATCGGGGTCCCATAGCATCCCATTCTATAAGTGCTTTGTATGCTTCCCTAGACAGCATTAGAGACACCCCTTCACTGTTGTGGGTACCGGTACTTTCTTTCTCATTTACTGAGAACAAAACATTTCCACCGTGATTAACCTCCTCCTCTTTATCCTTTCAGTCTTGTCTTACAGAGTTCCAAGATATCAAGCTTGTAATGTCATTTCTGCTGCGACTTATGCAGTTTTCCGTTGTTCGTGTAAAGTACGAACACTCCAGGTGTCAAGCATTGAGATGTTGCAAGAATAAAAATGTTCTTTCACAACCCAGACTCCTTTCGGCTTTCTCTGAGCTGCTTCACAAGCCTCTTTTCCAGAAGACATTCTTGGATGGCTGAATTGACTTATTTTTAATAGTTTACCTGTCCATGTTGTTTTTTTACGTGCTTTTGTGGTTTAAAATTTTCATCAGAATGGAGTAACCGGAACCAATTCCATCCACTTTAGTCGTTATTTTACAGCTTTCACGGTAGGGTACAGTGTCACTATTCTTTGCTCTTCTTGCGAGCCCCGCGGACACACTGGTGTTTTCCATTGTACAGTGATTTTTTTTTCCTGACAGCAGCGATATTGACTACAATTTTTCCATAGCTCTTCTTTATACTTTTTCCCTTCTTTCTTTCGTGCATTTTGTATTTACAATAATAAAACCATTTTTCTGTTTCATACATATTATTTTATCTTCATCATCATCTTCATTATTTTGTTTACTATGTCTGTTCTTCGTAACTCACTTTATTTAAATTCTTTTCTTTATATTATCAGTTTTACAGAGACGCAAGAAAAAGGCCCTTGGTGGAAAAGAGTTGCATAGTAAGTCGAACTCAAATTTCTTTTTATTATTAATGTTCTCATTTGTTATGTTTTTCTAGCCACCTCCGAAGCAAAGTACATTAACAAGCTTTTCATTCTTACGCCCACCTTGTGTCCGTCAGACCATCTTATTAATAAAGAAAGAGGAAGAAAATAGTAAATAAATAATATGCACAAATGTAAGTTTCAGGCACTCGTGAGAAATGAAGAAGTAGAAAACAAGATAACAGAAAAAACAAAAGTAGTGATCGGCTTACCGGAGACTTGAACCCAGGACCTTCCGAATGGCTACACCGTCTAGCGACGGAAGCGAATCCCGACTGTCCTACCTGCGAAGTATGCACCACAAAAAAGTGCTTCGTGGACCGGGGTAATTTACGCGCGGTTTTCCCCACGTAACACTGGATATGGACCTAGGAACGATTCAGCTTAATTAATGACGTAACCACTTCTGAGGCCCTTCTATTATACAGAATAGGCCATAATACACAAGACGAAGCCCTTAATACTGTATGTAGTAAATGATAAACAATTTGAACAGTACAGGACATAGGTAGGTTTGTATTGTATAAACAAATAAAGAAGGGAAACCCAATGCCATTAAACAGTAAATAAATAATATACATGAAGGTATGTTTCGGGCACTTGGGAGAAATAAAGAAGTAGACAATTAGACAACAGGAAAGAGCAAATGTGATAATGCATTTAACTACAATAAGAAAAGTGATTCCTAAAATGTAGATGTAGCATTTTACTTGAATTTTTTTGCAGAGAATCTAAAATGGAAACATTTTCAGAAATTTTTAAACCGTTACTAGAACCGGGCAGAGCCGGGTACTTACAGTCAGTTTGTAACTAGTATATAAATAGAATGTGAAAAATCAAGCATGGCACCAGTAAAGAGACACAGTTTGCCATATTGAGTCAATGTTAGATGAACAAGTCTAGAAAATTAAATTTTTCCTCTGTCATATTCTTTTGCGTCTGTTTTTTTTTTAAAAATAAAGATAAATTTCTCTGACAGGTGTTTTTGTGACCATTAGGTTTCATTTAAATTTAAAAAATGTACTCAATGAAATACTTCAAACAGAAAAAAATAAAGAAAGAAACCTTCCATTTTAAATTGTTCAAATGCATTTAGCTGCTTTCGGTAGAAAATAGTAAAGTAATGTAAAAATGTATTGCGAAAATAGTATTAATTTTTTATTATTGTGTCCAGTTATTAAAATGTGTTACCACAATAATTAACTTTCAGTTCCAAGTGGAGCCCAGGACTTCATCAAAAACACTTCCAACCTTATTTTCTTGTGCCATCGGTTCAATGTCGTTCTATGTTTTTGTCATGTTTGTCAACAGTTCCCTTCCCAAAGCGTGTTTTTTTAATCTGCTGGTATTTCTTCTCTCTCCTAGACTTGACCAAGTAGTTTGTGTAATATCTCTATAGACGAGTCAATCTCTGCTTTGATAGCCTCTGATGGAATGCCATCTGGACCAGCTGCTTTTCTGTCTGATGGAAGCTTAATGTCTGTCTTTATTTCTCTATCTTTATCTTATCTTGGGGCTTTCAGAAAACACTGTCAACCTGTTGTCTCAATATACGTACTATCCAAACAGCGGGATTTAGACATGGTGAGGCTCTAAGCTATAGGAAGCTGCGGAGGCCCTATTTGACAATTGGTAACAGAAATTGTCACTGCAAAATATAAGCGGAAGTAGTTAGGCAATTGCTTTGAAATAAATCATATTTACGTTAAAAAATTCATTTATACAAATCATGTATGATGTACGGCGGTACTGTCATTATAAGTGGAAATTAACATTATAGACTAACTTCTACTATAACTATTTCTATAACTTATTGTGCTGCTAGGCCCCCTAACTTACTACACCTCTGTTAGAGAGGCCTCTTCAGACTGTAAGGCCCTAAGCTGTAACTTGTTTAACTTACGCCTAAATCCGGCCCCTATATGCAAAGCTAACGGGTTCTGCTCACATCTTGTTCCATTGGTATTTAGAAATTGTGATAGAGAATAATCTTCTAATATTCACCAGCATATATCTTATTCTCATTCTCCTTGTCAAAAGGTGCAGGTCAAGAGACAAATAGGTACCAACCATATGACTATCATAATAGAGGGATTAAGATGGTATGACAAAGTCTCAAATGTGGAACTGATGACAATAACCAGACAAGTGCTAGCGGAACAAGAGATGAGAAGAAGACGTTGGCAATGGATAGGACACACATTGAGGAAACCTGTTGATAGCATTACATGTCTTTGTTCTGGAATCCTCAGTGAAAGAGAAGCAGAGGTCGACAAAAAATGGAGAAGAGAACTGGATACAGAGGTGAAAATGATGAGGATAACATGGAAATAACTTGACCAGGAGGATTTGGCATGTGTTTGTTGAAAGCCTATGCTTCTTGGGGAGCTAAAGAGTATTGATTGATATGACCATCATCAAAATCTCTCTCACCTAAAACACGAAACAAGTTTTCTGTTTACCTGACCATCCCTGCTGAGAGAGTAGACAGGTGATGCAATATTGACCGACAGTCATGTTGGTAAAATTCTCGTGTACCAAACCTTGGCCGCATCGGATTAGCACGACGTACGCCCAGCATGTTTATTTTGCGCTGATATAGCGATTGGGATTCCCTAATTACTGTCGTGAAGAGTCACAGCCCAGATGGTTACACGAGGGTTAATGTTTGCACAAGGACGGGGAGATAAATTATCCGTTTGCGGACATATTACAGACATGCACCTGAAAGACGGAATGTTGTAATAGCTTCCGGACAGATGTGTTACAAGGACATTATTTATGATAATGTAGGAAGGTGTAGTGCAATCATTACCACGAATCGACGGATGTAACAACTCCTTATACGGAAAATGACCTTTTAAATAATAAGCGGAATTTTCCAATGAGGAAATTTTTTTAATAGACGCCATCAAACCACGCATGATTGTAACTATTGGCCGACATTCGAGATGTAAACATAACAACATTTCTTACCGGAGCCTGGTCTAATGGTAAACAAGAACGTGCGTGGGACGAAAGTTGCAATATAACCTGACACTTTAGTCAGTTGAAAGCACGGTAAAAATTCATCTCGTCAAGAAAACAACCAGACCTGCCAGAGGTAAGAATAGAATCAGAATTCATTTATCGGATCGGACTTGTTTGAACATCTTGAGGGCTTAAGAGCCCAGGAAAACTCTACCATTATTAACAAGGAAAACCGGAATCTGAGGAATCTGAAACACGGAGTCCAAGTGGGAACTTATTATAAAGTGGTTGGTTGTTCGTCCATCACGGGTGATGAAGACCACTCTGTTCATCCAATTATTTAAGAATATGTTAGGTTAGTCTATGGGTACGAAGGTGACTGAAGAGCCCGATGCGGGCCTGGAAAGATCTTGGACAGTGTGGGCAGGGAATGTTTGCTTCATGTGAAGGTTTTATTTCACGGTCCTTTCTAGCTTGTCTCCGCTGTTCCGCTGCTGCTCTTCTGGATGATTCGCATGCCGCTGCACCTTTACGAAGAGATGTGCGCCAAGCAGTTCGGTCTTGCGCAGCAGCTTCCCATGTGTCTGGGTTTATGTCATAGGTTTTCAATGACGTCTTTAACGTGTCTTTGAAGCGCTTCTTTTGGCCACCATGGGAGCGTTTACCCTTCTGCATCTCACCATAAAAGAGTATCTTTGGCAGTCGATGGTCTGGCATGCGGACTATATGACCTGCCCAGCGAATTTGTGACTGCATCAGAATAGTATCAATACTAGGGATACCAGCTCTGTCAAGAACGGCGGTATCCGGGATCTTGTCTTGCCATTTGATGTTCATTATCTTCCTGAGACAGACTGTATGGAAGTGGTTTAGCTTCTTTACGTGGCGCCTGTATACAGTCCATGTTTCACATGCATATAGCAGCACTGGAAGCACCGCAGCTCTGTACACCTTCAGCTTTGTCTGTAGACTAATGCCACTTCGATGCCAAACGTTGGTGTATAGTCTGCCAAATGTGCTGCTGGCTTTGGAGATCCTGGTGTTCACCTCATCATCAATGACAATGTTCTGGGATAGTGTGCTACCAAGGTATGTGAATCTGTTCACAACATTCAGTTTCTCACCATTAACCTTGATGACTGGCTCAGTATAAACTGTGCCAGGAGCTGGTTGGTACATGATTTCTGTTTTCTTCGTGTTGATGGTAAGCCCAAAGTTGGCGCAGGCTTCGGAGAATCTATCCACACTATGCTGCAGATCAGCCTCTGAGCCAGCATTGAGGGCACAATCATCAGCAAACAGAAGATCTCTGATGGTGTGTGATTTGACCTTGGTTTTTGCTTGAAGCCTCCTAAGGTTAAACAATTTTCCATCAATACGATAACTAATATCGATTCCTGTGTCCCCGTCTCTAAAAGCATCAGTCAGCATAGCAGAAAAAATGATACTGAACAGAGTCGGTGCAAGTACGCACCCTTGTTTAACTCCATTTGAGACAGGGAAAGGCTCTGATAGCTCACCGTTTTCCTGAACTCTAGCCTGCATTCCATCATGCAGTTGCTGCACTATTGTGATAAATTTCTTTGGGCAGCCGTATTTTGCCATGATCTTCCATAGACCCTCTCTACTGACCGTGTCGAACGTTTTTGTCAAGTCGATGAAAGCTGTGTACAGGTCACAGTGCTGTTCTTGGCATTTTTCTTGTAGCTGTCTTGCAGCGAACACCATATCTGTGGTTCCACGTTCTTTCCGGAATCCACACTGACTTTCAGGTAAAAGACCTTTGTCAAGATGAGCCGTAAGGCGATTCAAAAGGATTATGGCGAATATCTTCCCAGCGATTGATAAAAGAGAGATGCCTCGATGATTGTTGCAGTCTTGGCGATTACCTTTACGTTTATATAGATGTATAATTGAGGCATCTTTGAGATCGTGTGGGATGGTTTCACTCTGCCACATTTGCTGGAAGATCATATGAAGTTTCTCTATCAGAACTGCACCGCCATCTTTATAAACCTCAACAGGAATTGAATCGGAGCCAGGGGCCTTTCCACTAGACAGTTGACGAATCGCTTTTTTAGTTTCCTCCAGAGTTGGTACATCATCTAATGCTTCATTTATAGGAATTTGGGGCAGGCGGATGATGGCTTCGTCGTTAATAGATGATGGCTGGTTCAAGATATTATTAAAATGTTCAGCCCAGCGTTGGAGCATTTTTTCCTTGTCTGTAATTAGTGTTTTTCCATCTGCATTAAGGAGGGGAAATGATCCTGATGATGTTGGACCATAGACCGCTTTGAGTGCAAGGTAAAAGTTTTTCAAGTCATGGCTGTCAGCAAAGCCTTGGAGCTCATCTGCTTTATTACTCAGCCATGAATCCCGCATCTGGCGTAGTTTATGTTGGACGATTCTACGCATGTTGTTGAAAGCGTCTTTCTTGGATGTAGATTTTGGATCATTTAAATATGCTTTATGGAGATGGTGTTTCTCAGCCAACATCTGCTTTATATCATCTGAGTTCTCATCAAACCAGTCATTTTGTTTCTTGATGGAAGGACCCAGGACCTCTGTAGCAGTGTTGTAGATCTGCTCACTTAGGGCTGCCCAATTTGTTTCCACACTTTGGCCGTCTAGCGAGATAGATTTGAGACGGTCTTCTAAGGTGTCAGTAAATGACTGTTTGATTTTTGTCTTCTTTAGTTTGGTGACATCCAGCCTCTTTTGAGTTTTCTTCCCCTGAGGGCGCCTGGCTGGTTGGATACGAATTTTAAGTTTAGATACAATGAGGCGATGATCAGTCCAGCATTCGGCACCACACATGGACTTGGTCACCCGGACATCTTGCCTGTCCTTCTTCCTAACAATTACATAGTCAATTAGGTGCCAATGCTTTGAGCGAGGGTGCATCCAGGAGGTCCTGTTGCGGGTAGGAAGTCGAAAAATGGTGTTGGTGACAAGGAGGTCATGTTCTGCGCAAGTCTGGAGGAGACGAAGTCCATTACTGTTACAGCGACCCACGCCGTACCTACCAATAGTGCCATTCCAGGAGATGTTATCTGAGCCTACTCTTGCATTAAAGTCACCAAGAATGATGAGCTTATCTGCTTTAGGAACTGATGCAATGACTGCATGTAGTTCTTCGTAAAACTTATCCTTGACATCATCCTGGTTTGTCATAGTTGGTGCATAAGCGCTAATGATGGTGGCATGTTTTCTTCCATAGAACAGAGGGATCTTGACCGTCATGAGTCGGTCATTTATTCCCTTTGGGGCCCCCGCTAACTTGCTGACAATTGCTGTTTTGATTGCAAATCCAACCCCTGCTTCTCGTCTTTCTTCAGTTCCTCTTCCGCTCCAAAAGAATGTATAACCTGCACCCTTTTCGCAAAGTTGGCCCTCGCCTGCAAGTCGAGTTTCACTCAGTGCTGCTATGTCAATGTTGTACCTGGCCAGTTCTCTCCCAATCAGGGCAGTTCGTCTCTCAGGTCTGTTTGCGTTAAAGTCTTTGTCAAGTAAAGTGCGCACATTCCATGCGCCTAGAATGAGGGGGAAAAATCTGTCCTTTCTTTTTCTTATATGTCGACCGCCGAAGTAGGGTACCCACCAACCGCGGTAAGCTGGTTAGGTAATGGTGAAGCAGGCAATGTTTAGGGCACCTTTTCTAGCCCCTTCCTCATGCCATGGAGGTGAGCAGTGCTTTCCTAAAGAGGGCTGCTCAGACACTCAGGGGGCTGCCGAATCCCACTGCTGCTCCGATCAGTGGAAGACGACCATATGGCCTGAGCCGCCTGTGTGTAGGTCTGCGACTACGACTGCCAGCGTACCCACGCCTGCCGCTTCGCCGCTCGCCCATCGCCACAGGACTTGTTGTGAGTGGATGGATGAATGGATGAATGGATGAAAGAGTGACTTGCGCGGTGATTTGGATTAAAGTGAGGAAGAGTTGCGCAATTCGTCGACCTCACTCTCTCGCCTGGGTCCATCTCAATCCAGTGGCAAGACAAGTCAAGACGACTGGAGATGAAGTCAGGTGCAGTGGATGACCAGGGCTTTCTACGTGCCTCGCCGTGCTCCTTACGCTCCACAGCGCGTTGCTGGTAATCGCCGTCATGCCCGTTGAACCAACAGGTGGTTTCTTCCGCGCAGTCTATCGAATCCAGTCTTCGCATGCATGGGTAGGCAGACCCTAACTCACCGAAGGTTTATAACCATTCGGCTACCCTCACCTAGTTTAGCCGGCCTGTCAAAGCCGTTGTCCGGGGGTGGCCGCTGTCGCATGCTGACAGCTACGAGGAGCCACAGGTGAGAGCTGGATGCCAGGTTTGGACCAAAGGTGGCTGAGCTGCCCTGAAAAGGGCATGACAGCTCCTTCACCAGAGGTACTACCAATACCTGACTTCCCAACACCCCCTATTTATTATAAAGTAACAACACCCCAGAACACGTTTAAGAGGCATCTTCAACAAGTTGCCTTAATTATTTCTCTGAGCCAGAAGTGAGTCAGTGATCTAAAAAACATTATGGGATAAGTTGTAAATTTATAATTCTATATTTTGCCTTATTAACACGTGAAATAATATGTATATATTGACATGTGAATATTAATATGTGAAAATTGCTAAGTTGATGTCTAAGTCATTTGAGGCTGGCAACCTCAGCATATAGAATGATGATTTCGTGAACCACCACTGCAAGGGCTGGTGACGGCTTTATGCGAACGTCTTATAGAGAACTAAAGGCAGAGGTAGTCCTAATTTCCTTATGGAGCAGGGAGGGAATGATTAGAGAATAATGTATATACTTATTATATTATTAAAATTTTAAACCAGTGTAGATGTAAATGTAAACATTTTCACTCTAAAAGTAATGAAAATTTTCAACCTTTTCAACCAATGTAAAGTTAAACATAAATCTATTCAATTTAAATGTAAAGAAAGTTGTCGCTCAATGGGATTAATATTAATTCTCATCGAGAGTAAAGTTCTGAGATAGATGGGAAGGCGCAATAGGAAGAGGGGGAAACATAAGTATGTGTCGGGAAACTCAATACTCAGAGCGTATTTGTTTCTCTTCTTTTGTGACACTAGTCGGTGGTACCAACTGTGTGTACTATCTATAGAACAAATGAGGGTATAAGTGGCCTGAAGTCGCCGCTAGCCACCATCATCAGACGGGTCTTAGAGCCATGAGACCAGCTTGATAGTTACTCCCTGACACTTCATAGAACGTGCTACAACCTTCACACTTGACCAGTGACGAGTGTGATCTAGTCATTTATCTGCAAAGACTCAAAAATCAGCTGGAGCAGAACCTCATTGGCAGCTAAGTAGGAACATAAAAGCTGCCAAGTGAACTCTTAACAAATGCTCCATAACATCATTCGATGATGAGTATTGTTTGTTAAAGAATTATTCATGTTTTTTTTAAACTGTTAACTATAATTGATTATTAAATTTGTTACTTGTATAAAGACAAATCTAAAGTTGATTTAATCATTTTCAATGTACTACATCCGTATGTCTTAGACAATTTCTTAAATACACTTAACCAGAGCTATACAATAATACTAAGAGGAATTTCGCTGAATTAACTCAGCTGGGGGCTTGAACGAGCTAAACGATTATAAGAAAACCCTATCCTTCACACAAGTTGACGGCAGATACAAGAGTTAACATTTGCTAAGCCTCATGCAGCATTTTTCTCGCTTTTCTGAATATCTTGTGATAGCTACCTTGAGGTAGAAGCATCATTATCCTTCTACCTACAGCTCTACCAAGAGTAATCGTGTGCGAAGGTAGACACCTTTGAAGACCCACATTAGTTACTCTTGAGTTTTGGCCACTGATGAACCACTACTGCAGAGCTAAGGAGAGGCATTCCGTAACAATTATGCTAAGTAACCTGAAGCTTAGGAGCCCAGAGCTCTTAGGGGCCCATGCATAAGTTAAAACAATTATGCTAAGGGGTTTGAACAAGTGTTAAAATTATTGCTTATTAGCTGGAGGCGGGCCCAAACACCAAAAAGCATAGAGGCCCTTCTTGGCTTAATCCGGCGCTGATTCGGACTGAAAGATCTTGAGGGAGAGAGTTGATTTTGAGAAGGGGCAGTTGTGTGTTATTGATAACGGCACTTTTGGGAATACAAACCGTTAGAATAAATGTGGATCCAATGCTATTGCGGTGTAGGAGCTTGTCACAGAGTGGCTTAATTAGAGTCTGGCTGAGTACAGAGACAAGACAGCAGTTTTGAGGAAAGTCTGAGAAGATAGATTAAGATGAGAAGTACAGTGAATGTGAAAGGATGAGACTTATAGCTTCAAGGGTGAGAACCTAGATTGACTCTCCCTCGCCACTTGTGACTTATTTACTAGCTACTGTCTCACCACCTCTGACTACCAGAAAAGAGATAAGGTTACACTAAGTTATCCACAGACACCACTATACAGTCAAAGCAAATAGTACAGTTTAGTGAAAGATAAATTGATCCAGTGTACATTTTATAGTTTATTAAACAACAAATCAATACCACAGCAAACAACAATAACGTGCGAGTTCGCACAACCTGGAAACAAAAAAGAACAAATCAAGTGAGAGACAAAATATAAATTACCACGCTCTCTTTCACACCTGCACGAAAACAACTAAGGATAAAGACATATACTTGGCGGGGGTCTCTAAGTAAAAGCCAACACTCCTGACTACACTATTGTTACTAACTAAACACACTGTCCCGCTGAAGACATATAAACTAAATGACTACAATGTCTCAAAGGCGCTCTAGGCTGTCCTGCACACCTAACTAATACACCACAAAGAAATGCTACGCTAATGGATTCTGCAGCACTACCTCAGAGGCTGTCCTCTAAGTATTTCTATCTAACCCTACTGTTCCTGAGGAAACCGCTAAACTCCTCTCTCTCTCCTCTGTTTCTGTTCAGTGCCTTTCTGATGCTATCATCTCTTCGTCTGAGGCTCCGATGAGTTGCTTTTCGTCACGCACCTCCTCCCGTTAGCATTTAGAAAGGCATGATCTCCCTCTCTCCTTTCCAAAATACTGATGAAGGGCCCCTTGGTAAATATATATATTTATTTGCCCAAGGCTGTAGATTTTATCACTGCTGATGACACTCAATTCTTCAAACCGACGAGTTAACCCTACTGCATTATTGTGGCAGTATGTAAACAACACCAGGCAACGTAGTCTGTTTTGGTATTGGGCCTTTACGAGCTAAAAGCTCCGATATAGAGGCAAGTCCCCGTGGAGGTATATGTTTCCTTACGTCAAGAGAACTTCTAATTCCTCTCAGTGTTGCAGACGTAACTGGGCGCCAGGTACAAAGCGCGTACCCAGTTTTCTTCAATTACTGTGATGTCCCGTGCCTCCCTCTCCCGAGAAGGCAAAGTCCGTTGTAGTCTTAGGTTTATCTACAACCTCCCCGCCGTGAATCGCTGTAAAACAAAATAAAAACATCTATACAACAATTCAAAATTACCTAATACATAACACATTAACACCCAAGATTCATCTACACCCTGGTGTCCCCTAAATAAATAAATCTACCCTACACCCACACATGCAAAATACCCTCAAAACACTCCGTGACAATCAGTTACATTACCTATACTGGGAAGCGAACCCGGTACCTTCAGAGACTGGCATATATAAGAACATCAATAGAAGCGCTTCAATTCTGTTCCTCACTTTTGTCTGTTTTTTCGTTTCTCTTTATAGCAAAATCAAGGACTATCCCGCTTGAAGATTATTGTTGGTGTATATGTATTTTTCTGTGCAATAATGTGGATCTCAAAATAGACTGGGTTTTCTCTGTCTATGACGCTAACGATGATGGTGAGATTACTAAAATGGAATTGTATATACTTCTGAAGGTGAGAGAGAGAGATAGATAGATAGATAGATAGATAGATAGATAGATAGATAGATAGATAGATAGATAGATAGATAGATAGATAGATAGATAGATAGATAGATAGATAGATAGATAGATAGATAGATAGATAGATAGATAGATAGATAGATAGGTAGGTAGATAGGTAGATAGGTAGGTAGGCAGACAGACAGACAGGCAGACAGACAGACAGGCAGACAGACAGGCGGACAGACAGACAGACAGACGGACAGACAGACGGATAGACAGACAGACAGATAGATAGATAGATAGATAAATAGATAGATAGATAGATAGATAGATAGATTAGATAGATAGATTAGATAGATAGATTAGATAGATAGATAGATAGATAGATAGATAGATAGATAGATAGATAGATAGATAGATAGATAGATAGATAGATAGATAGATAGATAGATAGATAGATCTGTATTCTTCACACTGATGCGATACCCAACCTATCTAGGCAAGCATTCTCCACACTGGTGAACTACTAAATCGTTACCTACTAATATATTGTCCACACTGATTGCAAGAATAAATCATTATCTATCCAAGTATTCTCCACTGTAAATGTTGCCAGCCAAGTATTTTTTACACATGTCTGTCTGTACTAAACCTATCTAGTCATGTATTCTCCACACTAATAAAATACTACATCTTTATCTAGCCATGTATTCTCCACACTAATAAAATACTACGTATTTATGTAGCCATGTATTCTCCACAATCATAAAATACTACATCTTTATCTAGCCACGTATTCTCCACACTAATAAAATACTACATATTTATCTAGCAATGTATTCTCCACACTGATAAAATACTACATCTTTATTTAACCATCTTTCTCCACAATGATGAAATGCTACATCTTTGTCTAGCCATGTGTTCTCCACACTGATAAAATACTACATCTTTATCTAGCCATGTGTTCTCCACACTAATAAAATACTACGTATTTATGTAGCCATGTATTCTCCACAATCATAAAATACTACATCTTTATCTAGCCACGTATTCTCCACACTAATAAAATACTACATATTTATCTAGCCATGTATTCTCCACACTGATAAAATACTAGATCTTTATCTAGCCAAGTATTCTCCACACTAATGAAATACTACATCTTTATCTAACCATGCATTCTCCATAATGATGAAACGCTACATCTTTATCTAGCCATGTATTCTCGACTCTGATGATATTGAAACTGAGGACGCTATCAAAGATCTTATAGACATAGTTATGACAGTAGTTGATATGAACAGGAATGGTGCTATTGACTTGGAAGAATTCAGGTATAGTTCTCTTATTGTTTTCGTATGGCATCCTCATCATAATCATCAACATCACAATGATGACAAGATCACTAATGTGAAAACTAACGACAAGATCACTAATGTGAAACTGATGACATGATCACTAATGTGGAACTGATAACAAGATCACTAATGAAGAACTGATGACAAGATCACTAATGTGGAATTGATGACAGGATCACTAATGTGGAACTGAAAGACCTTGTGCTGATGGCATGGGGCATGAAGACTTGACATACGTTTGTTGCTGGTGGCATGGGGCATGAAGACTTGACATACGTTTGTTGCTGGTGGCACGGGTCATGAAGGCTTCACATACGTTTGTTGCTGGTGGCATGGGGCATGAAGACGTGACATACGTTTGTTGCTGGTGGCATGGGGCATGAAGACTTGACATACGTTTGTTCCTGATGGCACGGGGCATGAAGACGTGACATACGTTTGTTGCTAGTGGCATGGGGCATTTAGACTTGACATACGTTTGTTGCTGGTGGCACGGGCCATGAAGACTTGACATATGTTTGTTGCTGGTGGCATAGGGCATGAAGACCTGACATACGTTTGTTGCTGGTGGCACGGGGCATGAAGACTTGACATACGTTTGTTGCTGGTGGCATGGGGCATGAAGACTTGACATACGTTTGTTGCTGGTGGCACGGGCATGAAGACTTGACATGTTTGTTGCTGATGGCACGGGGCATGAAGACGTGACATACGTTTGTTGCTGGTGGCACGGGGCATGAAGACTTGACATACGTTTGTTGCTGGTGGCACGGGGCATGAAGACTTGTCATACGTTTGTTGCTGGTGGCACGGGGCATGAAGACTTGACATACGTTTGTTCCTGGTGGCACGGGGCATGAAGACTTGACATACGTTTGTTGCTGGTGGCATTGGGCATGAAGACATGACATACGTTTGTTGCTGGTGGCACGGGCATTGAAGACGTGACATACGTTTGTTGCTGGTGGCATGGGGCATGAAGACGTGACATACGTTTGTTGCTGGTGGCATGGGGCATGAAGACGTGACATACGTTTTTTGCTGGTGGCAAGGGGCATGAAGACGTGACATATGTTTATTGCTGGTGGCACGGGGCATGAAGACTTGACATACGTTTGTTGCTGGTAGCATGGGGCATGAAGACGTGACATACGTTTGTTGCTGGTGGCACGGGGCATGAAGACTTGACATACGTTTGTTGCTGGTGGCACAGGCCTTGAAGACTTGACATGCGTTTGTTGCTGGTGGCACGGGGCATGAAGACTTGACATACGTTTGTTACTGGTGGCACGGGGCATGAAGACGTGACATACGTTTGTTGCTCGTGGCATGGGGCATGAAGACTTGACATACGTTTGTTGCTGGTGGCATGGGGCATGAAGACTTGACATACGTTTATTGTAGGCCCATGCTCCTTGGGGAGCTGAGGGGCAATGATGATTATGATGATGACTAAGAAATCCTTCTTTCGATTAATCAATCAAACCTTTTAGCTCCCCTAAGAGAATAGGCCTTCAATAAACGTATGCCAAGTCCTCCTGTCGCATGCCACCAGCAACAAACGTATGCCAAGTCCTCCTGTCGAATGCCACCAGCAACAAACTTATGCCAAGCCCTCCTGTCGCATGCCACCAGCAACAAACTTATGCCAAGCCCTCCTGACGCATGCCACCAGCAAAAAACGTATGCCAAGCCCTTCTGTTGCATGCCACCAGCAACAAACGTATGTCAAGTCTTCCTGTCGCATGCCACCAGCAACAAACGTATGCCAAGTCCTCCTGTTGCATGCCACCAGCAACAAACGTATGTCAAGTCCTCCTGTCGCATGCCACCAGCAACAAACGTATGTCAAGCCCTCCTGTCGCATGCCACCAGCAACAAACGTATGCCAAGCCCTCCTGTTGCATGCCACCAGCAACAAACGTTTGCCAAGTCCTCCTGTTGCATGTCACCAACTCAAGGTTTTATTCATTCCTTTTATTGCTGTCTCCAGTTCTCTTCACCACGTGTTTATCGGTCTGCGTCTACTTCTCATATGCTAAAGATTCCTAAAAAAAAACACTGCCTTGTAATGCTAACAACAAGTTTCCTTAGAGTGTGACCACTCTTTTATCAGCGTCCTCGTCTCATCTTTTGAGTCCCAGGTTGTAAATTTTAAAATCCAATATTTCTGCTGCAACCTGTGCATATTCTACCTCTTGTTTCAGTGCACAAATGTTTTAGACGACTTCCATATCTGGAAATTGTCCTTAGAAGAAAAAAAAAAGTTGAGTCAGCTATCCAGACTCCTTTCGTCTTTCTCTGTGTTGCGTCACATGCATACTTACTAGAGGACCTCTCTTTACCTGTTGTACCGACAGATCAATATCTATTTTTGCCTGTTGTACCGACCAGGCCGACATTTGTCTTAGTCTCTGTCTGTTGTACCAACACGATCTATATTTGTTTTAGTCTCTTTGTCTATTGTACCGATCAGATCTATATTTGTTTTAGTCTCTTTGTCTGTTGTACCAATCAGATTTATATTTGTTTTACTCTCTTTGCCTGTTGTACCGACCACATTTATATTTGTTTTACACTCTTTTTGTCTGTTACAGAGAGAAGATCTATATTTTATTTAGTCTCTTTGTCTGTTGTACCAACCAGATCTATATTTGTTTTAGTCTTTTTGTCTGTTGTATCAACAAGACCTATATTTGTTTTCGTCTTTTTGCCTGTTGTATTAACCAGATCTATATGTTTAGTGTCTCTTTGTCTGTTGTATCGGCAACGTATGTTTACATACAGTCTCCGCTAAGTGGAGCATTATGTCGATTACAGCTGCCACGTATTTTATAGTCCAGTTAATACTTGCCATATATATTTTTTGTCCATTTCGTTTGCCATATTTGTCATTATCGACTACAACTGTCATAAATTGTATTGTCGATAACAGCTATCACTTTTTGTTATCGATTACAGCTGTCACGTATTTCATTATATATTAGAACTTGCACATATTTATTTATCGATTACAGCTGATATATATTTCATTATAGCTTCCATATGTACACATTTTATTATCAATTAAAACTGTCATGTATTTCATTATCGATTACAACGGCTACATATTTGTATGCCGATTACAATTGCCACATATTTCATTATCGATTACAACTGTCACATATTTCACTGACGGTTACAAGTGGTGCATATTTCACTGTCGTATAAAAATGTCTTGTTGTCGATTACAGCTGCCACATACGTTACTGTCGAATAAACTTCCTTACTTACTTGTTTGGTCGTTCCTCTTCTACCCTGGGGTGTAGAGGTTTGCCAGAGAGAGCGCCATACTTTCCTATTGGCTGTCTTCTCCCTGGCCTGGTTCCAATCTAGTCCTGTTCTTCAGAGATTGTCTAATATTGTCCTTCCAGCGGACTCTGGGTGGTCCTGGATCCCTGGCTGTTAGTTCATCATACTTGTTGTGGTAGCCGATCTTATCCCATTCTTCAGACATGGCCAGACCATCGTAGTTGGGACTGTTCTATTTGGGTCTGCAGGGGCTGGGTTTTGAGGCCTTGCCGAATCGTCTGGTGGCAGACCATGTCTCTTCATATTACTTCAACCAACTTTCTCACATACCTCATTTCTGAGATTTGGAGCTGGCTTTTGTGGGTTGTAGTCATTGCCCATGACTTGCATCCATATGTCAAGACAAGAACATAGGTTGAGCGGTATACAGCCATCTTCGTCTTCTTGCCAACTTCTCTTTTACTGAGGAGTCCTCGATTTGTGGCCTGAAGAAGTCTCTCAGCTGCTGCTCTTTGGGTAGCGAACTCTACTAAGATGCCTCCTTTGAAGTCTATGACAGCGCCAAGGTATTTAAAGAGGTAGACCTGCTCCAGGACCTGGTCTCCCAGCATAATCTGATGCTTTGGTCCTCTCGTGATATCACTTTGGTTTCTGTTTCAGAGTATCGAATAAAACTGCCATATATTTCACTGTTGATATACATGTCTGGGAGCCGCGCTGGTGTAATGGCTTCGGCGTTGTACTGGCGACCAGGTGTTCATGGTTCAAACCTAGGCGTCAGCGTTTGAAGAAATGTTTACGGCCGGAAATTTGACTGAATGGCCTGAACGGCTCCTGTGATAAACCCTTTGTGGATGGGAAGGAGCGAAGCTCCTGACCGGGTTGGAAGGAAAGTCCTCAGGTTCCCCAGCCTCGCAATGACATGTCATTGGGCCGAAGGGCTGAAAGCCCAAGTGCCGCTGGTTAAGGGAAAAAATATATATATATAAATGTCTTGTTGTCACTTACAGCTGCCAAATATGTCCCTGTCGATTACAGCTGCCACATGTCACAGTCGATTACAACTGTCACATATTTCACTGTCGATATATAATATATTGTTGTCGATTACAGCTGCCAAATATGTCCTTGTCGATTACAACTGTCACATATTTCACTCTCGATATATAATGTTTTGTTGTCGATTACAGCTGCCACATGTCACTGTCGATTACAACTGTCACATATTTCACTGTCGATATATAATGTCTTGTTGTCGATTACAGCTACCACATATGTCACTGTCGATTACAACTGTCACATATTTCACTGTCGATTAAAACCATCAAATAGTCGATTACAATCGCCACATATTTCATGATCGTTTACAGTTGTCGCTAAACATTTCATTGTTGAAGACAAATGCCAACACATGAAATGCTCATTCTTTTGTCATCAGGGCCTTGGTTAAAAAAAACGTTCTTTACATCGACTTACTGGGCCAGTGCCTGCCTCAAGAGCAAGCTGTCAAAATGTGCGTAACATTATTTCTTACTTTTGTTGCTGTTTTGAAAATGGATGTGCCTGATTGCTGATGTAACACTGTTGTGGGTGTGTAGGACAGGTGGATGTGTCGGTTTAGTGAATGTGCCGGACTAGTGAGTGTTCCGTTGTGGTGTGCGCCAGAAAGTGAGTATGTCGGTTTAGTCGGTGTGCTGGACTAGCCGGTGTGTCGGTTTAATAGGTGTGCCGGATTAGTGGGTGTGCAGCTTTAGTGAGTTTGTCGGACTGGTGGATATACTGGTTTAGTGGTTGTGCTGGACTTGTGAGTGAGCCAGTTTAGTGGGTGTGTCGGACTTGTGAGTGAGCCAGTTTAGTGGGTGTGTCGGACTTGTGAGTGAGCCAGTTTAGTGGGTGTGCCGGACTTCTGGGAGTACTTGTTCAATCGGTGTGCCGGACGTCTGGGTGCACCGGTTTAGTTGGCGTGCCGTACTTATAGGTGTACCGATGTAATGAGTGTGCCGAACTAGTGGGTGTGCCGGTTTAGTGTATATCCCAGACTAGCCGATTTACCGGTTTACCGGTAAGTGTGCCGGTCTAGCTGGTGGTACTGGTAAGTCGAGAGAAGCACTTGGGGTTAATTAAATGAAAATTTACCGAGAATGAATCAACATGATTGAAACGTATACGTAATATAAGAAAAGGCAATTAACTAAATTAAATTACGGAGAAAAGGCAATTAACTAAGACATAATGAAAGAGATTACAGGCTAGCGCAAACATGTGACATAAGTAGGCAATAAATAGTATTTAAAACAATACTATAGGAAAATGAAGAATATAGGACAGGAGGCCAGTAAGCTATATAAATACAAAGATATAGAGAGGAAAGAAATGGAATAGGAAGAAAGCAAGGCCAAAGAAGACAGAGGAAATGACAATAAAGCTTTAAGGAGCAGAGAGGCCAGCAAAGAAATGAAGAAATTGACTAACAGGAAAATTGAATGAATGCTTGTAGCCACAGACTCTAGAGCGCAAGAAGGCAATGCATTGACTATTTATTAACTGATTCTTCTCATGTCCTGATATGCGCATCTTTGATTGGTAAACACATTACTTCCTTTGATGAAATTCACGCACCTTACCCTCGTCGGTTAGACTGATTTAAAAAAAAAGTAGAATAATATGTAGATCATCAATGTACACAGACTGAAAGACTGCAAGGGAAAACCACCGTCTCACTGTACCTGTATAATTACGGATCACAGCAACGTCTATAGAAGGTATAGAACGGCGTGAATGGAAGTCCCAAATGAAGCACTTTATCCAGTAGGAAACATCATGTGCTTCCGGTGTTGCTCAAAAGGGTTTCAGTCTGTTGTAAACAATATGAAAATTAAAGTATAAACAGTACTATTGTCAGATTGTTGTGAAGAGGCGTGATAGCCTACATCAGCCGTATCGGCATTTGAAGAAGTAGGAGTATTCTCAAAATATATTTCTTCTGTTTCATACTGTGCTCAAACTCTCAGACAGATTGGCAAAGGAAGGTGGAAATCTACCTCAGCCATATAAGCGTAACTTTCGAGGAGGCAAAGAGTTTTATCAGAATCAAATACAAAAACAAATGGGATATAGAGCATCCAGGTCACACACAAAATGATGCATACTACCAGCTCAACAGAAGAGAACAAGTGATAATCTTCAGACTCCACACTGGTCACAACAGATTGAGACACCATCTATTCAGCAAGCTAAAGATAGGAACTACCGATGAGTGTAACTGTGGCACTGATAAAATGACTGCTGAACATCTGCTTCAAAGTTGCCCAACATAACCGGAACAGAGACAGTGCATATGGCCGACACCAGTACCATTCGTGGAAAAGCTCTCCGGAGATGCAAATAGCCTCAAACTGGCTACTGCTTTCTTTGAAAACATTCAAGTGGATGTCTGAGAGTGTACGAAGAAGAAGAAGAAATAACTCTCAGAGTCATTCAACCTGTCTGTCATGATTGATTGTTTAAAAGTGTGCTGTTTTATTTTAACTGAATGTGGTAAATTTTTACTTTACCTATTCTTGAAGGACGTAGTACCTTCTGTATCAAGTCGTAACCTCCAAGTAAAAAAACCATGGTGATATCACGAGAGGAAAAAAGCCATTAGATTATACCATCACCAACCAAGAACTGCTTACTCGGAGTAACCAAGAGGACATGCACATCATCATAGCTGGCAGACGCTGGAGTTGGGTTGGCCACTGTCGCGAATTGACAGTAAATTTGAATTTTTCACTCCGTCCCAGCCCCTCTCCTGGCCTTACTATTTAAATTTTTCTATTTTTACCGGCTACCCTGAACTTTAGTTTTTTTTTAATTCTTCTATCCCGGCCGTAATCTTATTAATTTTTTTCCGCTCAGAAACCCCCCCCCCCCCCCCCCCCCCCCCCAAAGGCGTGTCTGGCATTTGATTTCGTTTCTGGCCCTCATTATAAATTCATTGCTTGGTCCTCAGTAGCCAGCGCTCGCCAGAATACGATAACATTGCATAAGACACACCTGCGTGCATGTTTGTAGGACGCCAGTCCCAGGGAATGTCCTCATACTTGATAGTGTTTTGACCACTCTAGCCGATGCACGGGCGGCAACCATGATAAGGGTCTGTTGTAGTTGAGCGGCGCAGAGAGTCAACCCTTTGAAAGCTGGGTAACGTTAAGAATTACAGGGAATTTTGGTGTCTCTGATGTAGATGCTAGACTAATGTTTATGTTACTCGGGGTTACGCTAGAAGGCGGAGCAACCCGAACACCTGCGCAAAGCACGCGAACGCAGATGGCTACGACAGAGTCCCTTTCTGGACTCTATAGCCTGATAGATTTTAACTGTCTTTACGCTCGTTAACAAAACTGGACCCGAAGTGAATCCGAATGAGGCACATGCAATTGTAAGCATAAGATTCGACCGTGTCGAAAAACATATTGGTATCTCGGGGTGAGTTGACATTTGTCATATCATATATGCTTAGCTATTAGTGTACATATACCCGATAGCAGTGACTTACAGGTTTTTTTCTGTGACAACTCCTCACTAATTTACTCAGTGCCAATGTAGCGCAGTCAACAAACTAAGCTGAGGCTTAATCTGTTTAGAGCGTCATTGTTTTGTTAGTGTTTACAATGGGTTAATGGTAAGCTTAAGCTGACATTACTTTAAGAGAACTACAGTTGTGTAAATTATTCATGTAAATCTGACTAGTGACGTGTGTTCGCTATAACGACTGAATTGTGGGAGGTAGTCATTTATTTTTTGGGAGCAACTTCTTATGGCAAGGGGTGGAACCATGGTATGGCTATTGTGTAGTTTAGATATAACTTACCAGGCAGTCTAGAAACTATCCACCAACCAGTGAAAGAATTATGTCCTATGTAAAGTCACAATGTATCATAATAACAAACATTGCACTCGTATGTATTCCATTTTGGGAGGTTATTACTTTTTCCTTGTGTGTATCGACCCCATGGGGCGCATACAGTTTAATTGTGTAATGTATCTAGTGCTTATATTTTCTGTAAATTCACGTAATACTTACTTACTTAGTCGTTCCCCTTCTACCGTGAGGTGTAGAGGTTTGGAAGAGAGAGTGCTAAACCATCTTATCGGCTGTCTTTCTCCTAGCCTGGTTCCATTCTAGTCCTCGGTCCTTCATAGATTGTCTAATGTTGTCCTCCCAGCGGACTCTGGGTCGTCCTGGGGGTCTGGATCCCTGGCTCTTTGTGTCTTTGTTGGTAGCCGATCTAATTCACGTAATGATGTAAACTAAATAGTACATCCTCTCAACGGGGAATACATGGTTGGACCTCCCATATGTTGAGTTGGAAGAGGACATTAAGTCGATTTTTTTTTCTGTCAGAGCAAATGCTCGGATGTACATGTATATACAAAATATATTAGCCTATGCGGGATGCATGTTGAGAATTGATATTGTGGCATTAACAGAAGGGCAACATGTGGAAATGGACAGCGCAAAGACTTGCCTAGCAATAATAAAACAAATACTGTAGTATAACATTAAAATTAGAATTTTATTTTGCTTGGGGTAATGTGAGTATGTTTGGTCTTAGTTTCAGGTACCCCCACTGCTAAAAACAGCTGACTACAAACACAAGCTGAGGGAACGCACATATTCTCCCTCCTGTCTAACGGTTTTCAGCAAGACGAGTGTTAAATTGCCTGGCAACTATACCCACTCCGCATAACCCCGTTAAACGGGTGGAAAACTACTCGAATATAGATTCCTTTGCAGTGTAGAACCTGCGACCGCAGCCTGACGTGACGTTTTGTGCAGTAGTTATTTCCTACTCGCCTATTTAGAGACGGGGACACAGGAATCGACATTAGTTATCGTATTGATGGAAAATTGTTTAACCTTAGGAGGCTTCAAGCAAAAACCAAGGTCAAATCACACACCATCAGGGATCTTCTGTTTGCTGATGATTGTGCCCTCAATTCCTTCTCAGAGGCTGATCTGCAGCATAGTGTGGATAGATTCTCCGAAGCCTGCGCCAACTTTGGGCTTACCATCAACACGAAGAAAACAGAAATCATGTACCAACCAGCTCCTGGCACAGTTTATACTGAGCCAGTCATCAAGGTTAATGGTGAGAAACTGAATGTTGTGAACAGATTCACATACCTTGGTAGCACACTATCCCAGAACATTGTCATTGATGATGAGGTGAACACCAGGATCTCCAAAGCCAGCAGCACATTTGGCAGACTATACACCAACGTTTGGCATCGAAGTGGCATTAGTCTACAGACAAAGCTGAAGGTATACAGAGCTGCGGTGCTTCCAGTGCTGCTATATGCATGTGAAACATGGACTGTATACAGGCGCCACGTAAAGAAGCTAAACCACTTCCATACAGTCTGTCTCAGGAAGATAATGAACATCAAATGGCAAGACAAGATCCCGGATACCGCCGTTCTTGACAGAGCTGGTATCCCTAGTATTGATACTATTCTGATGCAGTCACAAATTCGCTGGGCAGGTCATGTAGTCCGCATGCCAGACCATCGACTGCCAAAGATACTCTTTTATGGTGAGATGCAGAAGGGTAAACGCTCCCATGGTGGCCAAAAGAAGCGCTTCAAAGACACGTTAAAGACGTCATTGAAAACCTTTGACATAAACCCAGACACATGGGAAGCTGCTGCGCAAGACCGAACTGCTTGGCGCACATCTCTTCGTAAAGGTGCAGCAGCATGCGAATCATCCAGAAGAGCAGCAGCAGAACAGCGGAGACAAGCTAGAAAGGACCGTGAAATAAAACCTTCACATGAAGCAAACATTCCCTGCCCACACTGTCCAAGATCTTTCCTGGCCCGCATCGGGCTCTTCAGTCACCTTCGTACCCATAGACTAACCTAACATATTCTTAAATAATTGGATGAACAGAGTGGTCTTCATCACCCGTGATGGACGAACAGCCATTTAGTACAAGTCAGAGCTTAGTGGCTTAATTGAAATCATCTTCATTCATTCATAACCCTCCACTCCCAAAGGAGCATAGGCCTTCAACAAACACATGCCAAGTCCTCCTGTCCCGTGCCATCATCTCAAGTTCTTTCCATGTTCTCCTCATCATTTTCACCTCTGTTTCCAACTCTCTTCTCCATGTACTTCTTGGTCTTCCTCTGCCTCTCTTGCCCTGGGGGTTCCAGAACAAGGACTGCCTTGTAATGCTATCAACAGGTTTCCTCAGTGTGTGTCCTATCCATCGCCATCGTCTTCTTCTCATCTCTTGTTCCACTGGCACTTGTCTAGTTCTTGTCATCAGTTCCACGTTGGTAACCTTGTCATACCATTTTAATCCCTCTATTCTACGCAAGCACCCATTTATGAAAGTCTGTAGCTTTTTGGTTGTTGTCTTTGTTGTTCTCCATGTCTCCGAGCCATACAATAGGACTGACTTCACATTTGAATTGAAGATTCTTATTTTCGTGTTGGATCCGATTTCTCTTGATCTCCATATATTTCCCAATGCAATGAAAGCTCCTCTTGCCTTTTGTATTCTTATTTTGATATCGCTGTCTGTCCCTCCAACTTTGTCTATATTACTGCCAAGATATGTGTATGATTCTACATCTTGAATTGGTGTTTCTTCAAGTTCAACCCTGTTATCATTACCTGCATTTATTCTCATTATTTTTGTCTTTTCCCTGTGTATTTTCAGACCAAATTGCTGTGACCTCTCATCGAGTGTTTTCAATTTGTCCTGCATCTGATTACGGTTATGGGACAGAAGAGCCAAGTCATCAGCAAAATCCAGATCATCCAACTGCTTAGTCAGATTCCATTGGATTCCATTTCTATTGTGTGTTGTCGATGATCTCATAACCCAATCTATTGCCAGCAAGAAAAGAAATGGAGACAAGAGGCATCCCTGTCGCACTCCTGTTCTTATCCCAAACGGTTCTGTAAGCTGTCCTTCGTGAAGAACTCTGCATGTCATGTCTTCATATGTTTTTCATCTTACTATGTTCTTAAACGGAGTACACAGTTTCAACAAAAGGTCTCAAATCAGACCCAACCGGATTACTCATCGAGTACCATATATGAGGCACGCCTATTATAATTCGCCGCGCCGGAGAAGAGCACCAATACAGAAAGTTGCCCTGAGTTGACCTCAATTTGTTAGGTCTACTGGTCAGTACGGACTCTGCGTGTATTAATGGTCAGAATATAGACAGAGTTAATCTACAGCCTGTTTTGGTTTTTTTGTGCGAACGCGGTGCATGGATAGTGTCTTCAGTGGATTTAAAAAGTATCCCCAGCTTTATGAGCAGAGAAATAAAGACACCGACTTAAGTTATTTTGTATTTTTCCACAGAAGTTGAAGGATTGTTAATTCTTTGTTTATTATCACTGTCGGGGCCTACTACTTGGTTTTGTTCCTTGATGTATGAATTGATGTAATTGTTAACTTTGTTATTTGATCAGTTATTATTTGCTGAGATTTTTATTCTTTTCTTCTATACAAGCTAAAGAGAACTTTAATAAATTTTAACCTTTTGTTAATGCGCTGTTCACGACTTTCACCCATACCTATTTAAGCTCTTACTATTTCTCTATCTGTCTGTGAGAAAGAAGAGAGAGCGGGTGATACTTAAGACTACATAAGTGAGTTGTGGGCTTGGAAAGAGTGATAGCGTTAATAGACCTCCTTCCAGGTCGTCTTAAGTTCTCCCTAATTTCACACCTTATCTGTGTTTTCTCTATAAATCTTGCAGTTCACTCACTTTCTTACTCGACAAATACTCTAATATTACACTCTCACGACAGCCACGCCCTCAGAAGAGACCCCGATGCTACCACAAGAACAGCTATGCTATGGACTCCTGAAGGAAAACGAAAGAGAGGCCGACCACGAACAACCTGGTGGAGAACTGTGGAGGCCGAGATGCAAAGAATGAACCAGAGCTGGGGCACTGCACGAAGGATGGCTACCGACCGAGCAAAGTGGAAGCAGTTTGTTGCTGCCCTACAAGACGCCACCAGGCGTGATGGCCATTGATTGCCTTGACAGTTGGCTACTAAGGATCAAGAAGAAAAAGATTATGCTGGGAGAACAGGTCTTGGAGCAGGTCGTCCACTTTAAATACCGTGGAGCTACCATAGACTGGAATGGAGGCACCAAAGAAGAGTTGGCTACCCGAAGAGTAGCAGCTGGGAGACTTAGTCAGGTGTCGCAAAATTGGTTTCAATGCATTGCAAACGTGGTCGAGGAGTTTACAGTTAAAGTCACCGATCGATTGTCAACAAAGCGGCCGCTATCAAAATGGCGGTATATCGGCAAACTGTAGACGATACATCGAAATCGGCAATTATAAATAAAAGCATAATGGAATCATTGTGAAAAGGATTTCACATTTTAGTCCAGGAAAGGATTGTGTACAACTGTGTATAAGTAGAAACGGTAGGAAGTTATCCTTTACGGAGATATATGCGTATTTCGGCTGCCCACAGATACGCTGGAAGCCTGTTTTTTTTTGTTTTTTGTTTTTTTTTTTGCGTTCGCCCGCTAATACTCGAGGCGAAATCTCAGGTTATTATTTTATGTCTAACCTGACATTGATTTTACGTGAGTATCCCTTTATTTCTTGTACAGAGATAGGTGTCCCTCGCCATTCAGGCAAATACTCGCCGATTTCGGAGGTACCCATTGCAGCTGGGTCGGCTCAGGAGCCGCCAGTCCCTGGTCGACGACACTCCTTCAAATGTTCTCGCCAGGTCTCGAGTTAATCCAGTCCAAATCCCGGTCGACGAAAAATCCTCAAATGCCGTCGCCCGGGTTTGATCCTGTATCACCCGGTCGCCAGAGCGGTGTTGTAACCACTACGCTAGCGCGGCTCCCGCTGGAAGCCTGTAAACCCACTTCTGTACTAAATACTAAAATCAACAAATAACAGTTTGGGAAATTACATGGATAGGAAGGTAGAGATTTATCAACTGTATAAAACAAGATAAGATGGAACTGTATGGATAATATATAAGCCGAGGATGAGAAAGGAGAATTTCAGTCAACGCACAGATCGGCTGAAATCGTTGTTTCGGGAAAGTTTTTCAGCCGAGGCTTAAGCTGTGACGTCAGTACCCTCCTATACGCCCGCGCTAGACTTATAAGTAGTGGAGCGGTAAACTCAGAGACACACAACGAAAGAGGTTTGAGACAGACTGGAGGCAGAGTTTCGCCACTACCCATGTACCATATGAATTGTGAGCGGATCGCCAGAAACATTTTTCAGTCCAGTATCTGAAGTCTGAGGGTAAGCGAAATTATGATAACTACCGTGTATAATATTTTTTTATTATTTCAGGTTCATATAAACTTCTCAATATATGCCTGTATAATATTCATTAATATAATGTATTGTTATTTTGAATATGATTTAAACATGTGCTTTGTGGATGATTGTTGTTTGTACAAAAACGTATCAAAACTAGCCCCACAGCCAAATGTAGATAATATTTACCATTTAATGCTGTATATCGTACGGAGATAAAGGCAGTCCCATGGCAGAGATTATCATAGGCAAATGAAGTGTTAGAAGCTTCATCATGGAAGATACCGCTTTGACGAGGTTAGGTGATTAGTTCCCTTCCTCGCTGCCTTTACCTTCCCTAGTTCGAGCGCACAACTGAGTGCCCATTTACAGCTAATAAACTGGAGTGATCCACAGCCAGTTTCAATTCAACAACTATGTAATTGTACTACTGAAGAAAGCAACACTATCGTTTGGTCAGTCAGGCACTCACTTTATTTAATTGTGTATTAATTTGGTGTAGATGCTAAGAATGGCATTAGTATTTGAATTTTACCTGATGTGATTTGGGAAGATCAAGTTATAGATAAGTAAAGGATGTATTGCAGCAGAATAAACCAGATGATGTTTATTTCTGATAATGTTACTATTAATTCTGTATCATTGAAATGATTTTACTTGCTATGACTGTATAACTTTGACATCTGATGACTGACTAGTCTGACTTATGTGCTAGTCAGTTACAATTAATTGAAATGTTAATACTTCTCTATCACTGAAATGATGTCCTTACTTACTATGATTGTCTAACGGTGACATCTGATGACTGACTGGTCTGACATCTGTGCTAGTCAGCTACAAGTCTAGCCAGATACTAGCCAAGGCTGATATGATGTTTCAGGTTCCATGAAATAACTCAAACCAGACTGTCCAGTATCAGAAACCTGTGTTGTTCATCAGAGGCAATCCCACAAACGTGCAGGACCCCCAAAGAGTGAACTTCAACTGGTCATTGGCATCCCTAGTGCTGGGTCTACCAATACTGATATATGCAACGGACAGTCCGTGTCAGCAGGATCAAGAGTCAGATAAGTGTCACTTAGGACACTGACCACCACAATATATAAGAAACAGCTAATAGATGAAAACAGTAGTTAACCATAAAGAAGTTCAGTCAATTGATGATAGTTATTTGTAAATGCAAAGGACTAAGGACAGTGATCCAGTGATTGCAGTTTTCAGTAACTTTATTACTCAAGATCTTGAAGTCTAACAGACAATAATAGTAATTGTGTGAATTAATTTTATATATATTTTAATGCTCTGTTCCAACTAGCAGTAGTAGAATATTAGTGTACATATTAAAATATTTTAACTGTACCTGAGGAATTATTCACTTCTTACAGTTGTGGTCACAGTGAATGTTCATTTTAATTATCCCCTAGAATATAAGTAATCATAAGATAGTCACAGGGAGGAGACATCTTAAATCCTGGTACTACTTCTTACCAACTGGGCCAGGGTTTTCACAGTCTGACTATTTAATGATAACAATACACCAGTGCTTATTTCTAAGACTGGGGTATTACTTGTAAGGTCAGAACTCTTTACTGGCATAATCTTACATAAATAAATAATTTTAAATAACCTCCCGCTACAGTGGGGTCTCGTCTGCGGGATATCTTTGATATTCCAGAGCCAACTTTCTATTTCTGCTGTGTAGGAAATTTTTTTTGTAAAATTTTTCGAAAGAGTTAACAAAATAGGATAAATTTTTTTTAGGAGTACCATTGAGTACAGATAAAGAAAGCTGTTTCATATATGGTGAAGTCAGTTAATTAACTTTAATTTTAATTAAGTTAATTATATTGTAGTAATTTAGTTTGAGTAAGACAGCTTACCCTACTAGACTACAGATACATCATGGCTGACTTGGTCAAGTTTAGGTCTGCCACACTGCAGGTGGGAAAAGAGCTTGGCATGAGTGGTGATGCTCTGGTCCAGTATGTCACGACGGAATGTAAAAAGTATATGGACAGAGAAGAAAAGAGATTGGAAGCAGAAAGAGCCCAGAAATTTGAAGCAGAGAGAGAAGCCAAGAAATTGGAAGCAGAAAGAGAAGCCAAGAAATTGGAAGCAGAAACAGAAGCCAAGAAATTAGAAGCAGAGAGAGAAGCCAAGAAATTAGAAGCTGAGAGAGAAGAAAAGAGGTTACAAGCAGAGGCTGAGAGAGAAGAACGGAGGTTACAAGCAGAGAGAGACCATGAGCTGAAAATGAGACAGCTTGAACTTGAACTTCAGGCTGGGACTATCACCCATGGTAATAGCTCACCTCATTCTGCGAATAGCTCTTTTCAGAACACGGCAAATGGAGCCATGAATTTCCACCTAGATCCATTTATTGAAAAGGAGGATGCAATTGAGTCGTACCTGGATAGGTATGAAAGGCTAGCATCTACATATGGACTGGAAAAGGAAAAATGGAGTTTAAAGTTATCTCAGGGATTGAGAGGTATTGCATATGATGTGTTCCTGAAACTCCCCAAAGAAGATCAGGAGAATTATGAAATCCTAAAGCAAGCCTTACTTATTCGGTATGAAAAGAACTCAGAGGCATATAGGAAGAAATTTAGAACCTCTAAACCTCTACCTGGAGAAACATATAACCAGTTCTCAGCTAGACTAGAAACGTATTTGTTGAAATGGAGTAGTTTAGGTAAGTATCAGAAAACCTATGAGGATCTGAAAGAAATGGTTATGTTAGAGCAAGTGAAAGATTCCATGTCTCAAGAAATGAGGAAATTCCTTATGGAACAAGGAGCAGAGAGGCTGGAAGACACTTTGAGATGTGCAGAGCCAGTTTCAATTCAACAACTATGTAATTGTACTACTGAAGAAAGCAACACTATCGTTTGGTCAGTCAGGCGCTCACTTTATTTAATTGTGTATTAATTTGGTGTAGATGCTAAGAATGGCATTAGTATTTGAATTTGTACCTGATGTGATTTGGGAAGATCAAGTTATAGATAAGTAAAGGATGTATTGCAGCAGAATAAACCAGATGATGTTTATTTCTGATAATGTTACTATTAATTCTGTATCATTGAAATGATTTTACTTGCTATGACTGTATAACTTTGACATCTGATGACTGACTAGTCTGACTTATGTGCTAGTCAGTTACAATTAATTGAAATGTTAATACTTCTATATCACTGAAATGATGTCCTTACTATGATTGTCTAACGGTGACATATGATGACTGACTGGTCTGACATCTGTGCTAGTCAGCTACAAGTCTAGCCAGATACTAGCCAAGGCTGATATGATGTTTCAGGTTCCATGAAATAACTCAAACCAGACTGTCCAGTATCAGAAACCTGTGTTGTTCATCAGAGGCAATCCCACAAACGTGCAGGACCCCCAAAGAGTGAACTTCAACTGGTCATTGGCATCCCTAGTGCTGGGTCTACCAATACTGATATATGCAACGGACAGTCCGTGTCAGCAGGATCAAGAGTCAGATAAGTGTCACTTAGGACACTGACCACCACAATATATAAGAAACAGCTAATAGATGAAAACAGTAGTTAACCATAAAGAAGTTCAGTCAATTGATGATAGTTATTTGTAAATGCAAAGGACTAAGGACAGTGATCCAGTGATTGCAGTTTTCAGTAACTTTATTACTCAAGATCTTGAAGTCTAACAGACAATAATAGTAATTGTGTGAATTAATTTTATATATATTTTAATGCTCTGTTCCAACTAGCAGTAATAGAATATTAGTGTACATATTAAAATATTTTAACTGTACCTGAGGAATTATTCACTTCTTACAGTTGTGGTCACAGTGAATGTTCATTTTAATTATCCCCTAGAATATAAGTAATCATAAGATAGTCACAGGGAGGAGACACCTTAAATCCTGGTACTACTTCTTACCAACTGGGCCAGGGTTTTCACAGTCTGACTATTTTTATGATAACAATACACCAGTGCTTATTTCTAAGACTGGGGTATTACTTGTAAGGTCAGAACTCTTTACTGGCATAATCTTACATAAATAAATAATTTTAAATAACCACCCGCTAAATCAGGCCATAACGACTGACGAGTTGTAGATTCAGATTTCTGTGTACGACTTAATTTGTCTTCATCTCCGTCTATTTCCCAATGCAATGAAAGCTCTTTTTGCCTATTGTATTCTTATTTTGATGTCAATATCTGTCCCTCCAAGTTTGTCTATATTGCTGCCAAGATCATCATTATCTTCAACATCATCATCGTCATAATCATTCTTATCAACATAATAATCGTCATAATCATCATGATGATGAACATAATCATCGTCATAATCAACATTATCAACCTCATCATCATCATCGTCATCATCATAATCATCGTTATAATCATCATCAACATCATCATCGTCATAATCATCAACATCATAATCATCATAATCATCATCATCAAAATCAACATCACCATCATCATAATCATCATTATCATCGTGATCATCAACATAATCATCGTATCATCATCAACATCATCATCGTCATAACCATCATCATCGTCATTATCATCATTATTTCCTTTTGTGCTCTATTATGGAGCAACCACTGAAGCCGGTCCTTTTGCGGGAAGCCTGCGCCAAGCTCTCGCAGCAGTAGTCCCTGTGGCTGGTTGCTTTATAATGATGAGGTAGCCAGTCCCACACACAACCTCATATCAGCCCCCTGTATAACATGCCTTAGATGCATTACTCCTACTTGTACCTTGTGTCCCTTCAGACCGCCAGGGGACTAAGAGGCACTGCCAAGATATATGTATCATTAAAAGACACAATTCCCACACATATTATATGCAAGACTAATCATAATCAGAGACGGTAAATTATAACAAGCAACATAACCCACCAACACATTCATTCATTCATTACCCGCCGCTCCCAAGGAGCATAGCTCTTCATCAAACACCTGCCAAATCCTCCTGTCACGTGCCATCATCTCAAGTTTCCAGCTCTCTTCTCCATGTGCTTCTTGGTCTACCTCTGCCTCTCTTCCCCTGGGGGTTCAAAACAAGAACTGTCTTGTAATGTTATCAACAGGTTTCCTCAGTGTGCGTCCTATCCATCGCCATCGTTACCCTGTCACTGTCGTGTGAAGTTTCGCCTTCATGTCCCGAGGACAGCACAAATTCACCTGTGCTGAATTCCTTCCTGTCTTCCCCCTTCCACTTTACTTCACACAGTCCCACGACATCGATCTTATATTCCCTCATTTCTGCTGCTACTTATGCTGTTTTCCCTTGTTCGTTCAATGTCCGAACATTCCAGGTGCCAAATCTGGAGGTTCTCCTAGAAGAAAGAAGGTTAGTCAGTAACAAAGACTCCTTTCGGGTTTCTCTGTGTTTCATCATACGCCTCCCTGCCAGAGGACCTTCCCTGTCTTGGATGACTGAGTTTTATTTTCCTTAATTGACTTGTCCATGTTTGTTGAAGTTTTTTGATGTTTAAAATTTTTTACAGGATGGGGGAACTAGCTCCATGCCCAACCCTCCTTAGTCGCTTTCTACGACATGCTTGGTAGGGAACAGTGTTGTCACGGAATTGCCTCCCCTGCTTTGCAGTAGTGGTCCAACAGTGGCCAAACTCAAGTGTATGGGTCTTCAAAGACGTTGTAAATAGAAGGATAATGATGCTTCTATAGCAAGGGAGTTATTTCAGAAGTCAAGAACAATGCTGCATTGGTAGGGCAATTGTTAACTTTTATCTGATCCGCCACCTTTTATGAAGAATTAAGCAAGTATTAATGTTAGCTCGTTCAAGCCCCCTCCCCGATTTACTCAGTGGAATTTTTATTATTCTGGTATAGCTCTGTTTAGAGTGTATTTAGTAAATTGACTGAGACAAACATGCAGTACATTCAAAATGATTAAATCGACGTTAAATTTGTATATTTGCAAATAACAGATTTAATAGTCATTTAGGTTTTAACAAGGTTTTATAGAAATGAAAAATTATTTATAAAAATATTTATCATCACTGTTGTGATCTGATGCCTTTTTACCCTGTACATGTGTACATGGGGGTCGTTATTTTAATCATTAATTCCCACTATGACTCCGTGTTTCATTTTCCTCAGATTCCCGTTCCTTATTAAAATGGTTTTCCTGGGCTCTTTGAGTCCTTCAAGATGTTCCACAAAGTCCGGTCTGATACATATAAAATCTGATTCTAACCCTGGCAGTCTGGTTGTAGTCTTTGGCAAGCGATTCTCACAGTGAACTAGACTGCGAAAAGGTCAGGTTATATGGCCCGTCTTCCCCCGCATTTGTTTTGTTACGATGCTAAGAAAGCTCCAATCGTTTCAAACATGTGTGTTTAGTGGGGTAATTTCAAAATTATTTCCGCCTGAAATAATATGCGTGATGCAAAAGGTCACGTCTCCCATATAAGGAAATAAAACATCCGATGCTTGTATGCAAACTCACAAACACATAAGCAAACTCATTCGACCTTATGTGTCAGATGTAATCTGTTCGGACAGGACAAGATTATGTCATCATATCTGTCCATAAGGTGTCTCCCCGTAGTGGCTATCAAACTTTCAGCGTATTACCATCTTGGCTGAGAAAGCACCCTGGCCTTATCAGCGATTAAGCAAATACGCTGGACGATTTTAGTGTTAATCTGTAGTCTGATGTCTGATTAACCAACATGGGTGTCGATCAATTGTTATCTCAGCCGTTCCTTGCAAAGCAGGGAGGAACAGGTGGCAAACAGACTTATCATTGAGAAGAGTATAAGAATGTTTGAAAATACAAAATATCTGCTACATAGCAGAGAAAGAAAAAGGGGCTGACCACTGAAAAGCCCGCAATAAAGTCAGTGCAACAAATGTAACTGATTACTGCCGTGTTGGAGAAGAGATGGAGAAGAGGTCGCCCCAAATTATGTCACAAATGTTACTATTCTTTGGTCCCCTTTCGGGCCCCAGTAACACACGGGTGCCGCCAAAACTTGGCAGGAAATAATGATGTTGTGCTCCCTCTGCTACACGCCCTGACGACGGCACTCATTCGCCTGTGGTCACGTGTCTGGGTGCATCGCCTGTGGTCATGTGTCTGGGTGCATCGCCTGTGGTCACGTGTCTGGGTGCATCGCCTGTGAAATTATGGAGCAACGCGTCAAAAATGGCATGAGGAGAAGTGAAAGAAAACAAAAGTCAGTGTACTGAAATTGAGCTAATTAGTTTACAGCTGCTTTATCACAACAGGTTTTGTAAAAGTATATAAATAAATATCACACACATAAAGATATGTTTCAGGCGCTCGTGAGAAATATATAAGTAGAAAACTAGACAACAGAAGAAAAAAAATACAAGTGAGTGACGTATCGGCGAATCGAATCCAGGACTTTCCGAACGGCACCACCGCCTAGCTACGAAAGCGAATCACACTATCCTCCGTGCCAGCTGGGCTTTTCTGTTGTCTAGATTTCTACTTCTTTATTTCTCACGAGTGCCTGAAACATACCTCTGTCTGTGTAATATTTCTTTTTACAGGCCTCTGATTTCCCTTCTTTATTTCTAAAAGTATAGCTCTTTTGTTTAAAATCTTGCCTTCGTGCGTTTAAAAAAAAAAATGTAAAACAAGCTTCGACTTGAGCGACTAAATCGGCCCAGTTATTGCGAATGTAACGTACGCCATTCTTTATTCACAATCACTCGAATTACAAATGGGGACAATTCAAGAAATTGTGTCAAGAATCAAACAAATTCCATTATTAAGGATGGACAAATGCGTTTATTAAGGATGGAAACAAAATGTGCGTTGTTTCAACCCGAACTCAATTTAGCTGCCTGCACGATAAAAATGTGCCAGGAAAAGATTGCAACTTTGGTGGGGAAAATGTTGTTACAGACGCATAAAGAAATTCTGAAGATTAATGAGCACTTTTTCAAGCTGGGAAAAATTTGGGGACAGAACTACGCCTAAGGAAATTATTATATACTAGCAATACCCCGTCAAAATTGACAGGTTTTTAATTATAGTGTGTTGTTTCTGTTACATGCATTGCAGGCGGTGCTATTAATACTGTGGTCATTTCATTGCAGGTGACCGCCATTAGATATTTGTAGTGAAAATTATATGGATGTATTAAATATGAAGACATTGAGTAACCTTCCTATATGACACGTGGAGCAGTGATAATGATCGAATGGACCGGAAATTGAGTAAATAACTAACATTTCTTTTATGACAACATGTCTCGTAATTGTTCGTGCATCTTTTAAAATCTTGACTTTCCATAATCAAACTATTCATGCATACTGTCAATTGCGCACTTGTCTATTTTCGGGAGAGTACATATAAGCGAAACAATACAATTAATGTCTAATTTTCAACCACAGTTGCACCCCTTAGCTGTGGTTGAAAGGAATTGCAGGCCGGAATTTTTTCATCAGTTTTGCCAGAATTATTTTTGTACCTTAAAGCAGTACCTTTATAAATTCTAAAGTTTCTGAGTTATTACACAACAAAGACACACATATTATACATCACAGTAAAGATAAATGAATGTAGAATTAGAATATGAAGGATTTTTAGTGATATTCTACATATAGTATTCAGTTATGAGTCATAACGAAAATACGGAACAAATTTCAAGGAACACAAAAGTGACGTTCCCAACGTCGTGTCGGCTTCTAGGGGTTTTGCGGATGTACGCTACCAGCGTCGTTCCGGCCTTTAAGTAATCTCTTAAAGGCCGGAACGACGCTGGTAGCGTACATCCGCAAAACCCCTAGAAGCCGAAACGACGTTGGGAACGTCACTTTTGTGTACTTTCATATTAACCATGGCGTGATAATAATAATAATTTGAGTGTGTAATTTAAAACATTAGTGTTTTTTTTTTCATTGCTTATTCGCTGCCAGTGTCAAGTTGAAGAAATTCGACGTGATCTGTAGTTGTCGTTTGTTGAAGTTTTTTTTGTGTGTGGTGCACAATGTTTGACAGGATGGAGTAACCAGCCCCGTACGCAACCTCTCCTTTGTGGCTTTTTCCTACTTACTTACTTAGTCGTTCCCCTTCTACCGTGAGGTGTAGAGGTTTGGAAGAGAGAGCGCCAGTTTATCCTATCGGCTGTCTTCCTCCTGGCCTGGTTCCATTCTAGTCCATGGTCCTTCAAAGATTGTCTAATGATGTTCTCCCAGCGGACTCTTTGTCATCCTGGGGGTCTGGATCCTTGGCTCTTTGTTTCCTATGCTTGTCGTGGTAGCCGATCTTCTCCCACTCTGCAGACATGGCCAAACCATCTTAGTTAGGACTGTTCTACGTGGGTCTGCAGGGGGTGGGATTTTAGGTCTGGTTGCGAACCATGTCTCTTCTTGTTACTTCAACCACCTTCCTCAGATATCTCATTTCTGAGGTTTGGTTCTGGCTTTTGTAGGTTGTAGTCATTGCCCGTGACTCGCATCCATATGTCAAGACTGGGACATAGGTGGAGCGGTATACAGCCATCTTCGTTTTTTCCGTGCTCTGAAATTCGAGGGTAAGAGAAGCAGACGTAGATTTTAAAAAAAAAAACACGGAGAAGCAGCTGCAGACAGAAGTGACAACAATGAGGAAGACGTGTAAAGAACTAGAGCTGATGGCACAGGACATGTGTCATTTGGTATGCATTTGTTGAAGGCCTATGCTCCTTGGACAGCTAAAGTTGATTGATTAATTGATTAGCACACACGCCAATTAGTGGGTCCGATGTGACCACCACCAGCTTTCGCCCAATAAGTTGGGGAAGTCATCTGGGGTTGCAAGAAAACCCCAAAACCACATCCCCAATTGCCGCAAGGGTAAAAGAGTGACTAACTCGCATCCCTGGGCTTCAGACGAAGAAGAAGAAGAAGAAGAAGAAGAAGAAGAAGAAGAAGAAGAAGAAGAAGAAGAAGAAGAAGAAGAAGAAGAAACTGGAGTGGTACAGAGTATTTTTGATTGTTGGGGAGCCCGGCAAAAGCTACATTTACAGTAGGCAAAGTCTTTCTTTGGTCCTTGGCCACTGACTGACAAAGCAATCAGTGACCATCACGCCTAGTGGCGTCTTTTATGGCAGCAACTGTCTCCACTTCGCTCGGTCGACAGCCATCCTTCGTGCGGTATCCCAGCTCTGGTTCATGCTTAGCAACTCTGCCTCCACAGTTCTCCGCCAGGTGGCTTTTGGTCGCACTTGCTTTCGCTTTCCTTCTGGACTCCGTGGCATGGCAGTTCTGGTGTGGTGGTGCCAGGATCTGTTCTGAGGATGTGCTCAACCCAGTTCCAGCGTCTACCCGCTATAATGGTGCGCATGTCTTCTTGGTGGTTCTGAGTTAGAAATTACACAAAGTAATCCTGCTATTACATCATAAATTACGTACTATTCTTTGCATTACACTAATCTTGTAGTGATCTATACATTTCAGATTTCTCAATAAGATTAAGGACAAAACTCCATTAGAAGTTTCCAAGATGTTCCAAGATGAGCGAGAAAAAGGAATAATGCTACCCCTGATATCATCTGAACATAGCCTATATCCCATACATCTGGACTTGCCGTGAATGTCAATTTCCTTGTCAGGTGTTACTGCCATGTCTTCGATGTAGTTTTGTAGCCTGTATGGTATATATTAAATGCTTAGATCTGTTTAAATAAAAATCGATACCTTCTGTGTGTGGTAACATTATGTGGTTATGTAGATTTAGTGAACGTTATATGAATTGTAAAAAAAAATAACTATAAAAAAATTACTCAGGCGTTCAAGTTTAATAATACATACATTCGAGTACAAATATACATATATAAATACATACATAAATACACATGTACGTACATTATATAAGCTGTATAATAAATACTGTACATATAAACTGAAATAGACGTATGAATGTTATATATATATATATACATATACGCACACACTTGTAAAGACCTCATTCGAAAAATATGACATGTCCCATTTGTATAAACAACTGAGTTACTGAGTTGCGGACCTCAGCACATTAAGCAAACTCCAAAGAAGGTGTAGAAATTAAAATTATATTTGAAAATACATTCTTCTCCAAGAAAATGAAGCGTAAAAACGGGCCATCCTTCTTTGTGTCTAAGCGTTTCAAATTGGAAAATTATATTTTCTCGGATTTTATTTTTTGTGACATGTCCGATTTTTTTCACTTTTTCACTGTGGTCTTCATATATATATATATATATATATATATATATATATATATATATATATATATATATATATATATATATATATATATATATATATATATATATATATATATATATATATATATATATATATATATATATATATATATATATATATATATATATATATATATATATATATATATATATATATATATATATATATATATATATATATATATATCATCATCATCATGTGACGTATTCTTTCCAGAACGTTGTCTCCATTACAGCTGCTCTGAACGCATCACGATTCTGGGCAAGTCGACCTGCATCAGCCAAAGACAAGTTCAGACTCTCTGTGATGTCCTGGGTCCACCGTCGTCTAGGTCGACCCCTTCCCCTTTTTCCAGGGACCATGCCTTCCATCACTGTTTTTTCCAGACTATTATGTCTTTTTATATGACCGAAAAATTTCAGCTTCCTTATTGCGATGGTATTTAGGAGCCAATGTTCCTGTACATTTAGTGAGTGCAGTACTTCTCTGTTGGTCTTTTTTTCTGTCCAGGGTATTCTCAACATCCTTCTGTAGCATTTCATTTCGAATGATGTAATCATATATATATATATATATATAAACATTATATATATACCATGATTATATTATAAGATGCATACAAACATGTATAGAGCACACTTTACATATAAAACACAGAAGTACATTTACACACATATATAAATAACATCTTATGCACATATACATATACATATACATACATCCATGCTCTCGCGCAAATATGCATACATACGTAAGACTAGTATTTAAATTTAACCCACATTTATTTTAATCTTTTTTAATGAAACGATTCGTCAAAATGGAAATGTATTATCTATATCGTATAATTCTTTTGTTGATGTGAAATTTTAATATCAGTATCATGTAATCTCTGAGTTAACATGTAATTTACAGTATCTATCCTGTGCAGTCTCCATGTACTTAAATTGTTTACGGTAAATATCTGATGAAATCTCTATGCTAACATCAAGATTATATTATCTGTATCACGCAATCTCTCACCAAGAGCTGTCGCTCTGTCATGGTGGATTAAAGACAAGACATTACGCAATCTCTATTCCAACATTAAGATTGTATTATATGTATCACGGAATCTCTATTCTATCATCAGGGTCATATTATCTGTATTATGAAATCTCTATTCTTTCATCAAGATTAAACTATATGAATCATGTAGTCTCCACTCTGGTAACAAGTTTGTATAAACTGTATCATACCATCTCTATTCTAACATCAAGATTATATTATCTGTGCCATGTAATCTCTATTCTAACATCAAGATTATATTATCTGTGCCATGTAATCTCTATTCTAACTTCCAGATTATATTATATGTACCATGTAATCTCTATTCTAACAACAAGATTATATTACCCATATTATGTCATCTCTTTTCCTACATCAAGATTATATTATCCATATCGTGTCATCTCTAATTAACATCAAGATTATATCATCCATATTTTGTCGTCTCTAACATCAAGATTATATTATCATATCATGCCACCTCTATCTAACATCAAGATTATATTATCCATATCATGTCATCTCTATCTAACATCAAGATCATATTATCCATATTATGTCATCTCTATCTAACATCAAGATTATATTATCCATATCATGTCACCTCTATGTAACATCAAGATTACATTATCCATATCATGTCATCTCTATCTAACATCAAGAGTATATTATCCATATCATGTCACCTCTATCTAACATCAAGATTAAATTATCTGTATCAGGAAATCTTCATATTAGAATAAAGATTATATTATCCGTATCATGTCACCTCTATCTAACATCAAGATTAATTTATCTGCATCATGTAATCTCTATGCTAACATATAGATTATATTACTTGTATCATATCTCCATGCTAACATATAGATTATATTACTTGTATCATGTAATCTCAATGCTAACATATAGATTATATGACCTGTATCGTGTAATCTGTATGCTAACATGTAGATTATATTACTTGTATCATGTAATCTCTATGCTAACATATAGATAATATTACCTGTATCATGTAATCTCTATGCTAACAGATAGATTATATTACCAGTATCATGTAATCTCAATGCTAACATATAGACTATATTACCTGTATCATGCAATCTCTATGCTAACATCATACCTAAGTTATCTGGATGATGTAATCTCTATGCTAACATCATACTTTAGTTATCTGGATGATGTAATCTCTATTCTAACATCAAGCTATTACATGTATCACGTAATCTCTAATCTAACATCAACATATTATCTGTATCAAATAATCTCTGTATGATAAAATGAAGATTATATTACCTGTATTATGCAATCCCTTTGCTAACATAATCCTTAAAATATATTTTATTACGTATTTCCTATTTTCACATGAATACTGTTTATCTGGATCATTTAATCTTTATGCATACATGAAGATTACACTACCTGTCTACAAGTAGACGTTTCAAGTTAACAAGCTGTGTACATTTTATATGTCTTATGAATTAAATAAATGAACTTCTGTTTGGTTGCAATGATATCCTCTGCCGGACAGAAACAAGATGTCATCTTGCATTTACGTAATATTTTAGTGGATCAAAAGATTAATTTAGTACTTCCTGGCAAAACACTGGGAAAAGACGTAAAAGTCGTTAGAATTCCCCCAAGAATGTTACTTCTTGTGGCCTTACCTTTGTTCACAAGGAAATGTGAAGAAACAGTTATCGGAATCCCCCAAGAATCTTGCGTCTTGTGAACACCCATTGTTCACATGATAATTGTGGGAGGCAAAAAATTCATAACAATCCCCCAAGAATCGTGCCTGTTGTGGTCTCCCATTGTTCACAAGAAAATTTAGGACCCCCCCCTCCCCCCCCCCCCTCCACCATATAAAATTAAGGTTACCAGATACCTGAGCATAAAAAGATGGACACCGATATGGAGAAAAGAGTAGAAAGGAGAAGGCAGCCGCCTGTTGCTGTTTTAGGCTTTAAACTAGCTTCCCAAATCCTGGAAACTTCTTCATAATCCATAATCATAATTTCGTTATCGAATGACAGGTTCGAATTCAAAGAATTTACTGTAACAAAATCATTAAAGAAAAAAAACTAATAAAAAGAAAGCGAGCAATACTATGACAAAATGGTTTAATTCAAGCCTGCCTTTTTATTTTAACCATGATAATTATCTGGAGCTTACTTTTGTCTGTTAATCTTCACACTAACACATTCATTTCGGATTACCTGATCATTGCTGTAAAAGTTGAGAAATAAAAAAACAGCCAAAAGGTATAAGTAGAAACTTACAAACAGGTAATACCAATTTTAACAGAATATTGTGAGTTTATGTTAACATCAGTTCTCACAAGATTTTAAATTTTCATCATCAGTGAAACGATGAACAAAAACACGTTTAACAAATCAATTTAAGTTTCTGATGTGACAAACATGTGGCCTTCAGAGCTGAAAAGAGGTCGAAGATGCACTTTTTAGATGGACCTCATTTAGAAAGGGTTACTCTTCCTCATGTTGCTAACCTTGTTTGTCACCAAGAGAATAAAACTTAAAAGTGAGACTGAAACAGCTGTTCCAGTGTTTTGTTGACAAGTACGTACTTTTTGTTTGTTTGCATGTTTTTTTTTTTAAACTTGCAGAATTTTTCCGCAAATTTATTCTAAAGCACTGCACCGCAACCGTGATACAAGGCAGAATACGCAATATAGTGATATACAAAATTACATATTGTGGTAAAATATAACGAAATAATTTCGCACGTAAAATTTATTTTACGAATGATAAGTTGAGGTATCATCATCCACCAATCCTTCAGAAAAAAATATGGAGCGATGTCTTATAATTGCAGCGAATTTTTTTAAATATGTACCATAACTGCCTACTAAAATGTTTATGGGCAGTATGCTGTGAAGTTGGGAAAAAAGAATTGCAGAGCAGTGTTCTAAAAGACAGAACAGTTACTTCATTTTTACTAGTTAGTTGTTAATTGCACTTTTTTTCAAATTCAGTTCAAATTTAACAACCTTCTTCCTTTGGTAAGTACTTTTTCCTTACTTACTTATGCACATATATACATGCACAACTTGCATAAATACATGAAAACTGTTATATAGAACCAATCTTTACATGAGAAAATGAGGCATGGACCATTAGTAAACAAGTAGGAAACGCATTAAAAGCCACAGAGATGCGGTTTCACAGAAAAATGTTTCATGAATGGAGGCATATCTGGAGTCATCATTATATAACTACCAGCTAAGCACAATGGTATGGTATACAGAAGTATAGCCTATGTCTTTAAGGCTAATTATACCTTCATTGGCTCTTGAAATCATCCACACACTTCCAGGGATTCACCCTGAGGTGAAAGATGCTGAGAACCCAGCATTGCACACTAAGCTTGGAGGAGTCACTTGAGACCCATACGTAACTCTGGCTTTTACCTGGTTGGCCGCTTGCAGGAGGATCTCAATATGGACCCCATGATAGGTAGGGGGAGCTGAGAAGTGGCTCTGTGTAGGACCTAAAAGTAGAGCACAGTATTTTAGCTCTGCATGTTTGGAGAGCCCCCTGGATGACGGGGAATGTACAATGTGCTCACGCTTCTTCCTCCTATTTTAGGACCATATGTGATGCTCCTTTAAATGCAAGCCAAGCTGGAGAAACTGGAGCTACTGACTTCAACTCAGCACATTTCGGAATGACACAAAAGCCACAGGAAAAGCCTAGATATGCAGTGTAGATTTCTTCTTCTTCCGTACACTCTCGGACGTCTACTTGAATGTTGTCAAAGAAAGCAGTAGTCAGTTTGAGGCTGTTTGAGTCTCGGTAGGGCTTTTCCACGAATGGTACTGGTGTCAGCCATTTGCGCTTTATCTGTTCCACATATGTAGGGCAACTTTGAAGATGTTCAGCAGTCATTTTATCAGTGCCACAGTTACACTGATCGGTAGTTCCTATCTTTAGCTTGTTGAATAGATGGTATCCCAATCTGTTGTGGCCAGTATGGAGTCTGATGATTACCACTTGTTTTCTTCTGTTGAGCTGGTAATATGCATCATTTTATGTGTTACCTTGATGCTGTACATCCCATTTGTTTATGTTTGAGTGCAGACAATACTAAGGAGTCTTCAACTTTGTATTGGCTGCAAAAGAGCATAAATCTAATGCGACATTATGGCTCGTTTGCTTTTTCGAAATTTCCTCTCATCGCCTTTATTATCTATTATTTCGGCGTATTTAACGAACATAATTTCGTGCCTGTAAAGTTTCTTTCTTTCCCACGCTGTAAAGTGTCAGTCTGTAAAGAAGTGTGGTGTGTTGTTGAGATCAGGCATGCTCCAGTCTACCCAGCTATAAATGGGTAACTCACCCTAGTCCTGAGTTAGGGAAGGCAAAGGTGGCTGTCAACAGTAGTTTCCCTCTAAGGCTCCAGGGGAAGCAGGCCCTAAACTTGGTCACTTCAACCGACGCAGGATGGTGTATGTATGGAGTAGAAGTGTAGAGTGTGATTAACGCGAATGGTGTACTGTTCGTGTGCTGACCAATATAATCACTCATACACATGTGTCTACAAGGCACCAATGCAGACTGTTTGGGATCTTTGTTTACACAATTTATTCAGACGTACACACTGGGACATACGAGTACATCATGGGTATGTTGACACATCAATTTGTAGGCATTCAATGTCATGATACATTATGGCCGCATCCCCTATCTGACTAAACGCGTCAGTGAAGGCGGATCGATAAATAACTAAAGTTGCTTGACGTCCATAGTTTGTAGTATATTATGAAACCACGAAAAGGGGGTTTCTATCAAGATTGAGATCTCCTTGTCACTGTCCGAGTAATAAGATACATGCCCCGTTCTTTGGACAGTGATACTAAAGTATGATGACAGGAATTTAACATGGCCGCCTTCCTGAGTTGTCGCTCACTCGCTCACAGGAGGATATATTCATAAGCCAAAGTTAATTTGTAATACATATGCATAATTTCATAAAGTTCCTCCATACAGAGCTACAGTAATCCAGTTACCTCACGTAGCCATAATTACAGTATGGAGCCCGTCATCTCCGTCGATACAAACTTGACCCTAGCGTTGCGAAGCACAAAATTCCAGCTAGGTCTAACCGACCTGAGATCATCAATAACAGGGACTGGCATTACATGGAGTCCGAATCATACATGGTACCGTACCTTAGGAGAGTCTCTAACACAAACTCTAGTAGAGGAACAATCTCCTATAGAAGAAAAACCACTTCATAAATCATTTTTCCTTAAGAATCTGCCAGCCCTAGAAAAGGCGTACCCGCCATTGTCACGGTACATCGGAACTCATCACGACTTGTCAAGACAACTCATACTTCCGCTAGAGCGGAATAACAAGAATCTAGTCCCGCCTACCCATCCAAAATATGCAATATAGGACCGATTCTACTTGTACTAATAATATGTAATACATATGAATTCAGGCCATAAACATAAGCAAATTAATCTATTTTCTGGCCCTAAGAAATAGGTACAGGCATGAGAGCAAAATCCATGCGCCGGATCAATATCAAGAACGATTACTCCTATAATCAAAAGTGTGAATCAAACATGGATTCTCTCGCTTTTACCATAGACAGCATTTTCATACACAAATGAATGACTGTCTATATTTTTTCCCATATTAAATAGCCATATCGATTTTTGTAATATGTGCGTCAAAATATGCACGCAACAGATTACCACACCCCTCGGGAAAAAAAAAATGGTACATTTTTTTTTTTTTTGAAATACATCTAGGAGCAACATACAATAGGCTCCCAACGCACCAATAACAATGCGCAGATGATAAGCATAAGTTTTATGACCTTAGAGAAGGTACTTCTCTAAGTATTAATATTTCCAGAGAGGTGTCACCAACGCATACTACAATATTAGCAATGACACAATTTCCACATTAGTTTATACATAAATTTCATCTAAGATATCTTAACATCATGATCATCAAAGACGAAAAACATTGAAAGATCAGCGGTGAATAAATATCAATGAACCGCTAAGTAGTGTTACAATCAATATATGATATATTACATATGTGTACACATTTCAACATAGAAACAACTGTATCAACGTTGTATAACAGTTATGAATCATGTGGGCATCTAGACAACATATCTGCCATCACATTTTCTGACCCACGGATAGCTCGCACCGAAAAATGAAATGGCTGTAGAGCAATCGCGTAACGCGTTGATCTCGCGCTCTTCAGATTTTTACTCTGAATAGCTGTAAGAGCTTTCTGGTCAGTTTCCACAATGAAATGCGCGCCCAGAAGAAATCTTTGCAGTTTAAGGATTGACCAAACCATAGCCAATAATTCACGGTCTAGGACCGAGTAATTCTTCTCTGCGGCATTTAATTTCCGAGAAATATACATCACAGGATGCAGAGTTCCAGAGTACTCTTGCATTAGTGCTGCTCCAATACCGGTGGATGAAGCGTCACTACAAAGAATAAATGTCTTATCCTTAGAAGGCAATACTAGGATAGGTGAAGTAGAAAACATAGTTTTAACCTTATCCAAAGAGGATTGACATTCTTGAGTCCAATGGACTACATTAGGAGACCCTTTCTTTAGCAAGGAAGAAAGAGGTGACATAATGGAGGACAGATTCGGAATGAATCGTCCATAAAATTGTATTAGACCTAAGAGACTTCGCACTTGCTTTTTAGTCTTAGGAATAGAAATGTTAAGTATCTTACTTGTATTATGGTCTTCTGTTTTTAGGAACACATGACCAACACGGTGTCCTAAGAAAGATATTTCGCTAAAACCAATACATGCTTTCGATGGTTTCGCTGTCAGGTTATGCTCGCGTAAGATAGACAATAGTTCATTTATCCCATTATAGTGATCGTTCCAAGTATCACTGAAAAGACAGATGTCATCAAGATACGCAATGACATCTGAGCGATGAGATAGGATTCGACGCATCATGCGTACAAATGTTGCAGGGGCGTTCATAAGACCGAAAGGCATGAAATTCCATTGGAATAGACCCCTAGGCGTCGAAAAAGCAGTAAACGGTTTGGCGTGTTCGGATAGTGGAACTTGCCAATATCCCTTAGACAAATCGAGTTTAGTAAAGAAATGAGAATTCGATAGTCTCGTAAGTAGCTCTTCTAGTAAAGGCATAGGTTCAGCATCAAATTTAGTCACTTGATTCAATTTGCGATAATCCACGCAAAGACGTATGTTATTGTCTTTTTTTCGTACAATAACCATCGGCGAAGAATATGCTGATGTGGATGGTTCAATAATTTTTAACTCTATCATCTCATCTAACTCTTTCTCTACCTGTGCTTGAAAATGTATCGGGATAGGATACGGTCTGACTCTTATAGGACTATGGTCAGTAAGAATAATGTCATGTTGAATGACATCAGTTTGACCAGGAATGTCAGTAAGGACATCCTGAAATTGTTCTAACATAGTAGAAACTTGTTTCTGCTCTCCTGGAGATAATTCTGGAGAAATTGCAACATCTTTCCATGATTCATTAGAGTGAAGAGGAATCATTGGACAAGGTAAATTTACATCCGAGAAACTCGTTTCCTCATCCTGTATTACTGACAGAGATGAGTACTGTCCATGTTGGACTGGAAAATCGTCCGTTGCCTGGAAAACAGGTTGTAAATAATTAGGACGTTCATGGAATTCCGCGAGCATGTTGATGTGGAAGGTTTTACGCTTCCCGTCAATATCGACGATATAGTCAACATCGGAAACTTTTGATATTATATCGTACGGACCTTTCCAAGAAATAAGAAGTCTATTTTCCCTACAAGGTAGCAAGACAAATGCTTTGTCACCTGGACAAAGTTGTCGCAAGCATCTCTTTTTATTGGCAAATTCCCTTGCCTTCTATTTCGCAAATTCAGAAGAAGCAGTTGCCAATTTGCATGCTTCAATAATCTTGTGTCTAAGTGCGATGACATATTCATAAGAGGATTTTGTGTCATCGACAATATTATCAGCAGTTATAAGATCATGAAGTAAGGACATAGGACCTCGCGGTTTCGCGCCAAAGACAAGTTCAAAGGGAGAAAATCCTGTATGTTCGTTGGCGACCTCTCTATATGCAAAGAGAGCCGCGGGTAAAACCCTATCCCAATCCTGAGGATGATCTTCTGTTATCTTATGTAGTGGTGTTGATGGTATTGTATGATGGTGTTATTACTACATGTAATTTGTATGAGGCCAGCTGTGAAGGCTCCTGAGATAAAATGTAGTTGAGAATTATCAGAAGGCCTTTCTTGCTACCACTACGACCTCACACTTAATTTTTTTTTTTCTTAATGAATGTGGCTACGTAAAGTGTCTAGGGTAATGATGTGTAATGTGGTGTGTTAGTTATAAATACACCCACAGACATTTAAGAAGACTAATAAGATTAACAAGTGTTAAAATACAAGTACTAGACTAGTTAGTTTTATTAAAAAAAGTTCGAGTAGTCATCTCTTTGGGAGGATATTTACTGTTTGTGCTGTTGGGGTGGCCTCATCACACCTGTCTATATTGACTACACAATGTCCAGAAAATGGTGGGAATTTTTACGGGGATATTAGTCACTACCAATAGTTGGTGAATGTCCAGCAGACCAGAGGCTCACTCATCTTTTTGTAGCTCTGGTGCTGAAACTTGCGGTCCCACCTCTCCGTGCTGGCGGACAATAATGGTGGTCTCTGTCACAAGAACTGCACAGATACACTCGAGTAAAGTCACCCACCGAATAGACTCTGCTTTGTTGTCGATAGAAAACTCACAGCTCAGATTAAGAATACATAACACAGAATTGCTAGCAAAACTCAGCTGAGCTGCTGGCTATAGTATGGCGTCCCTAAATTTATTCACTGTCTTTCATATGGGAAAACACCACACTTTAAAATCGGTGTCTAACACTGAACAATTATTGAAGTATGACCCCAAATGCGCTCTGAGCGCTAATGATATGATTGTCTGTGGCCAATCACTGCCAAGGTTTATTTTTAATTTCAAATTTCTACACTAAAGTCATTTCAGTCATGCTTCAGTCAAGTATGGATGGTTATCTGTTAGTCTGTCCGTCTCTACTTGTGTTTCTAGAAAAACCCTACTTGTGTTTGTAAGGCTATTTTTGAAGCAATGGCATTATCAAATCACTCATCCCCTTAAAATTTTTCGTAAAAAATTTAAAATCTTAACACAGATTAAAATACACATACCGCTCAAACCCCTCTCCTCCATAATAAGTAACTTTATTCACCTGTCTTTCCCAAGGTCGTGTTTTTGGCTATGAATGTGCAATTGTGACACTTTTAGATTCAATATAGTCTAAGCGATGATGTGCCAAACTACACTGTCTTTTTGTCATTAAAAATAGGTTTACACTCACTATCCGTTTGTATGCTTCAACAATTAAGGATCTTATTAGTCGCGTTTCACTGCTCAGAAAAATATAGTGCTTGACTTGTTGAAGGCCCCATCCGGATCTCACCAGCTAAATTTATTTTTTATAATTCCTACAACATAAGCCTAATATTTCAAGAAAAGCTTCACTTTTAAATATTTTGATCTAATATTTCCGTCTGTCCGTCTCTACCGCGTTTTTCTTGCCGCTCAATTCAAATCAAAATCTTAGTATCGCTAAAAGCGTACCACCCGTCGTCCATTCTTTCCGTTCCCTACGTTACGTGTTGATTTAAAATTAAGAATCGGGTCGCTACCCAAGGTCGTGAAATTTTTTCTGTTAGACGGACTGCAATCTTAAGCTTATCTGTAAAACTTATTACTTTCCATCAAAATGTCAAAATCAAGGCCCCCCCATTACATTGATTCAATCTATCCGTCTTGAATTCCTTTATTGCATCCCTTGCCTACGCAATCCCTTCATACCCTTCCAACTCCATAAAATTCCACGAAAACCGAGTTTACTTTTTTCTTTTTGATCCTCCGTTCCCCTCTGTCTAGCAAAGTCAATTCAATTTTATGGAGGATGATGACCCGCGGTCTAGGCGATCATGTACATCAGCAGCCTACGCATTATGTTTTTTATCCTTAAATGTTATCTTTGGAGGGATTTTACCGTTGTATCTCTGTCAATTTCACTACACATCTCCCCACTTGAAAACATGCCTATGGCAAGTTCCAAAACCAGCGATACACATAGGTAAAATTCCTCCTCACGTCTGCCACTACTCTAATTTTGATCACAGGGGTGCCGACTGAGGAAATCTGCACCGACATTCAATTTGCCTGGGATATATTGGATACTGAACTGATAAGGTTGAAGCAATAAAGACCACCTCAGCAATCTTGCGTTTTCATGCTTAGCCTGAGACAAGAACACGAGAGGCTGATGGTCCGTCTCCACGGGTTAAAACCAACAAAAACTGTCTACCATATGCAAAGATAGATTTGAAAACTTCCAAATTATTGCACCCAGATTAAATGCGAAAACACATCTCTTTTTCGCTTGTGGAGTTAATCATTTTTTCCTTTAACTCTTGGAACGCTAATTCACATTGTGCAGTCCAAATAATTTTATCTGGAAGTCCCTTGCGAGTCAGATCAGTCAGAGGAGCACAAATGGCGTTAAAATTTTTGATGTATTTCTGATAAAATCCGCATAACGACACGAATGATCGCACGTCCTTTTTGGTTTGCGGCCTAGGTGCTCTCTGCAGTTTTTCCAAGTTCTTAGGATCAGGGGTCATATTACCCTGATATACAGTGTGCCCCAAGAATTCCAACTCTTTGCATCCAATACAACATTTTGTTGGCCTAGCAGTTAAGTTCGCCTCCCGAAGTCTATCAAACAACATCTCCAGAGCTTCAATGTGTTCTTCAAATGTCTCTGTGGCGACGAGAATATCATCCATGAAATTCGTGATACATGGGTTATTCAGGGGGTCCAACAATTTTCGCATCATCCTTGAAAACACACTCGGAGCATTTTTCAGTCCGAATGGTAGCATATTGAATTCATAATGTCCATCCGAAGTGCTAAAAGCCAAATAAGGTCTCACTTCAGGCTTCACTGGGATCTGGTAATAGCCTTTACTAAGATCCACTTTTGAAAAGTATTTTGCCTTGTTCAGTCTGGCAAATAACTGTTTTGTGTCTGGTAATGGATCCACTTGTCCTTCTGTGACAGCATTCAGTTTCCTGTAATCTATGCACAGTCTGTGTTCCCCAGACGGTTTCCTCAACAAAACGACACTAGAACTAAAAGATGATTCACTGTGCGAAATAATCCCCTCCTTCAATACATAATCTATTTCTTCCTTTAATGCCTTCTCCTTCGCGAACGGAATAGAATAGGCTCTCATACAGATTGGGTTTGAGTCTACCAGTTTCATGTCATACTGTAGCAAATTTGTATGGCCTGGTTTATCTGTTAATACATCTGTATGTTCCTCCAGAACTTGTTGAACTCTCTCCCTCTGGTTTTTAGTCAGGTGCTTACTGACTTTTACCTGTGCTGCGGTTTCACAAGGATGTAATGGGTATTCATGTGAGGTGAGTGGTTCTTTTTGCATCTGGGTTGCAATAGCCAAGGTCAATAAGGGGGTGCTTTCCTGGAGTGGTCTGTCCAGATACTTCTTTAACAGGTTTACATGATAAACTTTTTCCTTCCCCTTTTTGTCAATTTTATAGTTTGTTCTAGACACCTTCTCTAGAACCGTATATGGACCTTGCCAACCAATTTGTAATTTATTCTGGCTTCCGGGTAGTAAAAGCAGCACCTTCTCTCCGACTGCCAGTTCCCTGTCCTTTGCCTTCCTATTAAAATATGCTGCATGTTTCTTCCTGGCTTGTTTCAAATTATCATTTGCCAGTTTCCATCCAGCTTTCAAACGAGTGGTCAGTTCGTTCACGTATTGATACGATGAGGTAACAGTCTCTTCCGCCTTCTCATCTGTCCAGGTCCTTAATAGAGCTTCTAAAGGCCCTTTTATTGGCCTCCCAAATAGCAGAGTTGCGGGAGCCATCCCGGTTGAACTATGTGGTACCTCCCGGTACGCAAACAATGCGGCGGGCAGGAATTGATCCCACAGATCCGGTTTTTCGTGTGCCAGCTTTCTCAGGATAGAAATGAGAGTCCCGTTGAACCTCTCTACCTGGCCGTTCCCTTGTGGATGGTACGGACTACTATGAAAGTGCCTGGCTTGAAATAGCTTAAAAACTTCTTCCGTTAGTTTCCCCTTGAACTGAGAACCATTATCCGTCAAGATTTGATGCGGGAATCCTAATCGGGTAAATATTGTAAGTAGTGCCTCTGCTACATGTTTTGAATCAATTGATGGCAGGGCTACCGCCTCTCCCCACATAGAACAAGTGTCCACCAGAGTAAGGATGTAACTGTTCCTCCTCTTGGTCCGAGTGAGAGGTCCTACAATATCCACTGCAACCCTCTCAAAAAGGTGTTCCCACTATGGGCATTTCCCCTAGAGTTGCAGGAGCAGTCCAGTGCTTTGGAGCTACCCTTTGACATTCTGGGCAGGATTTGACATTTGACATATCTTTTTTTATATCCTCCGTTATCCCTGGCCAGAAGTAATGACAAGCTATACGCTGTCCTGTGGCGCTGATCCCCATGTGACCACTGAAGGGAATCGCATGCCCGAGTTCCATCACTTTATCTCTATATGAAATGGGAAGAACCAGCTGGTTGTGACCATTTGTTCCAGTTCCGGCCTTCCTGTATAAGAGTTTGTTCTTCATGAAATATTCCCCCTTGCTCGGAGGTGTGTGGCATTTGGGCAATTTTTTAAAACAGGGCTTGAGTGTCCTATCCTCAGCCTGCGCCTTCCTCATCTCCTCTGGATGAGCATTTATAGGTTCACCTTCTTCCTCCTTCTTCTGTGACCTGGTCTGCACTGTCGCCATGATCACAGGTTTCTCGGGATTCCCCAAGAAGACGTATCTACACCCCAATATCAGAGGGTAGATTGGTTCATCTATCACTGCTGCTCTGATTTCTCCTTCCACATAGCGAGTTTTCACCGTTATCCTTGCGATGGGAAGTGTCATGAGTGGTATGTCCTTAGTCGCCCCTTGTATTTCCACTGTTTCTGTGGTATACTGACTTGGGTCCACTAGGCTAGACTTCACAACTGAATCATAATCCAAACCTGTATCATAAAGGCACCTTATGGTGACCCCATTACAAATAACATCCTCACAAACTGGGGGGTGATAAGGTTCCTGTTGTCCCTTAGGATTAACCTTTAATCTTTGCGTCCCCGACTTCATTGCAGCAATGTTTGAAGGTTTCCTTCTACAAAATTCGGTGTTATGGTTATCCTTCTTGCACCATTTTGCACCATCTTTTTCCTTGGTTCAACGGTTTTCTTTCATTGAACTTTTGGTCATTGAACTGTGAGTTTCTGTCGCGATAGTCATTTCTTGGCCGCTCAAAATTTGTCCTACCTTTATTTCCCTGCTCTCTATTATCAAATTTATTAAATTGCTGTGGAGCTTTAAAATTGTCTATGTGCTTCTTCTTAGCACCACTTACCTCTGCCTGAGCTGCCTGATACCTCTCAGCAACATTTAAAATTTCCCCCAACTTCTCTGCACCTTGTTCCATGAGAAATTTTCTCATGTCTGGAGCCATGGACTCTCTCAATTGCTCAATCATGATCATTTCTTTAAGATCTTGGGTCTTCCCCAGAGCCGTCCATTTCTCCAAATAGGTTTCTAGTCTGGCAGAGAATTGGTGGTATGTCTCCCCAGACAACAGTTTGGCATTTCTAAATTTCTTACGATAAAATTCACCATTCTTCTCGTACCTTAATAACAAAGCCTGCTTTAACATGTCATAATTGTCTTGGTCTTCCCTGTTCATTTTGGCAAATACTTCATAAGAAGCACCCCTCAATCCCTGTGATAGCTTTAAACTCCACCTCTCTCTCTCTAACCCATATGTAGTAGCTAATAACTCAAAACGTCCCAGGTACCCCTCTATGTCATCGTCTTTCTCAACAAAATGGTCTAAATGAAACCCCATAGCTGAGTTTGAGGCTCCCATACTGGGCGTAGCATCTGAGGCAAAAGGGCTGGCACCATTTTCAGGGGCCGGGCCTTGTAATTCCAGCTCCCTTAGTCGTAATTCGTGCTCCCTCTGCAACCTTCTATCTTCTGCCTCCCTTTCGGCCTTTTTTATCTTCTGCCTCCCTTTCGGCCTTTTTATCTTCTGCCTCCCTTTCGGCCTTTTTATCTTCTGCCTCCCTTTGCTGTCGTTTTTTCTTCTGCCTCAATCTGCAGCCTCTTAATTTCTCTATCAGCCTCAATTTGTAATCTCTTTTCTTCAGCTAACCTGTCAGCCTCTAATTTTCTTTCAGCCTCTTTTTCTAATCTCCTTTCTTCCCGTTCAATATATTTATCACATTCAGTCGTTACGTATTGAATTAAAATTTGACCATCCATCCCCATCTCCTTCGCAGTGAGCACAGCAGCTGATCTAAACTTTGCTAGCTCTGCCATACTTTTTGGACAATATAATAATATACAAGATAAATCTCTAACCAGTAAATACACTAAGTACTTCTAATTACTATATGACTATAGTCTAACTAATTCTAACTAACCAGTTAACTAATTAATTATTACTGGCTGTGAAGATTCACCAACTTTTATCTGCAGGGACACTTTTAATTTTAAAGGAAATTTTACAATTTATTTCCCTACTTTTATTTCTCCCACCAGGAGATCCTAATTTTACTGTTGGGCTAATTATCCCTGGACAAGACCCCAATTTATGTAGTGGTGTTGATGGTATTGTATGATGGTGTTATTACTACATGTAATTTGTATGAGGCCAGCTGTGAAGGCTCCTGAGATAAAATGTAGTTGAGAATTATCAGAAGGCCTTTCTTGCTACCACTACGACCTCACACTTAATTTTTTTTTTCTTAATGAATGTGGCTACGTAAAGTGTCTAGGGTAATGATGTGTAATGTGGTGTGTTAGTTATAAATACACCCACAGACATTTAAGAAGACTAATAAGATTAACAAGTGTTAAAATACACTGAACTAACTCACGTGTATAAAGTTTTTGATATAATTATATTACATTTATTGGTTCTGGATCAAGTTTTATGTGACCAGAACTTGTTTTAAAAGAAGGATTGAAAATTTATGAAAAAAAATGCATGGAATGTTACATAATAAATGCAAGAGCGTACCTATTTAAGTACTAGACTAGTTAGTTTTATTAAAAAAAGTTCGAGTAGTCATCTCTTTGGGAGGATATTTACTGTTTGTGCTGTTGGGGTGGCCTCATCACACCTGTCTATATTGACTACACAATGTCCAGAAAATGGTGGGAATTTTTACGGGGATATTAGTCACTACCAATAGTTGGTGAATGTCCAGCAGACCAGAGGCTCACTCATCTTTTTGTAGCTCTGGTGCTGAAAACTTGCGGTCCCACCTCTCCGTGCTGGCGGACAATAATGGTGGTCTCTGTCACAAGAACTGCACAGATACACTCGAGTAAAGTCACCCACCGGATAGACTCTGCTTTGTTGTCGATAGAAAACTCACAGCTCAGATTAAGAATACATAACACAGAATTGCTAGCAAAACTCAGCTGAGCTGCTGGCTATAGTATGGCGTCCCTAAATTTATTCACTGTCTTTCATATGGGAACACACCACACTTTAAAATCTGTGTCTAACACTGAACAATTATTGAAGAATGACCCCAAATGCGCTCTGAGCGCTAATGATATGATTGTCTGTGGCCAATCACTGCCAAGGTTTATTTTTAATTTCAAATTTCTACACTAAAGTCATTTCAGTCATGCTTCAGTCAAGTATGGATGGTTATCTGTTAGTCTGTCCGTCTCTACTTGTGTTTCTAAAAAAAATGTGCTTGATTTTTGAAGCAACCTTTCTCTCCCCTTAAAATTTTGTCGTAAAAAGTTATATTTAGACACAGCTACCGCTCAAAACCCCTCTCCTCCATAATAAGTAACTTTGAACACCTGTTCCCAAGGTCGTGTTTTTGTGTGCAATTTGTGACACTTTTAGATTCAATATAGTCTAGCGATGATGTGAACTACACTGTCTTTTGTCATTATCTTCAATATTATCTATCCGTTTGTAAAATTAAGATCATATTAGTTCACTGCTCAGAATAGGCCATCCGGCCAGCTAATTTTTATATTCCTAACATTAATATTAAGAAAATTTACTTTTTAAATTTTTGTAATTTTCCTACCATCCGCGTTCTGCCGCTCAATTCAAATCAAAATCTTAGTATCGCAAAAGCGTCCATTTCCGTACCTCGTGTCAATTTGGGGGACGTGAATTTTTTTACTTTCCTCCATCCCCCCCAATTGCGTCTCCTTAGCCTTGCTACGCAATCTTTCCAGTCATATTTTTTCCTTTTTGATCCTCCGTTCCCCTCCTGTCTAGCAAGGCAAAATTTATAGGGGATGATGACCCGCGGTCTAGGCGATCATGTACATCAGCAGCTTACGCATTATGTTTTTTATCCTTAAATGTTATCTTTGGAGTATTTTACCGTTGTATCTCGGTCAATTTCACTACATCTTACCTAGTAGGTTTTTCAGAGTTCTATTCAAACGTTCCACCATCCCATTGGACATAGGATGATAAATACTACTCAACGATCTCTCTATCTTAAGAGTCGACATTACTTGAGACATGGTATCCGATATGAGTTGGGTACCATGGTCGGATAATATTTCTGCTGGAAACCCCAGACGAGAAAATATTAACCAAAGAGCATCTGCGACATCAGCAGTAGTTATGCTCTTTAGAGGAACAGCCTCCGGCCAACGTGTGCACATATCAACACACGTCAAAATAAATTGGTGTCCTCTAGCAGACTTTATCTTAAATGGACCAATGATTCTATCGCCATTTTTTGAAATGGCCGAATGGGAATGTCTGCAGCCTGAATAGGTGCATCATGGCGTGGACCTCTGGATTTAATCTCTTGACATACTTTACAAGATCGACAATAGATTCGTATGTCCTTATTTACAGCAGGCCAAAAGAAAGATTGAAGAACTCTAGCTTTAGTACGGGAAAAACCCATATGTCCAGCACACTGCGAATCATGAGCGTGCTGTAAGATTTTAACTCTCATATTTTTAGGCACAAGGATTTGAGAATGAATGGACTTAGCGGAGTCTTGTACCATACGTACAAGTACGCCATTCCTCATCGTAATCCAAGATTTACGATTTGTATCCTTATTCGGATCACCTTTTGTTGCCAGAGTAAAGAATTTCTTTAGAGTAGGATCATCTTCCTGCTGTTTGATAAAGGAATCATGGGAAATCTCCAAGGGATCATCTTGGATCTGCGCATCATTATCTTCAGAATGTGAAGATTGTGGCATATTAAGAGCTTGAGCCCTAGTGATTACTGCATTAGCAGATTGCATATTAACATTTTCCCAATTAGAAATTTGCTGTGGAGTGCATTCTTTCACTCCATGAATGCGACCGATGATAAGATCAGCGATCGGATTCGGCAAGAGACATGCTTGCACCTCTCCTGTAAAGAAAGGCGTAGCAATATTGATAATGGCAGTGGAGTACTTCTCCAATGTGCCACCAAATGTTACACATTTGACTATATTGCCTGTAGCTCGAGAAGGATTTACGAGTGATTGCCTCACTCCGATGGTAGTGCACCCCGAGTCGAAAAGAATTGATACCGGAGTACCATCTATTAGGCCCCTATTAAAGACAAGAGCACCCCTTCCATTATGCGCGATTGACGCATGGAGCGCGGGAAGCGGGTGACCGCAGCTTAAAGTAGAAACTGTGGTTGGATCGAATAATGTTTTGCATTGCGAACACTGAGATGCTCTAGCAAAATCGAAAGCGGAATTTGCTACACTATTGGAGTCTTTTTTATCATTATTCTGATTATCGGTGTCGTGGAACTCCTGTTGTGCAGAGTTAGCCTGGTAATACGATTTACCATGTCTTTTGTGTTGTGATCTACCTCGGTTATGACTGTCTCTATAATTATTATTTCCTCTGTTATAACCCCTATTTGGGTTTGAATCATAATATTCATGATCTTTATCATCACGCTCATTATACTGAGTATCCCTGTAATATTGGTTCTTTTCTCTCCATGAAGCACTTGGGTAGTTCCTATAGCTACTCCCCTTTCGAGAATGTCTAAAATTATGGGTACCCCTCGCGTGTCGAGGACTATCAGCCCGATTCCAGTTCTTCAAAGAAGAACTCTGATTTGAGTGGTTATCTTGGTTTTGATACTTATTCCAATTAACCTTTTTATCAAATTTATTTTTAGCTCCTTGGAATTTGTGTGAGTAATTCTGATTATATTCTGTTGCCGAAGCAACTGGCATACTCTCTTTAATGTTAGAGTTACTAAGAATCATGTCAGGGTGTGCCGTGGCATACTGGTCACAATATTCTTCCATTTGCTTTAATGTACTAGGTTTACGCTCATGTAAGAACTCTAGGAATTATTTATTTACAGAAGACATGACCTTGTCTCTTAGCAATAAATCCGTAAGACCATCAAATGTTTTCTCTGTTTTGGATAATTCAATCCACCGTGAAAGTGTAATTCGTGCTTTTGAGATGAATTCTGAGAATTCTACACCTACCTCAGGTCTCATTGTTTTAAACAAAAGACGATAACCTTCCTCAGACAGCTGATATCTCTTTATCAAAGCTGCCCTAACAGCATCATAATTATCCTTGTCGGCCTCTTCAACAAAATATAACTTACTCAGAGAGTCCCCTTTTAGATTTTCAGACAACTGATTCACATACTGTGATTTGTCAATATTATGAGCTCGACAAGCACGTTCAAATCTAGGAAGCCAAAATGTTATATCATCACTGGCAGAGTTGAACGCTGGTACCTTGACCTTGTACACAAAGGGTTTACCATTACCACCAGATGCCTGATTAACATTACTCATACATGTCAATTTTAATTTCTCTAATTCAAACTCATGTTCTCTTATTGCTTTTCTCTCTTCTGCCTCTCTATCTAATCTTTTCTGTTCTGCAGCAGCTTCTAATTTCTTCTGTTCTGCATCAAATCTCCTTTCCTCCACTTGCATCTGCAATTTCTTTAGTTCAGCAGCAATATCAGCTTCTTTTTCTAATCTTTTTTCTTCAGCCAGAGCTTTTCTCTCTTCAGCAGCAGCTTTTTTCTCTTCAGCAGCAGCTTTTCTCTCCTCTGCAGCTAATGCTTTGTCATATTGAGCAACAGCCCATTGTTCTAAGTCTTTCCCAGTATTATCAAGGGATTTTCCTTGTGCAATAAAATAATATAATGTAGACATCTTGTCTTCTTAAATCAGAAACCTGAAAAAGTAAATAAATTACCCTATTTCACTTTAATGGGAGACAAGTCTATACCATAGACTTAGTCTTAGTGCAAACTTGTATGGTTTATAATAACCAATGATAACTTGAGTACCTGTGGACAACAATCATAAAGTACTGATCTGTACTATACTATCAGTGTATACCACTATAACTCCTATGTCATATGTCAACTAAAGACATTACAAAGGACAAACAAGAAAAGACAATATGAACACATTTGCAGAGATCAAATTAAATTAAATAAGAGAAATGAAAAAAATGATCACAGAAACCGTGATGATAACTGCAATAAGATAACAAGACAAATAACGCCACAGTGTATAATCATAAGGGTGTAAAAAACTGAAATGAAAGGAAAGATGAGACCTACAATTATACAAACAAATCAAACAAAAATAAAGAACAGAAAAAATGTTACAAATACAAATATGAAACAGTCGTCACAACTAACCAAATATTTGCAAACTATGTTGCATGCAAATTTCAATTAAGAAATTGCTCCCTATAGAACGCCAGAACAAGACCAATATCACTCGGTATTTCCTGTTCTAGTCACCTCCCATCCAGGCCCGCAACATATAAACACCTACACATATAAACAAATAACATGTAAACATAAATAGCATATAGCATACAATATAATTTATATCATGAATGGAATGTGTTGCAGGTATAGCGTTGTAAAGCAGGCACAGTTTATTTTAATACTAATAACTTGCCACTTTATTGAGTAATAGATTTAATTCTAAACTATTACACAGTTCAAATTTTTTTTTTTGAGCATATGAAGATCCAACGATGAAATATGCACTTTATGTTCAACAACACTGTGATTCTTCTGTACGTTGAGAAATGTCAACAATACTGCTCCAGATATTTTCTACACTTGATACAACTGTCCTGTGTAATACCGTCTGTACAGCGAAAAACTGTCAACAAGCACTGACCTAGATACAGCATCCTATCGGTAATACAGGTCAAGCTGACATCGACTGCCCCTCTGGTGTTGATGTGGTCAAACAAATGTTCTTTCAACTGTAAACTGTGATTCTCAACACAAAACTGCGTAGGCTGGACCCAGGAATCTGGCTCACCACTGTAAAGTTTCTTTCTTTCCCACGCTGTAAAGTGTCAGTCTGTAAAGAAGTGTGGTGTGTTGTTGAGATCAGGCATGCTCCAGTCTACCCAGCTATAAATGGGTAACTCACCCTAGTCCTGAGTTAGGGAAGGCAAAGGTGGCTGTCAACAGTAGTTTCCCTCTAAGGCTCCAGGGGAAGCAGGCCCTAAACTTGGTCACTTCAACCGACGCAGGATGGTGTATGTATGGAGTAGAAGTGTAGAGTGTGATTAACGCGAATGGTGTACTGTTCGTGTGCTGACCAATATAATCACTCATACACATGTGTCTACAAGGCACCAATGCAGACTGTTGGGATCTTTGTTTACACAATTTATTCAGACGTACACACTGGGACATACGAGTACATCATGGGTATGTTGACACATCAATTTGTAGGCATACATAGCAGATCTGAAGTCATGACACATTCATAAATAATGGGTAGTACATCAAAAGTTCAATGTCATGATACATTATGGCCGCATCCCCTATCTGACTAAACGCGTCAGTGAAGGCGGATCGGTAAATAACTAAAGTTGCTTGACGTCCATAGTTTGTAGTATATTATGAAACCACGAAAAGGGGGTTTCTATCAAGATTGAGATCTCCTTGTCACTGTCCGAGTAATAAGATACATGCCCCGTTCTTTGGACAGTGATACTAAAGTATGATGACAGGAATTTAACATGGCCGCCTTCCTGAGTTGTCGCTCACTCGCTCACAGGAGGATATATTCATAAGCCAAAGTTAATTTGCAATACATATGCATAATTTCATAAAGTTCCTCCATACAGAGCTACAGTAATCCAGTTACCTCACGTAGCCATAATTACAGTATGGAGCCCGTCATCTCCGTCGATACAAACTTGACCCTAGCGTTGCGAAGCACAAAATTCCAGCTAGGTCTAACCGACCTGAGATCATCAATAACAGGGACTGGCATTACATGGAGTCCGAATCATACATGGTACAGTACCTTAGGAGAGTCTCTAACACAAACTCTAGTAGAGGAACAATCTCCTATAGAAGAAAAAACCACTTCATAAATCATTTTTCCTTAAGAATCTGCCAGCCCTAGAAAAGGCGTACCCGCCATTGTCACGGTACATCGGAACTCATCACGACTTGTCAAGACAACTCATACTTCCGCTAGAGCGGAATAACAAGAATCTAGTCCCGCCTACCCATCCAAAATATACAATATAGGACTGATTCTACTTGTACTAATAATATGTAATACATATGAATTCAGGCCATAAACATAATAAGCAAATTAATCTATTTTCTGGCCCTAAGAAATAGGTACAGGCATGAGAGCAAAATCCATGCGCCGGATCAATATCAAGAACGATTACTCCTATAATCAAAAGTGTGAATCAAACATGGATTCTCTCGCTTTTACCATAGACAGCATTTTCATACACAAATGAATGACTGTCTATATTTTTTCCCATATTAAATAGCCATATCGATTTTTGTAATATGTGCGTCAAAATATGCACGCAACAGTGCCTATCCTTTACTAAGAATTGTTACCCTTTGTTTCTACTGTCATAGTTCATGTTTCATGCTTCGATGCATGACAGGATCAGACAATCGCCTATCCCTGAGAGATTAATTGAATCACTAAACGTAATAAACCCACATTGACTCTAGGTAAATGAGAGCATAACGTGTTTGTTCAAAATTGCGTAAGCACTTCCGATCCGACAGTAGAATTGACATGCAATACGGGTTTAATTGTATAGACCACGATTTGTCTAGACAGGCAGTCGGATTGCGACAAGTCAAGTAATACATGAGATCGGCAGAGTCTGATAAACTAAGTAATCAGATTTCCGAATTACTTGGCATAGATGATTATAGATAAACGCAGTCTTGGAAGAAATTTTGAAGAGTGAGTGGGAAGTGTGATATAAGTAAACTTTGACAGAACTTTACGGAAATCCCAATTCCATTTATGGAAAGTGGCTGTTTAAATTCTGAAATGTATGAGCTACGCAGGAAATTCCATAAGCCCTATATCATAACATGTATTTTGAATGCCATTGGTTTGACAATTCGAGTTGTCATATACAATCACTCGGATTGGCAACTGAGGTTTTGGACCACTATTGCAGAGAAAATGAGAGGCAGCCCGTGACAGCTCAGTAACCCTTGTTAAACAATAACAAAAGAATAAGAGCTCATAAAAACGCGCCCTCGGATAGCTATGCGTTTCTTTTTTTTAACAGTGTATATATATATAAATATATATATTTATATATATTTATATATATATATATAAATATATAAATATATAAATATATAAATTTATATATATATATATATATATATATATATATATATATATATATATATATATATATATATATATATATATATATATATATATATATATATATATATATATATATATATATATATATATATATATATATAATTAAGACCTGTTGCAGCATTCCAATTCACACTGTTTGTTCTCTAATCTCTCTCTTCTGTTATCACACTTATCGATCCCAATGATTATTTACTTTCTATCGCACAAAGCAAACTTTTCAAATAGTCTCTTTGTTCCCTTTCTCAATCTGCCTCTCTCAGCGCGTAGGTGTGTGTGTATCACCCTGAGTGGTCTCTTTCATTTCCTTAATTTATTTTTTGTAAGTTTCACAACTGCCCTTCGAACTAATCATCACAGCGACAATGACAAGACAACCAATCCTAGATCATACCTGGCAGTTCTAATTATAAACTAGGAACACCTTTATTAACTCCGTGTGCACCTATTTTCTCTTAACTTTACGAGCTATCAAAACTGTCCTGTTTATATCCACCTCTGTGAAATTTGGCAGATACACCAAACAAAATTGTCCTTTAACTTCTTCTCCGGAAATTTGTTGCAGGTAAGTGTTCCTGGGAGATTCGAAAGGTTCATTGAGAAGGTCGTGTGAGCTGAATGATCGGTAAATATGTTTTAGAATATAAACATTACAAACATCGCAAGAACTGCTTTATTTTTAATTTTTGCTGTTATTGCTTTTTTTTTTTTTTTGGTCTCCGACTACGTAGGACTTCGTTTCTCGCTGTTAAAGATTTTTCCACGAAAAGCCAACGAATTTATTTTTGAAGGACGATTAAAGGACGATGGACGTAAAGGTAAATGTAGTCCCATAGTTATTGCTGCAGGGGATTGAATTGTTAGAGACTTCGCTATACTAGGTGCAGCATCAAGAGCTAGGGTGATCAATTCCCTTCCTCCCTTCAGTAAGTCACGAGCAAATGCAGGTACCCTTTTACAGCTGTGTAGACTGGAGCGTGTCAAAACCGTGAATCAAACCCGGCACCTTTGCCGGGAGAAGTCAGAGCTCTAGTCCATATATCTAACGTACCACTAAGAGACTGGCAACCTGAGCATTTAAAACATACTGCCACAGAAACCAACACACCAGGAGCATGTCAATGCTTGGTGCAGGCCTCCTGCAAGGGAACCAGCTGTAGGAGTGATTCCATGCTCCATAAGCAGCGAAAAGGAAATTGTTAACGATGATAATTTCAATTACCACGTAGATTATTTTCTTACTAGTGTAAAAGCCCGTCATAAGACGGGAATTACATTCAACCGCACCAATACCTAACTGCAATTTTACTTATTCAAAAGTATTAAAAAAACCCACTGTGCATCACCACAGTACTCGAACTACGTAGCAGTAGCGAGGATCCCAATGTGTGAATACGGGATCAAACATTATATAAATATATTTTTGTGCACACCGTCATTTGCGTATTCTTCATTGGTAAGTGTTACTATTTTCGGGAGAGTACATATAAGGGCAAACTACTGAACGTAAAAATTGCCTAGAAAAATCACAAAACAGCCAATAAAAGCTGGGGTTGATTGCCACGTCCTGTAAAGGATAAGCAACTAACTTTAACATATAAGGGAAACAATTCAATTAAGGTCTAACTTTCAACCAAAGTTGTATCCCTTAGCGTTACTGACAGAAAAAGCTGGGATTTTATATATAATAATTTTTTTTAATGTAGTATAATTACCGTATATATTTGTATTTTCGTATTTTTGTCTATGTAGTATAATTACCGTATATACTTGAATTTTATTATTTTTGTCTTTTTAGTATAATTCAATCAATCAATCGATCAATAAATACCCTTTAGCTCCCCAAGGAGCATAGGTTTTCAACAAACACATGCCAAGTCTTCCTGTCCTGTGCCATCCGCTCAAGGTCTTTCCATGTTTTCCTCATCATTTTCACCTATGTCTCCAGTTCTCTTCTCCATGTGTTTTTTGGTCTACCTCTGCCTCTCTTTCCCCGTGGATTCCAGAACAAGAACTGCCTTGTAATGCTATCAACAGTTTTCCTCAATGTGTGTCCTATCCATCGCCAGGGTCTTCTTCTCAACTCTTGTTCCACTGGCACTTGTCTGGTGTAACCGTGGGTGGTTGGTGGTTACTACTGCACTAGGTGGCAGATGGCAGGCCTAGTGAAGTATTTCAAGTTTTTACACCCACAAGTCTCTTTTGTTTATCTTCCAAGTTAATGCTATTGTGTATAAGTACTGGCCATCTCCGCCAGAGTTGGTGATTCCTGGATGAACTACTTTTTCCTCCTTTGTTCAACCCTCGACTCGTTCTCTTCCTTCTCCGTTGTTATTATAGTGACTGATCGTATAGTGGATTTTATAATGATTGTTGACCTGGCCTACATACAACAACCCTCAAGGATAGACTCAAACATATGTTTTCTCTATTGCAAAAACATTTATTTACATGTAATATTCTTCAATAACGCAAGTAATTCTTCATAGAGCTCACATACAGTTGAATCATAGTTGCTTCATACATAAACTCTTTATCTCGTATATATAAATTTAATCTCCCTTTGTTCTTCTATCATCTCCATTTACTTGTTTAGCCTCTTCAAACTCTACATCAGTTTGCTTAATATGCCTCAATACTCCTGATCAGCACTTCCAACTCATTGTCTTGTGCTTTTATTCCTCCTGACCAAACTTGGTCAGACCTGCCTCTATTTCCGGTCCTGAAAAGCATACTATAATTCTTATACATGTAACAAGTCTTCTATACTCCATATTTACATGCGAGAGCATGCAGGTAGTTCTTAAAGAAGTCGACTCTCCCAGTCGCTTACTTGTCATAACTATTTCTGTAGACGACTCATTGGTTTACTCTCTGTGAACTCACTCTGATAAAAATATGGTTTTCCTCTTGGAATTCATTCTTACCATCTATTCGTATATAACAGTACCAAACTTGACCATCAATGTATCATTCAAATACTTCTCTTCTCTAGGTTGCTTAGTCAACAAAGTAGTCAACATTTGTTTATTTGACATATCGACTTGGGATTTCTGATTTACTTCTCCTGCAATTTTCATCAATATGAATGATAAGTTCAAAACCATACTTACAGGCAATTCCCTGAATCTCTACCGAAATACACTCTCTACTGTGACTATAAGAACTTTCTTAATCATCTTCTACTCTGTCTATACGAAACTTCGTAGTTATCTTGTATAGTTACTGACTAGAGCTATCACATCCTCTGAACCTTCTAAAACTTATGCTATTTCTGTCTAACCACAGAATCTGTTAATCTTCTGAGTTATCTCTACAGCTTATGCATTTTCTGTATAACTTCTGAACTTATCTGTATAACCACAGAATCTGTTAAAACTGGTGGCAACCGCCAAAAGCACTTCTTGCTTCTTCAACTTCTGAAACCCGACTGCCCTTCAGAAACCCGCACACCTTTCTGACCTCTAGTCATTGTTCCCTGGAGCGTTTCTTTCGCTACCTCTGATTCGTTCCCTAATCAGTTTTCCAGCTCAAACTATTGGTCGAGCTTTATTTACTACTCACTAGAAAAATACTCACGTTTTACTAACGCAAGCGAAGTTAGTGAACCGTTGTCTGTTATTTTTAAATCCTCACTCTATTTTCTTCCTCGTGAACTGTTTTAAACGTTCACCCAACCTTGGCAATGTATTTATAATGCCTGGGCAAACCCTACGGTGACATGCTTTAATCGTTCATAAAACCTTGTGTGCCAGACGAATTTCATCGTCCCTGAACTGTTAGATGATATGGTAGACCCTGGGGGAGCAGGAGAGCCCTCATTCATTTATGTTGCAAATTTAATCGCCAACGTGGATCCCACGTTTTCTCATTAGTATGCACCATGGCAGAGGAGCTTTCACCATGTTTGCTCATTAATATGATAAACAGTTTTCATTCGTGCAACCAGGACATCGCTTTGTCTTAATGTTGAGTTTGGCCACACCTACTGCCAATCTCTAGAGCGATTTAAATCAAGCATTTCTCTACACCTTTCTGGCACCCGCCTAGTAGGAGTTGCCAAAGCTTATCGGGAAAGAAATATCCTCAAAGGCAGCGTTGGTCCCAGAACGGACGAAGCAGTTTCTCGCCGTCATTTCACATCTCAGTGTGAACCACAGAATCGCCCGCAAGACTGAGACGAGCGGGGGGAGACGAGCGGTCAGAGAATTGAGTAATAGAGCAGGGACTAGCGGCGCGAATCACGAAAGTTCCCTGATATAAAAAAAAAACTTGTGAACTTTAGCGTGTCCCCCTGATCTTTCAATTCTTTAATTATATATTGAAACCACTGAAGAATGCGTTAATCATTTGCGCCAGACAGTTTGAAGAAAGCGCTAGCTATATAGAGAACAAGATTTCCTGTGAATATCTTCTATATCGGAGACTTAAATTCATTCTGTTTGTGCCAGTGGTAATATGTTAGTTTCAAGTAATCAGTGGTCTAGTTCTTTCATTTTATTTCACTGGATTTTGTGTTAATTTAAACATATTAAATAAACCCATCTCAAAAGTTTCCAGTTGTAAATTAAATGATATATCTATAAGTTATTTCCCAATATAATAGATGCTTAAATTAATTTTGAAGTCGCGAAGGGATTTATAACCAATTAATACAGTTAAGTTCTGTATAGACATGTGTTTTTAACCATTTGACTCGCGGAGAGTTTTTTTAAATATATAAAATTGAATACGCGAGTGTATAAAATGGTCTTAACTGTAAATTTATCGCGCGTCAGAATATGATTTGATTTGCGTTATGATTTCATGTTTTCTATTTTTCCACATAGGGTGATCATAAACCTTTGCGTCCCAGCAAACTATATAGAGTCCTCCAGACTCGGTTCTATAAACTCCAGAGATTTTTTTATAAACATTTAAATATAATCTTGCGGCGGCCCTGTTGGGGTCTCACTCTCTGAATTTACCAGAGAAAAAGCAACCCAAGAACATTTAAATCATAGATCAATAAGGTCTGTAAAGATAAACTGGAGAAGAACAATTGCCAGTAGCGATATATATATATATATATATATATATATATATATATATATATATATATATATATATATATATATATATATATATATATATATATATATATATATATATATATATATATATATATATATATATATATATATATATATATATATATATATATATATATATATATATATATATATATATATATATATATATATATATATATATAATACATATATATATATATATAAATATATTTATATATATATATATATATATATATATATATATATATATATATATATATATATATAAATATATATATATATATATAATTTTTACTGCTCTACTGTGGAAGAGAACATATATTTCCTTCATACTGTCAGTCACGTATTTGACACTGGATTAAAAAACACGCGAAGGATAAAACATACCTCACTGATCAGTCTTTGTCATCACGCTATAAGTAGTGTTCCACCACCAGCGGTGAAACTCCAGGAGACCACACCATTCTCATACCTGTATCTGTGACAGTGCCATCCCATAGAAACTTCATATATAAAAAAAATCAAAAGAAACACAAAGGCTTCACCTTCCAGCGATTTCGGGACACTTTGCTAAACGCCTAAACCCGCTAAATCTGGGGCTGGAACACGAAGAAAAAGGACACATACATATGTTGTGTGTTTTCTTGCTGTTTGTATTTTTCTATGGAGTGCCAGATTCCACTATCGGTAAGTGTGTGTGAGAAAATGCGTGATGGCCATTGCTAGCGTGCATGAATGAATGAGATATATACATTTGCTAAAAATATAATTTGCTTTACCTGGTAAATACCTTTTTACTGCATTTCTTGTATTGTTCTCTTTATGTGGGATTTCTTACCTTTGTTTATTTTCCCTCCCTTAAATCTGCTTAGTCAAGGGAAACCATTGGAGAATAATAGGACTCGTTTCCTACACCCCATACCAAATATTGTACCACCTCTTATCAGAATAAATTAATCTATTTATGTTAAATTATCTCCTTCTGATAACCACTTGTCTGTGGACTGGGTTTATTTTGTCTATACAAGCGGGAAGGGCATAGTGGGATACTACTCTTCAACCCCCATCCCCCCCCACCCACCCAACCTTGTTATTTGTATTTTTCTGTAACTATGATTTGGACTGTACCATGCTAAATGTTGTGATTTTTGTTTAGATGATAATAAACACCATAAACCTTAAAGTACTGTGTTGGCCGACCCATTACCCCATATATGTTATATGTAGTTTGTATTCACGTTCGTGTGTTTGTAGCACCAAATTGGTGTGTGTACATGAGTGTTGAGTAACTGACAACAATTGTTTAACCAGGAGAGATTTAGGAGTCTACAGATAAATAAAATTGTCGTAAGAAGGCAGATTGGAGAAATTACCCGATTTCAGAGACTGTCCTTACTATTTTCAACACCTTTGTGAATCAACTATCTATTTCTTACCCCTTTCTATCATAGAGCCTTCACCATCATTGTTCATTCTAACGGGACCACTATTTCTAAGACCTATCTCAAATAAAATTTACGACACCTTGCCAGAAGCATAAACAATGCTTGGACAAACCCTACGGTGACATACTTTAAGCGTTCATATAACCTTGCCAGAAGCATAAACAATGCTTGGGCAAACCCTACGGTGACATCTGGCTCTTGTCATCAATTCCACATTTGTGACTTTGTCATACCATTTCAGTCCTTCTATTCTACGCAAGCACCCGTTAATGAAAGTCTGTAGCTTTTTGGTTGTTGTTTTTGTTGTTCTCCATGTCTCAGAGCCATACAATAGGACTGACTTCACATTTGAGTTGAAGATTCTTATTTTCGTGTTGGACTTGATTTCTCTTGTTCTCCATATGTTTCCCAATGCAATGAAAGCTCCACTTGCTTTTTGTATTCTTATTTTGATATCACTGTCTGTCCCTCCAACTTTGTCTATATTACTGCCAAGATATGTGTACGATTCTACATCTTTAGTGGTGTTTCTTCAAGTTCAACCTTATTATCATTTCTTGCATTTATTCTCATAATCTTTGTCTTTTCCCTGTGTATTTTCAGGCCCACTTGTTGTGACCTCTCATCGAGAATTTTCATTTTCTCTTGCATCGGATTATGGTTATGGGACAGAAGAACCAAGTCATCTGCAAAATCTAGATCATCAAGCAGTTTAGTCAGATTCCATTGGATTCCATTTCTGTTGTGTGATGTCGCTGTTTTCATGACCCAATCTATTGCTAGTAAGAAAAGAAATAGAGACAAGAGGCATCCCTGTCTCACTCCCGTTCTCATCCTAAACGGTTCTGTAAGTTGTCCTTCATGAAGAACTCTGCATGTAATTTCTTCATAGGTCTTCTTTATTAAGTTAATGATCTTCATGGGAACTCCATAATGCGTCATCAATTTCCAAAGCGATTCTCTGTCTACACTGTCAAATGCCTTTTCATAGTCCACGAATCCGATGTATAGCGGTGAATTCCATTCCAGACTTTGTTCAACTATTATTCTCAATGTGGCTATCTGGTCTGTACAGGATCTATTTTGTCGAAAACTTGCTTGTTCATCTCTCAGTTGCTTGTCTATGGACTCTTTTAATCTCTCAAGGATGATTCTGTTTAATACTTTTCCTGGCATTGATAGTAACATTATATAATATATATAATTTGTGCACTCTTGTAAATTTCCCTTCTTAGGCAACTTGACCAGATAACCTTCCTTCCATTCTGCTGGTATTTCCGCTCTCTCCCAGACTTTGCTAAGTAATTTGTATAATGTCTCTGTAGAGGTATCAATATCTGCTTTGATGGCCTCTGCTGGAATGCAATCTGGACCAGTTGCTTTTCCATCTTTCAGATGCTTTATGACTTTCTTTATTTCTTCTCTACTTGGTCGTTCACAGCTGATTTGTAGCTCCTGCTGGCTGGATGTCTGGTGGATTAGTTGGAGATGGTCTATTGAGAAGTTCCTCAAAATGATATGTCCATCTCTTCATTTGTTCTTGTATATTACTAAGCAATTTTCCATTCTTATCTTTTATGAGGCCATTTGCTTGCTTATATTTCCCTGTTAGCTTCTTTGTGTTGTTGTACAGGTCCCTCATATTTCCTTTGGCTGCAGCTTCCTCTGTTCCCTTGCCAACTCTTCAATATACTTCCTCTCGTCTCTTTTGATGTTTCTTCTTACTTCTTTGTTTGCTTCTATGTACACTTCATGGGCCTTGGCTTTGGAGCTTCTGGTTTTGCTTCTGTTTAAATCTGCTTTCTTGTTTTTCCTGTCTTCTATCTTGGTAATGGTTTCTGTTGTTATCCATGCTTTGTGCTGATGTTCTCTTTTTCTCAGTACTTCTTCACATGTCTCGTTCCATATATATTTTACTTGTTGCCAGCGGTCTTCCGTATCTGCTTCATCTTCCAGCTGTTGGAGTATTTGTTGGATACTGTAATTGAAAATTTTTCTCTTATTTCCTGATTTCTTAGATATCCCACATTATACTGTTGTCTATAACTATATACTGTTGTAAATTTCTTGAGTTTTAATTTTGTTTTTGCCAACAGAAGATGGTGGTCTGATACACATCTGCTCCTCTACATACTTTTACATCATGCAATGATAACCTAAACCTCTTACTTTTGCATATGTGATCAATCTCATTCTCAGTTCTGTGGTCTGGTGATGTCCATGTTGCTTTATGTATTCTTTTATGTGGAAATATGCTTCCTCCTACAGCTAGCTGATTTGAAGCACAGAAGTTAGCTAATAGTTCCCCATTCTCGTTCATCATACCTAATCCATGCTATCCCATGATTTTTTCAAAGCCGGTGTTGTTTGTTCCTATTTTTGTGTTTAGGTCCCCCGTCAAAATGTAATATAATTACCGTATATATTTGTATTTTCTTATTTTTATCTATGTAGTATAATTACCGTTGTAACGAATTTGTTGTGTTTGAGAATGTTATGCGTGATAAGTTGTCTTGTGGATAGACGATGATAGTTCAAGCAGGAATAAAGAACTATAAGATATACCCCGGTCCCAGAAAGGAGAACTGGTATATGGATAACACATTTGTAGGCAAGGCTGTAAAGAACCCCTGTCCAGATGGTAATAATTAGATGCAGAAGACTAGAGTGGCCCTTCGTTAACAACTACCCTATGCAATGAAAATAAGAACAATGTAATTCCAAATAAACTTTAACTGGCTTCACTGCTTCACGCTTCGTCGGCTTCACGCAGGTGTGTCAGTGGTGTGCTGCGGAACAACCGCAATAATTTGTCTTCACTTTGTTACTTTCACAATTGCCTCCTGCTGGCGGAATTGTGGATTTTAAAGCTGCAACCAAGGTGGAATGGGTTCATTTTCTACACAAGACGACAGGAAGCTGAGACACTTGGGAGTCATGACCCAGTTGGGCCCGCATCCCTTAGAGTGTAAAGGAGAATAAGGGGCCGAAACATTTGATCGACGGGGGGGCACCTTCTGATGATCAGATTGCATCCTGTTGTATCGCTCTGTATAGAGTTTTCTATCATCTCATCACAAATAAACTTTAACTGTAACAGTAGGGAATTAACAAAGTCCAAAATACAATTTAAATCAATTTATTTATATTGATTCTTTTCTCTTCTTCTTGTCTCGGCGTGTTAGAATGGAAAATATTTATAGGAATTATATTTACATCAAAGTCACAATTCACAATGAATGATTAAACTTGTAAAAATGTCACTGTTTTAGTAGTAGTCTGGTAACTTACTTTTGATAAAAACTTCTGTTCATCACTTGACTCTAGCTCACATAATTTTGTTCTCAAAGTTCTTGAGTTAAGTTACTTATCTCAATATCCTTGGTTAATGTTCTTGCGGATAAACAACACTGGTCCCCGACAGTAACGAATGCATCTACACACACTTGAGATATAGTCTCTTCTGACTGTCCAATTTACTAAGGGATATCAGCACACATATGAGTGACCCACTGCTGTGCTCCGTGTCATTTTGCACACTTCTGAGATCAGTATTCTCGACCGAAACTTGAAACAATCACATAGCCTGTGGATAGTCTCTACTTAGGAGTTCCACTCGACTAAGTGTGGTGGGTATCGTACATTTTTAAACGAAATTATTCACACCTGTAGAAGAGAACTGCACAAATGAAAGGGATAATGCAGGCACAACGAGATCTTGAGCCGATGGCACAAGACAAAATGACTTCGTATAAATTTGTTGAAGGAACCTAGCCTCCTTGGGAGCTAAAAGGCATTAATGGTGGTGAGAGTCCTTAAAGAAACTTTATTACGTGTATTGCTGAACGTTCTTTTTCTTATGCGTTCGTCCTAAAAAGGACGTTTGTTACGTTGTGTCGCCGTTTACAGCAAAGCTGTGATATCTGCGCCTTTCGGCCCGACACATCGGTTTTCTGCATGGCATTTTTGGGACCTGGTTAACCTTTCTTCTTCGATCCCTACTCACTCAGGATGAGGCACACATTTGCCTCATATCGTGACGAGAGAAGGCATTTGTGGGCCAGACAAAACTTGATTGACTTGTCTTGCCCTGTGGTTATTGATTACTAAAACGAAAACATTCTTACATCTACGGCAGGGGTTCTTACACTTTTTGGAACCATGGACACATTAGATTCTATAATAAAGGCTATGAACTCCTTCTTGAAGAAAAATGTACATAATACACAAACTTAATTAATATGTTAAATTTTACATTATGTACATAGACTCCCTATAATCCACTCAGGGACCCTCCAGGGCGTCAGTGGATCACAGGTTGAGAAACCCTGGTTTAGGGTGAACTTTAGTCATACATTCAGTCATGGCGCCTCACTCTATCTATCTATATATCTATCTTTCTATATATCTATCTATCTATATATCTATCTATCTATATATCTATATATCTATCTATATCTATATATCTTTCTATATATATCTATATATCTATCTATATCTATCTATATCTATCTATATCTGTCTATATCTATCTATATATATCTATATCTATCTATCTATATCTATCTATCTATATCTATCTATCTATCTATCTATCTATCTATCTATCTATCTATCTATCTATCTATCTATCTATCTATCTATCTATCTATCTATCTATCTATCTATCTAGAATGTTAGACGGGCCTGCGCGCCCAATTCTTTACCCTTCGAAAATAAAGTTCGTTCGTTCGTTCGTTCTATCTGTCTGTCTATCTATCTATCGATCTAACGATCTAACTAGCTATCTTGCTATCTATCTATCTATCTATCTATCTATCTATCTATCTATCTATCTATCTATCTATCTATCTATCTATCTATCTATCTATCTATCTATCTATCTATCTACCTACCTACCTGCCTGCCTGCCTGCCTGCCTGCCTATCTATCTATCTATCTATCTATCTATCTATCTATCTATCTATCTATCTATCTATCTATCTATCTATCTATCTATCTATCTATCTATCTATCTATCTATCTATCTATAGACACCTGACTTCATCTCCAGTCGTCTTCACTTGTCTTGCCACTGGATTCAGATGGACCCAGGCGAGAGAGTGAGTTCGACGAATTGCGCAACTCTTCCTCACTTTAAACCAAATCACCGCGCAAGTCACTCTTTCATCCACTCATCTATCCACTCACAACAAGTCCTGTGGCGATGGGCGAGCGGCGAAGCGGCAGGCGTGGGTACGCTGGCAGTCGTAGTCGCAGACCTACACACAGGCGGCTCAGGCCATATGGTCGTCTTCCACTGATTGGAGCAGCAGTGGGATTCGGCAACCCCCTGAGTGACTGAGTAGCCCTCTTTAGGAAAGCACTGCTCACCTCCATGGCACGAGGAAGGGGCTAGAAAAGGTGCCCTAAACATTGCCTGCTCCACCATTACCTAACCAGCTTACCGCGGTTGGTGGGTATCCTACTTCGGCGGGCGACACATAAGAAAAAGAAAGGACAGATTTTCCCCCCTCATTCTTAGCGCATGGAATGACTTCTTCTCCTACAGACCTACGCAGAACATGGCCTCCTTGTCACCAACACCATTTTTCGACTTCCTACCCGCAATAGGACCTCCTGGATGCACCCTCGCTCAAAGCATTGACACCTAATTGACTATGTAATTGTTAGGAAGAAGGACAGGCAAGATGTCCGGGTGACCAAGTCCATGTGTGGTGCCGAATGCTGGACTGATCATCGCCTCATTGTGTCTAAACTTAAAATTCGTATCCAACCAGCCAGGCGCCTCAGGGAAAGAAAACTCAAAAAGGCTGGATGTCACCAAACTAAAGAAGACAAAAATCAAACAGTCATTTACTGACACCCTCGAAGACCGTCTCAAATCTATCTCGTTAGATGGCCAAAGTGTGGAAACAAATTGGGCAGCCCTAAGTGAGCAGATCTACAACACTGCTACAGAGGTCCTGGGTCCCGCCATCAAGAAACAAAATGACTGGTTTGATGATATAAAGAAGATGTTGGCTGAGAAACACCATCTCCATAAAGCATATTTAAATGATCCAAAATCTACATCCAAGAAAGACGCTTTCAACAACATGCGTAGAATCGTTCAACTAAACTACGCCAGATGTGGGATTCATGGCTGAGTAATAAAGCAGATGAGCTTCAAGGCTTTGCTGACAGCCATGACTTGAAAAATATTTACCATGCACTCAAAGCGGTCTGTGGTCCAACATCTTCAGGATCATTTCCCCTCCTTAATGCACATGGGAAAACACCAATTACAGACAAGGAAAAAATTCACCAACGCTGGGTCGAACATTTTAATAATATTCTGAACCAGCCATCATCTATTAACGACGAAGCCATCATCCGCCTGCCCCAAATTCCTATAAATGAAGCAGTAGATGATATACCAACTCTGGAGGAAACTCAAAAAGCGATTCGTCAACTTTCTAGTGGAAAGGACCCCTGCTCCGATTCAATTCCAGTTAAGGTCTATAAAGATGGCGGTACAGTTCTGATAGAGAAACTTCACATGATCTTCCAGCAAATGTGGCAGAGTGAAACCATCCCACACGATCTCAAAGATGCGTCAATTATACATCTATATAAACATAAAGGTACTGTAACAATCATCGAGGCATCTCTCTATTATCAATCGCTGGGAAGATATTCGCCAGAGAACTCTTCTGAATCGCCTTACGGCTTGTGGCGTTAAAAGTTTATATTCTTCAGTTGATTGTTTGTGCTCGTGTTCACACTGTGTCTAGGTTTATATATCATAGGTCCACAAGATTCAGGACAGCCACAATAGTTCATTAACGATACTTTCTATGACTCGAAGATTCCACACAACGATCAATATAACAGCTGGATATTTTAGTAACATTCCATTTATTATTCACGTAGACAATACATCATTACACAGCATGCATAATTAGGTAGATTCATTCATTCATTCATAACCCTCCACTCCCAAAGGAGCATAGGCCTTCAACAAACACATGCCAAGTCCTCCTGTCACGTGCCATCATCTCAAGTTCTTTCCATGTTCTCCTCATCATTTTCACCTCTGTTTCCAACTCTCTTCTCCATGTACTTCTTGGTCTTCCTCTGCCTCTCTTGCCCTGGGGGTTCCAGAACAAGGACTGCCTTGTAATGCTATCAACAGGCTTCCTCAGTGTGTGTCCTATCCATCGCCATCGTCTTCTTCTCATCTCTTGTTCCACTGGCACTTGTCCAGTTCTTGTCATCAGTTCCACATTGGTAACCTTGTCATACCATTTTAATCCCTCTATTCTACGCAAGCACCCATTTATGAAAGTCTGTAGCTTTTTGGTTGTTGTCTTTGTTGTTCTCCATGTCTCAGAGCCATACAATAGGACTGACTTCACATTTGAGTTGAAGATTCTTATTTTCGTGTTGGATCCTATTTCTCTTGATCTCCATATATTTCCCAATGCAATGAAAGCTCCTCTTGCCTTTTGTATTCTTATTTTGATATCGCTGTCTGTCCCTCCAACTTTATCTATATTACTGCCAAGATATGTGTATGATTCTACATCTTGTATTGGTGTTTCTTCAAGTTCAACCCTGTTTTCATTACCTGCATTTATTCGCATTATTTTTGTCTTTTCCCTGTGTATTTTCAGACCCAATTGCTGTGACCTCTCATCGAGTGTTTTCAATTTGTCCTGCATCTGATTACGGTTATGGGACAGGAGAGCCAAATCATCAGCAAAATCCAGATCATCCAACTGCTTAGTCAGAGTCCACTGGATTCCATTTCTGTTGTGTGTTGTCGATGATCTCATAACCCAATCTATTGCCAGCAAGAAAAGAAATGGAGACAAGAGGCATCCCTGTCGCACTCCTGTTCTTATCCCAAATGGTTCTGTAAGCTGTCCTTCATGAAGAACTCTGCACGTCATGTCTTCATAGGTTTTCTTTATTAAATTAATGATCTTCAGGGGAACTCCATAATGCCTCATCAATTTCCAAAGTGATTCTCTGTCCACACTGTCAAATGCTTTTTCGTAGTCCACAAATCTGATGTATAGTGGTGAATTCCATTCCAGACTTTGTTCAACTATTATTCTCAAAGTGGCTATCTGGTCTGTACATGATCTGTTTTGTCGAAAACCTGCTTGTTCATCTCTCAATTTCTTGTCTATGGACTCCTTTAATCTCTCAAGGATAATCCTGTTCAATACCTTTCCTGGCACTGATAGTAACATTATTCCTCTATAATTTGTGCACTCTTGTAGATTTCCCTTCTTAGGCAACTTAACCAGATATCCTTCCTTCCATTCTGCTGGTATCTCTTCCTTTTCCCAGACTTTACCAAGCAATTTATATAACATCTCTGTAGCCGTGTCGATATCTGCTTTGATGGCCTCTGCTGGAATGCCATCAGGTCCAGACGCTTTTCCATCTCTTAGAAGCTTTATGGCTTTCTTTATTTCTTCCTTCGTTGGTCTTTCACCGTTAATTTGTAGCTCTTCTTCTGCTGGCAGGATGTCCGGCGGGTTTTGTGGAGCTGGTCTATTGAGAAGGTCCCCAAAATATTCTGTCCACCTCTTCATTTGCTCTTGTATATTGCTGAGCAGTTTCCCATTCTTATCTTTTATGAGGCAACTTGTTTGCTTGTATTTCCCTGTTAGCTTCTTTGTGCTGCTATACAGTTCTCTCATATTTCCTTTGGCTGCAGCATCTTCTGCCTCTCTTGCCAACTCCTCAATATACTTCCTCTTGTCTCTTTTGATACTTCTTTTTACTTCTTTGTTTGCTTCTGTGTACACTTCTTGAGCCTTGGCTTTGGAACTTCTGGTTTTGCTTGTGTTTAACTCTGCTTTCTTGTTTTTTCTATCTTTTATTTTATTGATGGTTTCTGTTGTTATCCATGCTTTTTGTCTGTGTTGCTGACTAACCTTCTTTCTTCTAGGAGAACTTCCAGATTTGGCACCTGGAATGTTCGGACATTGAACGAACAAGGGAAAGTGGCACAAGTAGCAGCAGAAATGAGGGAATACAAAATCGAGGTTCTGGGAATGTGTGAAACAAAGTGGAAGGGGGTAGACAGGAAGAAACTCATCACAGGTGAATTGGTGCTGTCCTCAGGACACGAAGACGAAAGTTCACACCACAGTGAAGGGGTAGCTCTTATGTTATCTAAAGAAGCACAGAAAGCACTCATTGAATGGGAAGCTGTGGGACCCAGAATAATAACAGCTATTTTCAAAACAGCTAAAAAGAAAATTCATGTCAATGTCATCCAATGTTATGCACCAACTAATGACAAAGAAGAGTCTGTGAAAGAAGCATTTTATACTAAACTACAGGAAATTATGGATAAAGTAAAAAGAAGAGACATCACAATTTTGATGGGTGACATGAATGCAAAGATAGGTACAGTCAATACCGGATTTGAAGAAGTCATGGGAAAACATGGGCTAGGAGTAATGAATGAAAATGGAGAACTATTCGCAAACTTCTGTGCTTCAAATCAACTGGCTATAGGAGGAAGCATGTTTCCACATAAGAGAATACACAAGGCAACATGGATATCACCAGACCATAGAACAGAAAATCAGATCGATCATATATGCATAAAGAAGAAGTTTAGATCATCATTGCAGGATGTAAAGGTATATAGAGGAGCAGATGTGGCATCAGATCACCATCTTCTGATAGCCAAAGTAAAAATGAAACTCAAGAGATATGCAACAATGCAAAATTATAGACAACAGTTTAATGTAGGACAGCTAAGAAATCAAGAAACAAGAGACAAACTTGCGGTCACAGTATCCAACAAATTCCAAGTGCTCCAACAGTTGGAAGATGTAGAGAATACAGAAGACTATTGGCAGCAGGTCAAAACGGTATGGAAGGAGACATGTGAAGAAATACTGAGGTAGATTCAGCGACTCCTATAATCCGTAGGTCCATATAAACATTACCTCATTCCTATTCCTACCTTTAGTTGTATTTAATAAACATTAATATGTTTCAAGACACTTCTATTTTAACATTTCCCATATTTCTACCATTAGGTAGAACACACACACAAGTCGCCCATTCAGGGTCAACACACGGTCTGTCCATTTTTCCTCCACACTGCTCACGTCATGAGCGCAATACACATATCGACAAATTACTATCGTGCTGCGCTCATCAGCACCAAAATCCTATACATTTTCTAGCGTGTGGCGTGCAATAGCCAGCGCCACATTACCCCCCCCCCCCCCAAACAACTGAAAACTTAGTTTTCAGTCAGGCAATTATAATGTAAAGCGAGATTAAATCATTCATCTTATCCCTAATGCCTTATGATTACCTATCATTTATTAAATGATATCTATCTAGATTTTAAAGGAAAAATAAAATAATGTCAGTAATAACAATATGAATAAATAAGTAATTATTGTCCACTTCCGTATTCGAGTTATTACATAACTCTAGAGAGGGTGTCAGCTAGGACATTGTCATTTCCTGCTATTGGTAAAACGTCAAAATCATACCCTTGCATTTGTAGCGCCCATCGGGTGAGACGTGCATTAGTCGATTTAAAAGTCTGTAAATATGTGAGGGCTTTTTGATCAGTGTATAATTTAAAATGTGTACCCACCAAGAACTTCTGTAGTTTATGTAATGTCCATACCAATGACAAAAGTTCTCTTTCCACAATTGGATATCTGGATTCTGTCTCTGAAAGTTTTCTGCTGAGGTAGAATATCGGGTGGCACTCGCCATTAAAGGTCTGCATTAAACATCCCCCGATTCCTTTCAGAGATGCGTCTGTAACCACGAGAAAAGGTCGTCGTAAGTCTGGTAGTCTTAGTATTGGACTTTTTGAAAATTGTGTTTTGATGTTCTGTAAGGCATGGTCACACTCTTTGTTCCATCTTATTTTTTCAGGCATACCCTTTTTTGTCAGAGCAGATAGAACAGAAGTTAAAATGGAAAATCGTGGTATAAACCTGTGATAAAAGTTTATGAGTCCCAGCAAACTACGAACTTGTTTCTTAGTAGTTGGTATGGCAAGATCTAGTACCCTTTTTAGTGTAGACTCATCAGGTTGTATTGTATGTCGGCCAATCTTATGACCTAGAAATGAAATCTCAGTAAACCCAATTTCGACTTTGGAAGGTCGAGCTGTGAGGTTATGTACTCTGAGAGTTTGGAGCAACGACTGTATCCCAGCGATATGCTGTTCCCAAGTATCATGAAAAATGCAAATATCGTCCATATACGAAATGAGATCGGTGCGATTACCTAAAACGCGACGCATCATGCGTACAAAGGTCGCTGGAGCATTCCGTAAACCAAAACACATGACATTGTAATGAAACAATCCACGAGAAGTGGCAAAAGCAGTCAAAGGTTTTGATACATCAGCCAGAGGAATCTGCCAGTAACCTTTAGATAGGTCAAACTTGCTGAAGAAAGTGGTGGATGATAGGCGTGGCAACAAATCCTCCAGCAAAGGCATTGGTTCAGAATCGGATATGGTCACCTTGTTAAAGCGACGAAAGTCAATACAAATACGAATTGACTTGTCTTTCTTTCGTACTGCCACCATAGGAAAACAGAAAGGTGAATCAGACGGTGAAATAATACCCAGTTTTAACATACCATCTACTTCACTTTCCACCTGATCTCTAACATGTAGAGAAACGGCGTATGGTCGTAATGAAATCGGGGTGTAATCTGACAATTTGATTTCGTGTGTGATAATGTTAGTACGTCCCGGAAGATCAGACAAAACGTCCTGAAAGGATACCAACATAGAACGAATTTGATCCCTATGATCTGCAGGTAAATCAGTGCAAATTATAACATCATTCCATGTTTCCGAAGACTTAATAGGTGCTACCGGAAACGTGGAAGGTACATCAGCGAAATTGGTTTGCACCTCATCCACCAACGCGATAGATGCATGATGGGTAGGTTGGTTCATGATAGCATCACAAATGAATTGTAACTGAGGAGGACGAGTGATGTATGGTAGGAGCATGTTAACATGGAATGTTTTTTCTTTACCCCGCATATTGATGACGTAGTCCACGTCCGTTCTCTTTGCAACCACTTTAAACGGACCTTGCCATGTTACTAACAAGTGATCTACTTTGAGTGGCAGGAGAACAAAAACATCATCATTGATTGAGAAAGACGTTAGTCGTCTATCTCTGTTAATGCGAGATCTGGTCTTATATTTTGCCATCTCAGATGCTTCAGTCGCCACCTGACATGCATCCACAAGATGTTGGCGTAAATCTGTAACGTATTGATAAGTGGATTTCTTCTTATTATTATTATTCACATCAGATTCCATTAACAAATCATGTAAGAGGGACATTGGACCTCTTGGGTTCGCACCAAATACTAACTGAAAAGGCGAAAAACCAGTATGATTAGGAACCTCTCTGTACGCAAACCGTACAGCAGGAATAAAACGATCCCATTCTTGAGGAAATGATGTAGCCACCTTCCCCAACAATTGTTTTAATGTCCCATTCCAACGTTCCACGACCCCGTTAGAGCTAGGGTGAAATATAGCACTAAGAGAGCGACGGATACGAAGTGTGTTGAAAACATCTGACATCATACCCGACACGAACTGAGATCCATGATCAGAAAGGATTTCTTCCGGAAACCCGATGCGTGAAAATATAGACAGCAACGCATCTGTTACCGACACTGTGGTAATATTTTTTAAAGGAATGGCTTCTGGCCATCTCGTACACAGGTCAATACATGTTAATATGTATTGAAAACCTCTGGTGGACCTTACAGACAGTGGTCCTATGATATCAATAGCCAATTTGAAAAAAGGGCGTACAGCAATATCCGTGACCTGTAAAGGTGCCGATTGATGTGCACCCTTACGTGCAACACTTCGACATTCAGCGCAAGATTTACAATAAGTTGAAATGTCTTTATTTACCCCAGGCCAATAAAAGTGTTTTAGTACTCTATAAGCCGTACGGGAAATTCCCATATGTCCAGCAAATGGTACGTCATGCGCATTTGACAAGACTAGTGCGCGAAATGACGTAGGTACTATAACTTGTTTGAGAATGAAAGAGTAATTATCAAAACATCGTATCATAATATTATCCTGCATTTGAAACCAATGTCTTGAATTTTTAGAATGTTTAATAGTTCGAGCAATAGCTAATGGGAATAAATGTCCCAAAGAAGGATCCATTTGTTGTTTTGCTATAAATATATTTTTGTCAATGTAATGACAAGTTGTAATGTGTTGAGTGTGTATAGAAGAATTTAATTCAATTGTCTCTGCAGCTTGTTGTGCTCTGGTTGTGATCGCGTTAGCAAAGGAGGGATGATTTCTCTCCCAATCAATAATATCCTGTTCAGAACACTCTTTAACCCCCTTTATGTTACCGATAAGTAAATCACAACAAGGTCGATCGAGAGCACACACTCTTACTTTTCCCGAAAAGAAAGGAGTATCTATTACCACATCTGCCAGCGGATAAGATTCAACAGTTCCACCGAAAGTTACGCACTTTGTAGAGGTTCCCGTAAAGCAAGAAGAAGGAATTAGTGCCTTCCTTAGGCCAATGGTGGTGCAACCGCTGTCACGTAAAATAGAAACAGGTGTGTCAAAAACAAAACCTCTATGGATCACGAGTGAGCCAACCCCATCATTTAAAGACAAAACTGGCAGAGCATGTCCACATCTCAGACGTGGAGTAGATCCAGGTTGAAATAGAGTCATACATTCTTTGCAATTACCACTATTTTCCAGATCAAAACTACATGCATTGGCATGAGTATTATTCTCATTATTGGAAATATTATCATTATCAACGTCAATCTGACAAGCGTGAGCTTGTGATCTTCCTCTACTTTGACTCCTAGAAAAATGTGTTCCTCTCCGATCCACTGGACAGTCAGACCGATAGTAACTCTTTTTGTCCGTGCGAGAAGAATCATCACGAGATGGTGGTGAGACATGATGTTTGTTATTGTAATTACTGTTATTGTAATCATTACGTGAGGGTCCCGAAAAATGATGTTTGTGAGTGTAATTATTATTGGAGTATTGATTATTTCTTTGCCATGACTTTTTATTATTATGGTTAAAGTTGCGTCTCTCTATACCCCGTAAGGGCGAATGATTATGAGGGAAATTATATCTACCTCTATAGGAATTTTGATAGTCATCCCTATACCGTCGGTCCATGTTGCGAGTGCGTGATCTATCATGAGTGACCGCACAAGCTGGCAGAGTTTCTAGGACCTTCGTCTTACCTAAAGGCAAGTTTGGGTGTGCGACCGAAAATTGTTGAGCCAATTTTTCCATTTCTCCTATATTTGTGGGCTTCCTTTCTTGAAGGAATGAGAAAATTTCAGTATTTACCGAAGATAAAATTTTGTCTCTTAAGAAGAGATCATAAAGACCTTCGAAAGATTTAGTAATATTAGACAGTTCACTCCATCTGTTTAGACACATCTTCACTGAAGACACAAAGTCTTCGACATCCTTACCTTCCACAGGACCCATCGATTTAAATTTTAAACGATATCCTTCCTCATCTAAACAATATTTGCGAAGAAATACTGATTTTATGGATTTATAGTCGTTCCTTTTGTCATCGGCAATGTTAAAAAAAGTTTGTAAACTTTCACCAGTAAGTAACCCGACAAAATGTTCAGGCCATGAGGCCTTAGGTAAATTTAAAGCCGTAACCCTTGATTCAAATCTCAAAAGAAAGAATCCTATATCGTCATGTAATGAAGAAAAATTTGGTAATTTTAAATTAATGATCTTAGACGATCCTGTACCAGACGATTCTCTAGAAGAAGAAGATTGTAAACGCAATTTTTCTAACTCAAAAGTTTTTTCGCTTTCAAATTTCGCTTGTTCTGCAGCAATTTCTGCTAAACGAGTTCTTTCCCTTCTCTCATGTTCCCTCTCTTCTTTCTCTTTTTCTTCTCTTTCTCTTTTTTCTTCTCTCTCTCTCTTTCTTCTCTTTTTTCTTCTCTCTCTCTTTCTTCTCTTTTTTCTTCTCTCTCTCTTTCTTCTCTTTTTTCTTCTCTTACTTTGTATTCTGCAATTTCTTTATCTACATAAGATATCAAATCATCACCCGAGAAACCACAGTCCTTCCCATTTTGTATAAATCCTGCTTTAACTTTTACAAAGTCCGCCATAATGGACTCAAAGAGTAGTGGGATATAGATGCAAAATGAATATATATCCCCCTTGTAGTCAAATGACTATACTTAGTCGTAAGGTAATTCAAACCTGTTTCAAAACCAACTGTATGTACAGTATTTATTCGTTTTGTGTGATATACTTGTCTCTGAAGTATATGATACTTATCCACTACTATCACAGAGTATCTGTAATAATCGTATATATGAACATATTAGCAATTAACAATATAATATAATCAAGTACTAAATAACGCCATTACTACATATTTAAAAGCATGTCATACTATCACATTAGACAAAAGATTAACTGACAACGCTGGAAACAAATCAGGAAAAAGACAACAGTGTAAAAAGTCATAAAATCTTACCATATAATAAAACAGTTGTTTCCACCGTCAATGAACAGTACAGGACGAGATACAATCACATAGAACTTCTGTACATATTACAAAGAAAGTCAGAGAAGACCTACAGGTACGAACATAATCCTATAAACTAAATAAGAAATACACGACAGTATGTTACTTAACAGCACAGCTAAACAAATAAGAAAATATTAATCTCAGTCAGAGCGGAAATACGACAGCACTAAATGCTGAATCCCTGAAAGAGATCAATACAATCAAAATCTATAGAACGGCGACAACTAAATTCATCCGAGGATATAACTGAGTGTCGTCCACAAGAAAACATTAAACATAAAAGATACACAAAAACAAGATGTGCCTGACATTTTTAGGACCGGAGACCATGACTCTACCAACATATATTCACTTATATGATTAAAATCCACGACCGCCAATCCTCGTTGTAGACAAGACGCATCAACCTCGCAAAGTATCCTTGAATCTATGCAATAAACACGGGTCAAGGAAAGAATGTAAAGTCTGAGTTGCTCAACGCGTATAAGTGTCCTGTTCAAGACGTTTCATGTTCCTGATTACGAAATCCAAGTGGTCAGCAAATCTGTTTGATGACGTACGTAAAAGATTAAATCATCTTCTTGACCATTGCAGACAACCGAAATGATTTCTCGGACATCAGGGTTGAAAGACTTGTCAAACCCGAAAGACCCAAAAGACTGGTTCTGGATACCGTCACGATTCTCATGATTCATATTATGTGTATAATAAATGTCCACTGGTAACTTTACTTTAGGATTTACAAGTCCGTTCAGGTGATCTTGATGTAATGGTTCACTACAACGATTCAACGCGAAATGGCCTCGAGGTGACAATATTCGTCATAGTAACTTGTGACCGCAATATATTGTGTCGAAATTTCATATCTGTTCGTAGGCAGTCAAATGTCTATTCAGCGACTTTAATAGAATATATGTTGTTTGGTAATAACGTCTTCCCAACAGTCCAAGGTCTTGGCATGACCTCGTACGAAAAATTGCAATTTCTATTGATTCCACAAATTCGTGTGCTTGATATCTTGCGTACTTTCCACAGTACAGCATTGTACAAATTCCAAAAAATTAATTCCTCTCCAACGGAACGAGCCTCCCATATCTGTGGCGTTAAAAGTTTATATTCTTCAGTTGATTGTTTGTGCTCGTTTTCACACTGTGTCTAGGTTTATATATCATAGGTCCACAAGATTCAGGACAGCCACAATAGTTCATTAACGATACTTTCTATGACTCGAAGATTCCACACAACGATCAATATAACAGCTGGATATTTTAGTAACATTCCATTTATTATTCACGTAGACAATACATCATTACACAGCATGCATAATTAGGTAGATTCAGCGACTCCTATAATCCGTAGGTCCATATAAACATTACCTCATTCCTATTCCTACCTTTAGTTGTATTTAATAAACATTAATATGTTTCAAGACACTTCTATTTTAACATTTCCCATATTTCTACCATTGGGTAGAACACACACACAAGTCGCCCATTCAGGGTCAACACACGGTCTGTCCATTTTTCCTCCACACTGCTCACGTCATGAGCGCAATACACATATCGACAAATTACTATCGTGCTGCGCTCATCAGCACCAAAATCCTATACATTTTCTAGCGTGTGGCGTGCAATAGCCAGCGCCACACGGCTCATCTTGACAAAGGTCTTCTACCTGAAAGTCAGTGTGGATTCCGGAAAGAACGTGGAACCACCGATATGGTGTTCGCTGCAAGACAGCTACAAGAAAAATGCGAAGAACAGCACTGTGACCTGTACACAGCTTTCATCGACTTGACAAAGGCGTTTGACACGGTCAGTAGAGAGGGTCTATTGAAGATCATGGAAAAATACGGCTGCCCAAAGAAATTTATCACAATAGTGCAGCAACTGCATGATGGAATGAAGGCTAGAGTTCAGGAAAACGGTGAGCTATCGGAGCCTTTCCGTCTCAAATGGAGTTAAACAAGGGTGTGTACTTGCACCGACTCTGTTCAGTATCATGTTCTCTGATATGCTGACTGATGCTTTCAGAGACGGGGTTATAGGAATCGACATCAGATATCGTATTGATAGAAAATTGTTTAACCGTAGGAGGCTTCAAGCAAAAACCAAGGTCAAATCACACACCATCAGAGATCTTTTGTTTGCCGACGATTGTGCCCTCAATGCTCAGAGGCTGATCTGCAGAATAGCGAGGATCGATTCTCCGAAGCCTGTTCCAACTTTGGACTTACCATCAACACGGAGAAAACAGAAATCATGTAATAACCAGCTCCTGGCACAATTTATACTGAGCCAATCATCAAGGTAAATGGTGAGAAACTGAATGTTGTGAACAGATTCACATACCTTGGTAGCACACTATCCCAGAACATCGTCATTGATGATGAGGTGAACACCAGGATCTTGAAAGTCAGCAGCACATTTGGCAGACTATACACCAACGTTTGGCATCGAAGTGGCATTAGTCTACAGACAAATCTGAAGATGTACAGAGCTGCGGTGCTTCCAGTGCTACTTTATGCATGTGAAACATGGACTGTGTACAGGCGCCATGTAAAGAAGCTAAACCACTTCCATACAGTTTGTCTCAGAAAGGTAATGAACACCAAATGGCAAGACAAGATCCCGGATACCGCCGTTCTTGACAGAGCTGGTATCCCTAGCATCGATACTATTCTGATGCAGTCACAGATTCGCTGGGCAGGTCATGTAGTCCGCATGCCAGACCATCGACTGCCAAAGATACTCTTTTATGGTGAGATGCAGAAGGGTAAACGCTCCCATGGTGGCCAAAATAAGCGCTTCAAAGACACGTTAAAGACGTCATTGAAAACCTTTGACATAAACCCATAAACCGAACTGCTCGGCGCACATCTCTTCGTAAAGGTGCAGCAGCATGCGAATCATCCAGAAGAGCAGCAGCGGAACAGCGGAGACAAGCTAGAAAAGACCGTGTTATAAAACCTTCACATGAAGCAAACATTCCCTGCCCACAATGCCCGAGATCTTTCCAGGCCCGCATCGGTCTCATCAATCACCTTCGTACCCATAGACTAACCTAACATATTCCTAATAATTGGATGAACAGAGTGGTTGGTCTTCATCACCCGTGATGGACGAACAACATATCTATCTATATCTATCTATATCTATATATATCTCTATATATCTCTATCTCAATCTATATCTGTCTGTCTGTCTGTCGGTCGGTCGGTCTCTCTCTCTCTCTCTCTCTCTCTCTCTCGCTATCTATCTATCTATCTATCTATCTATCTATCTATCTATCTATCTATCTATCTATCTATCTATCTATCTATCTATCTATCTATCTATCTATCTATCTATCTATCTATTTATCTATTTGTCAGTCTGTCTCTGTGTCATTTTGTCTATGTATATGTCTGTATGCCCGTATGTCTGTTCGCCCGATCTGCCTTGTCCTTCTATCTGTCTTGTCTTGTCTGTCTGTGTGTATCTTTGTATGTGTACATTTTTCCATCTATGTTTTGTTGCTATTTTATTGCATGCATGTGTGTCTATATTGACAACAAAAGAAAACAAACAAAAGAAACAAACAAAATAAAAACTGACAGCATTAGCTGTAGCAACACCTTTAATAGTTACCGCTATTTTCGCCTGAGTAGCAATACTACGAGTAGAAGCTGCGGTAACAGCTATAGTAGTTGTAGTAGTACTTGCAATAGTAGTAGTTGTAGTAATAATAATAATACCTCCTTCAGTCTTAACTAACTATGAGAATGCGCCCCTGAGGTGACAACCCTCAGCTGCTTATTTTCCTGGTGTTCCTGTCGACGTTTTCTCCTCTCTTCTGCTTGTTGTGTGAGCATCTTTTCGCCCAAACTGAGGTGGCGCAGCAGATAGCATTGCCATGTGGTACGGTCGGCAGCTTCATCCTCCCAGGTTGCTGGATTTCTATCCAGTGCCCTCATGTCTCTCTTGCACACATCTTGGAACCTCAGCTGCGGTCGCCCAACTGTTCTTTTGCCATCTGTCAGTTGTCCGTAGAAGATATCTTTCGGGAACCGACCATCTTCCATACGGCGCACATGCGTTTTCTGCGTTGTTTAAGCAGTGTATACAGGCTTTGAAGGCATGATAAGTTGTCTTGTGGATAGACGATGATAGTTCAAGAAGGAATAAAGAACTATAAGATATACCCCGGTCCCAGAAAGGAGAACTGGTATATGGATAGCACAGGTGTAGGCAAGGCTGTAAAGAAACCCTGTCCAGATGGTAATAATTAGATGCAGAAGACTAGAGTGGCCCTTCGTTAACAACTACTCTATGCAATGAAAATAAGAACAATGTAATTCCAAATAAACTTTAACTGGCTTCACTGCTTCACGCTTCGTCGGCTTCACGCAGGTGTGTCAGTGGTGTGCTGCGGAACAACCGCAATAATTTGTCTTCACTTTGTTACTTTCACAATTGCCTCCGTGACAACACCTCGACATTTGTCACTTTATCTTTCCACGAAATACCGAGGATGTGGCATAGACACCGTCGATGGAACGTATTGAGCCTTCTTTCTTGCTTAGCATAGGTTGTTCATGTAACGCTACCACACAGAAGTGTGCTGGTGACGCAGGCGTTATATACCGCAGCTTTGGTCTTCATTGTGAGTTTGGAGTTTCCCCAAACACGCGATGTAAGGCGGGCAAAGGTAGCTGCAGCTTTGCCAGTGCGACTGTCAATTTCTGTGTCCAGAGAGAGTTTGTCATTGATGGTAGACCCCAGGTATAATAGTAGTTGTAATAGTAGTAGTTGTAATACCCCAGTTGTAATAGTAGTAGTTGTAGTAGAAGAGTAGTATTAACAGCAGTGGTAGTATTATTCGCAATAGTAGCAGTAACATTAGCCAGTTTAGTAAATGTAGCAGTAGTAATTGTAACAGTACTGGTAGCCGTTGTAAAAAAAAGGTAGTAATAATTGCTACATTGTAGTGGGAACGGAAAGGCTGTTTGAATGGAAATGAAGCGGCACTCTATTTTAAGTCAATTTCCTTTTTAAAATGAACATTGATATTAGTTTTTTTTTCTGAAAATTTACAATCTCACGGGTCTATAAAAATCAATTGTTAGACGACATTATAAGCAGATATATTTTGACCGAAAAGTGTACATTCATTTGTGCTTTCATGAGATGAAAACCATGATTTTCCCAGAAAATTGTTCTGGAAAAGTTTACAATGATTTAAATATAAGAAGTGCTCGACAATGAATTAAATATGAGAAGTGTTTGACGATGATTTAAATATGAGAAGTGCTTGACAATGAGTTAAATATGAGAAGTACTTGACAATTTGTTAAATATGAGAGGTGCTTGACAGTGTGTTAAATATACGAAGTGCTCGACAATGACTTAAATATGAGAAGTGTTCGACAATGATTTAAAAATGAGAAGTGTTTGTCAATGAGTTAAATATGAGAAGTGCTTGACAATGAGTTAGATATGAGAAGTGCTTGACAATGAGTTAAATATGAGAAGTGTTTGTCAATGAGTTAAATATGAGAAGTGTTTGTCAATGAGTTAAATATGAGAAGTGCTTGACAATGAATTAGATATGAGAAGTGCTTGACAATGAGTTAACTATGAGAAGTGTTTGTCAATGACTTAGAAATAATACAAGTACTTGAGTTTGATTTAAATATGAAAAATGAGGTTATGTTTTCTGATTATCCACGTGTCACTTTTTTCCTCGTAGGGCTGACAAAAGACAAAGATGGCAAATACTAGAATCAAAGTCATAGCTTTACTATGCTTCGTTCCCATAGTAACCGTGCAAAGTCAGAACCAATGGGTTCAATCCGCCCGACTTAATGGAGGCATCAGGCCAACAGGTAGGATTCTGGGGAAAAAAATTTACCGTAACCACATCTGTAAAATGGTCTAAATGTTGCAGTGTTTCTTTAATTGCCATTGTATCCCGCATTTATTCTCATTATCTTAGTCTGGTAATCTCCAAAAGAACGTTGCCGATCTTTCCGCACAGAATATTCACTTGGAGTTATTTCCCTTTAGCAGTGTTTCGTGGACATGTATCGTAGTGTGCAAGTATCGGTTGTAACTAGGAACTGTCACAGTAGTTGAAGTGAAGAACGCTAAAAATAGAAAACTGCAGAAGGGAAATAACTCCAAGTGAATATTCTGTGCAGAACGATTGGCATCGGTTTTTTTTTTATTTTGTAGATTACCCATTGTCTTTTTCCAGTGGATTTTCAGACTCATTTGCTTCACTCTTAAATCAAAGCAAAAGCTGTTTGGGAGTCTTGACGAACTTTCAACCACAGCAACATACATCCAGAGAACCGGACTTCTTGTGTAGACATTACTAAACAACAGCGAACGAGAAGGAGAAGAAGAAGAATCAATGCATGGAAAAAATCCTCACTTTGCAGTTATCACTATCTTCATTTTTCATGTTGGCACTCTATGGAGCATGGAGCCTCAGACTTCAGCTGGTTCCCTTGCAAGAAGCTTGCATCGAAGCACTCATGTGGTCTTGTAGTACTGGTTTTTGTAGTAATTTATTTGTTACATGACAAGGTTACCAGCACCAGGCAGAACCTCATATTAGTCGTCTCTTACGTCGCGCTAAAGATTACAGTATGCTTATTCTCAGTCATAAACGTATAATTGTTTACTCATCAACACGTATATTACAATTGTCTGATCTAAAGCAAAAAGGTAAACCAGCTTTCTCTCTCTCTCTCTCTCTCTAAAATACACAGGGGCGTCACAACAGCTTCGATTACTGAGGCAGCAGAACGTTAACCAGATAATGTCAAGGACTCCTGGATTTTCATTCGCTACCAAGGGAGGCCAAGTTAATCCACTTCTAAACCAACGAGCAGGGATTTCTCAAGGACAACAACGTTTGTCAGCTTTTCGGAGTGCATCCAGGATTATGCCGTAAGACAATACTTTCGTTCGAGTTATTGCTGAAGATGTTTCAGAGGAATAGAAGAACTATGGACAATCTACAGGGCGGTGGATACATTTTTTGATCTTCTCTTTCTATTTCAGCTCTATATGGAGAGGACAGTACTGCAGCTAGTGTATTCCAAGCCCTCCTATCTTGAGTTATCTATTCTTTCCAAGCTTTTATTTTTCTTATAATGTGTCTTTAGTTCTTCCTCCCTTGTGTTCCTTTCGTTGTTTATTATATAAGAATTTGCAGACCAAAGACTACCTTGTGATACATTATTTATTTGTTCATTGCGGTGTTCTTGATTGTCACAAAATGACCACGCTATTCATTTTATCGTGTTCTACCTGTCCTCTTCTCTGTATCTGTATTTTCTCTCATATATAAACGCATGACTCAGATTCCCTGCTGTTATTTTGCATGATCTATCCTGGGTAAAGAAAACGTAAACAACCCAGCTGGGCGCAGATAGATGAACACGAATTTGCCGAGAAGAAAGTTACATACCTACCGGGCGACGATCACTCGTGTTAACATTTAAAATAACAAATTAAACTGAAGGGTTTGTTATGATTTACAGACATGAGTTATCTAAAGTGGAAGTATCAATACCTTATGCGGGAGGAGCTTGAAATGAACTGTGTCGTGCGGGATTTCATGAGAGAAGGGAGATAAGATATAAATCAAACGCTTAAATCTGCTTGGTCTAGCCAAAATATATTAACTAGATGATAAAGTTGATAATGTTGGATTTTTATTCCCGTTAATGATATCCACCAAAAGATAGATATAAGTGGATGGAAGCAGACATCATCATCATCATCAGTTGATAAGATCTCTATGGTGTTGTTTGCTCCACTGTAGTGTATGGAATGTCAACTTGACCTACGCAGTGGTGTGTAGACATGGATTGAGTGTACAATGTGCGAATGATGATAAGGGTTCGTGTTGTTGACAAATGTTCTTTTCTCACACTCATGTATGACTGGAAGTCATCGACACCAACGACTGTGTACCTTTTCTAAAGTTTAATTCGACGTACACACTCGACAGCACAGATAGTGACAAATCACAGGTTGGCATAATACATCATAGTACAGTGGATAAATGGTCTTGCAATGTTATGTTACATGGGCACTCATATAGATTAATATTATAATGGACTGTCAGTAGCCAAGCCCTCAGCATCGCCCATACATATAAATCATCTGACTTCACTGACTGAGCACGTCAGCTTATAAACAATATTTCAGATGGCTTCTAAACCTAATCTCGTTTAGCGACGATTCTTCAACATAATGTTCAGCACATATTTTTTCATATAATAATATTGAACCGCTGATAAAGGGTTCTCATGTGTAGCAGTGATCTCTGGACTAAACAAGCGATAATACGGGCATCCCCTTTCTCTTCTTGAAAGTCACTACATGTTTTGGTTCCAAGATGGCTTCACTCGTGAACTGTCACTCACGTTTGGATGCAGATAATGAATCTGTCCTAAAGTTAGTCATTCATAAAACATTGCATTGCTCTGTAGATTTGATCATGAACAATTGACTGCATTCTACAGAATATAGTGCTGCTAGGAATCGAAGTCGTTTTCATCGAGTCAAATATATTCTCCTATACATTCAAATCGTAACTATCGAAAATGGTGGCTTCGATCGAGAGTTCATAAGAGTGTTTTTGATTACCTTGGTAGAGGAAATATGGAACTGCCATTCCTTGGCAATATGAATAAACACTGGGGTAAAGCATACACGATAGGTCTAGACGACTATCACTTTCCCCACAAATACTGAGATCACTTTTTCCCGGCGACAGGCCGACATAGGAAACACACAGTCCCTATCAGGACGAAGCCAAATCACACCACACTCTAGCGACACATCCGCCGAATAGCCTTTGACCTCTCTAGAGACAACAGAACATATAGTTCGACTTAGATATGTAAAGATATACAGATATAAGACAGACTCGTCCTACTCAGACAAACAATACACATAAATTCAGGCCATAGATATTCTGAAGCAAGAACAATCTATTATTACCCAAACAACGAATAAATCGCAGTAAAATGGATTTATCCGCGGAGTTTGATCGAAGAGATGGCACAACTTTCAAGGGAAGTAACTCAATAATGACTTTCCCTTAAGCACAAAAAAATTACCTATGTATAATATTGTAAGATATCAAAGACTGCACGTAACACTAGACAACGCTTGATTGGCGACTTTCACCGCGTAGAAAGCTGGGGGAGCGTGGGCAAAAGGCCTCATATAATGTAACTCATTTTTATACACCAGCACTGTGTTCCATTGAGTCAAGGCGACACCAACAGACTAGTCAGGACCGAAGAAATGTAGAATTTCTCAAAAGAAGATTAGACTAAGTATTGAGGATCTTCTGAAATTAACTAGCATGAAAAGTCTACTTTATAGTACTGGAAACCACAAAATGCTCGGAACCTATAAACAGGAAAATAGTGGTAATATCATTAAAGTAATACTCGACTACTTGTGCGGGCCTCAAAACCTGTGGTCCGACATTATTCGGAAGTCTTCCTGTGCCAGACATCTGTAGAAATATATAACCCGATACCGGGTGAGTTGTAACATACATTTTATCATTTTATATTTTACATTTGACGTTTAACTCGCTGGTGATTGTACAAGTTCATACAAGGCTGGTAACCTCAGCATATGTAAATGATAGAGTCATGGATCACTACAGCAATCGCTGGTGACTGCTTCATGCCAATTCTCTCACAAGGAACCAAAAGCAGAGGTAGCCCCAGGCTTCAAGCAGAGCAGAGAATGGATGATGATGACATCGTGGTGTACATATAGTGATTGCGTCATTAATAGGCTGAACTGCCCATGGTGGACTTCTGGTGTCATGTATTGTGGTTCGCACTGTTGACCTGCCATTGAAACATCATTTTATGATGATGCGTAGATGGCAGGGCGGATAGTGTGATTCGCTTGCATGGCTAGGCGGGGTTGTCGCACGGAAGGTCCAGTGTTCAAATCCTGGGTAAGCCACTCATGTCTGTTGTTTTTCTGTTGTCTGGTGTTCTACTTCTTTATTTCCTGCGAGTGCCTGATAACATACCTTTATATTTGTTTCATATTAATTTACTGTTTACAGGCCTCGGGTTTCCCTCCCTTATGTGTAACAAACATTTTTGTTATATTAACATTCTAAAAAGTTTATATATATATTTAAACATGTGTAAACCAGGCAAAAGTCGTTTCTGCTGTCCAGTCACATCTATTTCATCACATTAACTGAGGGTAACGATGATTTTTTATCCAGTCCACTGGGTTTATGATTTATTCTCAGGGAGAGGAATTTACGGAGAAAAAAATGGCGGTGGAAGTGACAGCGGAAAGGCGCCTGACTAGTGTTAAAAAACCAATACTCAGCAGAGACATTCGTTTCTTCTAAAGTTTATGGTACAAGTTGGTGATACCAGTGTGTGATACCAGCTTAATACGTTTCTGTGGATCAAGAGCTTGTGGTCTACGCCAGATGCATGCCTTTGACGGGTTGTGAAAATCCTTGCTTGATGTTAGGAGTAATTACCACTGCAACTACGCCTGCAACATGCCCTCACCACTGAAGTCTACAATTGACGGAGCAGTCAGCAAATCAGTCCAACATCTGGCCAGATAAGTGATTTTAATCTGGCCAAAACAAAATAATTCTCACCACCAATTCAAAACACCCTCACAAACTTTTGATGATTAAAAACTATGTAATATAAATTCTTTCATATCACTTATTTATTTACTCATTTAAAACCATAATTGATTATTAAATTTATTATATGTATTTACAAATTAATAGTTGATTTAATTATTACAGATAAGTGCACACGTGTGAATCAGTGATCTTAAATATAAACACAACAGAACTACTTAAGTGATATTTTGCTGAATAATTCAGCTGGGAGCTCAGAAACGAGCTAATATTTCTTTCTTTTCATAGAAGGGGCGAGCAGATGCAAAGTTCACAATACCCTTGACAAATTCAGCGTTATACTTGATTTCTGAAATATCTTATGAAGACGTCCTAAACTAGAAGCACCATCCTTCTATTTACAACTCTGACAAGAGTAATCTTGAGATACCTTTAAAGTCCCTCAGTTTATACTCTAAATTATGGCCATTGTTAGACCATCACTGCAGAGTTGGGTAGACAACCAGTGAGACTGATGAATGTATCATTACTGTGTATGCATAGTAGAAGTACTTTTTTAAAAATTTCAATAAAATTTCAATAATCTTAAAATTTCAGAGTTTCAGGATCTCGAAATCGTCAGATCCAAAGTGACGCACAACTGCTACAGAAACTGCAAAAAGAAAAACAGCAGCGGCAAATGCAGCAAAAGATACAGCAACAATTACAGCAGCGACAACGTCAACAACTATTTCAGCGACAGCAACAACAACCAATGAATAATTTTCGATTTGGTGAAAATATTCGCGCAGGCTTGTTGGAACAAAGAGTACAACATAGCAGTGATAAAAAGTAAGAGCTATTTGTACCTTTTTGTTTTTACCCTTTGTCCGTATCGTCTGCTTGTCTGTCACTGCATTCTGGTTTGTTTGAGGCTCAATTTTGTATATACGTTTTTTTTTTTTCAAGCGATTTTCGTATTTTCTCTCTTTATGTAGAGGCGAAAGCCGAAAGGAAGCCAATGACACGAAAATTAACATCATGGTGGCTAACCTCGAAATCAGAATAGGATTCTGGAATGTAAGAACAATGAACGAAAGCGAAAGCGAGGCCGTCCAAAACCTACATGGTGGAGAACTGTATAGGCGTAAACCGAAGCCTCGGCACCACATGAAAGATGGCTGCCGACAGAGCAAGGTGGAGATAATTTGTTGCTGCCCTACAAGACGCTACCAGACGTGATGGTCACTCGTCAGTCAACGACCCACGAAGAAGAACACGATCTTGTTGTATACCCCTTGCATGGCATATTTGTAAAACTTCTCTTCTGGTGTTTCATGCTTTTTTTTATTATTTGTATACCCTTTAACATTTGTTGAGGAAAACTGAGCACCGATGGGTTTTACCCGGAGTGCAGTGACGTCGACTCTGATCAACAGTAACAATGCACATTTTAGTGTTATAAATTTTTATGTTTAATTTGTAAGACTACTTAAAAAATGTATACTGTTCTCTACTACACGTGGTTATAGCCGCGGTAGTGAAGTGGTTAGTATACTGGCTTCCTAGCTCGGTGGTCCATGGTTCGATACCCAGTTGAGGTGGGATTTTTTAGACCGCAAATGGCTCCGGGGTCGACCCAGCCTCATTAACTGAAAGAGGCAAGTGAGCAAACGTAGCTTATTAGTCACGGTAGAAGGGGGCAATCGACTTTCTTCAGGCATGGTATGAGAAGAAGAAAGATGGAATATACTGTGACAACAAGAAAGAAGTAAACGGAGAACAGTTTGACATCATCGCATGAACATTAAGTCAACAACAGAGCTGATCAATAATATCAGTGGCTGAAAGTTGTGGAGAAACATGATCACCTACGCCATAAGGCATGGTACTTGAAGAAGAAGACAAGGAAGTAGAAGTAGAAGAAGAAGAAGGAGGGTTATGATGATGCCGTTCGTTTCAGCTGTGGATGTTTTTAATGATGATGATGACGGTGAAGATGATAGTGCTGATGATGATAAAGATGATGATAATAATGATAGTGACGTTAACAGAGGTGTAACTAGGATTGATGGATCCCAGGACAAATGCAAATATATATATATATACACCCTACAATTACACATACCTGCACATAAATGTGACGTGGTATAAATTAGATGGTCATGAATGAGAAGTGGAATTTTTCAATTTTTTAACCATAAAATGTCGCCCCAAATATTTGGCACCCTGGACACATGCCCCACCTGTCTCACTCTAGTTACGTCACTGGATGTTAATGATAGTGATGATGATAATGATATGATGGTGATGACGATATTACGAGTAATATTTTGACAAAAGCTTGATATTGTATTGCCTTCCGTATCTCTCTACTTCTCTAGACCCGACAATACCATCATCTCCGTTGTCTGGAGGGAGGCCACGTGATTTTTCTCGTCCGTTTGCAGTGATTGGTAGCAGGTAGGTCATCATCACTCATCATTATCCTCTGTGTTCCTTGCGGAGCTTGGAGCCAAGTCTACAGTTGGCAGACAGCCTGCACAAAGCAGGTACTCACTCTTACACTAGTAGTTTCTGCGGCAACATCTTTTACATGATGCGTTTGCTGGCCCTATGCAAAACCTCCTATTCTTCGCCTTGTACGAGCAGGAGTGTTCAGTAGTCCTATTCTCTCTTTGAGTCTTCAGATACCCCCGGTAACTACACGGGGCTAGCAGACAGATATCCTATACAGGGTGTCCATAAAAGAATGTACCTATTTCTTTTTTTTTCACCCACTTGACCAGTGTGTGGATAGACATGTAACAATTACCGGTTGCAACTCAACTGCGAAAGTTTCACTTGAAATACCCGCCGTCTTTGTCCCACCGTTGCCTCGAGATCTGGTGGAGCTGAGAGAGCGGATCATTGGAACCTTTGCTGCTGTTACAGGAGACATGCTGATTCGAGTGTGGGAAGAAATGGACTATCCATGCACAGATTCTGTGAATTGATTAGGCATAGGCGTGTCTACTATTACAATAATGTGGCCATCACGTTTGCAATTGAATACGTGTTGAAGATGATTTCTTAAATGATCTGCATGCGAAATACTCGTGACATTGTTTGTCATTGACATTTAATGCGCTACCAAACTGGACCTTCCTTGATCTAATTATTTCAATGGGTATCATCTCTTTGCGGTTCATAAATATCATAATGGAACGTTGCTCCTCTAATGTGCTTGTAAATAACGGTAAGGTCATCTTTAAAGAAATTAAACTTCATCCGAATCATAATCAGATGTCTCTGAGAAATTGAAAATCAATCTCGGCTGAATGAAGGACAAACCATCATTCTTCCAATATTCCTCTTGTAACACATGGTTCTCACTTTTCTTCCAATAATCCCTGCTATATTGGAGATGGCGGCTTTTATAAGTATTTCAACATCTTTTAATTTGAACGTTCTATTTTCTGTTGCTACCTGTTCCTTAATTTTAGCCCATACTAATTCTATTGGGTTTAAGTGAGAATGGTAAGGAGGTAATCTTAAACATCTGTGACCATGTTCATGGATTGCCTTGTCTATGTGAAATATCTTTGCATGCTGTGTCTTTTTTTACAATTCCAAGTAATTCAGGTTCATGGACATTTCGTTGAATGGAATGTTGTTTATGGTCAGCCAAATCTTTATTACATCTTTAATACTTGGTGAATTAGAAACTTTATCTTCTGGTGCCACAACGTTGTGATATGAGGCATTGTCCATTATCAAACACCACGGTCTATCCAAGGAAGGAAGTACATGATTCACAATCCAATCTTGAAATATCTTGCCATTCATCTCTGCATGGTAATCCCTATTATCTGTGGATTTTGAAACAAATATGAGTTCAGTATTATTTAGAAGCCCATGATGGCTGCTTCCTGGATGTGCAATTATTAGGCGCTGTCCTTTGCTGCTTGGTACTAGTCTCTTAGTTGTTCCATCAGATGATTGCCATTCTCGTTCATTACTGTGGTGCGCATTGATCCAAGTTTCATCTAAATACACAAAATCATAACAATCTCTTCTCATTTCTCTGACCTCGCGTAAATATTTGCTTCTCATTGCAACTATATGAGGCTTCTCACAAATAAGGTTTCTACCACCAACATATTTTCTAAAAGTGAATCCCAAACTCCTAATAGTCCTCCATAGCGTAGATTTGGAAATATCAATGTCATTATTCTTTCTTAACCAAATTTTCAATTTCCTTAAAGTCACTGCCTCATTATTGTGAAACATATTGCAAATTTCTCTGCGGATCAATTCTCTGTCAAAATTATCCACCACTCTTGGCCTAATTTTCGTGTGTAAAACACTGGAATTAGACATTTCAGATGTCGCTATCCAGCGGTGCAATGATCGTTTGCTTATCCCCAAGGCGTGAATAGTCCTCTTTTGTGGGTTTGAAATAGAATGATATAGTTTTCCTCGAGTAGCTTCATTGCAGAAATACTTAAAAATCCTATTTGTGATTTGCTGTAATGTCATAAAATGTACTCGCAGACTCATTTTTCCTTCTTAACCACACAATAATTTTTGTAGACACACCTCTGATTGACAATGTGTGCTTTGCACCGGATATAAACTGTTTTATGTTCAAGAAGTGCGATTTCACGCAATTTCACTCAAAAATCATGCCAATTGCTTGATAAACCAAAAATGTGCAAATGAGGTCGTATAATTTACTGTAGACATTTCAATATGTGTGCGTGTGATGTGTGTTGGCAAGTAGGATTTTATATTATATCGCAAAGAAACGAAAATTGAAACCAATGGCCGCATTTTAATGAAAAATTTAATTCATAGGGTCTATACCATTTCAAATTCACACACAAAATTTCACTTATATGCGTTATATATTCGCTGAGATATAGCATTTTGAAGTTGGGCAAAGCTAGTGAAACGTGCTATAGTAGAATCATAAAGGCTCAAGAATAGTTGTAAAAAAACGAACTTCTTGGATGAAGGATCTCACTAATTTCCCCTCAGATTAAAATGATTAGGAACCGCGCTGGGGTAGTGGTTAGCACACTGCGCTGGCGACCGGGTAACCCAGGATCAAACCCAGGCGAGAACATTTGAAGATTTTCGTCGACCGGGATTTCGATTGGATTAACTCGAGCCCTGGCGAGGACATTTGAAGCTGTATCGTCGACCAGGGACTGGCGGCTCCTGAGCCGACCCAGCTCTAATGGGTACCTCCGAAATCGGCGAGTATCTGCCTGAATGGCGAGGGACACCTGTCTCTGTGCAAGAAAAAAGGGATACTCACGTAAAATCAATGTCAGGTTAGACATAATAACCTGAGATTTCGCCTCGAGTAATAGCGGGCGTACGGAAAAAAAAAAAAAGATCACAATGTTAAGATCTTATTTAGTTTTCTGTCTTCTTGATCCGTCACTTCGATTGCAAAAATAAGAAGACACTGGAAGTTGCGATATTTTAATTTGTAATCGTTTGACCAGCACATAAATTTTCTGCTTAACTATTAATTTGTTCTGGAAAAACCGAGCGCAAAAAAACAAAAACAAAAAATAAACACTAAATTGATTTCCCACCCATAAGAATCAATAGAAATCAATTTAATGCGTTCTCAATGTCTAGAAAGTTATATCAAAATTATGTAAAAAAAAAAGTGTTTAAAAAAAAAAAAATAGTTAACAACAGTTCTTAACTACACATAATTATCAGACATATGAAACACAAACGAAGTTCTATGTATATACTGTATTCACCAAAGAAATATTAAAAAAAAACGTACTCTAGGATTTTAATCGCTGCTTTTTTAATCGCATGTGACTACAGTTTTCAAGGCACAGCTCTCTTCATGATCACATTTCATTATGCTAGCAATGACAATGCTTCTTGGCCATCCCACCACCCTAAATGAACTTAATGAGCACGTGAATGGTATATTACTGCCGCCCATGGAGTTTTGAACGTAAAGTTTTTAAAGCCTATAACAAACATAAGGCATAAAATAAAAAGAACGCTATATCGAAAAAGCGCTAAACGAACAGCGTAAGACTGGGAGATTGCTGTATTTGTATTTCTCGTCTTCCTAAAGCTGCAGTCACATCTTTGGTTCATCTTTTCTCGGGAACTTTCTCGCTGTCTAATTGTTAGTTGAAATTTATAAGGTACATGACGACTGTGCAACAGCTAATTAAAGTATCATCATAATTATTGTCTTTTTATCTCCTCACGAAGCACGAGCCACCACTATATCTGGTCTTCTTGCATGAAGCAATCATCATCATGCTCTTTCAGCAGTGGTCTCTGTAGCAGTTGGTGTTACACGAAGGAGTTTTTAGCCTCACGCACAACCTCACACTACTCACCTTGGAGTGAGCAGCTGTCCTATTTTATCTTTGTCTCATCAAAGAACACCTGGAATTACACACAGGGGCTACTTCAAGAGTGCTTGTGGACATTGACGCAGAAGTAGCTTGTTACTCATGTGAGGAGAAAGTGATCCACGTCACTCATGTGAGGAGAAAGTAATCCACGTCCTGTGAACACATTTTGGGAAGAAGAAAACTGGAATATATTGTGACAACGGGTAAAATTGAAGGAAAAAGAGGTCGAGCAAGATTGAAGGAAAATAAAAAGATATCGAGGAAGATTGAAGAAATAAGAGGTCGAGACAGATTGAAGGAAAAAGATGTCGAGAAAGATTGAAGGATAAAGAGGTCCAAAAAGATTAAAGGAAAAAGAGGTCAAGGATTATTGAAGGAAATATAGGTAGAGGAAGATTGAAGCAAATTGAGGGAGACTGAAGGAAAAAGATGTCTAGGAAGAATGAAGGAAAAATAGATCTAAAAAGATTGAAAGAAAAATAGGTCCAGGATGATAAAGACAGAAGATACAGAAAATCGTGGCATGCCAAGAAGTCAACAACAGAATACACAAACAACACTGAGGAATTGGAGGTTGGAACGAGAAATACAGAGTAAAGAAATTCGTTAAAACCAATATAAATCAATCAATAAATTAATCAATCAATCAATACCCTTTAGCTCACCAAGGATCATAGGCCGTCAATAAGCACAAGACAAGTTCTCCTGTCACGTGTCATCAGCCCAAGTTCTCCTGTCACGTGTTATCAGCACAAGTTCTCCTGTCACGTGTCATCAGCACAAGTTCTCCTGTCACGTGTCATCAGCACAAGTTCTCCTGTCACGTGTCATCAACACAAGTTCTCCTGTCACGTGTCATCAGCACAAGTTCTCCTGTCACGTGTCATCAGCTCAAGTTCTTTCAGCGTCTTTCTCTTCATTGTCACTTCTGTCTCCAGTTCCCTTCTCTGAGTCTGGTTTTTTTTTATGTGTGTGGTCTACCTCTGCCTCTCTTTCCCTGAGGATTCCAGGACAGGGATTGCGTTGTAATGCTATCAACATGTTTCATTGTCACAGACTTATTGGGTCGATCTCTTTTACTCTACGGCAGTATTTAGTTACATTTTGTGTGTGTACTGAATTACTTGCATTTCCGCTGTCGGCCCTTTTTTTCGTTCTATCAAGCAGATATTTAGTACTTTCAAATCATCTTACAATCCTTTCAGTCGTCATGTCTGTTTTTTTGCCCGTTCATCCCTGCTGGAAAAGGAGACGGATGAGATAATTTTAACCGACAATCATGTTGGAAAATTTCGGGTGTGCCCGACATCAGACTACGGATTAGCACTACAATAGACTGTTGAGGATTGTTGCATGGTCAGCAAGCATTTTGGTCTGAACCAAAACCATTCGGATGGTTGCACCATGTAACATCTCTACTGAATAAAATGATGTAGTTCGCGTGTGGCGTTGCATAACGCGTTAGGTTAGCAACAGCAGTCTTTGTGTGGCCTTCGAGCCCTATGGCAGTGTTTGGAATATGTGGCATGGCCACTAACTTATGATAGAGTCTAACCGTAAATGTTATGCTAGTAAAGCAATAAAGTTATAATGTGTAAGGACCCTTGAGTCCGGAGTTATATAAGTCGGTATTCTTAACCGCAATAATTATTAAACGCGAAAGTCGTGAGATACGATCGCAAGTAGAATATGTAAGGCTGATAGAGCCCGGCTATGAATGCCAAAAGTGAATTAATATAATAGACACAGTTGTTGTATGTGTGAATCACTCCTTTATGTCACTATTAATCAGAAATATAATAGTTATACCAAATGCTTAATAAAATAGATTCTGTCAAAAACATAAACTATATGAAAACGGTTACACGACAGACGTACAATGTCTGGCAAGAAATGAACTCTAGAACTGTGATAGCAAGTGTCTTTAATGTGTAATAGATTGTTAAGTATTCATGATGAAAATGATGAACGGTATTAAATATGTTTAGTCGTCTGAACGAGACTTGTTCCCTGAAGTGTTCTACAAGTTTCAATTACGTTCCATGACTGTTGACCGTTAACCTTCAGGGTTGGTTCAATAATATAACACTTCAATACAAGCTGCTAATAATAGCAATAAATAAACACTGTCAGTCAATACGAATACAACGTTTAATGAAAGAAACACTGATACGAAATTATAAAAATAACGTAGATAAACCCAAAGTTGCAGCAGAAAGATACTCCGTGATGGCAGAACAGATGAATTTAAAATACATGAATTGAAACATAATATCATCCCAATTATCTAGTCTGAAAGTATGCAACAGACCAGCAAATTTGTTTTATCGCTGATAAGGCTGATGTGCCTTCCTCGACCAGATGGATAAACGAAGAATTTTCTTTGTGCAAGCGACGGGTAGTTAGATTACTCGCCTGCGCTACACATTTCTGGACAGACAAGAATGATATAATCGTTTCCGGTACACCTTGTTGCAAAGACATTACTTTATATGAAAGCAATATGAATTTATTTGTAAACTTTGCCGAGAGAGGATCGGATGTTTTCATTCCATGTTAGGGAGATAAGACCTCTGCAGTAACGCGCATAAATTTCCAAGAGTAAATAATTTGAATTACCCCACAAAATGCGCATGTTTGAAACTATTGGCAGACACTCGGAATAAAGGCACAACACCCATTCTGATTGGAGCCCTGCTTAACATCGTGTCAAACAAACGCGGGGGAAGACAGGCAATATAACCTGACACTTCAGCCAGAGTAAAACACTGTGAAAATCTATCTCGCGCCAAGAATACAACCAGACCTTGCCAGAATTAAGACTACGATTAGCTTTCATTTATCTGGCCGGACTTGTTTGAAATTCTTGAGGACTTAAGAGCCCAGGAAAACACTAACATTATTAACGAGGAATACTGGAATCTGAGGAAACTGAAACACAAGTCAAAGTGGGAACTTATTGTTAAAGTAACAACACCCCAGACCAAGGATAAGAGACCTCTACAAATGCCTTTATTTCCCTGAGCCAGCAGTCTGTGAGCCTAAAGATTGGCGTAAGCTGTACATTTTGAATTCTATATTTTTTCATTATTAATATGTGAATTAAAACGTACATATTGACATGTGAATATTAATATGTGAAAATTGCTAATGGATGTCCAAGTCATTTGAGGCTGGCAACCTCAGCATATAGAATGATGATTTCATGAACCACCACTGCCAGGGCTGGTGACTGCTTTATTGCGAGCTTCTTATAAAGTATCAAAAGCAGAGGTAGTCCCAAGTTGCATATGGAGCAGGAAGGGAATGATGAAATAACTGATGTACATACTTGTTATATTATTAACCTTTTCAAGCAGTGTAAATATAAACCATATTCACTCTAAATATAATGAAAGTTTTAACCTTTTTAACCAGTATACATTTAAAACATTTTCACTCTAAATGTAATGACAGTTTACAACCTTTCCAACCAATGTAAATGTAAACATATTCAAACTATATTGTTAACATTTTCAACTAAAGTTAAATATAAAACTATTCATTTTAAATGTAAAGATAGTTTTTCGCCCACTGGAATTAAGATTAATTCTCAGAGAGGGTAAACATTCTGAAGATAGATGGGATGGTGGAATAGCAAGATGGGACACATAAGTATGTGTCGGGAAACTCAATACTCAGATGGTATTTGTTTCTTTTCTTTTGCCATACTAGTTGGTGGTACCAGTTGAGGGTACTATTTCTGGAACAAGTGAGGGTATAAGTGGCCTGAAGTCGACGCTAGACACTATCATCAGACGGGTCTTAGAGACGCGGGATCAGCTTTGCAGTTACTCCCTGATTTTACTTGGAACATGCTGCAACTCTTAATCTTGACCAGGAACGTGATCAATCCAGTCACCTATCTGCGAAGAACCAAAACACCAGCGGGAGCAGAAACCTCATTGGCAGCTAAGTAGTCAAATAAAAGATGATAAGTGAAACGTCCCCTTATATAATTCCCCATTACCATCATATAATGATGATCAATTTTTGTTAAAGAATATTCAATTTCTAATAACTGTTAAAACCTAAGTGATTATTACATTTTTTATTTATATCTATCCAAATTTAAAGTTGAGTTAATCATTTTGAATGTGTTATATCCGTATGTCTCAGACAATGTGTTAAATACACTCAATCAGAGCTATTAAATAATAATAAGAGGAAATTCGATGAATTAACTCAGCTGTAAGCTTGAACGAGCTATTATAAGATTGCATAATCCGTCACAAATGTTGTCGGCAGATCCTAGAGTTAACGTGCTCAGCCAATGCAGCATTGTTCTCGCTTTTTTGAATATCTTGTGAACACTACCTTGAGGTAGAAGCATCATTATCCTTCTATCTACAAATCTGCCAAGAGTAACCTTGTGCGAAGGTAGACACCTTTGAAGACCCACATCAGTTACTCTTGCGTTTTGGCCACTGTTGGATCACTACTGCAGAGCTAAGGGGAGGCAACCCGTGACATTCATAAATGTGCGTCCTATCCATCGCCAGCGTCTTCTTCTCAACTCTTGTTCCACTGGCACTTGTCTGGTTCATGTCATCAATTCCACATTTGTGACTTTGTCATACCATTTCAGTCCTTCTATTCTACGCAAGCACCCGTTTTTAAAAGTATGTTGCTTTTTAGTTGTTGTTTTTGTTGCTCTCCATGTCTCAGAGCCATACAATATAATATATTTTTAAGACCAATAAGGGATTGTAAAACAAATTACGTAAATTCCCCGTTTTCATTACTGACAGACATCCAGCGGACAACAGAAAACAGATAAGACAGCCAAACCAGTTGTCTTTATTACAAGAGCAGCAAAGCAGGCGACAACAGTCACATCTGCAGCGACAAAGGCAAGATGACATGCAACAGCGTCAAGACAATGAGGTTTGTAAGAGAAAAAAAACAAAGATGTGTAGGAAAAACACGAGGGAAGAATAAGCTGTCGATAAAGTGATAACATTGTGAGTGTTAAAGACATTCAACACACACACACACAGAGAGAGAGAGAGAGAGAGAGAGAATGATAGTAGTAGAAAGCAAGACTTTCAAGACAGTGAGGGAGTGCCAGAGAGTATGATAATGAGAGTGTACTAGAAATCTAGACATTCAACACAGTGAGAGAATACTAGAAAATAAGACAATCAACACAGTGAGAAAATACTAGAAAATAAGACAATCAACACAGTGAGAGAATACTAGAAAATAAGACAATCAACACAGTGAGAGAATACTAGAAAATAAGACAATCAACACAGTGAAAGAGTCTAGAAAATAAGACAATCAACGCAGTGAGAGAATACTAGAAAATAAGACAATCAACACAGTGAGAGAGTCTAGAAAATAAGACAATCAACACAGTGAGAGAATACTAGAAAATAAGACAATCAACACAGTGAGAGAATACTAGAAAATAAGACAATCAACACAGTGAGAGAGTCTAGAAAATAAGACAATCAACACAGTGAGAGAATACTAGAAAATAAGACAATCAACACAGTGAGAGAATACTAGAAAATAAGACAATCAACACAGTGAGAGAATACTAGAAAATAAGACAATCAACACAGTGAGAGAGTCTAGAAAATAAGACAATCAACTCAGTGAGAGAATACTAGAAAATAAGACAATCAACACAGTGAGAGAATACTAGAAAATAAGACAATCAACACAGTGAGAGAATACTAGAAAATAAGACAATCAACACAGTGAGAGAGTCTAGAAAATAAGACAATCAACACAGTGAGAGAATACTAGAAAATAAGACAATCAACACAGTGAGAGAATACTAGAAAATAAGACAATCAACACAGTGAGAGAGTCTAGAAAATAAGACAATCAACACAGCGCTACAAAGCATGACATTTAACACAGAGAAATAGGGGAAGTAGCGCGACTTTCAACAAAGCGAAAAAGTGTTTGAGCAATAAATACGTTGTCATAGCAACTTCTTAAAATCACCGGACCTAAAGGTTTTTCATATTTGGACATGCGCCCTAATATAACCAATTTGGTTGAACGGAGTGCGCCTTGCCAGAAAATAAGCAAAAAATTTTATTTTTTTTAAATTGTGTCGTAGTTTACAGCTGAGCTGCGATATTTGCGATCCGATTTAAGGAAGCATTTTTTTTTCGGGTTTGCACTCTTAGCCTCTGGCTGTTCCCAGTCTACCTGCAAGGTAGCAGGTGGTTTGAAATCAGAGTTTTCCTTCTCCTAGATGATTTGCCATCCACGGTTTACGGGCATTATCTACCCGGAGTTTACTGGTTTGAGGGCACACATACTCTCCCTCGCCCCTTCGCGTTTAAAACAGGTTCCGCCAGGGTAAGGCCAGAAGTTAGGCTTTGCTGTCTCGGGCTATGTATTGTGTATGCATTACAAGTATTTAAGTGGAAATTTAGTGCTCGTCCTCAGCTCCACTCCCGCTAGGACAGCATTTGGGACCCAGAGAAAGAGTGATAGAGAGCAAAATATCCAACAGAGAGAGAGAGAGAGAGAGAGAGAGAGAGAGAGAGAAATTATCATAATAAAATTCCACCACAACACATAAAATTACATCAAACATATACAAATAGTCATAAGTCAATGAATTGCTACAAGAATGATGGACCCATAGGTATAAACTTTTCCCTCGAAGAATAGCCCACAGTCCTGTTAGAAGAAAAGTGATAGCCCCAAAGAATCACGGATGCATACGCTATAGTCTAAGATTTCCCTTTAAAAAAGTAGGAACAGACTTTGATACTCTAATCTATCCTAAGGAAAATATTGTTAGCAACAAAAAAAACTTGCATAAAGAAATTTAAGACAGAAAAATGAGTGCCAAAAATACAACAATAATGGAATCACTCAGTCCTGCATTCACTCTATTCAGTCAGCCGTGATCACTAGCTTGCATTCGTACTTACAGCTTTGGTAGCAACTTCTGGAAAAACAATTTTTAGGACATGCACATACAGAATCTCCAGTGGTATTCTTGGCCAAGGGAACCCCAGTTCCGCAAAGTCAGGTTGAGTTCACTACTTCAGGGAACGTTTCCTTGGTTATTATTATTTTTTGGATATCTGTTTGTGTCACTTTAAAATTGTCCAGGCACGAACGTTAACAGCGAGCACAGTGTCAATAGCTTAGGGTTTCTAGTAACGAGGAATGTCAGGTCGGTGCCTTCCTCAGTATAGGACTTTATTTGGTCACACCACAACTAGTCAAAACTCCGTCGGAATGTTACTGATAGTAATATTTTACTTGCCACAAGGGCTGAAATGTACTTGAGGTTTTTCTCAGGAAGAATTAAATCTGGCTCGATGAGCCCGTTACTTCATTTAATCTTAAAGTTCATGTAATGGGTACTCTGTCGTTCTGGATGCCAGCGCAATACCAGACAGGTTTTACTTTATACACCCAAGTCTTTAAGAAAAAAAAATGTTTTAGTTCTTCACAGATGTTTCTCAGTACTAAAACCGTTGGTAAAGTTGGGCTACCGCAGTTTCACTGAATAAAGAAAAACAACATATAAAATACGTATAAATACTATTTACTTCGGTTATAACTTACATTATAAACTGCAAGCGGAGAGCTTGACTTATCGTTTAACTCCCGTGTAATAAGTTATATTCATAAAATCAATCATCATGAATTAGAAATACATACGTATTTCGACAATACTCAATGATGAATCAGTGCAGTTATAAGTTAGTTTAAAATATTCTCGACTAATTACTAGCATTTTAATTAAATTTATTTATAGCTGCATGAGTTTAAGCTAGAAATTATAATTTATTTTGCTATCCACTGAAACACGTCAGCTAGAGAATATAACAGACTTACAATTTAATTACTTCTGCACAGAAATCTAACTAGTAAAATGAAATAAGCGGTTATCACTGAATCACTCAATACTACTATATATATATATATATATATATATATATATATATATATATATATATATATATATATATATATATATATATATATATATATATATATATATATATATATATATATATATATATATATATATATATAATATTTACCTCCACACAGAACTACAGACTAACACCATGAACTAGAATAATTCAATATAAGGGTATTTCAGAACTCGGCAAAAATGTCGAGAAACTAGGACTTCGCAATACACAAGAGATTTCCTAGCACTAGCGATCTGTCTACTGCAACTGGAGGATGACTGAATGAAATCAAGTCCAAACTGCGGGTATAGATATATGAAACAGACAAAGGATCTCACGCTATTACGAAAACCCGAAATAGCGCCGGTCTCTCCCCCCCCCTCTCTCTCTCTCTTAACACTTCCCATTAACTCAGACGCCGGCCATAAACTGCCAATGCGCGTCTTCACACCTACTACGACATGTCTCATTTCTGAGCAATGCAGATTGGCGCCTACCACACCTCACGCCGAGAAACTAGCCGAAGAAAAACTCGTGTCAGATGAAAATATAGACAAATGTCTGCTCTCTATGTCTGACGAGATGAATTTTCACACTATTTCGTTCACATCCAGGGACTGACATCTTACGCAATAAAATGCGTTACTAGTATGAGAAAAGAAACGGCAAAAGTCAGAATGGGAAAGTAATATTTTGTCGCAAACGAACGAATGCGAAAAACAGGAAAAGGATAGAAGAGCGATAATAAAGTGGAGGACACGGGTAGAAAAGAAAAGAATATAGAAAATTTATTGATCATAAATCTCTATGCGACAGTTAGGGAGTTCTAAAGAACAAAGCAATCAAAACAGTTATTGTTTTCTAGAGAGCAAGGCAGTCAACGCAGTTAGAGAGTGCTATAGATCGAGGCAATCAACATATTTACAGAGTGCTAAAGAACAAGGCAATCAACACAGAGAGTGCTATAGAAAAAGGCAATCAACACATTTACAGAGTGCTAAAGAACAATGCAATCAATACAGTCAGAAGGTTTTAGAGAACAAGGCAATCGACACAATTAGAGAGTACTAAAGTTTTAAGTGTACCGCCCATTCATAAAACTGACTAAATACCATATATATTCCTTATTTTTTATTATACATAATATGCTTCAGAAGTATTAACTGCACATCTGCCTTATTATTTTTTTTCGCCCTTATCCGAGAAGGCTAGGCATCCGATCTCACTACCCAGGAGACCAGGAGGGAGTATGACATCATTAGGACCACTGGTTCTGAAAAATAATTTCCATAAATTAAATTCCCTCAACTGGGAATCGAACCCGGTACCTCTAGAGCTCGAGGCGGACGCCATAACTCTTAGCCACTCCGACCCCCTTAGGCCCCGTGTGCAAGTTGCGGACGTTAAAAATCCCACGGCAGTTGGAAATCGTAAAAATTAGAAACCTACCCACCACATTTACACACATTGTGATGCTCGCCGGTGATACGGAGTTTGTACACTGTGCTGAGATCTTCCTAGTGTGATATAAGGGAGGAGATCGGAGCACTGATGGAGTTGTCCGTGTGTAATGAAGATATTACTTCAAACCAAACCATACTGCCTTATATATATATATACACACACACACCGTGAGGCTAAGAAACCCATGACCTTTAAATATTTTTAAAACTCGGCCGAAAAACCCGATTATTATGAAATTTGGTACAAATGGTGAGAAAATGTTTATCTATATTTTGCCTATTTCAGTTGGTGCTCAAAATGTCAGCCGGCAGCTGCAACACATGCTCGAAGTCGGGTGCATCACTTTCTCACTGACGCGTCAATTTCTCAATGTTCTAGCTCATCCCATGCCTGCTTTATCCGCTCTCTTAGCTCATCCACCCTGCCAATTTTCTTTCTGTAGACATTCTCTTGCAAAACGTCCCAAATCCCATAGTCCACAGTGTTAAGATCTGGACTATTTGGTGGCCTAAAATTCGGTTCGAGGAATTCAGGTGACTCCTGAGTGAGCAGTGCAACTATATCCCTAGCACGATGAGCAGGCGCGCCGTCTTGCTGGAAGATGAGGAATTCTGACATTTCCCTCATGTCAGGAAGAAGGCACTTCATCAATAGTTCGTTGCGGTAGTAATCGCCATCTATCTTGATACCAGGTTGAATAAAATAAATTCCAGTGCGGCCCAGTGATGAGTTACCAACAGAAACCATTACTGATTTGCTGAACGTTGGTTTTGCTCGCAGCAACTGATTAGCAGATATGTTTCTTTTTCTAGTGACAACCGGTGCATACACCCGATCGTTCTGACTATTGGTAGGCCGAGCAACCGAAAAAAGTTTTTCATCTGTGAAAAATATGAAACTCACTTTATGCTCTGGGAAGCGACGCAAAAGATGTTGGTACCGGGAAAGCCGTGACTCTTTGTTGCGTTCAGTCAACTCTGTCGCCCGATGTTTCTTCAAACATTTTAACTTAAGTTCCTTTATGATGATTCTGCCCACGGATCTTTAAGAAGCGCTTATCTGACGAGCAATTTGACGTTGGGAAAGATGTGTTTGCGGACGTCCTTCTTGACTTTGCACAAGCTCGTTGACAGCATTGATGTTGTCATCGGTGAGCGCAGTGCCTGTTCGGCCAGTGACTTTACGACGTTCAACAGTGCCGGTTTGGTCTATCTTTTGCAAAAGATATGTCAGTCCGCCTAAAGTCCATGCTTTGTTTGGAAACTCCTTAATAAGTCGTTTCGCACCATAATTTTTGTTTTGTCGAAGAAATTTGATTGCCGTTTCTTCTTCTTCAGAGAACGCCATTTTGCAGCAGACGAATTACAGCTGTATGCAGCGCCACCTGGAAGGCGTAAAATTCGTTGCGCGAAATTTGAAGTTCGAAATTTGAGACTCGAAATTCGAAAAGGGATATTGTTATCATAATTGTCACCAAATTTCATATATATATATATATATATATATATATATATATATATATATATATATATATATATATATATATATATATATATATATATATATATATATATATATATATATATATATATATATATATATATATATATATATATATATATATATACATATATATTCCATCAGAATGAACAGAGCCATTTACAACAGCAAGAACAACAACAGAAACCGATCGCTACAACCACACAAGCACCGAAGCCGACTGAGAATGTTCTGGAAGCCACACCAGAAACCCAGAAAGTCGAAACTAGCCAGGGTAAGTAGCGATTCTTTAAAGCATAAATGACTTGGAGCAGGGGTGAACGGACAATGATTGGGGCCCCCAGGTAATAAGGGATAGTTTAATTGACAGTTAATTAAGCTAGATCAGTGGTTCCCAAACCTTTCTCTTTTATTTTCTGGGCCACACTTTTGGAATGAAAATTTGCTCGCGCCACACTGAATTTTTTTATTGATAAGAAATACCTTTAAAAACAAAAACATCAACTCCAAGCAGTCCTTTTAATAACATAGAACACGACTACTTTATAAAATGACCATGAGACCCCCAGAAAATATAAAACTATACAGCTACATAAAAAACAGGATTCATTCACAAAATATACATTTTCAGTTCAGTGAAAAGTGTGAGCTTGTTTTTTGACGGGTAATCTCATTTCTATTAGGTCTTATTTGAGACAAACAAACTCTCATCTCCTCATCAACACAAAGAAGCTTTTCTCATTTCTGTCCTGTGCCATCAGCTCCATGTCTTACCATATCTTCCTCGTCATTTTCATTTCTATCTCCAGTTCTCTTCTCCTCGAGTTTATTCGATCTACATCTGCTTCTTTAACCCTGTGGATTGCACAACAAGGACTGCTCTGTAATGCTATCACCAGATTTCCTCAACATGTGTCCTATCCATCTCCAACGTCTTCTTATCTCTTGTTCTACTGGCACTTGTCTAGTTCTTGTCATCAGTTCCACATTAGTGATCTTGTCATCAGTTCCACATTAGTGATCTTGTCATCAGTTCCACATTAGTGATCTTGTCATCAGTTCCACATTAGTGATCTTGTCATCAGTTCCACATTAGTGATCTTGTCATTGCACGTCAAGCTTTGTAAACTACGCAAGCACCCGTTTATGAAAGTCTGTAGCTTTCACTTTAGTGACGTGCTGAGGCAAAATATGCAGACTGTCTAAAACACGTGAACATCTTTTACTAATTACAGACCCAGTCCTTGCCAAACGAGAAAGAATCTTCAACCTGGCCAAGCTCCTAGGATTCCAGCCTGCTGATCTACTCATCATAGTAGCTGAGTTGGAGGCCAACAAGAACTTTATTGGTATCTGGCATTTAGCCAATAGAACTTTGTTGGTTGTTCTGTGCTGTTCTTGGCTTACGTGATTAGTTCTACATACGTTCATGAGCGTTAGATGTCTTGTATAGTTCATGACTACTGTTAGTTCGATATATTTGTTAGTTCTATATAGATTATGACTGCTGTTAGTTCTATATAGTTGTTAGTTCTATATAGTTGTTAGTTCCATATAGTTGTTAGTTCTGTATAGTTGTTAGTTCTATATAGTTCATGACTACTGTTAGTTCTATATAGTTCATGATTGCTGTTAGTTAAGGTGACCAGACGTCCCGGTTTTTCCGGGACAGTCCCGGTTTTCGACCATTTTTGATAATTTGTCCCGACTTTTTTTCGATGCAATCCGGGACGCCAATTTGTCCCGGTTTTGGACGAATTTGCCAATTTGGCATAAATCTCACAGATTAAAAAAAAAAAAATTATTATTCCGTGGCTGACTTGAGGGAATTTTTAATTATTAGTGAACTGGCGCCGAAACAGCACAAGAGGTTGTCAGGACCGCGAATTAGTTTTGTAGTTCCAATGTGATATTCGCAGTTATTTGAAATTTTAGGTAGTGGTAAAGTACCAAGATTTTGCGTACGGTATACGTTTATTTAATTTAAACGGTGAACTATTTGTGCGTATTTTGTTATTGTTGTAAGAAAATGGTAACAAAGCGTAAAAGCAGTTTCAATGAAGATTTACAAAAGGAATATCTGTTTATTAAAAAGAGTACATAAAACTTCAATGTACGATGCAATATATGTGCCTCGGGGTTTTCGATAAGCCATAGTCGACGTGGTGATATTAAGAACCACATAAGCAGTGAGACACATAAGAGAGCCGTGGTTACAGCTGCATCAAGCTCGTCGTTAATCACTTTGTTCAGAGCTGATAAAATTGGTGACCAAGAAGAGCAATTAGCTGCTATAGAAGGCGCCTTTGCATACCATACAGTGCTACACAATCATACTTTCAGGTCTATGGATTGCACATCAAAATTACTTCAGGTTACTTTAGAGCCAAAATTTGCATGTGCACGTACGAAAACAGAAGCCATTATTCGAAATGTCTTGGCACCCCATATTCTAAATGAGTTAAGGTGTGACCTAGAAAAGACTACATTTATTTCTGTACTGACAGATGCATCCAACCACGAAGAATTCAAGATTTTTCCTTTGCTTGTCAGATACTTTGATCACAGTAATGGAGTGAAAATTAAAATATTAGAGTTAAAGTAATTGCCAGGTGAAACATCTGATATTGTAAGTAGTTTTCTTAATGACTGCATAACTGAAAATGGTTTAGACAGGAAAGTAGTTGGATTATGCGCAGACAACACAAATTCCAATTTTGGAGGTGCTGAAAGGAAAGGACAGAACAATGTTTTCAAAAAACTGCAAGAAAACCTTGGACATGGTCTTATAGGAGTTGGGTGTGCAGGTCATATTTTCCACAATACTGTTCGAACAGCTGCAGATGTACTGCCTGTTGATGTCGAGCTGATTATTGCTAAAATTTATCTACTCTTCAAATCATACACAGTACGAGTTGAAAGACTCAAGGAGTTTTGCCAGTTTGTGGAAACAGACTTCCAGATGATCTTAGGTTATGCTCAGACTAGGTGACTTGCTCTGCTGCTTGCTGTTGAAAGGGTTCTTCAGATGTTCCTGCCTCTAAAATCATATTTTCAATCTCAAGACAGATGCCCAGTTGTTATACAGACATTCTTTGAAAATCCTCTATCTGAGGCATGACTTGTTTTTGTTCACAGTCAGGCCTCTCCATTCCACGAAGCAGTGCAAAAAATAGAGGGACAGACGGTCACTGTGATTGAAGTCATTGACAGCATCAACAGGTTGAAAACTATTTTGAAGTCCAAACTGGAAGACTGTTTCTTGCCATCAAGAGTTAAGCTAATACCTGAAAAGCTGGAAATGGAAGGACTTCCAAAGGAGGATGTGAAAAAGTTTCATGCTAGCGTTTCTTCGTTCTATGAAACGGCTTTCAATTATTTGAATAAATGGGCTGCAAAAAATTTTCACGACCTAGAATCCTACAGCTGGGTAACGCTGAACAGAATACCAATTTGGGCAGATATTGAGATATCATCATCACTAGTAATTCAAATATTACCTTCAGCCCACTTTACAGAAACTGAAATTTATGACGAATATGTCTATATGAAGCAGTTTGTTACTTCTCAGAAAATTAGTGAATGGAGTGCCAAAAAACATTGCCACCACAACGTTGGATTGAAATGGTTTCCCACTTCAAAAACAATAATGTGACATTTTCAAATATTTTGAAGTTGGCAGAGTTTTTTTTTCTGTCTACCTGTAACAAATGCTGCCACAGAAAGAGTGTTTTCTTTGATGAACAGCTTATGGGCAAGTTATACAGCTAGGTGTTGAAACTTTGAAAGCTATGTTGACAACCAAAGTGAACTGTGAGGAAACATGTGTCGAGTTTTTTAAGATGCTGCTTGCAAAGAAGGACCTATTGATAAAAATCCACTCATCTGAAAAGTACAGTAACTCAGCTTCACCTTAAGTAAGGATTATTGATGTTTTTCTCTCTTATTAGTTTAAGTAGTTAAACTTATACAGCAAAATGTATGTTATTCAAATGTATATATAAAATGTATATTATTTTAAATTGACATCAACTTGATTTTTCCGGGACATGTCCCGACTTTTGACCTTTTCTTTACCCTTTTGTCCCGATTTTTTGCATTGAAATAGGTCAAATCTACAATTTTGTCCCGGATTAAGGTTTTGAAAATATGGTCACCTTACTGTTAGTTCTATATTAGGGTTCCCATAATGTTTTGTTTAAAAACCGGGACATTTCCAAATTTGTACCTAAAAAACCCGGGACATTTTGTAAAAAAACGGGACATGTTAAAAATTAAGTTAAAGCACAAATAAATCTATTATATATTATATGTTGCACTTAAAAAAAGATACTGGTATAAATATACACACATTAACTAACACAACTTCCACTTTAAAAAAGAATTCTAAATTACAAACATACTTAATTAGAAAAATCGCACCTTTAAAAAATACACAATAGTAAAGTTTATATTTCAGATTCATCAGAATATTTATCAGATTGATGGGCCTGTTCAAGAAATTTTTCTTCTTCTGATATTTGGACATAGAACTCAGCACATGAGAAATCCTTAAAATGGGTCGTTATAATGGTTAAAGCTTTCACTGTCTCAATTTTAAGTCTGTTTTTTTTTTCGTCTGTCCAAAGCGCATTTATTAATGAAAAAACACGTTCAACAGCTGCATTGGATCCTGGCAGTGCCAAATAAAAACTAACTAGGCATTTCAGGTTCTCAGCATTTATATCCTGCTTTGTAAAATAAGCGAACATCTCACACCATTTTTCACTGACACTTTGATCCTTCAGTTCACCCCCACACATCAAATTTGCTTTCACAATATTTTTTCACACATGCAAACTCATCAAATAAGTCCTCTTCATTCACAGTAAAATTTGGTGACACTGTCTTCATGAATATGTAACTTTCTTGGATGTTCTTCCAAGTCACAGACTCCTTTCCGTTCAAATTGATCCAATCCATAGACTGAAGAGGCGTAAGAAATGGTGTACACCACTCCTGAATATATTCAATGCAGGTGTCATAGAAATCTACTGCACAGCTTTGAAACTTTTCAACTGTTATGTGTCCTTCTTTTTCTAATTCTTGCAACTGATTTCTCACAGTAGTGGTAAGAAACTTTTCTGCCTTCCTGTAGTTTAATTTTTCCACCAGTTTGTTTACTTCATCCTTCACTTCAATTACACTACTAAAACACGGAATAAAATCCGTTACCCAAAGATTTTTTTTCAGGAAGGACCCTTAAAAAGCGGGACATTTGGAATAAATTCGGGACACCGGGACATTTTATCAAAAAAAAAAAACGGGACTGTCCCGGGAAAAACGGGACGAATGGGAACCCTATTCTATATAGTTGTTAGTTCTATATAGTTTATGACTGCTGTTTGTTTTATATAGTTGTTAGTTCTATATAGCTGTTAGTTCTATATAGTTGTTAGTTCTATATAGCTGTTAGTTCTAAATAGTTGTTAGTTCTATAGAGTTCATGACTACTTTTAGTTCTATATAGTTGTTAGGTCTTTATAGTTTATAACTGCTGTTAGTTCTATATAGTTGTTAGTTCTATAAAGTTTATGACTGCTGTTAGTTCTATCTAGTTGTTAGTTCTATATAGTTTATGACTGCTATTAGTTCTATATAGTTGTAAGTTCTATATAGTTTATGACTGCTGTTAGTTCTATATAGTTTATGACTGCGGTTAGTTCTATAAGCTTATGACCCGTTCTTAGCTCTATAAGTTTATGACTGCTGTTAGTTTTATAAGTTTATGACTGCTGTTAGAGAATGACACTGCAATAGATGAATCATCAAGGTTAAGACTGTTGGAATTTGGCATCAAACGTCAGGCTAGCAGACATGGACGTATGTATATAACCAGCGAGCTACAGGAACAGTTAGCATTCACACTCTACGACATATACTGAGGGAGACTGGGCACCCATGGGTTTGCCCGGAGTGCAATGATGTCGATTCTGAACAAAATAACAATAACAATTACTGCTGTTAGCTTTTATATGATTATGACTGCTTTTAGTTATATACAGCTTATGACTGATATTAGGTATAATTTATGACTGGTATTAGGTATAGTTTATGACTGCTATTAGGTGTATACAGTTTAGGACTGGCTATTAGTTTTTTTTTTACATTATATGACTTCTATTAGTGTGGCCTAATGGATATGAACGCAGTTTCATAATCCAGATATACCAGGTTCGAAACCTGCTGCAGGCGGTTTGGTAGCAGATCGCTTTGTGTGGATTTTTAACAACGGTATAAGCGCCGTACCGTTCAGAAAGCAATGGCAAACTACTGAATGAAAAAATTGCATAGAAAAATCACAAACAGCCAATAAAAGCTGGGGTTGATTGCCACGTCCTGTAAAGGATAAGCAACTAACTTTTTATTAGTTATAAACAGTTTATGGCTGATATTAGTTTTGTACAGTTTATGATTGCTATTAGTTCTATATATATATATATATATATATATATATATATATATATATATATATATATATATATATATATATATATATATATATATATATATATATATATATATATATATATATATATATATATATATATATATATATATATATATATATATATATATATATATATATATATATATATATATATATATATATCATCATCATGTGACGTATTCTTTCCAGAACGTTGTCTCCATTACAGCTGCTCTGAACGCATCACGATTCTGGGCAAGTCGACCTGCATCAGCCAAAGACAAGTTCAGACTCTCTGTGATGTCCTGGGTCCACCGTCGTCTAGGTCGACCCCTTCCCCTTTTTCCAGGGACCATGCCTTCCATCACTGTTTTTTCCAGACTATTATGTCTTTTTTATATGACCGAAAAATTTTAGCTTCCTTATTGCGATGGTATTTAGGAGCCAATGTTCCTGTACATTTAGTGAGTGCAGTACTTCTCTGTTGGTCTTTTTTTCTGTCCAGGGTATTCTCAACATCCTTCTGTAGCATTTCATTTCGAATGATGTAATCTTTTTTGCAACTGTTTTATTGAGTGTCCAAGTCTCGCAGCCGTATGTTGCTACTGGGAATATACATGCTCTGATCAGTTGTAACTTTGTTTCTTTGCTTGTGCCTTGCCATAGGTTTTTCATCTGTATTAGCTTATGTGAAGCAATTGCAAGTCTTCTTTTAATTTCTACTGCACAGTCGCCAGAGCTGTTAATGATTGATCCTAAGTATTCGAATTCATTGACACTTTCCAGTTCTTCGTTATCAATTTCAATTTCTGGTTTGGTCTTTACTTTGTCTGTTGTCAATACTTTGGTCTTCTTGGTGTTTAGGTATAGATTCTGGGCCTCGCTGTGTTTTTTGGTGGACAGAAGTAATTGTTCAAGTCCTTCTGGGTTGGTCGATAGGAGGACTGTGTCGTCAGCATATCTGATTTCCGGGATCTGGTACCCGCCGATGTTAAATGAGTCAAACTCTGTGTGTTCTTGGTCATCTCTTACGTTTCTCATGATATTCTCGGCATAAATGTTAAACAGGTAAGGGGAAAGGGTACAGCCTTGTCTTACTCCTTTCTGTACTTCAAACCATTCTGATGTTTCCCCCTCTATTCTTACGGCTGCCTGTTGTTCTTGGTACAGCAGTGCGATGAGTTGTATAAGGTGGTTTGGAAATCCCATATTTTTCATAATAGCCCATAACTGCTGATGTTGTACACAATCGAAAGCTTTTGTGTAATCAATGAAACAAGTATGTAGGTCAACGTTGAATTCTCTACACTTTTCTATGATGATCCTCATGTTGAATATATGATCCCTAGTGCCTCTACCTGGTCGAAAACCCGCCTGTACTTCATTTATTTCTGTTTCTAGCTTTTGTTGCATCCTTTTCATTATGATTTGTAAAAGTATTTTGCTGGCATGGCTTATAAGAGCTATAGTTCTGTAGTTTGTGCACAGTTTCAGGTTGCCCTTTTTTGGCAAGGGTATGTAAATTGATCTTTTCCATTCCTTGGGCCAAATTCCGCTTTGCCAGATCTTGCAGCATAATGCATGGTATATACGAGCGCTGCCTTCTCTTCCTGCCTGTATCATTTCAGCTGTTATTTCATCACAACCAGGAGATTTTCCACTTTTTAAGTGTTTGATTGCATTCCGGACTTCCTCTATGGTAGGTTCTGGTTCACGTTCCGCTTCATTCATGACGTTGTTATCTGCCGCTTTGTTTATTTCCGTATACATTTCTTGACAGTACTCCTTCCATCTGTTCAGAATATCTTTACGTTCTGTTAGAGTGTCGCCTTTCTTGTCGTTTATTGCTCGAGGTGATGATTTAAAGTTGCTGTTTTTCAATGTTCTTACTTCAGAAAACATATTCTTACTCAATCCCTGTTCGCGCATTTCCTCTATTTTCCTGCAGGTGTCGTTTATGTATATATATATATATATTGACTCATCCGTACAAGATGTGAACTTGTACATTTATCTCAGCAGCAACATAGTAAAAGATGGTGTGACAGAAAGTGAATTAAAATAAGAATACAAAAGACAAACACGTGCTATCATTGCATTTGTAAAATACACAGAAATCAAAAGATGTCAAGTCAATCCAAAAAATACGAATCTTCAACTCTAACACCAAGGACGTTCTTTTGTGCGGCTTAGAAATATGGAGAACAACACCAACAACAACAACAATCGACAACCTGGAAGTCACAGACTGTCATAGATGGGTGCATGCGTAGAATATAAAAATTTACATGCTGTGACATCATCACCAGTGGAACTGATGGCAAGAACTAGACAGGTGTTAATGGAACAGGAGGTGAGAAGGACATACTAGCGTAAGAAAGGATACATACTGAAAACCTATTGATGGCATTACAAGGCAGCCGGTGTTCTGGAACCCCCAAAGTAAGAAAGGTAGGGGAGATCGAAGAACACATGAAGAAGTGAACTGAAGACAGATATAAATGAATTTAAGAAAGACATGAAAATATCTTGAAAGGATCGTAATGGGCAGGAGGACAAATTATGAATTTGTTGAACGCACTTGCTCCTTCTGTTGATAACCTTACAAATCAGTCTTTGTTCTGGAATCCTCAGGGAAAGAGAGGCAGAGGTAGTAGACTAAAAACACAAGGAGAAGAGAATTGGACACAGAAGTAACATGATGAGGACGACGTGGAAAGAACTTGAGCTAATGCCACATGACGGAACAACTTGACATGTGTTTGTTTAATACCTATGCTCCTTGGGATGCTAAAGGGTATTGATTGATTTATTGATTGACATGCTCCTTGGAATATGTAATGATCCAATCATGATGACCTTGATATTATTCTTAACGGCATAGTGTAGACTTTGCTGTATATGTATCTGAATGCCTAAACTGTGTCTGTGACTTAATCCTGAAATGATTTCTTCATATTTATCTACTCATATATTTCCAACGATAGCGAAGCAAACTGAAAAGCACTCGGAAATTAACGAGGTAAGGAGAAAATATTTAAATGTTGATAAATAAACAATAATTTAGTTTAATTAATGTTCATTTAATTGAAAAAACAAAAGAAGAAAACTAATAGAGAATTATAGAAAAGCTAGGAACGAACAAAACAAATAATAAATGAAACCAAAATTAGAAAAATACACTATTTTAATCACTTTGCTCGGTCGGCGGCCATCCTTTGTACAGTGCCCCAGCTCTGGTTCATTCTTTGCATCTCAGTTTGGACATTTCCTTCTCTGGTACTCTCCAGCATTCTGCACCATAGAGAAGCACAGAAAGTTCACTGCTCTCATATAATCGTAATTCGGGAGCGGTGCTGGTGTAACGGTTATCACACTGCGCTGGCGATCGGGTAATCCATGTTCAAGCCCGGGTGAGAACATTTGAATTGGTGTCGTCGACCGGGACTTGGACTGGATTAATTTGAGCCCTGGCGAAGACATTTGAATGGTGTTGTCGACCAGGGACTGGCGGCTCCTGAGCCGACCCAGCTCTAATGGGTACCTTCTGAAGACGGCGAGTATCTGCCTGAATGGCGAGTGGACACCTATCAGTGTACAGGGAAAAAAGGGATACTCACGTAAAAATCTGTCTCAGGTATGATATATTAACCGGAGATTCTCGCCTCGAGTAATAGCGGGCGTAAGTTAAAAACAAAATAAACAAACAAAAAACAAAAATATAATCTAAATTTGATGTTTGTACTGTACTCAGAGAACTTCCAGATTCTGTTTAGACTAGCAAAGACTGTTCTTGCTTTATTTATTCCTTTGTTGATGTCTTAGCTTTGTTGATGTCTGGTGTTACTTTTTATAGTAATTTTAATCATATGAGAAGACCTTGCTTAAAAAGCCATTATGACTGAAAAAGTTGAAGGCAAGCATGCAAGAGAAAGGACATCGCTTACAAGCGGATATATAACTTCAAGGGATGAACTGAAAAGATACTTTAAGATTGTACTATCAAGGCGAGAGACATAAGAAGTTGGGAGTTCCACTACAGCCGACCTTAGATACGAAGACGGCAACTGATCTGATTTAGTATAAATACATACATGCACAACTACGGCAATTCTTAATTTTTTTTAAATCACAATCTCCCTTTAGCTCCGCAAGGAGCATAGGCCTTCAACAAACGTATACCAAGTCTTCTTGTCCCGTGCCATCATCTCAAGCTCTCTCCACATCTGCTTAATCTCCTTCATGTCTTACTCCAGTTCTCTTCTCCATGTGTTCATTGGTCTCCTACCTCCCTAACGCTGGGGGTTCCAGAATAAGGTCTGCCTTGTCTTGAACAAAAAAAATGAACAATTGGTGTCTATTATTCTTTAAACAAGGGAAAGAAATATAAGCAAAAAGTAACTTTGATTTAAAAAGTACTCCAATAGTATTTTCATTTCATAGAACCGATTTTGTCAACGCATTATCATCATGATTATACAAATATTTTATTTTTAATTCACTAACATACCAGCCGCCGCATCATCAGCCCGTGACCCCAGACCCGACTACCAAGTTGAACTCACCAAACAGATTTGACGTGGAGATTGTCCTGGGAATGTCAAATATTGTATGTATCATTATTTCTGGTTGTTTCTGAAGTTGCTGGTGTGGTAGTAGATAACCTTGATCTTGTATACAGTTGACATTCAAAAATCCGGCCATCGATTATCCGGTTCCTTCAGTTTTCCGGAATGGATTTCGGAGCGCATTTTTAAATTTACCTCGTTGGCGCGCCACTGTTTTCTGGAGCCGTTTATATTTTGATGCAGCTGTTTGGGTCTTGCTTGCACGTGTTAACAGGCATTCCTGCTCATTCCTTCTCATTTTATCATTTATTTGCTGCTGTATAGCCCCATTATGGATTCAGCAAATAAAAGAAGTGGTGTAAAACGTAAACATTTAATTTTCTTTCTTTAAAGGACTGTACAGGTAGTCATTTTCTGTTAAATATATACAGCATATATATCAAAAAAAAAAAATCCGGCATTTTCAACAATCCGGCACTCCTCAGGTCCGGAGGTTGCCGGATTTTTGAATGTCAACTGTATTTGATGTTGATTTTTGTTATCGTCTGTCATGTGGCTACAAATAACAAGACATTAGTGTAGCGAAAGGTTTTCCTAGTATGATAATAGTGGTAGAGCAGAAGTAGAATCTCTCTCCAGAAAGTATGAAGTTCCAGTGCCTGAGAAGTACACTGGTATCACAAGTGAGTTACAGCTGTGAATACTCTGAGCTGGACAATAGATTTAGGCTTCAGAAGTATAAGTTGCTACTTTCGCTATCGTAACCCTATGTGATAATATAATTAAATTAGAATAAGTAACTCAAAAATTAACAGTTAAAAATTTAACAAGTCAAATGAGTACAATTTCATAATTTATTATGTACATCTATATATTCTTGTAATGATAAATGGGTGTTGGAAGATGGTAAAATGTATGATTATTTACAGTTACAAATCAAAATAACTAATAGAAAAAGTCTTGGATTTATCTTCCACTGAATTTACAACAAAAGGATTGTCACATTATCTCTTGCCATCTAGTTGTCATTATTAGACAGTCGTTTTAGAAACTGCTCACAGGATTTGTTGGATGGATACACATAAACTCATCTTATGTTATTAGCCACGTCTGCTCGAGGTTCCTGAGACACACTGGAGTACGGAGGACTTTCCTTCAGCCCGCCCTATAACTACGGGGGAACTAAGGTGTTGAAGATTGGTTGACCTCTAGGCTTCAGTGAGCTGGATCAACTTTTTCAAGTCTTTAGTTTCTCGATCAGGAATGATCATAAACATTGATCATAAAACCCTCTGTTACGCACAGAATTTTTTCCTAAGACTGTGTGTAATTAATCGGTATGAATTGTACACTTTAAATTTTTGGTGATCTAAGGCAGATAACCTTTGTTTAAACTATGGGTACATTGTACTATGGGGGTTAACTTCTCTTGTTGGTTGACTCGTTGGTTATCTTATCTTGTGTCTTGACTCGCTGATTCATTTATTCGAACGATGTCTCCTTATACGGTAGTATCAGTCAACAATTTTTTGGAATGATTGAGACTAGTGTGATGGGGCCGAAAAGGAGACGCCCGCCCCCTACCTGTTTCTAGGCAGATTATTTTCGATGTGCGCGAAGCATTCTGGGTTGTGAAAAGTCTGAAGTAGAAGATATGTAATGAGGCCACAATAAAGCCTTAAAAATAGAGTTGTGGTGTATAGTTGTGAATCATATTTGATACTCGTGTGTTATATTAAATAGCTGTAGGTTTTATTTGTGTTTTCGCTATTCCTAAAGCGATAATCGCGTGTGATATTTAAGTAGCCAAGATTAATACGCCTAGCGCGCAGTAAAGTGAGTGATTAGCCTAGTGCCTATAAAAAGAGATAGCGGACTACCAGGGGCCCTTCTTAAAGTATCAGTCCAGACAAGAGAGGACGAAACGAGGCGCGCTGTGTACCCACACAGAAGAACACAAAGACATGACACGTGAGTTAATTTAAATTAGAATTAGTTTTATATAATTCGGAAATAATATCGATGTGGCTATTTTAATGTTGAGTGATATAGATAGATGTGTTTCCAAAGGAAATGTCTTTTTAGGACATTATGATGTAGTCTCGAAGTGATAGATGAGTGAAAATAATGTTTGATAGGTTTTATTAGGCACGCAAAGCCTAAATCCAGATGTGAGAATTTAGTATCAAGTATTTCATCCATCAGACCGGGCAAATTTAGTAGGAGAGTGTTTTATACATGAAACTGGACAGAAATGTTATCAGAAACTGCAATTTAGATAATATTAACTAGTTGGGAAGATGGCAACAGGGAGAGCCACGTGGTGATTGTATAAAAGCGGCGCGAGGGGTCTGCGGTAACACTCTTAGTTATCACTTAATGTTACGCAGTTTTAGATCGCGTGAATTGACACGTGGGTGGGAAGCAGATTAAGATAATTTTCCCCAGTAAAGGAAAGAAAGAGTTGTCGTGTTGATTTGCCTTTATATGATGACTAGTTCTAGTTGTTAAAGTCGAGAGTAATTATTTTGTTTCTTTAATGTAAAAGTAATTGAATGTATTTCACGATAGCCTACTTATCATAATTCTACTGTATATATTTAATGGGTTACTGTGAGGTGAGAATAGTCATTTAGATTTCTGGAGAGCGCGAGGCCACTCCTTGGGCGTAAAGCGCATTTGAGACATAAATGTTGCTGTTTGCTCCTTGCGGAGCAGGGCGACACCAGTACGGCTGAATCCAACAGAAGCCTGCATGAAGCATTTATATGCTATGGCAGTGATTTGTTTCGGTAACGATGTGTTTCATGTGATGAGATTCCCAGTCTCATCAGTGGTCATATACGACACGCTTGTTGCCAGGCGCACCAGTCGTCACATACGACATGCTTCCGAATGCAGTAACGAATATTGAGATAGACCAGTTGTGAGGTGGTGGTTTATTCTCGTTATTGAGAGTATTTGTTGTACATATAGTTGAATATTATTTTATGTCCATTTTATGATTATTTAATTATGGTTATGTGAGGAATGGTTGTGAGAGCACGTGGGCTCACTTCAAGATATATATTTCTCTTCTCCGCTCCTGAGGGAGCATGGGGCCAACAGTGTGGTTTGCCTTCATATTAAGCATTCAGATGCTCGGGCAGTAGTGGTTTTGGTAGCAATCTGTGTTACATGGTGAGGTTGCCAGCCTCATGCACAACACCATACTAGTCGCATTGGACGACACACATGAGTGTGTGTGTGTGATAGTTGAGGGTGTCAGGTGGCGGCGTAGGACAGTTTGACAGGTGAGAGCGTGGTATTTCTCATTCAGTATTATATTATGATTTTAACTATTCTGTGCTTTGTTTGCTTCTTCAGATTAGCATCGGGCACTGTTGGGTGTTTTGTTTTGTTTTGTTTAGTTTTGTTATGTTCGCTAGTTTATTGGTTTAATGTTTGCTTTGTCACTGAATGGGTTGTAAAAATAAATATAGCCCCTGCCTCTAGAATCAAGAGTTGTATTGTTGTTCGGGTCGGTGCGAGTGTGACAAGAGAGTGATCACACATCACAATATAATCATCATCATCATTCTCGCCCACCCTACCACACTAGGGTTGAGTTTTATTCCCATGTCCATATAAGGCGTGATTTCTGAACATAGCTTTGTTGAAATGGTTCCTTCATCGTTTCGTTGTGAGTGTTAGTCAGATGTATGCGTTCTGCACATGTCTAAACTTTAAGAAAGTTAGAATCGTTTTCCGCCCAGGGATTCGACGAGATGTACTGAGCAGAGATAGGACGCTTCTGCGTCTGTGATTTTTGTTAGGGAATTCTATAGTCCTCCTGTGAGTTAGTTAGCTAACGAGGCTTTCCCTATATGATTCAAAACCGCCTGGAGGCGTATGTTTTGTGTTGTTGATTCTGAAGAAAGGTAATACCTCCTTTATTAAACTCTATGACCTACCTAGATGTTAGACATTTTGTCGATCTCTGCTCGCTTGTGTGTTACAGAATGGAGAGGTCCTTTTACTAGGAAATTTCACCACCGGTATTTTTATACCTGAGATATATATATATATATATATATATATATATATATATATATATATATATAATATATATATATATATATATATATATATATATATATATATATATATATATATATATATATATATATATATATACACGGGTCGCTCTAGGCCCAGGGAACAATTATTATGTTCTAGGTTTTTCGCTATGCCAGCGATTGCACCTATGTCGAGGGTTAGACTTAGGGATGCTATAAAGGTCAGCTTGACCTGTACTCCTGAAATGCTATTCTCGTGTGGACAATAATAGACTTATCTTGTACATCTGATCTGCCAGCATCAGAGGAGTATTGATTATTATTTAATGAACATTGATGATATGCAGCTGACACAGTTGCAGGATTTTGATGCAGATTCGTGAAGAAACTTTAGAATGCTGAATACATTGAACTATTGATGTCTATGATTTATGTAACGTATCTGTGCTTGTGGCGTCCAAATAAATGATGGAAACGTCCGCAGCAGTTTCGCACTTTTATGACTTCCACGTCATACCTCATGTTTTTGTAGATCTGTGAAGTTTCATCCCATCTTCACCCACAACAACAACAACAAACCAGTTAAGACACCTTGCACTTCAGTCTAGTATATACCTGGTGTCGATAGGGGTGGTACCATACATTTGGCTACATTTCAGCAGCGATTTGGACATACTACTGCAACGTTCATAGTGGCCAGTAAGCATCACCAAATCCACCCTTATCATCCTCTTAGGATTAATAAGCTCACGGTGAGACTGTATTGGCTTAATTTAATCTGCCCTGCATGCAGCGTGAAAATAGAACTTTTCTTGCAGATGCTGTCTTCCAGTTTCTCACTCTGGCTTCTGGATTTGGTGTGTGTGATTTTAACGCGCCGCTCTGTCCTTATATTTCAGTCTCTCGCCCGTCCGAGAAAGCACCTCTAAAATTCCCCAAAAGATTTTCGTTTCATCCCCTGATTTGAGGCTATTTGAAGCAATCTGTGTTTTTCCTGTACTAGTTTTTCTCTTCTGTTCACTACACACTTATATTCTTCCGTCCTTCCTATGTATCATTCCCTTTTCCCCATATGAGGCTTTCATTCCATATAAGTTTTATCCAAATCCGTTGAGGCTTGTTAGTGTAATAAATTTTTAAAGATTATTAGCTAACTTTTAGCCGATGTGATGAAGGTGAAAAATATTAATTATCTTTAAAACTATTTATATTTGAATAATATCCTTTTGGATATAATTCCTAGTCTATCTCCTTTGTTGAGTTATATTTATTTAATATTATTCCAACCGGGCATTCTCCGGTAGTTAATAATTTAATTTTCAGTAAATGCAAACTTTTAAAGTCCGCCATACATTCCTATATAGCTATTTCCTCATTCTTGCAATACCGTTCCAGCTAAACGTAATTCACATTTCCGCTGTCTACAAACTTCACAGCAAGATCCACCGAGTGTTATTACTGCGCTGTGTGTGTGTGTGCGTCGCGTTACACACATTTTTTTTCACAACAAAGCAAGAGGAACCAAATTTCGCTACAAAGCCCTCTTCTTTAAAACAGTGCATGCACAGTTAACGTTTTGGTAACTCATGCTGCAGTTTCTCCTTACTTTTCTGTTTCTCTATATCTGCTTTGATAGGATGACGACTTAAAAAATCGAGTCCAAGATTGTCCCGTCCTGGAATGTATCTCACATTGAACGAATATGGAGATAACAGTAAACTTGTCACGAAGTGGATTTACGACTAGAGGCTGCCTACATATAGTGACAAAACTCTAGTGGAAAGAAAGACTAAGAAGATAGATTTTCAGAAGAAAATGACAGTGACTGTGGGAGATGAGGCTATTGGCGTCAAGGGTCGAGAACCGAAATTGACTCTCCCTTGCCACTAGGTAACGTAATGTTTTGCGATAACCTCACTACCTCTAACTACCAAGACTGGGATAAGGTTTAATTACTTAACACCACAGACACCACTTACAGACAACATGCAGGTTGAATTAAGTGACTGATCCAGCCTGAAATTTACAATAGATTTTATTTACACCACACACAAAAATTCATATAACATACTACAAAATAGAATAAACATGCGTGTTCCCACACCTGGAAAAAACCACACACCTGGAAAGAACACACACAATAAATTACAGTGATTTAAGTAAGGTAACCCCCGTTGCCCTCCCCTCAACCTGTAAGGAAGAAAGGTAAGTAATACAACATTGGGTTAAGTGGGATCTCAATCCTTCAGATCCACCTTACAAAAAAAAGAAAATCAGCTGACAAGAAAATACCACTATCTAACTACTACTGTCGGTCAGTCTGCAGACGTCACAAATCTGAAATTTCTACACAGCTTCTCTGCTTTGGACGAATTAACCGTTTTCTGGCTAACACACTGTCCCCGAACAGAACTCTTCTATCCTCTCCTACACAACTTAAAGATGAATTGCTGAGTTCTAATGTTATGTTCAGTGTCTGTCTGACACTCCTAGTTCCTACAGAAACGACTCCTCCACTACTCTCCTTCTCTCTATCTATCTGGGGCAGTTAAGAGGGATTTTAACCATTTCCCCTCTTCTCCGCCTGTTGTAGCTGCTGACTTGCTTGGTAAACTAAACTCGAGACGTGGTCTATTGCTGCTTCCAAATAGACGAATTATTACTTTGCAGTAGCCCGGATACCCCTCTCGTGTTCTCAAGGCTGTCGGGATAATTATGCCCGAAATTCACGACACTTTTTAGGCCCTGCGCCTAGGATCAGTGTGTGCTTAATATGAGCGTAACTAGCTCCGAATTTTGGTAAGAACATCTGTTCTTGCTGAAGAAGTCTGTGCTTCCAGCTCCCTGCTCTCTCTTGGGTACAAAACTGACTTCTGCACCGGTGACCCCCTTGTCACCACTCCACTTTCTTTTCTGGCTCTGCCGACTCTTCTTCTCCTGAGAAGACCGGCGAACTTCTAGCCAGCTGAAGGACTACTGTAGCCCTAGCTGCCACGCTTGGAAAATCTCTGCAAAGTAGACTATCTGCATAGAGCAATCTGACTTCGCATATGCCATTCCGGCATAGATCTCCACGGCTTGAAGTTCTTAAAATCTGAGAGACTGTTTCGTTCTTACCTCGCTTATTTATTCGACTCATACCGCCGACACACGCTACGCGTGCGTCACTCCCTGGCTTTGTTCTTAAGCGGGTCAATCTCTGAACCAACCAACATGCCAGGAATTGCCCGCTGTCATTTCTAAATTTAGAACTTACGATCAAGCGGAAAAATTCCGTTGCACGCGCTCATTGAGAAAGGACCAGAAATGCTCTGCCATTATGTTTACAATATAAATTCCTACATGAACGAATTATCTTAATAAAACAGCGCGCTGGTGCCAGTCTAAAAGTTAAAACTACCATCTCTTCTAGAAACCGTAATACTTAATCTACGCAAAAAGTCCAAACTCCCTGATACTACAAAGAGAAACGAAAAAACGAATAAGATAAATATCCCACCGTAATCCTTCCCTGAAAAACGTAAATAAATGCAAAGTTTTAAAGACTTGGGGCCTGTTGCAAATGCAATCACATTAACTCCTCACAAAACTCCACCTTAAAAGTCGTGAATTTAATTTTTTAGACACTGCTAAAAACATCAAAGGCTGGTGATCACTTTCCACAATGAAGTGTTTCCCGTAAAGAAAAGGGGCGAATTTGTTGATCGACCAGACCAAAGCGAGGCATTCACGTTCAACGGTAGAATAATTTCTTTCAGCTGTATTTAACTTTCTACTGGCAAAAGCTACGGGTAGAAGCATAGGTGGCGGTGTGTCTGCCCGCTGTAGTAATGTTGCTCCGATGCCTACATTGCTAGCATCCGTTCTTAGTACGAATTCTTGCGAGAAATCGGGAAGGGCAAGGATAGGTTTATTTGTCAGCTTATTTTTCAACTCTGTATAAGCCTGTTCACACTCCGCAGTCCATTGTATTTTAGCCGGTTGACCTTTTTTGGTTAAGTCGGTTAATGGCGCGCATAATGAGTTGAAATGGGGTATATATTTCTGATAAAACCCGCACAGTGACACAAAGGATCTTACATGCTTCTTAGTTTGTGGTCTTGGTGCTTTTCTCATTTTCTCTACATACTTTGGGTCAGGAGACATTTGCCCTGTAGAGATAGTGTGACCTAAAAATTCCAATGTCTCACATCCAATATGACACTTAGTTGGGCGTGCTGTCAATCCAGTTTCTCTCAATCTATCCAACAACATGGAGAGTGCTACTACGTGTTCCTCGAATGTAGTGGTAGCAATCAGAATATCATCCATGAAGTTGGTGATATGAGGATTTTGTAATGGTTCCAACAATTTCCTCATCATTCTGATGAAGATACTTGGAGCATTCTTTAAACCAAATGGGAGTACATTGAACTCGTAATGTCCATCCGGTGTACTAAAGGCTAACAGTTTCCTAACTTCTGGTTTTACTGGTATTTGGTAGTATCCCTTGCTTAGATCTACTTTTGAAAAATACCGAGCCTTACTCAATGTAGCAAACAACTGATTGGTGTCAGGTAATGGGTCTACCTGAGATTCAGTGATAGCATTTAGTTTCCTATAATCAATGCATAACCTGTGTTCACCACTAGGTTTCCTTAATAGCACCACACTTGAGCTGTAGGGAGATTCAGACTTTGAAATAATTTTCTCTTTTAAGAGATAGTCAATCTCATCCTTGAGTGCCTATGCTTGCTATTGTTCAGTCCATGTCCGCAGCAATGCTTCCAGTGGACCGTGTATGGGGACAGCGAAACAACCACGTTGCCGGACCCACACCTATTTCTATTGTAAGGGGCAGTATACCGAAGTGGGGCCTGTCTCCATCAATTGTCTGGTACAGCCCTGGTTCCTACCTCCTATGGTTCTGGTTTGTTTCCGCAGCTTTTTTAATACTGGTTGCTGACTAACAAATGGTTCCAGATGATCCAGGCCATGGTGCTCCGACAAATATCTAGTCGGGGTGGGATGTCTTATGTCCCCTCTCTGTACAATACGGAGAGTTGCCATGGTTACTGGTGTAACAGTAGACTTGTGATTTTGTTTTCTCCTTATCACCGCAATTACCAGTTGTTTTCTCTTGTGAGTTTTCTTAGTGGGCCTACGTCCGCAACAATGCTTCCCTAGGTCCTGTAACTGGTCTACACTTCTGAATGAGGTTACCTGGTTACATTCTGAACAGGCTTTCACATACCAACTTATGTCTTCAATTATTCCTGGCCAGTAATATCGCAATGCTATCTTTCGACAAGTGGCCCCTTTTCCTCTGTGACCCTGGCCTGATGTAGCATGCTCTTGCTCCATAATTTCCTTCCTGTAGAATTTTGGCACTACCAGCTGTCCATGCCCTTTAGGTCCTTTTCCAGCTTGTCTGTAGAGTAGGCCATTTTCTATGTAGAAGTCTCCTTTCTCTGGAGAGTTATGGGCCTTTGGTAATTTGCCAAAACAAGGCTTCAATGTGCTGTCTGCTGTTTGAGCCTTTTTCATCTTTATACGATGAATGTTTATTGGATTTCCCTCCTCCTTTTTGGTGCTGGACCTGGTATGGTTTGCTGCCATGACAACAGGTTTTATTGGGTCACCCAAAAAGACATATTTACATCCTATTACCAGCGGGTATATAGGATCATCACTCACTGCTGCTGTTATCACTCCTTCCACATAACGAGTTCTCACGTTGATCCTTGCTATGGGAAGTGTCATGGTGACGGTCCCCTGCATCGCCCCTTGTATGTCCACTGTTTCTGTGGTAAGTTGATCAGGGTGCACTAGGGTTGCACTCACGACTGAGTCGAATTCAAATCCGGAATCATATAAGCACTGAATTTTGGTGCCATTACATGTCACTTCCTTACAGACAGGGGGATGATGGAGGTCATTCTGACTAACTGCCAGTTCCTTCCTTCCCTTGTTCCCTGTTGTAAGACAGGCAGCGTGATAAGGAGGGTTTTTCCGTCTGCATTCTGCAGTATTGTGGTTACTCATTTGGCAAGATTTACACCACTTTCCTTCCTTTCTTGAAGGTCTATTTTCTGATCCTAGAGAGTTTTTGTCTTTATAATCAGTTCTGTGTTTGTTCTTGTTGGAATTGTCCCTGTGTTCATAGTTGGTAACGTTTTGTGAAGGTTTGAAGTTCTCACCCTGCTTCATCTTTTTTCCTGACACTTCTGACTGAGCTGCTTGATATCTTTCAGCCATGGTTAAAATATCTTCCAATCTCTCTGCTCCTTGCTCCATAAGAAATTTTCTCATTTCCTGAGGCATGGATTCTCTCAGTTGTTCCATCATGACCATTTCTTTTATATCTTGACATTTTCCTAAGCTAATCCATTTTGTCAGATAAGTTTCCAATCTGGCAGAAAACTGGTGATAGTTTTCTCCTGGAAGTAGCTTAGCAGTTCGGAATCTCTTTCTATAAGATTCAGAATTCTTTTCGTACCTGACCAGTAAAGCTTGTTTTAAGATTTCATAATCTCCCTGGTCTTCTTTTGAGAGTTTTAAATAAACATTGTATGAAACTCCCCTCAACCCCTGAGATAGCTTAAGGCTCCATTTTCCTTTTCCAATCTATAGGTAGTGGCCAGTCTCTCATATCTATCTAGGTATGACTCAATGGCGTCCTCCTTCTCAATAAATGGATCCAGGTGGAAACTCATGGCTCCATTGGCCGTGCTATGGTTAGAGCTACTCTCAGAGTGAGGTGAGCTAGCACCATGATTGCTAGCTGCTCCCTGGAGTTCAAGTTCCTTTAAACTTAACCAATGAGCTCTTTGTAACCTTCTTTCTTCAGCTTCAGACATTAGTCTCTTTTCTTCTCTTTCCAGTCTTTTGGCTTCTCTCTCTGCCTCTAATTTCTTATCCTCTGCTTCCATTCTTTTGGCTTCTCTCTCTCCTTCAGCTTCCATTCTTTTAGTCTCTCTTTCAGCTTCCAGTCTTTTAGTCTCTCTATCTAAATATTTATCCACTTCAGTTGTGATATGTCGAATTAGAGCATCTCCTGACATACCCAAGTCTTTTCCTCCCTGCATAATCGCAGCTATAAACTTCACCAATTCAGCCATGATGCTTACTTACCAGAGGGTATATAATTTTATCTTCACTAACCAACTAACTTAATTAAAATCAATTAATTACTTTGAACAAGACAAATCCTTAAAACCTTGTGTGCGTTTCTTATTTACTTCGTACTCAATGGTACTACTATTACAAAAAATTTCTAAGTTTTAGAATTTTTTCAAAAAAATTTATTTTACAAACTATTTGTGGCTCAAGATAGAAGAATACATAGATAGTGGCTCGGGATACAAAATAATATCCCGCGAAAGAGCCCCCAATGTAGCGAAAGGTTTTCCTAGTATGATAATAGTGGTAGAGCAGAAGTAGAATCTCTCTCCAGAAAGTATGAAGTTCCAGTGCCCGAGAAGTACACTGGTATCACAAGTGAGTTACAGCTGTGAATACTCTGAGCTGGACAATAGATTTAGGCTTCAGAAGTATAAGTTGCTACTTTCGCTATCGTAACCCTATGTGATAATATAATTAAATTAGAATAAGTAACTCAAAAATTAACAGTTAAAAGTCAAATGAGTACAATTTCATAATTTATTATGTACATCTATATATTCTTGTAATGATAAATGGGTGTTGGAAGATGGTAAAATGTATGATTATTTACAGTTACAAATCAAAATAACTAATAGAAAAAGTCTTGGATTTATCTTCCACTGAATTTACAACAAAAGGATTGTCACATTATCTCTTGCCATCTAGTTGTCATCATTAGACAGTCGTTTTAGAAACTGCTCACAGGATTTGTTGGATGGATACACATAAACTCATCTTATGTTATTAGCCACGTCTGCTCGAGGTTCCTGAGACACACTGGAGTACGGAGGACTTTCCTTCAGCCCACCCTATAACTACGGGGGACTAAGGTGTTGAAGATTGGTTGACCTCTAGGCTTCAGTGAGCTGGATCAACTTCTTCAAGTCTTTAGTTACTCGATCAGGAATGATCATAAACATTGATCATAAAACCCTCTTAGGATTAATAAGCTCACGGTGAGACTGTATTGGCTTAATTTAATCTGCCCTGCATGCAGCGTGAAAATAGAACTTTTCTTGCAGATGCTGTCTTCCAGTTTCTCACTCTGGCTTCTGGATTTGGTGTGTGTGATTTCAACGCGCCGCTCTGTCCTTATATTTCAGTCTCTCGCCCGTCCGGGAAAGCACCTCTAAAATTCCCCAAAAGATTTTCGTTTCATCCCCTGATTTGAGGCTATTTGAAGCAATCTGTGTTTTTCTTGTACTTGTTTTTCTCTTCTTTTCACTACACACTTATATTCTTCCGTCCTTCCTATGTATTCTTCCCTTTTCCCCATATGAGGCTTTCATTCCATATAAGTTTTATCCAAATCCGTTGAGGCTTGTTAGTGTAATAAATTTTTAAAGATTATTAGCTAACTTTTAGCCGATGTGATGAAGGTGAAAAATATTAATTATCTTTAAAACTATTTATATTTGAATAATATCCTTTTGGATATAATTCCTAGTCTATCTCCTTTGTTGAGTTATATTTATTTAATATTATTCCAACCGGGCGTTCTCCGGTAGTTAATAATTTAATTTTCAGTAAATGCAAACTTTTAAAGTCCGCCATACATTCCTATATAGCTATTTCCTCATTCTTGCAATACCGTTCCAGCTAAACGTAATTCACATTTCCGCTGTCTACAAACTTCAAAGCAAGATCCGCCGAGTGTTATTATTGCGCTGTGTGTGTGTGTGTGCGTCGCGTTACACACATTTTTTTTCACAACAAAGCAAGAGGAACCAAATTTCGCTACAATTAGTTTCCTCATAACAGGTCAATGTAGTCCCGTAGCAGATACTGCAGTAGGGGAGTGAAGTATTAAAGACTTAACTATACTAGGTCCAGCATTGAGAGGTGGTGGGGGGGTGACCAGTTCCCTTCCTCGCCGCCTTTTTCCTACCCTATTTCAAGTGCAAAGTCAGGTACTCATTTCAATTATATACATGTTCATTATGTTCGGCGTGTGGTGGGTTTGATGTTAATACAGTTTGTTGTTAAGAAATCTTAGTGTACTGAATGAGGTCAGCTGTGATGGTCCCTGAATATAATAAATATTAGAGTAAATTTCCAGGGTACCTTTCTACTACCACCACTATGATCTCATTCAGACTTATTCTAGATAGAATGTAAGATGACTACGTTTGGTGTCTAGGGTTATGAAATGTTAGTGTAAGGTTGCATTACCAACTAAACATATAAACAATTACACAAATTATTTTATTATCTAATACAACACAACAGTACCATGACAATCACATACAAACTACACTTTAAAAGAATATCTTTAGTGGTTGAAAGTTAATGTTTTTCAATTTATTGTCCTGAATCTGATTTATTTGGAATCAGGACTGACAATCAAAGTGAAATCATAGAAATTAATTACATCAATCAATTTACACAATGGGTCTTCTGACCATAATACACATATTATTATATATGGGTGTAGTTGTATTGTCTAACTGAGGTGACTTCTAGTATACACTGGTTGATTGTTTATTATCATCATCTCTGCATGGTGTTTGTAAGTTTCCGGGGACACTGATGGAATGTTTATATCACTATTCCCAGTCTCTTATTTTTAATATAATGTTAGTTGAGCGATCAGGTGCCGAAACATGCACCTATCTTTGTAATATGATGTAGGAATCTTCCTGCACTTCGCTCAACGACAACCTTCAGCTCCCACTTCTTCAAGAATGATGGTGGTTTACAGTTGTCTCCGAAAAAGGCAAGACTGTGGCATGAATATATCGGCCCACTGTAGTCTGGCACCAGTTATTGACAGCCACCAAAACCCTCGGAAATCAGAAGGATATGCCTCCTTCGTAATCAACAGCCTACAATAATACTCAACAACCAGTACAGGCACATTACAAACAAACATGCAAGATCAGCTCTTTACGACAATCCCTTTCACCAGTTTCTTTTGATGTGACCAGGTATACCAGTACTCCTCTCCCCTAATAGTTACAACGCCTCTGCAATTCCAGCAATAATCTGTTGTCCATACAATAGGATAGGTATTATGCTCCTGATGATAATCATATATAATTTAGTTGGTCTACACCTCTCTGATAGTCTTTCATATGCTGGATCAATCTCTAGACTCTGTTTTGAGTCTGCCATAGACTCACTTACTTACAGTCGTATGTTAGTATTTCACATTCAAATTTTATTTTAAATAAAATGTTAAGAAAATCAATCTTACCACAGATGCAAGGAAATAACACAAGTAAACGATGACTAGGCAATATGGCACATTTTCGATCTGCCCTATGTCCAGGCTTTTCCTATGTTAGAAAATTTCTCCGCCTGCTCTCATCGATCTTGCTTTACCCAAAATTTACTTGAAATGGCAGTGAACAGTCCCCGTTTCGTACCAGTATCTACTACTTTGTCCAATGGGACCATGTTTACATTTATTTTTGAATCTATCGTTTCAAATAACAACTCCCAATATGTTTCCAAGGCAAATATATTTTTAGTTTTAGTTCAACCAATCATACTTCGCCTTCCTTTAAAATCCACCCAATCAAATATCCCGTGTTGTTCGTCCATCACGGGTGATGAAGACCACTCTGTTCATCCAATTATTTAGGAATATGTTAGGTTAGTCTATGGGTACGAAGGTGACTGATGAGCCCGATGCGGGCCTGGAAAGATCTCGGACAGTGTGGGCAGGGAATGTTTGCTTCATGTGAAGGTTTTATTATACGGTCTTTTCTAGCTTGTCTCCGCTGTTCCGCTGCTGCTCTTCTGGATGATTCGCATGCCGCTGCACCTTTACGAAGAGATGTGCGCCAAGCAGTTCGGTCTTGCGCAGCAGCTTCCCATGTGTCAGGGTTTATGTCAAAGGTTTTCAATGACGTCTTTAACGTGTCTTTGAAGCGCTTCTTTTGGCCACCATGGGAGCTTTTACCCTTCTGTATCTCACCATAAAAGAGTATCTTTGGCAGTCGATGGTCTGGCATGCGGACTACATGACCTGCCCAGCGAATCTGTGACTGCATCAGAATAGTATTAATACTAGGGATACCAGCTCTGTCAAGAACGGCGGTATCCGGGATCTTGTCTTGCCATTTGATGTTCATTATCTTCCTGAGACAGACTGTATGGAAGTGGTTTAGCTTCTTTACGTGGCGCCTGTATACAGTCCATGTTTCACTTGCATATAGCAGCACTGGAAGCACCACAGCTCTGTACACCTTGAGCTTTGTCTGTAGACTAATGCCACTTCGATGCCAAACGTTGGTGTATAATCTGCCAAATGTGCTGCTGGCTTTGGAGATCCTGGTGTTCACCTCATCATCAATGACAATGTTCTGGGATAGTGTGCTACCAAGGTACGTGAATCTGTTCACAACATTCAGTTTCTCACCATTAACCTTGATGATTGGCTCAGTATAAACTGTGCCAGGAGCTGGTTGGTACATGATTTCTGTTTTCTTCGTGTTGATGGTAAGCCCAAAGTTGGCGCAGGCTTCGGAGAATCTATCCACACTATGCTGCAGATCAGCCTCTGAGCCAGAATTGAGGGCACAATCATCAGCAAACATAAGATCACTGATGGTGTGTGATTTGACCTTGGTTTTTGCTTGAAGCCTCCTAAGGTTAAACAATTTTCCATCAATACGATAACTAATGTCGATTCCTGTGTCCCCGTCTCTAAAAGCATCAGTCAGCATAGCAGAAAACATGATACTGAACAGAGTCGGTGCAAGTACGCACCCTTGTTTAACTCCATTTGAGACGGGGAAAGGCTCTGATAGCTCACCGTTTTCCTGAACTCTAGCCTGCATTCCATCATGCAGTTGCTGCACTATTGTGATAAATTTCTTTGGGCAGCCATATTTTGTCATGATCTTCCATAGACCCTCTCTACTGACCGTGTCGAACGCCTTTGTCAAGTCGATGAACGCTGTGTACAGGTCACAGTGCTGTTCTTGGCATTTTTCTTGTAGCTGTCTTGCAGCGAACACCATATCTGTGGTTCCACGTTCTTTCCGGAATCCACACTGACTTTCAGGTAAAAGACATTTGTCAAGATGAGCCGTAAGGCGATTCAGAAGGATTCTGGCGAATATCTTCCCAGCGATTGATAAAAGAGAGATGCCTCGATGATTGTTACAGTCTTGGCGATTACCTTTACGTTTATATAGATGTATAATTGACGCATCTTTGAGATCGTTTGATATCCCGTACTTTTAACCTCATTTACCCAAAGTCGTTTTTTCAAAACATGCCATAAAAATTACAAGCAGGCATGATCTTTACTTGACAGTCTGGTCGGGTCCACTATAGTATTATGGCTATAATTAGTTAATTAATGGACTATTTGCGTAACTATTACCATATTCTTTGTCAACAAGTCCTAAGGTACACGAATATACAATTTATATGGGACTAGTTGGCTTGGTTCAGAAGTACACAGTTTTTTTTTCTATGTTAGTGTTTTTATTTTTAGTCTACTACACGTTCAATTCCATGTGCTGTCTTCTCTATTTACGTGATAATTACGTCCTTTGAAATAAGAGCTAAGGTTGTTTTTGTGACACGAGTTGTCTGCATGTTCTAACGTTTTCCTCGTATTTTGGGGAAACCCCTAAGGCAAGGCTTGCCCCTGTGCTAGTATTGGCTTTTAGTTTAAAATCAATGCGAAACGAATTAGCATTTCATCTATCCTTTCCCCTCCTCGTTCCACAATGCATTTTTAGGCACAATTTTGTTAGAACTAGGAAAAGTGATTATGTCAAGGACGAATTTGAAAAATTTGGGTACCGTTTTGTTCGTCTTTTCGTTAGCAAATAATCTGAAGGCGTAGGCGATACCAACAGTTCTAGGAGAAAATTATTTTATACTTTCTTATCTTGCCGTAATGCCCTATATTGTTATATATTAATTTAGATATTGTATTTAGAAATTCACTACACGGCGCTTGTTCTGCTCTTTCGGCGTTTTTCGGCATAACGCTCTTAGTAGCTGAGTCAGAGAATGGCCTCGAGCACTATTTTGTTGTTTGTAAACCAGTACGTTTGTAGCATTTGTGCACTCAACGTATCTCTACATTCTAACAATTTTCCAAACTTTCACAGTGTTTATTATATTAAATAACATTTATTTTATTAACTACAATGACATCTAAGTGTAGCAGTGATAAAGAGAGGAGTGGTAAGTCTCTAACTTTAAATACTGTATATTCATTTTACTTTCGGTGCTTTTTTTAGGCTTAGCTCTAACGCGCTCTTAATATATGATTGTGTAAACACGTTATTAGGATTTACAAAAGTGCAAGAGAGGTCTGGCAGCCCTAAAAACAATGGCTGCAGCGCACCTGGAGCAGAGACTACTGTTTCTCCTGTATCATCAGCTGGTCTTGTCTGTAATCCAGTATAGCCTGGGAATACTCACACTGTCAATATCACAATATGAACGACTGGAACGCATTCAAAACGAAGGGATGCGTGTGGTGGGTTTGATGTTAATACAGTTTGTTGTTAAGAAATCTTAGAGCACTGAATGAGGTCAGCTGTGAAGGTCCCTGAATATAATAAATATTAGAGTAAATTTCCAGGGCCCCTTTCTACTACCACCACTATGATCTCATTCAGACTTATTTTTGATAGACTATAAGATCACTACGTTTGGTGTCTAGGGTTATGAAATGTAGTGTAAGGTTGCATTAACCAACTAAACATATAAACAATTACACAAATTATTTTATTATCGAATACAACACAACAGTACCACGACAATCACATACAAACTACACTTTAAAGGATTATCTTTAGTAAGTCAGTGGTTGAAAGTTAATGTTTTTCAATTTATTGTCCTGAATCTGATTTATTTGGAATCAAGACTGACAATCAAAGTGAAATCATAGAAATTAATTACATCAATCAATTTATACAATGGATCTTCTGTCCATAATACACATATTATTATTATATAAGGGTGTAGTTGTATTGTCTAGCTGAGATGACTTCTAGTATACACTGGTTGATTGTTTATTATCATCATCTCTGCATGGTGTTTGTAAGTTTCCGGGGACACTGATGGAATGTTTATATCACTATTCCCCGTCTCGTATTCTATTATAATGTTAGTTGAGCGACCAGGTGCCGAAACATGCACCTATCTTCATAATCTGATGTAGGAATCTTCCTGCACTTCACCGAACGACAACCTTCAGCTCCCACTTCTTCAAGAATGATGGTGGTTTACAGTTGTCTCCGAAAAAGGCAAGACTGTGGCATGAATATATCGGCCCACTGTAGTCTGGCACCAGTTATTGATAGCAACCAAAAACCTCACAGATGCAAGGAAATAACACAAGTAAAACGATGACTAGGCAATAGAATCTGGCACATTTTCGATCTGCCTTTGTCCAGGCTTTTCCTTTATTAGAAAATTCTTAGCCTGTTCTCAACGTACTTGATTTTCACAGAATTTATTTTCAAAAATGGCAGTAAACCGACGCTTCTACTTGACCATATCTAACGTTCTAACCAATCAGGCCATGTTTACATGAGCCTTTGAAAAAAACTATCCATCCTATACGTTTCCATTAACAACAATATTTGTATTTCCAGGTCACCCAATAATGTTTCGCCTTACATTTTACTACAGCCAATCAAATCGTATCTAACTTGTTGGCCTCATTTCCCCCAAAGCAGTGTTTTCCAAACATGCCATTAAAAAAATTAAGCAGATATGATCTTGTGCTGTCAGTCAACTCCACTATAGTATTTTGGCTATAACTTGTTAATTAATGGACTATTTGCGAAACACATAACATATTCTTTGTCAGCAAGTCCTAAGGTACCCGAATATATAAGTTTAATGGGGCTAAGTGGCTTCGTTCAAAATATATTTTTTTCTATGATAGTCGGGAATTTGCTGTTACCACCGTTCACTTCCATACTAGGGGATGTCTTCTGTACTTACGATAGAATTTCGTCATTCCTAATAAGAGCTAAAGTCGTTTTAGTGACACGTGTCGTCTACATGTTCTAACTTTTTCATCGTATTTTGGGGGAACCCATAATGGCAAGGCTTGCCACTTGCTAGTATTGGCTTTTAGTTTAAAATCAATGCGAAAATGCATTTTATCTTTCCTTGCCCCTCCTCGTTACACAATGCATTTTTAGGCACAATTTTCTTAGAACTAGGAAAAGTGATTATGTCAAGGACGAATTTGAAAAATTTGGGTACCGTTTTGTTCGGCTATTCGTTAGCAAATAATCTGAAGGCGTAGGCGATACCAACAGTTCTAGCAGAAAATTCTTTTATACTTTCTTATTTTGCCGTTATACCCTATATTGTTATAAATTAATTTAGATATTGTATTCAGAAATTCACTACAGATGTCCCCCCTTTAGAACAGACGATCATATGTCAGTTCCTATTTCTTAATACACATAGATAAATTTACTATCTATGCCTGATGTTCGTCATATGGATGTCTGCTTAAAAAATCAGCGCCGACGTTGGTTTTTCCGGGAATGTACTCTATGGAAAACTGGAATGGTTGTAAGAGCAAAGACCAGCGCAGTAACCTAGCATTTTCATGCCTTGCTTGTGACAGACACACGAGTGGTTTATGATCTGTCTGGATCCTAAATGATTGTCCATAGAGATAAATCTGGAACTTTTTTATACCCCAGATGACAGCGAGACATTCTTTTTCACTTGTTGAATATTTTTATTCTGCTGTATTTAACTTACGGCTAGCATAAGCTACTGGGGTTAATTCCCCATCAAGTGAATTTGACCGTTGTAATAGAGCTGCACCCAAACCGATATTACTCGCATCCGTTCTCAGAATGAATTCTTGACTTAAGTCAGGTAATTTCAAAATAGGCCTGCTTGTGAGCTTTTCTTTCAATTCTTGGTATGCTAATTCACATTGCGCCGTCCAAATAATTCTATCAGGATTTCCTTTGCGCGTTAAATCAGTCAATGGAGCACATATGGAGTTAAAGTTTTTTATATACTTTTGGTAAAAACCACATAATGAGACAAAAGATCGCACATGTTTTTTTGTTTGTGGTCTTGGTGCTTTTTTTAACTTCTCCAGGTTCTTGGGGTCAGGGGTCATGTTTCCCTGATGTACTGTGTGGCCCAAGAATTCCAGCTCTTTACATCCAACACAGCATTTCGTCGGTCTAGCTGTCAAATTGGTCTCTCTCAATCGATCAAACAACATATTCAGAGAGTTAATGTGTTCCTCAAATGTTTCTGTTGCTATGAGAATATCTTCCATGAAGTTGGTGATGCATGGATTCTTCAGGGGATCCAGTAACTATCTCATCATCCTCGAAAACACACTCGGTGCATTTTTCAGCCCGAATGGCAACATATTAAATTCATAATGCCCTTCCGAGGTGCTTAAGGCTAAATAAGGTTTTACCTCCGGCTTTACTGGAATCTGATAGTAGCCTTTGCTCAGATCCACCTTAGAGAAATATTTAGCTCTATTCAGCCTGGCAAACAGCTGATTTGTATCAGGTAATGGATCCACCTGACCTTCTGTGACAGCATTCAGTTTCCTGTAATCTATACACAGCCTGTGTTCTCCAGAGGGTTTTCTTAACAGAACTACACTGGAACTGTAGGGAGATTCACTGTGCGAGATAATCCCTTCTCTCAACAGATAATCTATCTCCTCCCTTAAAGCTTTTTCCTTAGCGAACGGAATCGAATAGGCTTTCATACAGATTAGTGTTGGGTCTATGAGTTTCATATCATACTCCAATAAATTTGTATGCCCCGGACGGTCCGTTAACACATCTGTATGATTATTCAGAACCTGTTGAACCCTCTCCCTCTGAATTTCCGTTAAGTGTGTGCTGATTTTGACCTGTGCAGCGGTCTCACAGGGATGTAAAGGATATTCATGAGAAGTGAGTGGTTCCTTGTTCATCTCCATTGCAACAGACAAGGTCAGTAGGTGTGTCTCTTCCTGGTTTTCTCTGTCCAGATATTTCTTCAGGAGATTCACATGATAGATTTTCTCTTTCCCTTTCTTATCTATCTTAAAATTTGTTCTAGACACCTTCTCTAGAACTGTATATGGACCTTGCCATCCAATTTGCAATTTATTCTGGCTGCCGGGCAGTAGAAGGAGCACCTTCTCTCCCACAAATAATTCTCGATCCTTCGCTTTCTTATTGTAATAGGCAGCATGCTTTTTCCTGGCTTGTCTCAAATTTTCATTTGCAAGTTTCCAGCAAGTTTTAAGACGAGTGGTCAGCTCGTTCGCATATTGATATGATGAAGTAATATTTTCTTCTGCCTTTTCATCGGTCCAGGTCCTTAACAAGGCTTACATATGGACTTTTAAATTTGTTGACCTGTTTTTCCAGGCACCGGTATGGTCTTTTCCCTTGGAAGCCTTATAGTGATGATCTTTCTTCCTAGAATCATCATTCACAAATCGACCGCTACCAATTTTTCTCTTGGGGTTTTCTCCCCACTTTAAATTCCTTGTGAGAGGTCTTCTCTCTCTTTTATCTTCCTCCAGTTCACATAAGTCCGACTGAGGGATTTTCGGCTTATTCTGGGGTAAGACATCTTTTTGTACTCGTTGCATCGTGGCCATTTTAAAACATCCAAGTGAAGACTGTCTGTGAAAAGGGGGCTCCCATTCCACTTTGTCCACTTTATTAATTTTATTTTTCTTTCCATTGTCAGGCCTAAGTTTGCCCCGTGGCGAGTCTAGGTCCTGATCAATTTTCCCACTTGTGGGTGTTCCCTCATGTAGTATGCCACATCTTTCTACAAAATTCTCAATGTCAAACATTTCATCTGGCCAATAATAATTTTGAGCCACCTTTTGGATGATGGTACCTATTTTCTCATGGTCCCCATCTTTTCCAACATGTAGGCTCCTTATCACATCTGCCCTATAAGCCTTTGGAAGAACCAACTGTCTGTGACCAATGGATTCAGTTCCGGCCTTCCTGTAAATCAAATTGTTTTTCATATAGAAATCTCCCTTGCCTGGAGGTGTATGACATTTGGGCAATTTCTTAAAACAAGGCTTGAGGGTCTTATCCCCAGCCTGCGCCTTCCTCATCTCATCTGGAGGGGTATTTATCAGATTATCCTCCTCCTGTTTAGACTGTGATCTGGTCTGAAGCGTGGCCATGTACACAGGTCTCTTTTTACACACTTCTGTGTTATGGTTGTCCATCCGACACCAACTACAATATAATCTACCTTTATGAAAAGGTTTTCTTTCATCATATTTCCTTTCATTGAATTGTGAGGGTTTATAATTATAGTCATTGCGTGGCCTATCAAACTGGTGCTTACCTTTGTTCTGGTCTTTATGGTCAAACTTATTAAAGTTTTGAGGTGCCTTAAAATTGTCTACCTGTTTCTTTTTATTTCCAACTACCTCTGCTTGGGCTGCCTGATACCTCTCAGCGACATTGAGTAACTCACCCAGCCTCTCTGCACCTTGTTCCATGAGAAACTTTCTCAGGTCTGGAGCCATGGACACTCTTAGTTGCTCAATAAGGATCATTTCCTTAAGATCTTGGGTTTTACCCAGAGCAGTCCATTTCTCCAAGTAGGTCTCTAACCGTGCAGAGAACTGGTGATAAGTCTCACCCGACAGTAGTTTGGCATTCCTAAATTTTTTTCTATAAAATTCCCCATTCTTTTCATATCTTAACAAAAGAGCCTGCTTTAGCATGTCATAATTGTCCTGATCATCCCTGCTCATCTTGGCAAAAACTTCATAAGCTGTACCACGAAGCCCTTGTGATAACTTTAGGCTCCACCTTTCTCTCTCTAAACCATACGTGGTAGCCAACAGTTCATATCTATTTAGGTAACTTTCTATGTCATCGTCTTTCTCAACAAAATGGTCTAAATGAAAACTCATAGCTGAGGTTGAGGCTCCCTGACTAACAGTGGCATCTGAGGTAAATGGACTGGCACCATTTTCAGGAGCATGGCTTTGAAACTCAAACTCCCTTAGTCGTAACTCATGTTTCCTTTGTAATCTCTTCTCCTCCTTTTCTGCTTCCCTTTCTGCAGCCTGTCTTCTTTCTTCTTTTTCTGTAGCTAATCTCTTTTCTTCTCTTTCTGCAGCTAATCTCTTTTCTTCTGCCTCCAATGCCCTAGCCTCCTTGTCAGCCTCAATTTGCAGCCTCTTAAGTTCTTTATCTGCCTCTAACTTTTTTGCTTCAGCCTCAATCTGCAGCCTCTTAATTTCTTTATCTGCCTCTAACTTTCTTTCTGCTTCAAATTTTCTTTCTTCACGTTCAATAAATTTGTCACATTCAGTTGTGACATAAGCAATCATAATTTGCCCCTCCATTCCCAATTCTTTTGCAGCCTGCACAGCAGCAGATCGAAACTTTGCCAGGTCAGCCATTCTGTACTAGGGAAAATTTTTAAAATTTCTAACTAGACAAATTTCTAATTATAACTAACAATTTCTAATTATAACTAAGAACAACCACAGGCACTGATAGCTCAACCACTATTTAATTTCTCCAAAAAGGAATGCTTTTAGTTTTATACTATCTGAGATTGCTAATATAATTGACAATATTTTTAAGAATTAAAATACCAGAAGCAAACTACCCAATATAGCTGGTGTTATGAAAAGTTCAATCCCCAGGAGCGAGACCCCAATATATATGGTGGGTTTGATGTTAATACAGTTTGTTGTTAAGAAATCTTAGTGTACTGAATGAGGTCAGCTGTGATGGTCCCTGAATATAATAAATATTAGAGTAAATTTCCAGGGCCCCTTTCTACTACCACCACTATGATTTCATTCAGACTTATTCTTGATAGACTATAAGATGACTACGTTTGGTGTCTAGGGTTATGAAATGTAGTGTAAGGTTGCATTAACCAACTAAACATATAAACAATTACACAAATTATTTTATTATCGAATACAACACAACAGTACCACGACAATCACATACAAACTACACTTTAAAAGACTATCTTTAGTAAGTCAGTGGTTGAAAGTTAAGGTTTTTCAATTTATTGTCCTGAATCTGATTTATTTGGAATCAAGACTGACAATCAAAGTGAAATCACAGAAATTAATTACATCAATCAATTTATACAATGGACCTTCTGTCCATAATACACATATTATTATTATATAAGGGTGTAGTTGTATTGTCTAACTGAGATGACTTCTAGTATACACTGGTTGATTGTTTATTATCATCATCTCTGCATGTTGTTTGTAAGTTTCCGGGGACACTGATGGAATGTTTATATCACTATTCCCCGTCTCGTATTCTATTATAATGTTAATTGAGCGACCAGGTGCCGAAACATGCACCTATCTTCATAATCTGATGTAGGAATCTTCCTGCACTTCACCGAACGACAACCTTCAGCTCCCACTTCTTCAAGAATGATGGTGGTTTACAGTTGTCTCCGAAAAAGGCAAGACTGTGGCATGAATATATCGGCCCACTGTAGTCTGGCACCAGTTATTGATAGCAACCAAAAACCTCACAGATGCAAGGAAATAACACAAGTAAAACGATGACTAGGCAATAGAATCTGGCACATTTTCGATCTGCCTTTGTCCAGGCTTTTCCTTTATTAGAAAATTCTTAGCCTGTTCTCAACGTACTTGATTTTCACAGAATTTATTTTCAAAAATGGCAGTAAACCGACGCTTCTACTTGACCATATCTAACGTTCTAACCAATCAGGCCATGTTTACATGAGCCTTTGAAAAAAACTATCCATCCTATACGTTTCCATTAACAACAATATTTGTATTTCCAGGTCACCCAATAATGTTTCGCCTTACATTTTACTACAGCCAATCAAATCGTATCTAACTTGTTGGCCTCATTTCCCCCAAAGCAGTGTTTTCCAAACATGCCATTAAAAAAATTAAGCAGATATGATCTTGTGCTGTCAGTCAACTCCACTATAGTATTTTGGCTATAACTTGTTAATTAATGGACTATTTGCGAAACACATAACATATTCTTTGTCAGCAAGTCCTAAGGTACCCGAATATATAAGTTTAATGGGGCTAAGTGGCTTCGTTCAAAATATATATTTTTCTATGATAGTCGTGTATTTGCTGTTACCACCATTCACTTCCATTCTAGGGGATGTCTTCTGTACTTACGATAGAATTTCGTCATTCCTAATAAGAGCTAAAGTCGTTTTAGTGACACGTGTCGTCTACATGTTCCAACTTTTTCATCGTATTTTGGGGGAACCCCTAATGGCAAGGCTTGCAACTTGCTAGTATTGGCTTTTAGTTTAAAATCAATGCGAAAATGCATTTTATCTTTCCTTGCCCCTCCTCGTTCCACAATGCATTTTTAGGCACAATTTTCTTAGAACTAGGAAAAGTGATTATGTCAAGGACGAATTTGAAAAATTTGGGTACCGTTTTGTTCGGCTATTCGTTAGCAAATAATCTGAAGGCGTAGGCGATACCAACAGTTCTAGGAGAAAATTATTTTATACTTTCTTATTTTGCCGTTATGCCCTATATTGTTATATATTAATTTAGATATTGTATTTAGAAATTCACTACACGGCGCTTGTTCTGCTCTTTCGGCGTTTTTCGGCATAACGCTCTTAGTAGCTGAGTCAGAGAATGGCTTCGAGCACTATTTTGTTGTCTGTAAACCAGTACGTTTGTAGCATTTGTGCACTCAACGTCTCTCTACATTCTAACAATTTTCCAAACTTTCACAGTGTTTATTATATTAAATAACATTTATTTTATTAACTACAATGACATCTAAGTGTAGCAGTGATAAAGAGAGGAGTGGTAAGTCTCTAACTTTAAATACTGTATATTCATTTTACTTTCGGTGCTTTCTTTAGGCTTAGCTCTAACGCGCTCTTAATATATGATAGTGTAAACACGTTATTAGGATTTACAAAAGTGCAAGAGAGGTCTGGCAGCCCTAAAAACAATGGCTGCAGCGCACCTGGAACAGAGACTACTGTTTCTCCTTTATCATCAGCTGGTCTTGTCTGTAATCCAGTATAGCCTGGGAATACTCATGCTGTCAATATCACAATATGAACGACTGGAACGCATTCAAAACGAAGGGATGCGTATAGTCTTGGGCTGCCCGCGAGATACTCCTATTGTGATGATGCGGCACATGCTTGGATTGCTGTCAGTGAGATCCAGATATATGATGGCCCAGGTAAAATCGTATATGCGTGTAACCACAGACAAAAGGCATCCCCTGCGTGGGAACATAGCTGACATCAAAAGAGCGAGAATAAAGAGGGGGATGTAATTGATGGCGCAAGCAGAGGATACTATTAGACAGGTGACCACAGTTGGAAATATATTCAAGGGAGAAGAGTGGAGTAAGTCAGATGAGAGCTGTATGAACTACCAGCAAGTCATAATCAGACTTGGTAGAGAATGCAGCACTTGGGCCAATGGGAGAGCAGAGCTGGAAGTTGATCAGCTTATAAATGATAATGCTGGGGTGATGATTCCATTGTGTACAATGATGGGTCTGTAATCTGTGGTAATAAATTAGAGTGGGGCTTCTCTGCTAGAACCGTCGCTGAACATAGCGTGGCTTACATGATAACAACCTCCAGCATGAGAATGGAGGTAGAGGCAGTTACTGCTGCTGTGGCCGTGTAAGTTTTACGGCACTAGTAGTTATACTGATTTTATTTGGTCAGAGTTAATCCTTTATATTTTGTTGTAGTTCAAGTGCTAACTGGCCTTCCGCCAGAGATGGTAATACTTGACTTTTACTCATTTTTCTTCCCAGGTTTGTTCTTTCCCTTTGGGTTTAGTGATAAGCAAAACAGTCTCAACATGACAATGTATAATCCAAATGAAATACTGTAAAGTTCCACAAACAGCAATGCAGTATATGTTTATTGACCGTCGTTTGACAAGTACCGGTATTTGACATGTTCGTTACTCACTTATAAACAAAATAGTGTATACATCCAAAAGAAATATATGCAACAGAAGAAAAAATAATAAACTGGTCTTGATAATCTCAAAGACGAAGTTCGTCTAACACTACAAACTGCCTAGCACAAATTTCTTGTCTATATGTAATATCCTTCTTCTAAATCTAAAAAAAAAACTTTAAACTATCTAATCTCTAAGACGAAACTCAAACCTGGCTTGCCTAACACAACACAATGAATACCTAGCAAATCTCTGCCCTTTCTCGCATTTCTCCAACTTATATACAGTTACTTCTTTTTCCCGCCATTTTCCACACGTCTCGCTAATTTTACACATGACTCACTAATTTTACACACGTCTCTCTGTTTTCGACATTTTGCACACGACTTTCTGTTATTTCGACTTTTTTCACACTGGTGATCTTTTCCACCTTAACAATTGGATAAAAAACCCAAGATCACACAACATTCATTTCACACTTTCCGCGCATAAAACCCATTCATTATTATTATCTGGGACTGCCTTACATTTGCCCTCTCAGAGCACTGACTGCCAACTGAACTTTGAATGATACTGCGTTTTGTGTGAAAACGTCTTATTTGCTTTTAATGTCGGACATTCCTACATGTACCATATTATAGCACGTATAAATGCTAGTGTCGAAGCATGGATAATGCTAGCGTGGAAGGCCATGTGGTCACACTGCCTTAAGATGGTTGTCTGAGACTTTATTAACAAAGGCAGTTATTGCATCAGACTGGGACCCAAAGATGCAGCAATAGAGAATGCAGTCAGCGACCCATAGCTTGACTGCTTGCGTCAGGGTCAGGGAACCAGAGCTGACCAAGACCCTACTCCACCTCCACGTGGTGGTCCTAGAAACAGGATGCATCACTGCGGTCTGGCTGAGAGAGTAGGGATCGAAGTGGGAAGGCAAACCCGGTCCCAAAAAATGCCGTGCTGAAGTCGGATGTGACGGCCGAAAGGCGCAGATATCGCAGCTCCGCTGTAAACAGACACAACGCAACCAACGTCCTTTTCAGGACGAACGAGGAAGAAGAAGAAAAAGTATCAGACTGACAATCCATGCTTCGAAAGGTCCAAAATGGATGGCTTCGACATCAATGGAAAACCTCCACAGAAGCATCGAATTTTCAAGAACTGATATGTATCTACTGTCCTTGTCATGCCGGGGTGCGTGGCAATGAAAGAGCTGACAGACTAGCTTTAAGAGCACCCATAAAAGGTGCATTGGCCATGGATAAGGAAGAAATACTGAGGGCAATTCATGTTCATTTATTAGATAATGACACTGCAATCGATGAATCATCAAGGCTAAGACTGCTGGAGTTTGACATCAAACGTAAGACCAGCAGGGCTGGACGTATGAGAGGACGCATCCGCCGTGTATACAACCAGTGCGCAACAGGAACAATTAGCATTCATACCCTTCGACATTTGCTGAGGGAGACTGTGCACCAATGGGTTTGCCCGGAGTGCAATGACGTCGATTCTGACTAACATTAATATTAACATTAGGATTTTATAATTTATTTTATTTGCAAGTTTTAAAAGTAAATGCTATGTTCTGCTTTTCGGCGGGGTCTGGAACCTATCCTACCGTATGAGAAATCACGATCATGCTGTACACGCTAGACTATCATTCACACAAACACTTATCACGTGACAGCAATACTTTGTAGGTTTTTCTATGACCGGCTCTTGGGCGGTGACAGTGGGGAGGCCGCAAGGGGCGCCTGCTTGGTAGAAAGAGCCGAAATGTATTAAAAATAATAAATATTAACCTTTTAACAGGAACTAGAAACAGTTAAATTAACGGTAAAGAATTATTCCCTTATATGAAAGTAGACGCCACCACAAGACCTCGCATCACATTCAAAAATCCTTAAATCTGGCTGTGTCCCAAATACACTAACCTAGGTTGTTTCATTTATTTCAGGACACAACAACAGCTCCTGGGTTGGACAATACAACTGTTAGCGGTACAGACAAGAATGGCGATATTTGGAATGGACTCTTGTATAATGCTTCTGTCACTTTAGTTCCAACAGATGTAGGTCAGACAGGTGCTCCTCTGGATGCTATCAACTCTAGTGCCGCCACTACTGGGGCTGGCTGGCTTCCGGCTGGAGATGATGCTGCAAGTGTTGGTGGCGTTGCTGATGGTAAGATTTCATTGTTCACACTCATCACCAGATCATGAATAATGCATGTTGAAAAAAGTTCTGAGACAGATACAAACAAGATAAGTAATATTGAGTTATTGTTGATCAGAACCGACATCACAGTCCTCCAGGCAAACCCATAGGGGCTTATAATCTCCCTCAGCAAATACCGAAGTGTGTGAATGCTAATTCTCATACGTCTATCCCTCCTAGTCTTACGTTTGATGCACAATTCCAACAACCTTAACCTTGTTGATTCATCTATTGCAGAGTAATTCTCTAACAGACGATCACCAATTACCCTTAGTATCTCTCCCTTATCCATATCCAGTGTCCCTACTATGGGACACTATAATAGTGAGTGCAATCTCTCTCTAACTGAAACATCTGCTCAACTATTCAAACAATTGTTAGGAATCAACGAATAAAGGAAAAAACATTTTTAGGGATCCAATAGTTACCAAATGTAGTAAGACACTGGAAATATATGTTCCAGAAACTCTGTTACATAGAATAGCAAGTTATCACTAAGCAGTAATATATCGTATAGTTCATAAAAAAATATAAATATGTGAGCGGAAGACCTTTCAAAATAAAATCATTTTAGACGTACCCAAGCGGTTTTAAGATTTAAATATAATTTACCATATGCAGCAGAAATTAACACTAATGCAGTGACACTTAGATGGAGTTAACAGAGCTTCAATTTGGCACTATTGTAACAGAGCTCCAATGTAGCACTATTGTTACAGAGCCTCAGTGTGGCACTATTATAACAGAGCTTCAATTTGGCACTATTGTAACAGAGCTTCAATGTAGCACTATTGTTACGGAGCCTCAGTGTGGCACTGTTGTAACGGGTCTTCAATGTGGTGCTGTTCTAACAGAGCTTCAAAGTGGCATTATTGTAACGGAGGTTTAATTTGGTGCTATTGTAACACAGATTCAATGTGGCGCTATTTTAACAGAGCTTCAATGTAGCACTATTGTAAAGGAGCTTCAATGTAGCACTGTTGTAACGGAGCTTCAATGTGCCACTATTGTAACAGAGCTTCAGTGTGACACTTTGTAACAGAGCTTCAATGTGACACTATTGTAACAGAGCTTCAATGTGACACTATTGAAACGAAGCTTCAATGTGGCACTGTTGTAACAGAGCTTTAGCGTGGCACTATTGTAACAGCTTCAATGTAGCACTACTGTATCAGAGCTTCAATGTGGCACTATTGTAACGGAGCTTCAATGTGGCACTATTGTAACGGAGCTTCAATGTAACACTATTGTAACGGAGCTTCAATGTGGCACTATTGTAACGAAGCTTCAGTGTGGTCAAATTGTAACAGAGCTTCAGTGTGGCACTATTGTAACGGAGCTTCAATGTGGCACTATTGTAACAGAGCTTCAGTGTGGTCGAATTGTAATATAGCTTCAGTGTGGCACTATTGTAACCGGAGCTTCAATGTAGCATTATTGTATCAGAGCTTCAGTGTAGCAATATTGTAACGGAGCTTCAGTGTGGCACTATTGTAACGGAGCTTCAATGTAGCACTATTGTATCAGAGCTTCAATGTAGCACTATTGTTACAGAGCTTCAGTGTGGCACTATTGTAACGGAGCTTCAGTGTGGCACTATTGTAACAGAGCTTCAGTGTGGTCGAATTGTAACAGAGCTTCAGTGTGGCACTATTGTAACAGAGCTTCAATGTAGTACTATTGTAACAGAGCTTCAGTGTGGCACTATTGTAACAGAGCTTCACTGTAGCACTATTGTAACAGAGCTTCAGTGAAGCACTATTGTAACGGAGCTTCAATGTGGCACTATTGTAACGGAGCTTCAGTGTGGTCGAATTGTAACAGAGCTTCAGTGTGGCACTATTCTGTAGCAGAAGTAAATTAATATTGGGATAACAGTATACAACATTTCTTGCACAAGAAAATGTTCCAACATTATTCTTTTACTTTTGCAATAACTATGGCTAAACAGTATTGGAACTGTAATATCGTGCTTTTTATTTCTTCTTAAAAAATTGCACCAAAATATCAGAGTACGTCCATGAAAAAGTATGTTACTGCGAAATAACTAAATACGCCAAAACATTATTAAATTGTTCTTCAACTCAGGACAGATAACATCTGCCAACGCAATAAACGCAAGCTACCTGATAATGGTGACGGGCAAGGAAATGTCAATCAATAGAACCTCTCAATCTACATCAGGAGTGGAATCGCCCAGTTCTGACTCCACTCTAGCGCAAGAGGTCATCACTTCATTGGCCGGCCAAACATCTCAGCCTTTCATTCAAGACAGCACAACTCGCTCTAGTTTACCATCTGAGGATACGCTGATGTATCCACGTAATTCAACCACTGATGTTACTATGACAGCTGATAGAGTTTATGGTAACAGTTCAACACCAGCCGTACCTGAAAGTGTAAAGGCTTCTGCAGTTCTAAATATATCGGGTAAGTATTCTGAGAAGCAGACAAAATGAATGACATGTAATATCGGTCATTATCTATGAGCTAAATATCGCTTTGGCAATTATTAATTAATTTCCTACCATCTCTGGCAGCATTAAGTAATTGTACATTTTCCTTCATATGTTTCCTTCTGATGATCCACCACAAAAGGACGCAATAAAGATAATTTGCTTCTTATCCGACCAGACGTCCAAACCATAAAGATGATTTGCTAGTTTCCATCCAGATATCCAGACTGTAACGAAATTTTGCATGCATCTAACCAGATTCCAAACCATAAGGATGACTTACTTGTAAAGGTCTAGATGTCCACACCATAAGGATGACTTGCTTGTAAAGGTCTAGATGTCCACACCATAAGTATGACTTGCTTGTAAAGGTCTAGATGTGCACACCATAAGGATGACTTACTTGTAAAGGTCTAGATGTCCACACCATAAGGATGACTTACTTGTAAAGGTCTAGATGTCCAAACCATAAGGATGACTTACTTGTAAAGGTCTAGATGTCCACACCATAAGTATGACTTACTTGTAAAGGTCTAGATGTCCAAACCATAAGGATGACTTGCTTGTAAAGGTCTAGATGTCCACACCATAAGTATGACTTGCTTGTAAAGGTCTAGATGTGCACACCATAAGGATGACTTACTTGTAAAGGTCTAGATGTCCACACCATAAGGATGACTTACTTGTAAAGGTCTAGATGTCCACACCATAAGGATGACTTACTTGTAAAGGTCTAGATGTCCAAACCATAAGGATGACTTGCTTGTAAAGGTCTAGATGTCCACACCATAAGGATGACTTGCTTGTAAAGGTCTAGATGTCCACACCATAAGGATGACTTGCTTGTAAAGGTCTAGATGTCCACACCATAAGGATGACTTGCTTGTAAAGGTCTAGATGTGCACACCATAAGGATGACTTGCTTGTAAAGGTCTAGATGTCCACAACATTTTATTCACTATTTCCCTATACATTTGATGCATCACTTATTTCGTGTGTTGCACTTTACCGTGCCAATTGGATTTCACGTCTTCCTGTATTAATGGCCACCTGGCTCTTTCGGATTTGCACACCAGGATCCACTCATGGTGATAATTTTGTTCTCTCAAGTTCCTTACCGATTACGTCCATTTTTGGGGTCGTATCAGGGGCAGACTGAGTTTTTGCGCATTTCAGACTCTGCCCCAGGTTCCACAGCCGGGATTTAGACATTTAGAACCATTAATCAGTGCGGAAGGTAATCACCAATGGGGACCAATGACTCATTTTTGCCCATAGACTCCGAGCACTGTCTGACGCCCATAGTCATGCCATTTTTATCTTTTAGCAATGTTTTTTTACTTAGATCCCACTTTTTCTTTTTTTTTTTAAATTTTGGTCGTTTCTTTGTCCTTGACGAAGGCCTTTTTGTCGTAATGTAGGCAATTGTATTTGTTCTTTGTACTATTAAGAAACATTATCTATTGTTGCTTATACCGTCATTTGGTCCATCTTGCAAGGTTGTTAGTTCCCACTCCGGTTTCTGATGTCTATTCTTGGCTCTCACAGCACAAATACTGTTTAATAACATTCATCGCTTTGTTTGAAAATACAAGGTATCCAAAAAATTTTAAGATCATGGAATATTAATTATATAAATTAATAATGAAGTTATTTCTTTATATTTGGTAGTCATATCGGTCAACCTCCAACTGGCTAAGCGGGTAGAGCGCTTTCGTCTCGTGGCATAGATACCGGATTCCGGGATAGACACCTGGTAGAATCACGCTCCAGTCTACATGAGTACTTGACTCTGCTCTTGAGTTATGGGAGGCAAAGGAAGCGAAAAAGACAAATGGTCACCACCCCCTCATAAAGCTGGGCCTAATTTTGTAAAGTCTCTAACACTTCCCTCCCCTATGGCAGTATCTGCTATTGGACTACATTTTTAGTAATTGCGATGGGCTGGAAACGGATAGTTATTACAACGGCTACTCTGACAAAATTTTGTGTTATTAATGTGCGAAGATGTAAAATATATCAGTCCCAACTACGATGGTTTGGTCACGTCTGCAGAATGGAAGAAGATCGGCTGCCACGACAAGTATGGGAAACTAAGAGCCAGGGATCCAGACCTCCAGGAGTCTGCTGGGAGGACACCATTAGACAATCTCTGAAGGACAGATAATTAGATTGGAACCAGGCCAGAATGAAGACAGCAGATAAGATAGTATGGCGCTCCTTCCTCCAAACCTCTACACCTCACGTTAGATGAGGGATGACTAAGTACAAGTAAGTAAGTAAGATGTAAAATCTCTGTAGATGTTTAAGAGGTGATGTCAGTTGATAACTTACAGTATCAGCATTCCCTCCCTAATCGTACCTTGATTACCTTTCAAAATGTTTATTTTTCACAGCATCTAATTGGCCAACACCTGAACAGAGAAATGAAACAATTGTGTCTGATGCAAGAACAGGTGATGTAAAGGTAATGTTATATGTTTGAACTGTTTCATTTGGTTTCAATTCGTTAACCCTTATTGTTGTATAAACTCGACCCTTGCTTGTTAACAAAATATTTAATTTTAACTCTTTATTTCCAATTGCACTCCATTTCGCGCATGGGCCCACAAGCGCAGCTGGTCCCCTTGTAAGGAAGCCTGCACCCAGCAGCAGTCGTTTTGTACGCCTTGCACGTTATGGCCAAGTTTGCAGAAGTCAGGAACTACACGTGAAAATTTTAAGAGTGTGTAGTAAAATGGGTCGAATCCATTCAAGAGCTTTTTAAACTGGGAGTATGTCAAAATATCTGTTGAATCTCCTTCAATCCTTGAAAGTTTAACTCTTAATATCTCGTAAACTGTAAAGAAGCCCCACAATATGGTATCTTGTTCTCGTAAAGGCTGCCTAATAACGCCCGTTTTGTTATCGTCGATGTATTCACCTACATGATGTAGAATAACAATATTGTTGCACACAATAGACTTGCAACAACGGGAATATATTTTTCCTGCCAAATTAGAACGATTTTGATATATTATACGAAATATTTGCCCATAAGAGTAGACACTTCTTGTTAGCTACACAGTCAGGCATCTGAAATATAAAGGCATTAGAAATAGATCCTTCTTTAGATTCATAAAACCAACTCAGGTGCTAAAAAGAACAGAAAGAAAAGGAAGGAAGAAAAGAAGGAAGGAAGGAAAGAAGTAAGGAAGAACAAATTTGACTGACCTCTATCAAAGGACCTTTGATTCATGACATATTACGTAACACATGCCAAAATTAAGGCGAAATGAGTTCAAAATACGTTCGTAATCAGATGGTAATAGAGCAGGAAAAATATGGAAAATATGCAGGAAAGAACTCGTGTAGCTCATCGTGTAAAACAAGTTGCTACATAGAGCTCACTACATTAGCACATAAAGAGATTTGAAGCAAAAATTCTGAAAGGATCAAATGCATGTTTTAAGAAGAATACGTAGAAACAAATGTGATTAAAAAAACTCCCAACAAGTGAGTAAGGTAGAGATACAGAGAGAGAGAGAGGAAGGCAGAAAGAGAGCGCGAGAGATGTGACGGTGAAAATGACCATACAGAAGCGTGCAAATCAAATTATTTATTTGTTGAAAAGCGGACGAGGATTTGGTGCAGCACCATATAAGCGATCATAAAAGACTAAGAAATTTAGAAACTTGGCTTAGTTCAGTCTGAGCAAAATAAAACGGTTTACAACACAAACTAAATGACTACAACCCACAAAAGCCAGTTCCAAACCTCAGAAATGAGGTATCTGAGAAAGGTGGTTAAAGTAACAAGAAGAGATATAGTCCGCAACCAGACGATAAGGCAAGGCCTCAAAACCCAGCCACTGCAGACTCAAGTAGAATAGTCCCAACTACGATGGTTTGGCCTTGTCTACAGAATGGAAGAAGATCGGCTACCACGACAAGTATGGAAAACTAAGAGCCAGGGATCCAGATCTCCAGGACGACCCAGAGTCCGCTTAGAGGACAACATTATGCAATCTCTGAAGAACCGAGATTGGAACCAGGCCAGAAGAAGACAGCCGATAGGATAGTATGGCGCTCCCTCCTCCAAACTTCTGCACCTCACGGTAGAATAGAGATGACTCAGTAAGTAAGTAAATAGTTATAACACAAATTAACGGATATAAACACAGGAAGTTGACCCAACAGAAGTAACCAGGATACTCAATACATCCTAATGTTATAGGACAGTTGATTGGAAAATAAACGGATGTCATTGCAGTGTGAGAAATATCTAGAAGATGTTCCAAGACCGGCCCTTGGCGTGTTACTTCTTCTTTGTACACTCTCAGATGTTCCAAGACCGGCCCTTGGCGTGTTACTTCTGCTTTGTACACTCTCAAATGTTCCAAGACCGGCCCTTGGCGTGTTACTTCTTCTTTGTACACTCTCAGATGTTCCAAGACCGGCCCTTGGCGTGTTACTTCTTCTTTGTACACTCTCAGATGTTCCAAGACCGGCCCTTGGCGTGTTACTTCTTCTTTGAACACTACCAGACATCTACTTGAATATTTTCAAAGAAAGCAGTGGTCAGCTTCAGATTATTTCCATCTCCTTAGTTTTTCCGAAAATGGTATCGGTGATGGCCATCTGTGCTTTCTATGTTCTTCATATGTTGTGCATCTTTGAAGCAGATGTTCAGCTGTCATTTTATCAGTGCCACATTGACACTCATCAGTAGTTCTTATCTTTAGCTTGTTTAATAGATGATATCCCAATCTGTTGTGGTCCGTACTGTGTCTGGGGATTATCCAAGATAATCGTGTTTAATCGTCGTTAAACAAGAGTCGCGATTGAATTCATTCATTAGCTCCTAAAAGGCGAAATGGCTTTTAGCAAGTCTGGTGTAATGAATTTTTTGTCAGTTTTCATACTGTGTTAAAGTTTAAGGTTTGGTGCCGCAAAAGTTGTTTATAATACATCGTAAAGCGACCTCGCGCAGTCTTATTGACAAATCATTTATCGGGAATCACGGGGCACGCAAACGCAAACGACAAACATTAGGCAAAATGGAGATGTTGACATATATTGGTTTGTCGAAGACTAATCATCGATCGGAAGGGATAAAAGGGATCGGAATGGAATTATTGTGAAAAGGATTTCACCTTTGATTCCAGGAGAGGATTGTGAATAAATTTATATAAGGAACAACTGTAGGAGTTTAGCATGTACAAAGATAAATGCTGATTACTAGTGTCTACAATTGAGTTGAAAGCATGAAAACCCACATTTGCAGAAAATCGATAATTAAAGAAGTGACTGATTGTGGAAATACACGGATAGGAAGATAGATCTAAATCGGCGGAATAAAACAAGATAGGTTGGAACAGGATCGATAGTATACAAGCTGAGAATGATGAAGGGAAAGTTTCAAGCAACGCACACCTCTTCTAACATCACCGGTTCGATAAGAAAATTTCAGGCCTAGTCTTAGACTGTGACGTCAGTACCTCTCGGCCGTACCATGGGAGCCAATAAAAAGCGGAGCGCTAAATTGAAAGGACACACTGAAAGAAAGTTTGAGACAGACTGGATGCAGAGTTTGCCACTACGCCTTTGCCATCTGAATTGTGAGCAACCTGCCAAATAATTTAAGTCCAGTGTCTGTTTTCTGAAGACTGAGGGTTTCATGTAACAACTCAAACCAGACTGTCAAGTATCAGAAGCCTGTGCTGTTCATCAGAGGCAATCCCACAAAAGTGCAGAACCCCAAAGAGTGAACTTCAGCTGATCATTGGTACCCCTATTGCTGGGTCTGCCAATACTGATACATACAGTGACCGTTCAGTGTCAGCACTATCAAGATTCAAAGATAAGTGCCAAGGCACTGATAGAATCCAAATATGAACCAACAGCCAATGTTTGTGATATGAAATAAACTTCTACAACAGTATTCCAATTATTGTAGAAATCAGTCAACTGATGACAGTAATCTGTAAAGTCGCAGGACTAAGAGAACAGTGATGTAGTAATATTGATTCCAGTATTCATTAACTTTACTATACAAGACGATATTGTTCAAGATCCAGAATTATAAAGGACAATAATACTTATTAAAATTGCTAAAGGACTTTGTTTCAAGTAAATAAATTTTCCAGAAGGAAAGACATTCCTACCAACACATTAGTTAAGAAATAACATTAATGGTGTGAATATTTTGTGTATATTTTAATGCTCATTTCCAATAGCAGAAAAAGAAGATTAATGTAAATATTAAAGGATTATAATTGTACCTGAGGACTTATTCACTTTTTACAATTATGTTTAAAGTAAATATTCATTTTATTTATCTCCTAGAAATTAATTAATCATAAGAAAGTCACAGGGAGGAGACACCTTAAATCCTGGAACTAATTCTTACCATCTGGGCCAGGATTTTCACAGTCTGACTATTTATATGATATCCATACACCAGTGCGTATTTCTAAGACTGGGGTATTACTTTTAAGACCAGGACTTTTGACTGGCATACTATCTAGGTACGATCTGATACACCTGGATATCCATCTACTATCAACTATAAAATACTTACACATAAACTTAAAAAAACCTCTCGTTACAGTTGGTTCTTTAACATTGTTTAAACGTATGGTAATATTATAAATAGTTGCTAAGGAAACTGAATAAGGATTAATAACATTTATAATTAGGACAAAAGTAAACAAAACTCAATGCTAATATACTGGCTTCCCGTCATAGGCGCTTGGAAAATTACGGCCCCAAATGCTGGCCTTGCGTCCTTTAAGACCTAATTACCCTTAAATTCCCCAAAGAACATTGTGATCGTATTCTGTACTCTTTTTTTTTGGGGGGGGGGGGGGGGGGGGGGGGGGGGTTTGCCTTCTTCTGGCGAGGCGCGTTCCTTTCAACTTATTCGGTCATATCAGAGCGCATTTACCATCTAAAAAAAGTCAACTCTGTTGACTGCTAACTGTTGCGCACATATTCTTTTGTGTGGCGCACAGATTACTGTTTTTACGCATACAAACGTAAAATGTAATTGTTTGTCTGACAATGTATATATTTATTATAATATTTATTTTGTGTATCGAAATATTTTCCTGGTCAAAGCGATATCACCCATGTTGAACTTATACTTTTATTATATGGGTTATCTTTCCTGAAGATTTAACTCAGCGTAGGGATCTAGGTTTACAGCAATCTATTCTTTGTTTGGTTAGAAATAGATTGTTCTTGCTTCAGAATATCTATGGCCCGAATCTATGTGTATTTCTTGTCTATGTAGGACCAGACTGTCTTATATCTTAATATCTTTGTATGTCTAAGTCGAACTATATCTTCGGTGTCGAACTCGGGGTCATAGGTTGTTCGGCGGATATGTCGCTAAGTCGAGGTGAGAAGGTTCCGCCCTCATGGGTGCTGAGTCGTTGTAGCGGCCTGCCGCCGAAAAAGTGATCTCTATATTAGTGGGGAAAGAGGTAGTCTCTTTAGACATATCATGTATCATTCACCCCAGTGTTTATTCTTACTGCCAAGAAATGGCAGAATCATATTCTAGTGTATTTCTGATACCAAGGTAAAGACGCATTTCTTATGAACTTTTCCTGAGGCATTGTATTCGATGTCAAGTCGTACGGTTGTAGGTTTAGACGAATATTAACCAGATGAAGATGACATTCATACCTAGCAGCACCATATTATGTGATGAAGTCAATTGTATCAATGGTAGAATCTACAGAACAATAAGGACATTTAATGTATGATCAGCTTTGATTGCGCTTCATAGTTTGTATCCTGGGTGAGCGACAACTCACTGGGAGGAGAAGCCATTTTGAATTCTATATTTTCCAATCATCGAGGAGAGAACAGGGATGCCCCTTACTATCACCTGATGAGTCCAGAGATCACTGCTACAGAAGAGATCCCACTACTAGTGGTTCAATATTGTTATCAAAGAAATATGTGCTGAACTTTATCTATATGAATCTTCGCTAGACGAGGTTAGGTCTAGGAACCATTTTGAATATATTATTTATGAACTGACGTGCTCTGTCAGTAAAGACAGATGATTATCTATATTGGAATCACCGAATGCTTGTCTACTCTACTGACAGACTATTTCTTTATTGACTGCACACGACGAACAGTAAGAAAATATGCTGAGACTAATAGCCTTTCAATAATTTATTGGTGGGTGCTTCCCAAAACTGTTGAACATATGTAGAGATTTATTGAGTCGAAGCATGGCAAGTAATGTGCAGGCATTAACTTGGCAATAATGAAGCAATACAGTTCTTTCTTTCTTGACTCTTAAAACGCTGCTCTCATACTGCTAAATATTTCAGATGTCATTCTTCACTGTCTTTGAATAAACTAATACCCGCTACTCACTGTCTATCTCTTCCTACTTCATTTCTGAAATGCTTGTAGTCTGGGTTGTGCTTGAAAGTAATATGTTTACATGACCGGACAACTCCGGGGATCTTAGTTTAATTTCAAGACTGTAACTTCAACTTGACTTGTCTTATGGGACCTAATGTCCATAACTTAGAGAGACACGTACCTGACACATGAGTGTAATAACACATACTAGTAGTTCACTGAAGAACTGCGTACTCAATCAATCATCACTTGAGTTTTAACGTCTGGCGCTAACTTTGTATTTATGTTTATACTGAGTGCTCAAAACACAATCACAGTCAAAGCTTTCTACGTTACAAGGAATTATCCACCTGAGATTCCTATGGTCCTTACACCATCAAGGCCAAGATGGAACTACTTCAACGCACTCTAAATTGCGCTGTCTCTCTGTCTCCCACGTGATTCGTGAAATTCCTGAACACTTCTACTGAATCAAACTCGCCTATGTTTCCCGAGCTGTGTTTTACTCATGCCCTTTCTAACAAACAGAAGGGGGACTACTTTTCTACCTACTCTAAATCTAGTCGTTTTTATTCCCCTTTATTACCCTTTTTGCTCAACACCGTGAGTTACCGCACCAACCCTAGTGACGCCACTGTTCCCAGTCTATCGCCGGCATCTTCTTCTCATCTCTTCTTCCACTGGTACTTGTCTGGTTTTTGTTATCCGTTTCACAATGGTGGTCTTTGCCGCACCGAAGCAGTTCGCGGTCTAAAAAATTCCACCTCAACTGGGGATCGAACCATGGACCACAGACTAGAAAGCCATTGCACTAACCACTTCGCCACCGCGGCTCTTAAAATATAACAATGTACCTTAAGGACGTGATAAAAATTAACATGCTTAAGTGATAAAATGTATGTTTTTTTTTTTTTAATATTTTTAAACGTCATTTTCTCTTTGTTTATATTGAAATAATACAGTACACACAATATAACATAAAATTACTGTACTGTACAGCAGTTGTAAGTACGAGTTGTTGTAAGTCGGATACGTCGTACGTCAAGAACAATACGTATCAGTGTTCAGTCTTCCACTTCCTAACATCAACAAAAAAGTCACAGCCAGAACTCTTACGTATAGGTTTAATTTTTTCCAACTTTTCATCTTTTTAATGTTATCAAATTATTGTGCTTGTTGTGTTAATATCGTGACCACACTTTAATAAACCTTCCACAGAAATCACCCGTTCTGCTAACCAGCCAAGCCCAGAATCTCATTCAGGCGCTCATCACGAAGACATCTTCAGAAGCTTTGCCAAAAGATGACCCAATTGTCATAGCTTCAAAGGCGCTGTTAATGGAGATTATGAGTTTGCTCACTGCCAGTAATGTCCCTACTGGTTTCGAAAACAAGAAGGACAACCCTTCTACTCCTAACACTACAAGCTCCGATTCTTCCTTGGTAGCTCCACTTACAAGTTATACCACATCCTATGCCACATACAACACTGGAACTGTGTCTCCGGTGAATCCTAATTTTAGCAATACTGAAGCTTTTAATGGTATGTCATGGAACATGAATTTCACAACGGCGACTCCAGTAACCAACGCAACAACTATACAGATGATCGTAGAGGCTGGATCTAATCCACCTAGTCTTCTATATGAGTTCCAGCAAACACCTGCAATCACACCAACTGCTTCAGTGCCTGATAAAGTTAGCGCAGGGCCTGGCCACTTCATATATGAAAGTAGTCATAGAAACAGCATAATACAAGATAATAGTCAAACCCGCGTCACGGATTTCTCTCAGAATGAATCTCCAAACGAAATATCGACCAGCACAGACGATAAGCAGCAGATGGCCACGGCGATTGCAAGAATGTACGGAATTTCTGTTGAGGAAGCCATGATAATACTGAGTTTCCCTAATTCTGAACCTGCTGATGCGAGCAACAAGAGCAAATCTACTCTTTCCAACAGTACACATGAGGCATCGGGTCAGTTTCAGAGTCAAACATATCAGGAAACAAATACCCAGAATGTTGCTTCATCAATGCAGCCTGAGAATTACACGACGATACAAGTTCATACGGTGCTACAAACAGCGCCCTCTGAAGCGTATTCTTCCACAGATAACGCTAATTTTCAAACATCTTCTCTAAGTCATGCTTCTACTGAATCAAGATCGTTTCCAAAGAACTCTCAAGCAGAATACAACTATATGGCCACACCATCAACAAATGAAATAAATCCAGGATACATTTCTGCGGATCGAAACACTGGTATGGATCAACCGAAAGCAGTTCTTATCTGGAAGTCTGCAATTGCCCTGCCAGCGACTACTAGTAACGAGTCTTTTAGCATGTACACGGACTTAGTTAATGAAACAATATCTTCAGACAACTTGCTTGAAAATAACAGACAGATTCTCTACAGCTTTGCCTCTTCTGTGCCGAACAGTGACGCTGTATCATCTAAAGACGGGTCTCGTACTACCAGTTTGACAACGCCGAGTTCAACTGAAATGCCGAAACGACAAACAAGAAATGTCCAACCAATACTAGCCACGAAATTTCTGTTAAGCTCGTTCTCTACGCTTGCCAAGGACATTTCTAATAAAATCAATAAAGGCGGCAAAACTGTAAAAGAATCTGGCAGCTTAGAGTTCCCCGTGCCTACTCCTACCTTGTTAACAAGTGAGATAGGGTATGATCCATCTACAGTGAATCTTTTCAGTCCACAAACGTATTCCAAAAGTGAGATTTTAAATAGGTCAAGGCAAACTACACCACAAAGCTATATATCTAACCAAATAATACAGAACGTTACACTGACAACCTCTACGATGCAACCTTCAGAGGGTGGCGATATTTTACGCGCTATCAATTATATATACGAGTCTGGGGTTGTCAATCAGTTCCCTTCTGTAACTTCTCACACCCAAGACACGCCACCTTTGTCCTCGAATTCAACTGAAAGCAGTAACAGTCGGTTCAGATCTCTTGATGATTCAATGAATGCTTCTGGGGTCAATGTCACATCCAGGGGAATTAATTTAACACCTACGTCTTCTGTTTCAGGGTTCGCACCTACCGCAGTGCTTACTGCTGGTGGTATAAAGTAGCTGTCAATGTAGTTGCCTTAATTTGTCTTTAATTTAAAAAAAAGTAACTGTCAGTAACTCTCTAGTGGCGTGGTTTTTTTCTCTCTTTTCACATGCTTTCACTAAGTTATCAAATGGCTCTACATGTAAGTAAAAACCCACTTCGCTGCATTAGAAAATTTATGGAAATAGGAAAACACGAAGTCCATTACTCACACACACACACACACAAAGCAGTATTTTCAACTGAAATGTCAAGTCAGACTTAATGTATGGTTCTGACACATGGAGAACAACAAAAACAACAAGCAAGAGATTACAGACTTCCATAAATTGGTTCTTGTGCAAAATACAAGGATAGGAATGGTACAACAAGATCGTCAATGTAGAACTGGTACAACAAGATCGTCAATGTAGAACTGGTACGACAAGATCGTCAATGTAGAACTGGTACGACAAGATCGTCAATGTAGAACTGGTACGACAAGATCGTCAATGTAGAACTGGTACGACATGATCGTCAATGTAGAACTGGTACGACAAGATCGTCAATGTAGAACTGGTACGACAAGATCGTCAATGTAGAACTGGTACGACAAGATCGTCAATGTAGAACTGGTACGACAAGATCGTCAATGTAGAACTGGTACGACAAGATCGTCAATGCAGAACTGGTACAACAAGATCGTCAATGTAGAACTGGTACAACAAGATCGTCAATGTAGAACTGGTACAACAAGATCGTCAATGTAGAACTGGTACAACAAGATCGTCAATGTAGAACTGGTACAACAAGATCGTCAATGTAGAACTGGTACAACAAGATCGTCAATGTAGAACTGGTACGACAAGATCGTCAATGTAGAACTGGTACGACAAGATCGTCAATGTAGAACTGGTACGACAAGATCGTCAATGTAGAACTGGTACAACATGATCGTCAATGTAGAACTGGTACAACATGATCGTCAATGTAGAACTGGTACGACAAGATCGTCAATGTAGAACTGGTACGACAAGATCGTCAATGTATAACTGGTACAACATGATCGTCAATGTAGAACTGGTACAACATGATCGTCAATGTAGAACTGGTACGACAAGATCGTCAATGTAGAACTGGTACGACAAGATCGTCAATGTAGAACTGGTACGACAAGATTGTAGTGGTGTTTGATGGTATTGTATGATGATGATATTACTAAATGTAATTGTATGAGGCCAGCTGTGAAGGCTCCTGAGATAAAATGTAGTGGTGAATTGTCAGAAGGCCTTTCTTGCTACCACTACGACCTCACACTTCTTTTTTTTTTTAATGAATGTGGCTACGTAAAGTGTCTAGGGTTATGATATGTAGTGTGGTGTAATAGGTTATAGATATACCCACAGATATTTAACAAGACTAATAATATTACTAAATGTTAAAATACACTGAACTAACTCACGTGTGTAAAATTTTTTGATAGAATTATATTACATTTATTTTGTTCTGGATCAATTTTTTAGGTTGACCAGAACTTAAAAGGATTTAGAGATTATGAAAGAAATGCATGGAATATTATATCATAAATGCAATAGTGTACATATATATGTACTATACTAGTTAGTTTTATTAAAATGTTCTAGTAGTCATCTACTTGGGAGGATAGTTAATGTTTGTGCTGTTGGGGTGGCCTCATCACACCTGTCTATATTGACTACACAGTGTCCAGAAAATGGTGGGAATTTTTATGGGGGTATGAGTAACTAAACGGGGTTGGTGAATGTCCAGCAGACCAGAGGCTCACTCATCTTGTAGTTGTAGCTCTGGTGCTGAAATCTGGTGGTCCCACCTCTCCGTGCTGGCGGGCAATAATGGTGGTCTCTGTCACAAGTACTGCACAGATACACTCGAGTAAGTCACCAACTGAATAGACACTGCTTGGTTGACAACAGAAACTCACAGCTCTGCAATCAAAGTATGGGCCATGTGTCAAAATCTATTCTCTACCCACGTCTGGACACAACACTGACACAACAACCACATCATACAGACAGGTCAGATCTCTCTGACCAAACAGCACATTTACCATGGTGGTTTTACATCAGATAGATCCTCCCAGACTATAGATTCTGAAAAATATTTATTAGTTTTCTGCCCTAAAAGAGGATAGGTAATATGTTTCATTATTCTCAACACTTGATCTGTCTTGCATAATCCTTGCTGGAGTTTATGTACATTGTTGGTCCCTAGACCCTGACTAGGGCGGGGGGTCTAGAGCAAATCCCTACTTGTTTGTAAGGCTAGATTTCGATATGGCAGTATCAAATCACTCAAACATGAAACAATATTCAAAATATATAAGGAAATAATTTCAATCTTACCAGATTATGAATAAATAACACAGAATTGCTAGCAAAACTCAGCTGAGCTGCTGGCTATAGTATGGCGTCCCTAAATTTATTACACTTTCTTTCATATGGAAATCACCACACTTTAAAATCTGTGTCTATCACTGAACAACTATTGAAGAATGGCCCCACTTTCGCGTCTGAGCGCTAATGATATGATTGTCTGTGGCCAATCACTGCCTAGGTTTATTTTAAATTTCAAATTTCCTACACTAAAGTCATTTCAGTCATGCTTCAGTCAAGTATGGATGGTTATCTGTTAGTCTGTCCGTCTCTACTTGTGTTTCTACAAAATGTACTTGATTTTTGAACCAACCTTTCTCTCCCCTCCAAAATTTTGTCGTTAAAAGTTATTTTTAGACACAGCCACCACAAATATCCCTCTCTTCCATACTAAGTAGATTTGAACACCTGCGTCTCGAGGTCGTGTTTTTTTGTGCAATTAGCGACACTTTTAGATTCAATACAGTCTGTCGATGATGTGAACAACACTGTCTTTTGTCATTATCTTCAATATTATCTATCCGTCTGTAAAATTAAGAACATATTAGTTCACTGCTCAGAATAGGCCATCCGGCCAGCTAATTTTTATATTCCTAACATTAATATTAAGAAAAAAGTACTTTTTAATTTTTGTAATATTCCTAACATCTGCGTTTAGCCGCTGAATTCAAATCAAGGGCTTGGTATCGCAAAAGCGTCCAATAAATGACTGTGGCGTAACATATCTATGGTCCCTTCTGTCGAGTTGCTTACTTTTTATGTCAACTTGGGAAACGTGACTTTTCTCCGTTTCCCCCCCCCCAATTGCGTCTCCTTAGCCTTTCTAGTCTCACGCAATCTTTCCAGTCATATTTTTTTCCTTTTTGATCCGCCGTTCCCCTCCTGTCTAGCAAGTCAATTATTATGGAGGATGATGACCCGCGGTCTAGGCGATCATGTACTATTCGCAGCCTACGCATTATGTTTTTATCCTTAAATGTTATCTTTGGAGGTATTTTACCGTTGTATCTCTGTCAATTTCACTACACATCTCCCCACTTGAAAACATGCCTATGGCAAGTTCCAAAACCAGCGATACACATAGGTAAAATTACTCCTCACGTCTGCCACTACTCTAATTTTGATCACAGGGGTGCCGACTGAGGAAATCTGCACCGACATTCAATTTGCCTGGGATATATTGGATACTGAACTGATAAGGTTGAAGCAATAAAGACCACCTCAGCAATCTTGCGTTTTCATGCTTAGCCTGAGACAAGAACACGAGAGGCTGATGGTCCGTCTCCACCACAAATGTCCTACCATACAGATAGATTTGAAACTTCTTTATTGCCCAGATTAATGCTAAACATTCTTTTTCGCTTGTGGAGTATCCTTGTTCCGCCTTATTCAATTTGCGGCTTGCATAAGCGACTGGTTTCAGTTCCCCATCAGGTGAAGATGATCTTTGCAACAAAGCCCCTCCGAGTCCTACATTACTTGCATCGGTTCTTAAGACAAAGTCCTGTGTCAAATCAGGCAGTTTGAGAATAGGCTTGCTAGTGAGTTTTTCCTTTAACTCTTGGAACGCTAGTTCACATTGTGCAGTCCAAATAATTTTATCTGGAAGTCCCTTGCGAGTCAGATCAGTCAGAGGAGCACAAATAGCGTTAAAATTTTTGATGTATTTCTGATAAAATCCGCATAACGACACAAATGATCGCACGTCCTTTTTTGTTTGCGGCCTAGGTGCTCTCTGCAGTTTTTCCAAGTTCTTAGGATCAGGGGTCATATTACCCTGATATACAGTGTGTCCCAAGAATTCCAACTCTTTGCATCCAATACAACATTTTGTTGGCCTAGCAGTTAAGTTCGCCTCCCGAAGTCTATCAAACAACATCTCCAGAGCTTCAATGTGTTCTTCAAATGTCTCTGTGGCGACGAGAATATCATCCATGAAATTCGTGATACATGGGTTATTCAGGGGATCCAACAATTTTCGCATCATCCTTGAAAACACACTCGGAGCATTTTTCAGTCCGAATGGTAGCATATTGAATTCATAATGTCCATCCGAAGTGCTAAAAGCCAAATAAGGTCTCACTTCAGGCTTCACTGGGATCTGGTAATAGCCTTTACTAAGATCCACCTTTGAAAAGTATTTTGCCTTGTTCAGTCTGGCAAATAACTGTTTTGTGTCTGGTAATGGATCCACTTGTCCTTCTGTGACAGCATTCAGTTTCCTGTAATCTATGCACAGTCTGTGTTCCCCAGACGGTTTTCTCAACAAAACGACACTAGAACTAAAAGATGATTCACTGTGCGAAATAATCCCCTCCTTCAACAAATACTCTATTTCTTCCTTCAATGCCTTCTCCTTCGCGAACGGAATAGAATAGGCTCTCATACAGATTGGGTTTGAGTCTACCAGTTTCATGTCATACTGTAGCAAATTTGTATGGCCTGGTTTATCTGTTAATACATCTGTATGTTCCTCCAGAACCTGTTGAACTCTCTCCCTCTGGTTTTTAGTCAGGTGCTTACTGACTTTTACCTGTGCTGCTGTTTCACAAGGATGTAATGGGTATTCATGTGAGGTGAGTGGTTCTTTTTGCATCTGGGTTGCAATAGCCAAGGTCAATAAGGGGGTGCTTTCCTGGAGTGGTCTGTCCAGATACTTCTTTAACAGGTTTACATGATAAACTTTTTCCTTCCCCTTTTTGTCAATTTTATAGTTTGTTCTAGACACCTTCTCTAGAACCGTATATGGACCTTGCCAACCAATTTGTAATTTATTCTGGCTTCCGGGTAGTAGAAGCAGCACCTTCTCTCCGACTGCCAGTTCCCTGTCCTTTGCCTTCCTATTAAAATATGCTGCATGTTTCTTCCTGGCTTGTTTCAAATTATCATTTGCCAGTTTCCATCCAGCTTTCAAACGAGTGGTCAGTTCGTTCACATATTGATACGATGAGGTAACAGTCTCTTCCGCCTTCTCATCTGTCCAGGTCCTTAATAGAGTTACATCTGGAGCTTTAATTTATCATACTTATTTTTCATGGAACCCGCCGGGTCCCGTCCCTTAGTAGCTCTATAATGAGGACTTTTCTTCCTAGAATCATCACTCACAAATCGACCCACTACCAATTTTTTCTGGGGTTTGTCTCCCCACTTAAGATTGTTTATGAGAGATCTTCGCTCTCTTGTCTGTTCTTCCAGTTTATATAAGTCTGACCGAGGGATTGTCATCCTATCCTGGGTAAAATTTCTTCTTTGTACTCTTCGCATAGTGGCCATGTTAATCCATTCAAGTGAAGACTGGGTGTGAAAAGGGGGCTCCCATTCCACTTTGTCTACCCGAGTATAATTAGTTTTCCTTTCAGGCCTAAAGTTGCCCCGTGGCGTTTCTAGGTCCTGCACATATTTTCCCTTTGTGGGTGTTCCCTCATGAAATACGCCACATGCTTCTACAAAGTTTTCAACATCGACATTTACGTCGGGCCAATAGTATTTTCGAGCAATCTTTTGGCAGATGGTACCGACTTTCTCATGGTCACCATCTTTTCCAACATGTAAGCTCCTTATTAAGTTTGCCCTATATATCTTGGGAAGAACTAACTGTCCGTGACCAGTGGATCTAGTTCCTGTCTTCCTGTATAATAGTTTGTTCTTCATGAAATATTCCCCCTTGCTCGGAGGTGTGTGGCATTTGGGCAATTTTTTAAAACAGGGCTTGAGTGTCCTATCCTCAGCCTGCGCCTTCCTCATCTCCTCTGGATGAGCATTTATAGGTTCACCTTCTTCCTCCTTCTTCTGTGACCTGGTCTGCACTGTCGCCATGATCACAGGTTTCTCGGGATTCCCCAAGAAGACGTATCTACACCCCAATATCAGAGGGTAGATTGGTTCATCTATCACTGCTGCTCTGATTTCTCCTTCCACATAGCGAGTTTTCACCGTTATCCTTGCGATGGGAAGTGTCATGAGTGGTATGTCCTTAGTCGCCCCTTGTATTTCCACTGTTTCTGTGGTATACTGACTTGGGTCCACTAGGCTAGACTTCACAACTGAATCATAATCCAAACCTGTATCATAAAGGCACCTTATGGTGACCCCATTACAAATAACATCCTCACAAACTGGGGGGTGATAAGGTTCCTGTTGTCCCTTAGGATTAACCTTTAATCTTTGCGTCCCCGACTTCATTGCAGCAATGTTTGAAGGTTTCCTTCTACAAAATTCGGTGTTATGGTTATCCTTCTTGCACCATTTACACCATCTTTTTCCTTGGTTCAACGGTTTTCTTTCATTGAACTTTTGGTCATTGAACTGTGAGTTTCTGTCGCGATAGTCATTTCTTGGCCGCTCAAAGTTTGTCCTACCTTTATTTCCCTGCTCTCTATTATCAAATTTATTAAATTGCTGTGGAGCTTTAAAATTGTCTATGTGCTTCTTTTTAGCACCACTTACCTCTGCCTGAGCTGCCTGATACCTCTCAGCAACATTTAAAATTTCCCCCAACTTCTCTGCACCTTGTTCCATGAGAAATTTTCTCATGTCTGGAGCCATGGACTCTCTCAATTGCTCAATCATGATCATTTCTTTAAGATCTTGGGTCTTCCCCAGAGCCGTCCATTTCTCCAAATAGGTTTCTAGTCTAGCAGAGAATTGGTGGTATGTCTCCCCAGACAACAGTTTGGCATTTCTAAATTTCTTACGATAAAATTCACCATTCTTCTCGTACCTTAATAACAAAGCCTGCTTTAACATGTCATAATTGTCTTGGTCTTCCCTGTTCATTTTGGCAAATACTTCATAAGAAGTACCTCTCAATCCCTGTGATAGCTTTAAGCTCCACCTCTCTCTCTCTAACCCATATGTAGTAGCTAATAACTCAAAACGTCCTAGGTACCCCTCTATGTCATCGTCTTTTTCAACAAAATGGTCTAAATGAAACCCCATAGCTGAGTTTGAGGCTCCCAGACTGGGCGTAGCATCTGAGGCAAAAGGGCTGGCACCATTTTCAGGAGCCTGGCCTTGTAATTCCAGCTCCCTTAGTCGTAATTCGTGCTCCCTTTGCAACCTTCTATCTTCTGCCTCCCTTTCGGCCTTTTTATCTTCTGCCTCCCTTTCGGCCTTTTTATCTTCTGCCTCCCTTTCGGCCTTTTTTTCTTCTGCCTCCCTTTGCTGTCGTTTTTCTTCTGCCTCAATCTGCAGCCTCTTAATTTCTCTATCAGCCTCTAACCTCTTCTCTTCAACCAACCTGTCAGACTCAAATTTTCTTTCAGCCTCTTTTTCTAATCTCCTTTCTTCCTGTTCAATATATTTATCACATTCAGCCGTTACGTATTGAATTAAAATTTGACCATCCATTCCCATCTCCTTCGCGGTGAGCACAGCAGCTGATCTAAATTTTGCCAGCTCCGCCATACTTTTTAGACAATATAATAATATACAAGCTAAATCTCTAACCAGTAAATACACTAAGTACTTCTTATGACTATAGTCTAACTAATTCTAACTAACCAGTTAACTAATTAATTATTACTGGCTGTGAAGATTCACCAACTTTTATCTGCAGGGACACTTTTAATTTTAAAGGGAATTTTACAATTTATTTCCCTACTTTTATTTCTCCCACCAGGAGATCCTAATATTACTGTTGGGCTAATTATCCCTGGACAAGACCCCAATTTATGTAGTGGTGTTTGATGGTATTGTATGATGGTGATATTACTAAATGTAATTGTATGAGGCCAGCTGTGAAGGCTCCTGAGATAAAATGTAGTTGTGAATTGTCAGAAGGCCTTTCTTGCTACCACTACGACCTCACACTTAATTTTTTTTAATGAATGTGGCTACGTAAAGTGTCTAGGGTTATGATATGTAGTGTGGTGTAATAGGTTATAGATATACCCACAGATATTTAACAAGACTAATAATATTAATAAATGTTAAAATACACTGAACTAACTCACGTGTGTAAAATTTTTTGATAGAATTATATTACATTTATTTTGTTCTGGATCAATTTTTTAGGTTGACCAGAACTTAAAAGGATTTAGAGATTATGAAAGAAATGCATGGAATATTATATCATAAATGCAATAGTGTACATATATATGTACTATACTAGTTAGTTTTATTAAAATGTTCTAGTAGTCATCTACTTGGGAGGATAGTTAATGTTTGTGCTGTTGGGGTGGCCTCATCACACCTGTCTATATTGACTACACAGTGTCCAGAAAATGGTGGGAATTTTTATGGGGTATTAGTAACTAAACGGGTTGGTGAATGTCCAGCAGACCAGAGGCTCACTCATCTTGTAGTTGTAGCTCTGGTGCTGAAATCTGGTGGTCCCACCTCTCCGTGCTGGCGGGCAATAATGGTGGTCTCTGTCACAAGTACTGCACAGATACACTCGAGTAAAGTCACCAACTGAATAGACACTGCTTGGTTGACAACAGAAACTCACAGCTCTGCAATCAAAGTATGGGCCATGTGTCAAAATCTATTCTCTACCCACGTCTGGACACAACACTGACACAACAACCACATCATACAGACAGGTCAGATCTCTCTGACCAAACAGCACATTTACCATGGTGGTTTTACATCAGATAGATCGTCCCAGACTATAGATTCTGAAAAATATTTATTAGTTTTCTGCCCGAAAAGAGGATAGGTAATATGTTTCATTATTCTCAACACTTGATCTGTCTTGCATAATCCTTGCTGGAGTTTATGTACATTGTTGGTCCCTAGACCCTGACTAGGGCGGGGGGTCTAGAGCAAATCCCTACTTTTTTGTAAGGCTAGATTTCGATATGGCAGTATCAAATCACTCGAACATGAAACAATATTCAAAATATATAAGGAAATAATTTCAATCTTACCAGATTATGAATAAATAACACAGAATTGCTAGCAAAACTCAGCTGAGCTGCTGGCTATAGTATGGCGTCCCTAAATTTATTACACTTTCTTTCATATGGAAATCACCACACTTTAAAATCTGTGTCTATCACTGAACAACTATTGAAGAATGGCCCCACTTTCGCGTCTGAGCGCTAATGATATGATTGTCTGTGGCCAATCACTGCCTAGGTTTATTTTAAATTTCAAATTTCCTCCACTAAAGTCATTTCAGTCATGCTTCAGTCAAGTATGGATGGTTATCTGTTAGTCTGTCCGTCTCTACTTGTGTTTCTACAAAATGTACTTGATTTTTGAACCAACCTTTCTCTCCCCTCCAAAATTTTGTCGTTAAAAGTTATTTTAGACACAGCCACCACAAATATCCCTTCTCTTCCATACTACGTAGATTTGAACACCTGCGTTTCGAGGTCGTGTTTTTTTGTGCAATTAGCGACACTTTTAGATTCAATACAGTCTGTCGATGATGTGAACAACACTGTCTTTTGTCATTATCTTCAATATTATCTATCCGTCTGTAAAAGTAAGAACATATTAGTTCACTGCTCAGAATAGGCCATCCGGCCAGCTAATTTTTATATTCCTAACATTAATATTAAGAAAAAAGTACTTTTTAATTTTTGTAATATTCCTAACATCTGCGTTTAGCCGCTGAATTCAAATCAAGGGCTTGGTATTGCAAAAGCGTCCAATAAATGACTGTGGCGTATTATATCTAAGGTCCCTTCTGTCGAGTTGCTTACTTTTTATGTCAACTTGGGAAACGTGACTTTTCTCCGTTCTCCCCCCCCCCCCCAATTGCGTCTCCTTAGCCTTTCTAGTCTCACGCAATCTTTCCAGTCATATTTTTTTCCTTTTTGATCCGCCGTTCCCCTCCTGTTTAGCAAGTCAATTATTATGGAGGATGATGACCCGCGGTCTAGGCGATCATGTACTATTCGCAGCCTACGCATTATGTTTTTATCCTTAAATGTTATCTTTGGAGGGATTTTACCGTTGTATCTCTGTCAATTTCACTACAAAGATCGTCAATGTAGAACTGGTACGACAAGATCGTCAATGTAGAACTGGTACGACAAGATCGTCAATGTAGAACTGGTACGACAAGATCGTCAATGTAGAACTGGTACGACAAGATCGTCAATGTAGAACTGGTACGACAAGATCGTCAATGTAGAACTGGTACGACAAGATCGTCAATGTAGAACTGGTACGACAAGATCGTCAATGTAGAACTGGTACGACAAGATCGTCAATGTAGAACTGGTACAACGAGATCGTCAATGTAGAACTGGTACGACAAGATCGTCAATGTAGAACTGGTACGACAAGATCGTCAATGTAGAACTGGTACGACAAGATCGTCAATGTAGAACTGGTACGACAAGATCGTCAATGTAGAACTGGTACGACAAGATCGTCAATGTAGAACTGGTACGACAAGATCGTCAATGTAGAACTGGTACGACAAGATCGTCAATGTAGAACTGGTACGACAAGATCGTCAATGTAGAACTGGTACGACAAGATCGTCAATGTAGAACTGGTACAACAAGATCGTCAATGTAGAACTGGTACAACAAGATCGTCAATGTAGAACTGGTACAACAAGATCGTCAATGTAGAACTGGTACAACAAGATCGTCAATGTAGAACTGGTACAACAAGATCGTCAATGTAGAACTGGTACAACAAGATCGTCAATGTAGAACTGGTACGACAAGATCGTCAATGTAGAACTGGTACAACAAGATCGTCAATGTAGAACTGGTACAACAAGATCGTCAATGTAGAACTGGTACGACAAGATCGTCAATGTAGAACTGGTACAACAAGATCGTCAATGTAGAACTGGTACGACAAGATCGTCAATGTAGAACTGGTACGACAAGATCGTCTATGTAGAACTGGAACAACAAGATCGTCAATGCAGAACTGGTACAACAAGATCGTCAATGTAGAACTGGTACAACAAGATCGTCAATGTAGAACTGGTACAACAAGATCGTCAATGTAGAACTGGTACAACAAGATCGTCAATGTAGAACTGGTACGACAAGATCGTCAATGTAGAACTGGTACAACAAGATCGTCAATGTAGAACTGGTACAACAAGATCGTCAATGTAGAACTGGTACGACAAGATCGTCAATGTAGAACTGGTACGACAAGATCGTCAATGTAGAACTGGTACGACAAGATCGTCAATGTAGAACTGGTACGACAAGATCGTCTATGTAGAACTGGTACAACAAGATCGTCAATGCAGAACTGGTACAACAAGATCGTCAATGTAGAACTGGTACAACAAGATCGTCAATGTAGAACTGGTACAACAAGATCGTCAATGTAGAACTGGTACAACAAGATCGTCAATGTAGATCTGGTACGACAAGATCGTCAATGTAGAACTGGTACGACAAGATCGTCAATGTAGAACTGGTACAACAAGATCGTCAATGCAGAACTGGTACAACAAGATCGTCAATGCAGAACTGGTACAACAAGATCGTCAATGCAGAACTCTGACAAGAACCCCTCACACAATCCCCAAACAAAAAAACAAACAAAAACAAGACAAACTAGACATATTGTGAGCAGTTAAAAAAGAATTTGTAGCAGAGTTTTAACTTTAAGTTGTAAAGATCCTGAATTCACATTTGATAACGCAACCTTCGCTGGTATGAAATTCCTGGTTATTGATTCTGTGTATTATCTCTTTGCATTTAATATAAATTAATCTATGTTAATACACTATGCAAAGACCACATATTAACGATTCATACACAGACACAAAATAACAGTTATTTTGATGGTGATAACATAATAAAACGAGCAAATTTATCAAGTCGTGTATCGTTGTCATTTTAGAAGAATGTACATTTTACATATTTCATATTTTGTCTCTTATTATGTATTAACATTTCGCCCGTGCTTTACTGGTGTCCTAAAGGAGAACCAAACACTAACCTGCCATGCAAATTGTAAAGGACGACAAGTAATGGTTGGACATGAGGCCGGCTAACCCACCTTTAATAACTTTAAGCCGAAAATCTCAACAACAAAATGGACAAGTCAACTAGAGACAATAATTCAATTCTGCAATCCAAGACATAAGAAGGTCCTTTGTTAAGGAGATACATGACCCAAAGCACAGAAAATCAGATACGCATCAGTGGAACAGAGGTGAGAAGAAAACGCTGGATTTCGATCGAACACACATGAAGAAAATTCCGCAAACACATGTTTTCCGAGAGCAGGAAAGTCAGCACATCAAAACCGAATAAATCAAGTAGCAGTTTACCATCTATTCTTGAATGTGCAAACGACTGAGAGACTGCAGTAGATCTGCCTGAGCGAGTGACATATCCGGAAAGTATTAGGAGATCTCAAAGACGATTATATATAGTGCTACATTCCTCATCATCGCACCAGATTATAATGATTGAGCTGACCGTGCCATTTGAATCCAGATTGGACGAGCAACACTCACAGCAAGGGCCATCGCTGTTGAAGTATGTGCAAGAGGTCTAGTGGTCGTCTCAGTGTATGATCTACTGAAACTGTTGAGTTCGAAAGGGCAGTCAAGAACATGTGCGCTTAAGACTCTCAGTGAAACTGGGAAAGAACATCGTGTTGACTGTGGAGCAACCGCAACGGGCTGTGGAATTCAGGACAATAATTTATATACAACATAATGGTTACTTTCACAACTGCCTCCAGCTGGCAGCATATAGAAAAACAGGAGTGAAGCTGAAACCTGCAACCAAAGTAGAGTGGTTTCAGTTCCCAGCACAAGTCATCAGGAGGCTGACACTTGGGAGTCATGACTCAAGTGGGTCCACTCCACACCCCCTCTTTTAGAGTGTGAATGAGATTAAAGTGCTGAAACACTTGATCCACAGGGGGACCTCATCTGATGACCAGATTGCCTCCTATTGTGTCTCGAGATTTGCAAAAATGAAAAAAAACCACACAAACACGGAGACGAGAACTGGAGATAGTCATGAAAGAGATACACACGACGTGAAAAGTTCTTGAGCGGATGGCACAGGGCAGGAAGACTTAGCGTATTTTAATTGATGATCTGTGCGCCATGGCGAACTGAAAGATATTGATTTAAATAATCGATTAATTGATTTAATAATCTTTAGTTATGTGTTTGGTTTCCGTTTTCTTGTGTTTGTGCCCTGATGAAGAAATATTTTTCTTAACATACTTACATAGTCGGCCCTCTTCTACCATGAGGTTTAGACGCTTGCCACAGAGAGAGCGCCATACTGTCCTATAGGCTGTCTTCCTCCTGGCCTGGTTCCAATTAGCGATTGTCTAATGTTGTCCTCTGGGTCACCTTGGAGGTCTGGATCCCTGGCTCTTGGTTTTCCATATTTGTCGTGGTAGCGGATCTTTTTCCATTCTGCAGACATGGCCAAACCATCACAGTTGGGACTGTTCCACTTGGGTCTGCAGGGGCTGGGTTTTGAGGCCATGATGTATCGTCTGGTTGCGGACCATGTCTCTTCTTGTCACTTCAGCCACCTTCCTCAGATACCTCATTTCTGAGGTTTGGAGCTGGCTTTTGTCGGTTGTAGTTATTGCCCATTTGTCTTAACAATAAGAAATTTTGTTACTTTGTTACCATCAAGATGACAGTGTTACCTGTCTCCAGGTTAAAGTGTGTCTTCTTATTCTCTTTTCGATCTTTACGGAGCATGGAACCACCGTTGAGGCTGGTTTTTGTTATTGTTGAACAGAATCAACCTTATTGCACTCCGGACAAACCAATAGGTAAAATTTTACCTCGTTTTGGAGAAGCGCGCATCGTTCAGCCTATACACAGTGTCCGTTGGTTATATTAAGGCGCATGTTCAAAGATTAAAAAAAAACCGCGTGGTTTGGTTATAAGTCTCTTAACTCAAGAGCAGAGTCTTACTTACTTACTTAGTCGTTCCCCTTCTACCGAGAGGTGTAGAGGTTTGGAAGAGAGCGCCAGACTATACTATCGGCTGTCTTCCTCCTGGCCTGGTTCCATTCTAGTCCTCGGTCCTTCAAAAATTGTCTAATGTTGTCCTCCCAGCGTACTCTGGATCGTCCTGGGGGTCTGGATCCCTGACTCTTTGTTTCCCATGCTTAAGAGCAGAGTCAGGTACCCATTTACAGCTGTGCGTAGACTTCAGCTTGACGTTACCTAGTTTTCGAACCCAGTAACTTTGCCTCGACAAGTAAGCACTCTAACCACTAGACCCTCCACTGGTATCTACAGAGGGTCAAAGGTTAAATCAATTCATGTATTATTATCTAGGACAGATAAGAGTGGTTCTCAACGCAACAGCTTCTTGATACGTACAATTTCTTCATGTTCTTCTACTTCTTCTACTTCTTCTGCTTCTTCTACTTCTTCTGCTTCTTCTGCTTCTTCTGCTTCTTCTTCGTGCGCTGTCAGACGTTCAATTGAATAGTTTCAAAGAAAGCAGTGGTCAGCTTCAGGCTATTAGTAGGCCTACCACCGTAGAGTTTGTCCAAGAATAGTACTGGTGAAGGCCATATGTACTTTCTCTGTTCCTCATACGTTCGTCATCTTTGAAGCAGATGTTCAGCAGTCATTTTATCAGTGCCACATTTACAGTCATCGGTAGTTCCTTTGGCTTGTTGAATAGATAGTATTTCTTTTGTATTTATGTCTCTAGTTCTTTTCTCCTACATGTTCTTTGGCTAACCTCTACTTCTCTTGCTCTGGTGGATTCCATAAAAAAATATCTACCTGGTAATGCTATCAACAGACTAAAGTTGTCATGTCCATATCGTTTGTTGAAGATTTTGTGGCAAAATTTTCTCTAAAACTAACCGGTCCCGCGTCCAAACCCTCCTTAATAGCTTCTTACGAGTTTCATGGTAGGTTGCAGTGTTAGACATGGAGTTAAAGAGCTCCTTAGTTTGTTGAATAGATAGTATCTTAGTCTATTGTGGCCCGTGCGGAGAATGAAGAATACCACTTGTTCTCTTCTGTTGAGCTGAATCATTTTCTGTGTGGCCTGGATGTTCTGCATCCCATTTGTTCCTGTATCTAATTCTGACACAACTCTTTGCTTCTTCGAAACTTACGTTTGTATCGCATTGAGGCAACTTTCCACTCTTCTTTGCCAATCTGTCAGCTTCCTCAGTGCCGAAGGTGTTACAATGAGATGGGATCCATTGTATCACAACTCTTTTGTACAATTTGACCACGGTGACCTGGAAACAGAGACAGTGATCTAGACCCATCCGACATAGATTACTTGTTCTGCCCCCTACTTCTGTTGGTCTTCAGGCACTGCCCGACGATCCAGTCCGTCTCTGCTTGGAACATTGGTTTATGAGATATTCTAATTTTAATATCAGTTGTGTTTACCGCCGTTTTTACATTTACCTTGCTTTTGATTTTAAGGACTATCATCATTGCACCCGGACAAGTTCATCAGTACTCAGGTCTCGACCCTTAGATCACACAAGGAGGATCTCAGCACAGTGCACGAACTCCGTTGCACCGGCAAGAATCCCAATGTGTGTATATAGGAATTACACATTCATTAAATATTTGTGGTGGTTAGGTTTCTAAGTTTTAAATTTTGCCAGGGCAGCAGCCTTATGGCCTACTCTTTACGATTTCCAACTGCCGAGGGACTTTTTAACATGCGCAACTTGCACACGGGACCTCCTGTTTTCTCGTCCTTATCCGAGAAAGCGTGGCATCCAATCTCACTACCCGGGGGGGGGGGGGGGAGAGTATGACATCATTAGAACCACTGGTTCTGACAAAAAATGTAATACATTATATCCCCTCTACTGAGAATCGAACCCGTTACCTTTAGAATTCAAGGCGGACGCCATACCTCTTAGTCACTCCAATCCCATATATTTATATCACGTCAGAACAATTATGTAGCTAACAAACCATTTTAAAAAAAGCAAAACTATCGACAACTCATATCAGGAAAGACAATGAAGTAAGGAAAAAAACAAATAAACCACAATAAAACGCGACTTAAAAAGAAGAAATACTAATATAAATTAAAACCATAAATTGCAAAAGACAATAGTTATATAAATATAATACAAAACTGAAAATAAAATAACGCTAAAAACCCCAATTATAATCAATTTTAAGGTTGAACAGGGTAGGCCAAGATGGTGGACGAACAGAGGCAATAACAGTCAGCTGAAGTGCCCTTTCTCCACCCATCACCTTTCAAAAAAAAAAAAAAAAAAAAATTGTAGCTTGTAAACTGTGGTCAAAGGTAGTACCGAAATATAATATGCAGTGTGACAGACCCCCGGAATGAAAAAAATTCTGATGTATCCATAAGCACGGTCTTCTTGTAAGCAGAACAACAGAACCATAGTTGCTTTGTTTAATGAATAAATACTCAGTTTATCAATCAATCAATACCCTTTAGCTCCCCGCGGAGCATAGGCCATCACAAAACACATGCCAAGTCTTCCTATCGCTTATGATCAGCTCAAGTTCTTTCTTTGTCTCTATCATCACTTTTATTTATGTCTCTTGTTTTTATCTCCGTATGTTCTTAGGTTAACCTCTACTTCCCTTGTTCTGGGGGATTCCAGAAATACGAACTGCCTGGTAATGCTATCAACAAATTAAAGTTGTCATGTCCATATTGTTTGTTGAAGTTTTTGTGGCTATAATTTCTCTAAAAGTAACCGGTCCTGTGCCCAACCCTCCGTAGTAGCTTTTTACGAATTGTATGGTAGGTTACAGTGTTACTATGTAGGTTACAGTGTTACTATGTAGGTTACAGTGTTACTATGTAGGTTACAGTGTTACTATGTAGGTTACAGTGTTACTATGGTAGGTTACAGTGTTACTATGGTAGGTTACAGTGTTACTATGTAGGTTACAGTGTTACTATGTAGGTTACCGTGTTACTATTATTTGTTCCCCTTTTGGACCCTGGTAACAAACGGGTGGAATAAATAAGATAATATTAATTATTCTGGTCTTAGAATGTGACAGTAGGAAGTAAAACAGGTTCCGTATGGGTTCCTGGGTGTTTCTAAGAACAACGAATTAATGAGACCGCCACTTCAACAAGGTACGTGACAAGAGTCAACTGGACGTTACGAATCGGACTCGTCTTTGTGACAAGACGTCATTCGCTCATTTGTTTGTTTGTTTGGTTTTTATAATTTTTTTTTTTTTTTTGGGGTTTCTTTTCATCCTTTTACAATCTAGCTTTTCGCCCCCGTCTGCCGGTAATTATCTTTTTTTTTCATATCACCGTGTATACTCTCCCCTGAGATAACAACAATCTGGTAGGATCGCCAGGTGCGGTCACTTTTCATATTTTGTTATCTATTAAAAAAAAAAAAAACTAAACGCACCGACGAGGCGTTATCATTATATTAGGGCAGGGGCTCTCAACCTTTTTTTCCCCTCATGGCCCCCTTCTGAGCCTCATTTACCTCTGTGACCCCCATCCATCAACCCATAATCGCTGTTAGTTAGAATGAAAGATACTTTACCGTCTGTATTGTTTATTAATCTAAAGTGGCTGGCGGAATTGTGGATTTAAAGCTGTAACCAAGTTGGAATGGGTTCATTTGCTACACAAGACAACAGGAGGCTGAGACACTTCTGAGTCATGACCCAGGTGGGCCCGACCCCCATAGAGTGTAAAGGAGTATAAGGGGCCGAAACACTTGATCGACGGGGGGACCGCTTCTGGTGATCAGATTGTCTCCTGTTGTATCGCTCTGTATAGAGTTTCCTATCATCATCATCATCATAACGTGTATCATATAAAGACAAAGTACTTGTAGCAGCTATTAAAAAAAAACCATTAATTCTATGCAGACGTCATTGTGTAATTGCAAACAAAATTCTCAAGGACAAAAAATGCCTGCAGCATAAGGCCTGCAAACAGAAAATATTCTAATAATTAGTTCTTACTTCTAAGTAGCAAAGAAAAAAATTCTTCAAGACAAGAAATGTATAGTAACAGCATAAGGCATGCAGACACAAAAGATTCTAATAACTGGTACTTAAGTTAAGTTAAGTTTAGTTGGCCCACTCAAAAGCTTATTGTGGCTTCCTAGAAATACGGCACTTATTGAGCCTCCCTTAGAAATATTGGATTATGGAAATAAAACGCCAGCAAAGACCCCAGGCAATCTTAAAGTATACATTCAGAATACAGGCTATCAAGGTAAAAATAGTTTTAATAACCGTAAAAAAAATGTTTTGATTACAGAGCTGTTAAGTCATTAGTCAAATTATGTTTTTTCTAAACCTATTCCCACTTCTCAATCTTCTAGATACTGCAGATGGTGACTGCAATTCTTCTTCTGGCATTGTTTTGATGGGTGTACTTGCTTGTTACTTTCATAATTGTCCGTAACTGTTACTTCAAAATAGTACTTTCAGGAATGTCCGTAACTGCAGCCTGAATGTGCGTGACGTCTGTTATTGATTATTTCTAGTGACGTGTGTTAAACTGTTCAGTACCAACTATTTTTGTCGTGCACTATCGCTCTTTCTGTCATTTTGCTTACTGTCAAAATATATTTTACTCACTCTAAAGATGTAAAATAAAAGTGTTCTTGTTCTTACCCTTGTAATGAACTTGCATGACGTGCTCAGTTTTTCAGGACACCTGTCTAAGCTAGTCAGCTGTTCGATTGGTGCTTTCTGCTGCAAGCTGATCTTTTTATCTTTATTAGTGATACTATTTATATTTATTATCGATGATGATAAGAAACTCTATACAGAGCGTTACAACAGGATTCATTCTGATCATCAGAAGGGTGGCACCACCCCCCCCCCCCAATCCCCACAGTCGGACTAGTGTTTCGGCCCTTTAATCTCCCTTACACTCTTAAAAGAGGGGGTACTTGGGTCATGACTCATCAGTGTCAGCCTCTTATTGGGTTTTCCAGCCTGCGCTGGGAATTGAACCGCTTAATCTTGGCTGCTACTTTCAACTTCACTCCTGATTTTATCCATGCTGCCAGTTTGAGACAGTTGTGAATGTAATCATTACGTTGTATATAAATTACTGAATTCCACAGCACGTTACGGTAGCTCCACATTTTGAAATTTTTGTTCCTTAGTATCTACAATTCATCCATTTATTTTACTAGCACACCTTTTTCTCATCATTTATATTTTCAGTACGTAACTTCACTATTACTGTACAGGCAAAATAATTCCATTAAGTATTCAGATATTTTGAAGATTTCAACACGATTTTACAACTCATTTACGGTGACACATGAGGTATACTTCTGATAGCCTGAAAGTGAATTTTTGTAAGCCAAAATCTAACAATCGATATTTCTAACTTATTGCATACCTAAAAAACACGTCTACGTCTATGAAAGCTTCATTTCGTGTAAATGTATCACATGCATTTAAAATGAATAATTTGGAATTACTCATACGTTCGAATAAGATTCAGGATAATTCTGGACAACTTCTACAATTAGCGTGCGTCTCAAAGACTGATCTCTCGCATCTACTTAGTACCAGGTAGGGCAATTAGATTTCAAGTCAAAACCACGGGTGTAAGGAATTTTATTTATCCTTCACCACATCAAATTTAAAAAAAAAGTTCCTAGCATCATTAAAGAGAAAAATTCGGAAATTTCTTAAATGACTTTATTCAAGCATTATTCTTGCTTACATCGTGAAAAACCAATCAAGAAAGATCAATGAGTTAAAAAAAAAAAATCAATGTGACACCTTCCAGTTTTCAGGACAGGCCTAAAATATTAGTACACGTATTTTCAGCGTATCGTCGTTTCTTGTTGTCATTTGTCTTAGTATAGACAAATTACCCGCCGTAGATAACTACAGAAGCCTTTTTGTTTGCACCACCAAAACCGAAACTCTTGGATATCCTTGTAAGAAAATTATTGTCAGCAAAGGAAGGAAGAAGAAAGAGCCAGAATAGAAGATAAGTTTTAGGAAAGTGTCAGGGTTTGACAAGAAGGCTGAAAATAGACCGGTGTTTCAAGAAAAGGGATTAACTCTTTCCACCCTATCTCTCGCAGCAAAAGGGCCAGGTTCGAAACACAGTGGCGTCACGCTCAAGTCTACCTAGCTGTAAATGGACACCAGACTTTGCTCTTGCGTTATGGAAGGAAAAGGCAACAATGAAAGGAACTGGTCATCCCACCTCTCGATGCTGGACCTAGTGTAGTGAAGTCTCTAACACTTCACTCCCCTACAGCAGTATCTGCTATGGGACTGCCTTTTCCGTTTTTACCTCATGAGCCGCATGGTGCTCCTAAACATGGTACATCATTCTCCCAAGAGCCGTCGTGCACGGCTGTTTTGTTGTCTGTACTTTAAAGTTTAAACAACATAGAACACATTTACTTGTTGCTTACAAGGCTGGCAACATTTCAAAATCTTCTTCAGGCAATTCATAAAGATTATATTTTTATATAACATTTTCATAAAAAATCAAAGCGTTTAGAAACGTCATTTGGAGATAAACTAGGCATTCATATTGGTACGTAATTAAAATCTCTTAAAACCTCAAAGACAGAAATAGAAAGAAATAAATTGAGGGAATGTAGTATGTGTGTTTGCATGTATATGTGTGAAGAATAGCATAATATTTTTTCAAGACACAGTATGCAAAAAAAAAAAAGAACAAAGCGCCGTGTGAAATATGGGACGCTATAGAATGGATCATTCACGCAGCTGCCTGCATCATTCGATACATAAGATAGGGATCCATTGATTCCTGAAGCCGTTGTCCTCTATTCGGTGAAGATGCTGTGTATTGACCCATCGGTTTGTAACGTAGAGCCATTGTGGGTTGATTGTGATAAATTGGAGTTGGGTAACGGCGAAGAACATTTTGGGCAGGATATGCTAGAGCCTGATTCTGGACAGGGTAAGTGGATCGAGTTTGCTGCCTCGGGTAGACAACAGATAGTGTCTGGACTGGAAAAACAGGAGATAACCGTTGCGTATTGTATACGGGTGACTGATTCTGGACCAGGTAAGAAGCTGAAGGTTGTTGAACCTGATATGCAGATGGTACTTTCTGAGCTGAGAAACGGGGAAGAGCTGGTTCTTCTGGGACGAGTGGATAATTGTTCTGGGCTGGGTTAGAGAGCTGGGCTTCATTAACTGGGTAGGCGTATTGTGCTTTTTGGGAAGTGTCATTAGAAGTTTGCTGGCTAGGATTTGTATGTGGCATGCGTTGGGCAATGTAGCCTGGGCGATCGATCCTTCCTGATGCAAGATCTTCCTGGGCTGCTTTACCTTGCACGTTCTGTTGAGACACAAGACTGTACGGGTTCACGTTCGCAGGAGAGTTCACATGGTTTAAAAAAGACTGAGGGGATGTATCTTTCTTGCTAGAGCCGCCAAATCCGTGGGTGCCAGAGACATCAAGCGATGGTCTTTGCTGCTCCTGTGTTTGTGGCTGTTGCTGGATCAAGTTGCTGCTGCTGACTGTTTGTGGTTCGTTCATGAAGTTGTCAAGGAAACTACTAGTAAAAGACTGAGAAGATGGACCGGAAAGTTGATGCTGTTTTTGATACTTTTGTCGAGCCTGTAAAATAAAATAAAATAAAAACAAACAACAGGTTTTATAATTAATCCGTTGAAATGGTGTCAAACAAAACGTAGACAAAACGTACAAGGTAAAGATAGTCCCATATCAGAAATTGTCAAATGGGAATTAAATGTTAGAGACTTCACTATACTAGTTCTAGCTTTTTTTATGACTGCGGTGACCAATTCTCTTCTTCACTGTCTTTTTTCTTCCCTAATTCATGAGCAAAGTCAGGAACCCATTTACAGCTAGGTAGACTGGAGCGTGTCGCAACCAGGTTTCGAACCAGGAACTCGAACACTGTGCCGCGAAAGGAAAGCGCTCTCACCGCTTAACCAATCAGACGGTCAATGGTTGTAAATAAAAACAGTGTATGTCTTACTAGGTCAAAGCACATAGCCATGGACTAAGTTACGAATGCAAGGTCTTTATCAGGGACAATCAAACGATAACGGTTGAGATACGCAAGAACAGCAATGATCTGAATCCATATAGAAATCATCAGCAACATCATAATTTTCCATTGCGTTCCTTACAGAGCACGAATCCAGCCCTGTAGCTGATCCCTTGCAGGAAGTCTGAACAAATCATTCACACGCTTTTGTTGTTTCTGTGGGCAATTTGTTTTACATGACGTGGGTGCCAGCCACTGGGTAAAACTTCATGCTAATAGCCTTGTACGACATGCTTGAGGGAGCAGCATTTCTATTCTTTCTTGTGTCCTCAGAGACTCTATCTATCTATCTATCTATCTATCTATCTATCTATCTATCTATCTATCTATCTATCTATCTATCTATCTATCTATCTATCTATCTGTCTGTCTGTCTGTCTGTCTGTCTATCTATCTATCTGGTTATTCGTCTATGTCTGTCTATCTGTTTGCTAGTTATCTTCTGTCTATCTGTCTACCTGTCTATTTCTCTGCCCACTAGTCTGTCCTTCCGTATATCTGTCAATCTGTCCGTTTTACGTACAAAAAGACCCGTGCGGTTACCCTTAATTGTTGTTGACTTGATGCAGTCTTTGCTTGAAGTCCGGCTACTGCCTTCAGGTTAGCTTCAAACTGGGCACGTGTCTGTATGTGTACAAGTGAAATAATGTATAACACATCTTATCAGTGACTGATAGATGTAGATGATTTTATAATAAGCTAACAGTGGAAAAAAAACGGGAGATAAAGAAATAGCATATTTCTATTCCTCAGCTTTCCAACCGTGTTCATTTTCTCCATTCCTGATTATCTTTGTCAGGTTGGTTTGGTTTGAATACTTACTTACTTAGTCGTTCCCCTTCTACCGTGAGGTGTAGAGGTTTGGAAGAGAGAGCGCCAGACTATCCTATCGGCTGTCTTCCTCCTGGTCTGGTTCCATTCTAGTCCTCGGTCCTTCAAAGATTGTCTAAAGTTGTCCTCCCAGCGGACTCTGGGTCGTCCTGGGGGTCTGGATCCCTGGCTCTTTGTTTCCCATGCTTGTCGTGGTAGCCGATCTTCTCCCATTCTGCAGACATGGCCAAACCATCTTAGTTGGGACTGTTCTACTTGGGTCTGCAGGGGGTGGGATTTTAGGCCTTGACGTATCGTCTGGTTGCGACCATGTCTCTTCTTGTTACTTCAACCACCTTCCTCAGATACCTCATTTCTGAGGTTTGGATCTGGTTTTTCTGGGTTGTAGTCATTGCCCATGACTCGCATCCATATGTCAAGACTGGGACATGCGTGGAGCGGTATACAGCCATCTTCGTTTTCTTACCAACCTCTCTCTTGCTGAGGAATTCTCGATTTATGGCCCGAAAAAGTCTCCCAGCTGATGCTTTTCGAGTGGCCAACTCTTCTTTGATGCCTCCTTTTCAGTCTATAATAGCTCCGAGATATTTAAAGTGGTCGACCTGCTCCAGGACCCGTTCTCCCAGCTTAATCTGATGTCTTCTTTCTTCTCGTGATATCACTATGGATTTTATTTTAGAGCTGCCCATGACCATCCCTCTCCTCTCCAGCTCTTCCCTCCAGGCGGTTTGGTTTTAATGACTATCTTTATTGCACACGGATAACTCCATCAGTGCTCCGATCTCCTCCCTTAGATCACACAAGGAGGATGTCAGCACAGTGCACGAACTCCGTAGCACCGGCGAGGATTCCAGTGTGTGTATACAGAAATCACACATTCTATTAATATTTTTGTGGTGAGTAGGTTTCGCTAATTATGTAAATTTTGCCAGGGCATCGGGGCTGTGTGGCCTACTCTTTACGATTTCCAACTGCCGGGGGATTTTTAACGTGTGCAACTTGCACACGGGACTTCCTATTTGTCGCCTTTATCTGAAAAGGCTAGACATCCAATCTCACTACACCTAATATCGGGGGAGGGAGAGTATGGCATCATTAGGACCCACTGTTTTTGAAAAAAATGTCAATAAAATATATTCCCCGTGCTGGAACTGAACTCGGTTCCTTTAGAATTAGAGGTGGGTGTCATACATCTAAGCCATCCGGACCACCTAAAACCTTTGTCAGTTTTATGAGTAAAAAACCCAGCCACTTCATCCAATGATGTCCTTTATAACCAATGATGTCCTTTATAACCAATGATGTCCTTTATAACCAATGATGTCCTTTATAACCAAGGGCGTACTTAAAGTATATGGCACCTTGGGCGGATCTTACCTTTGGTTCCCCCCCCCCCGGCAGTCACCTGGGGCAGACTGCCCCCCTCGCACCCCTTAGTACGCCACTGCTTATATCTCCCTATGGAGTCACCGTGCAGCTGGCCCACTTGTAAAATAACAGCACCAAAACAGACATGTTCTCTCCTTGCAATGGTTGTCTGTAGCAATTTGTTTAACATGTAGAGGTTGCCAGACCCATGAGAATAAGTTGTTGGTACCATATGAACACGAAGCGCTTCCCCACTGTTGCTTTAGTCAACACTAAGTTAAGTGGGTGTTTCATCTTTGGCTTTCACGTGATAACCCTTGTTCGTTTTGTTACGGATTACCGGCCAGAACTTAATATGATTTTCTTGCTCATTTCAATCAGTGAACGTCCGATATATATAGAGTGGTTGGAACAATTACGTTTTCCGGTAAAGTTACCTGGTTCTGGGGTTTAAAGCCTGGTAACGTCACTCTACAGTCTACCCAGATCTAAATGACTAAGCCTACCTGACTCTGCTCTTCAGTTAGGGAAGACAAAGACAGCGAGGAAGAGAACTGATCACCTAAACCTGGACGTAGTATGGTGGAGTCTTTAACACATCACTCCCCTACGGTTGTATCTACTATGGGACTACCTTTAACTAAGTATTTCTTTTTTTTTCACGTTCAGACTTTCTCTTAATGTGTCTATTTACACCACCATCTACTAGACCACAAGGTCGTGTACATTAGGACATGTGCTCTGATATAACCAACGGACTTTATGCCTGTGTTGAAAGGAGCATACAAAACTCCGTAAATTAAAAATAAATAAATAATACTCTTCATTGTTGTCTCACTCAAATATCTAAAGGGGTAGGAGTGGCTAAGAGGTATGGTGTCCGCCTCGAATTCTAAAGGTACCAGGTTCGATTCCCACTAGAAGGAATATAATATATGGAAATTATTTTTCAGAACCAGTGGTCCTAATGATGTCATACTCCCCCCTGGTCTCCTGGATAGTCAGATCGGATGCCTAGTCTTCTGGGATAAGGGTGAAAAATAGGAGGTCCCGTGTGCAAGTTGCGCACGTTAAAAATCCCTCGGTAGTTGGAAATCGTAAAGAGTAGGCCATAAGGCCGCTTCCCTGGCAAGATTAAAAAATTAGAAACCTGCCCACCACAAAAATATTTAAGGACTGTGTGATTCCTATATACATACATTGGGATTCTCGCCGGTGCTATAGAGTTCGTGCACTGTGCTGAGATTCTCCTTGTGTGATTTAAAGGAGGAGATCGAAGCACTGATGGAGTTGTCCATGTGCAATGAAGATAGTCCTTAAAACCAAACGAACCAAACCAAACATTTTCAGCCACCACCTTTTGCAGAAACTTTCACAACTACTTCTTCGTGTCTTTCATTTTTCATGCGTTCTATCTTCCCTCTGTGGTGCTAACCTGTTGCGTGGCTAGTTCAGCTTCTGCGGCGGCTCTAGCTGCTGCTTGCTTTCTGGCTTGTTCCGCAGTGGCCATCTGACGGTAACGCTGGATGTGCATTTCTTGCTGTCGGCGTTTCATCTCATCTTGCTGTGTCTAAAGACAACGAAAGAATAATTCTAATGAATCATCAACAAAGGCTCAAACACTTCAATTAAGCCTCTGTCACATTCTGTGTTCCTCAAATAAACACCAGTCATTCAACGCGCACCAGTTAATGTTCAGTCACATCTTGCATTCATTAACTAAAGCCAGTAGCATCATGCATCCTTGGAAAGTGACAGCCGCACTGGCAAAGCTGCAGCTACCTTTGGCCGCCTCACAACGACATGTTGTAACCGCACAGGGTTATTACCTAGATAGCATTATTTCTGTTGTCACTTGAGATTTTGATTGAGTACTGGCTTATAGCCCGCCAGAGATGTTAAATTGTCTCACTCTTTATTTAGGTATGCAGGTTCATCCATAAGTCCTTCTACTGCAGATGTTATTGTAAGAGTTGTGAATCATTTAGGGTTGTATTAGAGTCATACATTCTTCCAAGTAGACAATCAGTTTCCCAAAGTTCTCAAAACAGCCCATAAGTTTTCTTTTTCATATTTATTTTGATTCTTTTTCAACCGTAATTGTAGTAATCAAAACAACCAAAGTATCAACAAGCAAGGTCAATTATGTACAGTATTTGAAGTAGACCAATGTCTTGGCATAATATAAATATTTCATAGATCAATGTCTCGATGTCATCTCTTTCTATTTTTCCTCCTATATTCTCATATATAAATGTATATCCAATATTTTAGATTCTTTTCTTCTCATGGGTTTCGATTTGACAAAATGTTGCTTATTTCTTCCTTTCTTTTCCAGTCCATGTCGAATTAGGGTGAAAAGCTAGGTTTTATACATGTGGTGAAGCTAGCTGGAAGCATGTAAGAATATGGCAGTGTGGTGGATTTGGTGTTATTCTATAAATATTATGAATTTTAATTCTATCAGGTGTGAGATCAGCTATGCAAGCCCCTGAGGTTTATTACATTCAGATAAGTTTACAGGGAACCTGTCTGCTTCCACCAATGACCTCACCCGATTATATATCTTCCCCTACTGAAGTGTAATGGTGTGTGTATGTTGTCTAGCAAGTGTCTAGGGTATATGCAATGTGATGAAGTGTAGAAACAGGACAACAACTACACCTATTACTAATAAACAATGATTAAACAAGTCACTGGTTAAGTTTTCAATTTAACATATTTTTTGTACAATTTATTTTCCTGTATCTTTGTTATTCTTTTAGACACAGGAACAATCAACTCAAAATGATAATATAAATATTTACAGCAATTAATTCACAAATATAATTGAGTCTGTGTTTCCCACAATTATTTATATAAGTCAAGCTAGAAAAGTGTCAAGTATTCCTGGCTCCTAGAAAAAGGTACAGGTTATTCAAACGTTTGGATTCATCACTGTCTGACACATTATATTTTGGGAAATTGAGAGTTGGATGGTTTGCGATATCAAATACCCCAGACACGATTGCTTATCTGGGATTTCTGGTAACAGGCTGACTGAAGTATACTCTGTCAGCTTCCACTGCCAAGTCACGCTTCTGCTTCTTGTAATATATTTATGTGCAGGTACTCAGTAGATATGGCCTCACTGCAGAACTTATGGTCAGATATTTGATCACCTGGGCTCACTTTCAAACGTAGAAGAAACCCTGGAACAATATAAATGTATCCAACTCAGCATCTAATAGTCTCTCTCTTTCCCTACTCTAACATTTTCAATATCATCAGACATCAGTATGGTAACTAAACAATTAGTTAACGTTCTCAATTTGGTTGGTACCCCTTTCGTGGATAAATAACTTTCAAACCACCGTTTGACACTTTCCTTGACAAAGGAAATCTTTTACATTAATAATATCAAGTCATGTACAATCACGGTGACTTGCTGAAGAAGACGGCCAGTGATCTTCCTGGTCTTATGTCATAATACAACATTTTTTTCATTAATATTTAATTTTCTTTTCTCCCAGAAAGCCTGTCTGGCTTTTCTACAACAGGTTAATACATTTCCTAACAACGCTGTGAAACAACACAGTGTTTGATGTTGACTTCCCTCTAGATAAACGTTTTCCCCCATAAGGTTCATACTGATTCAATAATGCATACATAATAACGATAAAATTGACAATATAAAGGTTTTCATTCTTACCGCATCAAAGAAATATAAACACTAAATAGTTGAATATTGCGATATATGGCAACAATCCAGATCGCTGCTAGTGCAGAATAGCAAACAAGAATGTACTCCTTTCTTGTCTTAAAACAACTTTAGTGAATGAATTCTTTTTAACAAGTGGCCCCGAATACCAACTACTAATTGCTTTTATTCAATCGTTAGTATATTACACCACAGCCAATCAGGGACCGTTTGGCTTCTAGCGTTCTTTTTTCAAAACTGACCTCAAATATTCAAAATTAGGACTCCTTCCCCTCTACCCCACTACGGGCATACTGAGAAAGATTTTCAAGTCCATTCGTCTATCTGTCTTCTGTCCAACTTCTTTATTTCTTAATAGTTTTAAATTCTGATACATACTTATTGATCCTGTTGTTATCTATCGCACAGTCATTACATTATTTTATTCTTGTATTTATTTCTAATGCCTAGTATCGTTTTATTTCTACAATGCTTTAAAAAAACTATTTCCTATCTCTCCTATTCAAATATGTAAACACGAACCGTGACACTCCTAGTCCGATACTCCGTCTCATCCCCCCCCCCCCTCCCCCCATTCAGTACTGCATATTCAAAAAAATCTCACGTTAACCTTAATTTTTTTTCTTTTATTTTTAACTATCGCTCTCATGCAGACCGCAGCAGATCCTTGTAGTACGTTACCAAATTTTTAACAACACGTTTGTAGAATCACTACTTTAGCACTACTTCTAGCTAGAAATGCGACTGGTGTGTGTGTTTATATCGGCTGACGATTCTAACAGCGTGAATATGTGCCACTAACGCGTGTCGAGAAAAAGGGGGTCTGCAACTTGTGACGTCGCGTTTCTGCCATGCTACGACATTTATCTCTCAATTTTATGCCTTCGTATATTCGTTTTTACACGTTTTCTTCTCTCTCTCTCTTGCTTTGAAGGCTAGGCTTGAACTGTGACGTTAGTTTCACGCAAGCGGTACTAAAATCTAGTGGCTTTGCTAGCGAGATAATTAACTAGCATTTCTACAGCATACATTAGATTCCCGACTGGCATAGTAGAAGCTGTTAGTCATTAACACACGGGCTGTTTTATTTACTAGCATTTTGGGAGTACAATTCTATGGAAATTAGCGTTTGTTTCACAGATATTACTACAGGCAGTGATACTTACAAAATGTCCAGAATTAATGAAATACACATTTCCAAGTCTGCGATCATACTTGTCCGAGTTACAATACACAGTAACTCTAACCTGTTGAATCTCTCAACTAACTCTATAGTTCGTCAGTAGAAAACATCTTACTGCCTTGTATGGACTGTATCAAAAGAAACACGTCTGTTTTACTTCAGACCATTTTTCTAACTGATTCCCGCTGGGGAATCTGCCGGCAAGCGTGTTAGCCAGGCTCGACTCAGCACCTCATTGGGTAAAAACATCACATGACCCCGCCAAGCTTGGCCTGCATTTATTACTAACGCTTTGCCTTATTATTTCCCTCCCCTTAATGTTAATTTCTCTGGGTTAACTTTTTTTCTTCTTTTATTTTAGTTACCAATATATTGTCTGTTTCCAACAAAATGGTAGTTTACTTTGTTATACTTTGGGCCCTAGCATGGATGAATGCTGGTGCTGGTCATACGGACACAATGTTTCGGAAACTCCAAACTCACAGCGAAGACCAAAGCTGCGGTATATAACGCCTGCGTCACCAGCACACTTCTATATGGCAGCGAGACATGGGAAACCTATGCTAAGCAAGAAAGAAGGCTCAGTACCTTGCACATACGGTGTATACGCCACATCCTCGGTATTTCGAGGTGTTATCACGTGTTGGCCTTCAAAGCAAGTATACACTGCTTAGACGGAGCAGACTACGTTGGCTTGGCCATATCCGCCGCATGGAAGATGGTCGCACCCCGAATGATATCTTCTAAGGACAACTGGCAGATGGCAAAAGAACAGCTGGGTCACCGCAGCTGAGGTTCAAAGTTGTGTACATGAGAGACATGAAGGCTCTGGATTCAAATCCAGCATCCTGGACGGGTGAAGCTGCCGATAGCACAAAGTGGCGATGCTCTCTACAGCGCCACCTCAGATTGGGCTAAAATAAGCTCTCACGGCATGCAGAAGAGAGTTGAAAACGTCGAAAGGAACACCGGGAAAATAAGCAACTGAGAGCTGTCACCTCAGGGGCGCATTCCCACGGTGAGTTATAACTGAAGGAGCTATTATTATTAGTAACATCACGTATTCATTTTCAACAGGTCAGCAACATCATGTATACATTAGCTAAAGTTCCGTCAAAACATTAATCATTCATAATCTAAACTACAGTCACATTATTTATTCATTCATTCAATCAAACAATCTTCATTCGGTAATTAAATCATTACATCTGTCTGTGCATTTATCAGGTTTCAACGAATCTGTGCATTTATCAGGTGTCTTTCAGTCTGTGCATTTATCAGGTGTCTTTTAGTCTGTGCATTTATCAGGTGTCTTTCAGTCTGTGCATTTATCAGGTGTCTTTCAGTCTGTGCATTTATCAGGTGTCGTCCAGTCTGTGCATTTATCAGGTGTCTTCCAGTCTGTGCATTTATCAGGTATCTTCTAGTTTGTGTATTTATCAGGTGTCTTCCAGTCTGTGCATTTATCAGGTGTCTTTCAGTCTGTGCATTTATCAGGTGTCTTTCAGTCTGTGCATTTATCAGGTGTCTTTCAGTCTGTGCATTTATCAGGTGTCTTTCAGTCTGTGCATTTATCAGGTGTCTTTCAGTCTGTGTATTTATCAGGTGTCTTCTAGTCTGTGCATTTATCAGGTGTCTTTCAGTCTGTGCATTTATCAGATGTCTTTCAGTCTGTGCATTTATCAGGTGTCTTTCAGTCTGTGCATTTATCAGGTGTCTTTCAGTCTGTGCATTTATCAGGTGTCTTTCAGTCTGTGCATTTATCAGGTGTCTTTCAGTCTGTGCATTTATCAGGTGTCTTTCAGTCTGTGCATTTATCAGGTGTCTTTCAGTCTGTGTATTTATCAGGTGTCTTCTAGTCTGTGCATTTATCAGGTGTCTTTCAGTCTGTGCATTTATCAGATGTCTTTCAGTCTGTGCATTTATCAGGTGTCTTTCAGTCTGTGCATTTATCAGGTGTCTTTCAGTCTGTGTATTTATCAGGTGTCTTCCAGTCAGTGCATTTATCAGGTGTCTTTCAGTCTGTGCATTTATCAGGTGTCTTTCAGTCTGTCTCTTTCAGCAGTGGTTTCTTTAGCAATATGTTTGACATAATGCGGTTGCCAGCCTGATGTACAGCATAATATTAGTCGCTACCTACGATATGCCCGATGGGGTAGTATACCTTTTCTTTCTTTGTCTCCCCAGAGACCGCCGGGAACGACACAGAGCTTCATTCCTTACATGCCTTACATGCCTTACATGCCTTACATGACTTACTTTTTAGACTTCTTATCTTCTCGCACGCAGACTCATTCTTTAATAGCTTTTCTAATATTTAAACTTCTTATCTTCCCACACAAGACCTCGTTCCTGATCAGCCTTACTAACATTTCGACTTCTTATCTTCTCATACAGAGCCACATTACTTATCTGCCTTACTAATATTTAAACTTCTTATCTTCCCACACAAGACCTCGTTCCTGATCAACCTTATTAACATTGAGACTTCTTATCTTCCCACACATGGTCTCATTTATTATCTACCTTATTAACATTTAGACTTCTTATCTTCCCACACAGGGCCTCATGTCTTATCTACCTTATTAACATTTAGACTTATCTTCCCACACAGGGCCTCATTCCTTATCTACCTTATTAACATTTAGACTTCTTATCTTCTCACTCGGGGCCTCACACCTTATCTGCCGCACTAATATTTAAACGTCTTCCATTTTCGCACTAAATTTTATACACTTCACACCATCTCTCACATCTACAACATTCTCTTAATTATATTTTAAACAATAATCACACTGTACTTGAATGAGTATCTGCTGATGTTGCCTCGCCCTAGCCTGCTCTTGAGCTATCAAGACGACATACGCCGGTTTCCAGCGACAAACGTTCTTACATCCGTCGTTGCAACAAAATTGTTCTTGTGGGCAGAGCTTTGATGTGCTGCATTCATTTGGTTCGCCACCGAACATGGAGTAACAGCTTGCATCAGCACATTTTCCTGTATTGATAAAACATGAATACTTTAGACCAGTACTCCTCAGCCAGTGTGCCCGTGGCATCAGGCAGATGTATATATAAAAGTATAAAAAATGTGTATGTAATCGTTAAAGTATTACGAATGAGTCTCACACATACAATTTTACAAATAATAAGTTGAGTTATCATATTCCATCAATCCATCACAAAAAATGCAAGCAGGTATATCTGGAGTTACCCTTATGTGAAAGACACGTGTATTGTATTCACATCAGATTTCTGTAAATACGTTCGTTAAGGGACTTCAATAAAGTTTATAAAACGCACTGGTCTTAGAATAAGTGAACTTTATAAATGTTGTTTCGTCTGAGGGGAGACAAAGTACATATTTGGGGGTGAGCATCGTAGAAGGAAAAAAGGATTTGGGACACTATACAACTTACGGGACGGCACAGACCGCCTATGCTAATCACCCGGTCACACACGCGTTGGGAAAACACCAGCTAAGCACAGTAAACACATATTGATGTGGACCTCTGTCTGTCAGGCTAATGATACATTCAGGGACTCGTGACATCATCCACACACTTCCAGGGATTCCCCCTGTGGTGAAACATTGAGAACCCAGCACTGCTCACTAAACTTGTAGCAGTCATTTGAGCCCCAGACGTAACTCTGGCATTTACGTGGGTGGCTGCATGCAGGAGGGCCTCACTATGGTCCAATGATAGACAAAGAGGCTGAGAAGTGGCTCTGTGTAGGACGTGACAATGCCTTGGGAGAGCCCAGAACCAGAGCACAGTATTTTAGCTCTGCATATCTGGAGAGCGCCCTTGAAGGGCAGGGAATGCCTAGTATGCCACGCTCTTCTTCCTCCTAGTTGTCACGAAATGGATTTAGGACTAGAGACTGTCTACATACAGTGACAAGACACTAGTGAGAAGAAAGACTGAAAAGATAGATTTAGAAGAAAATGATAGGGCCATGTGAACAGTTGACACTATTGGCTCCGAGGTTAAGAACCGAGGTTGATTCTTTCCTCGCCACTTCGGACGTCTTATGTGCTATAGTTGTCAATGACCTCTAGCTACCCTAAGGGGATAAGGTTATATCAAGCTTCACAAACACCAAGATACAGACAACATATAGCTACTGTACTTAAAGGAAATGACTGATGCCAGCTACAATTTATACAAGTTTATTATACACCTATAAACAAACTCATATACATGTCAAATACATAAAGTGCGAGGATGCACGCCTGAAACAAAATCAAGCACAGTTAAAAATGCATCAACCCCAACCCTTCTCCCACAATTGCAACCTGTATGGAGAAAGAAGGTAAGGTTAACTGAAATGAACTACACTGCACTTGATGTCGCCTACACTCCAAACTAGCTGTTCTAAATTCTAACTCTAACGCTAAGTCCACTGATAGCTGGAACTACTACGAAGTGTCTACACAATCTCTGCACAGACTTCGGTTCTACCCAGCCTATCATGAAATCTCCTGAACACAACTAACTGCACCTCTAAACTTCAGCAGCGGTCCTCTGCTATGATTCACCAAAACTATCAGTTCTGCCTATCTGTGCTGACTTCAGTAGAGAGAATGTTTACCCTCTCTCTCTCCATGAACTCTGGAATTTGATGACTAAGGTTTAACCGAACCCCACTGGATTCTGGACTGGAACTGTAGCTGGCTTCTCCTAACACCTCTGAGGTTACCTGCCCGATTACCTATGACTGGGCGATGGGGCTATCGGCTTTATTATGGCCGTGAAGAAGCGAACATAAAATTACCACAACGCTGGCAGCATGCCAAATCTGCGTGTGTAACCGACCGAGCGTCAGAGCTCAGGATTTATCCACCAAAAATCCTATTTGCTGGAAAATGTCTTCCCCTGGCTGGGAAAACGTATTTTCTTCCTCTCCTTCCACCACTGGCAATTCATGCGCGACTTAGCTTGTCGGCGAATGCCACAACTTCGCCGTGGGAGAAATTTTTGTGGTATCAAAAATTCTGCTCTTCCCCACAAAAAGCCGGTACCTGCTGTTCAGACGAAACAAAACAACAGCTAAACAAAACGTAATAAATCTATTTCTAATAACACCACCTCCCTGACTCTTCAACACGTTATGCACCTCCATACAAAAAATCATGCCAACACCGTCCGCTACTCTCCTGTTCCCTTCTCTACCTGAGCCCACAAGGTAAACATTGGCTAACCCAGATCGCCTGTTCTGCCTGACTAACTCCGAGCAACAACAATATTTTCACTGGCCCGTCTGGGCAGACGTACTGTGGCCTACTTCTTACGCTGACACTACATGCAGCAAATTATTAACACAAAAATACTCTATCTCTAGGAATTCCTAAACTTCCCGTCAATAATAGTAATCACATTCAAAATGAAATAAAGTATTATTCCCTTAACAGAAATAAATTTCATCTCCATCTTCTGAATACACAGAATAACAATGCACAATCAATAACATATAACCCTGTTTACGCTAGCATCTACATGCCGTCAAAAGTTATACATAACCCCCGATTATCAAATTGAAAACCTCGTAGTTCAACCACGTGTTTATAATTTTATGACCACGTGCTTATAGATAGATGGGTAACTATATAATATAAATAACTTGTAGCATTACATTCACAATAAAATCACAAATACACACGCTCCCGTCATTCTGTAAATTAATAAAATTCGTCGATGCGGGTTTCTCTACAGACCTGCTTTGCAATAATACAAGCACGCCCGCGGCAACTCAACTTTCAAACCATCTTAAATAACGTTATTCCTGCAGTAAGGAAATTAACTGGACCTATAAGGTCTCTCAAGTCTTATCACCAGGATAGTATTGATGGCTCTGGAGTTAAGAATTAAATTAAACTAAAACTTCCCAAGAAACTTAAATGATCGGCTAGGACTAGAAAAATTAAATAAAGTCCTCACGCAAAAATTCATTCTTACCAAATCTCGAATGTCCAACTGAAAGGCAATCGGGAATTTGCTTCTGGCACCCAGCTTGGCAATTTACAGACGAAGAGAACGAAAATATGAAATGCTAGCCTATTTATTATCAAGACCCCCACGCGCAGACTTCATGACGTCATATGCGCGGCGTGGTTCTAAAGCCAATGGGAGCTCTGCATTTCAACTGCAGTTAGCTCTCAGCCACTCAGAACCTTAGATCATTCTGATGCAACGTGCATGGGTTTTAGACAAAGAAACGGGAATAAGCTCTGCCCTCTAGTGGCAATGAAACAAAAATGGCCAAAATATATATATATATAAAATCCCGAAAATGTGTCTAGCTGCATGCCTATCTTTAAAAAAAAACACCCACTGGTGCAAATCCTGATCTAGCCTCTATAATCTTAATCTAGAATAATACTGCACCAATCTTCCTACACACACACACTCTAAACACATAGATCAAACTCCATCATGATCTCATCTTGAAAAAACGTAAATAATAGAAGGAGAAGAAACATGGAGAAGGATTACCTGTAATCCCTCCTAAAAATATAGTGAACAAATTGCAAGGGGAAAAAGACATGGGCCATTTGAAAGACAGAATCTCAGTACTTTCGTCACACTAGTTTAAGACCAGATATGATGATCCTTTAAATGCAAGCCAAGCTGGAGAAACTGGAGGTCATGACTTCAACTCAACAAGTTTCTAAATGGCAAAAAAGCCACAGGTAAAGCCTAGTTCTACAGTGTAGATAAAACCAAGGAGTCTTCAACTTGGTATTGCTGTAAAAGAGTGAGAAGCTGAGCAGCCCTAGTTAAACAACAACAATCACACACACACACAAAGGGAGGAGGGGAAGCATTGTCTTAGGAGTGCAGATAATTTTTAAAGATTTACCATACCCACTTACTAAAATATGATAGTTAGCCGTGGAGTCCTGAAGTGTGCCATGAAGTAGAAAATGTTGCAGAGCAATGCTTTATACATATCCACATGTGGAGTTATTGTCTTCTAAGGTGTATTTTAATAGAACAAGCTCTAGAATCTAGAGGATTCCAGAGAGTGCATAGGAATGTTTCTCATGTACAGAATCTATCATGTACATCTCGACAATCTAGATCAGTGCGTCTCAACCTTTTAGAGGTCCTGCACCCCTTTACAACGTCTTACGAAGCCTCGTACCCCTTTACAGCAACTTAAGAAGCCTCAAACCCCTTTACAGCAACTTAAGAAGCCTCATACTCTTTCGCAGTATGTTAAGACGCTCGCTCGCACCTTTGCAGCGTCATATGCAATCCCGTGCCTCATAATCTTCTAGTTTGCAAAATGTACCAGGAATATATACACAAGTATGTTTTGAAAAAAATTTTATTTTCAAAATGCCACTAGGGTTCGGTATCTAATTGACGTTGACAATTTCGTGTTTTGTATCAATACATTTGAGTTATGTGTCTGTGTATTATAGAGTTTTAAATATGATTCACCTTCTAAAATATATGGCATGTCTCACAACCCTAGAAGTAGGGTCACGCATCCCCCGTAGGGGAAAGTGAACCCCTGATTACAAGCACTGCTGTAGAGCAGAGCATAGTTGTGCAACCTTGTTTTCAGATAAGCCACATACGTGACGAACGAAATTTGAAATTTGCACCAACATGTAAAAATTGACAAATTAATTTGCTCAATCGAAAAAAATACAAATATTAATATATAACACTGCGCCATTCAGTTCATTCTAAACACGCACATTTTGACTAAGCACTCAGTTACAACTACCTTCGACACACAAAAATTATGAGACCAGTTTTTCAAATTGAAAAACTAGACAGTTTAATACGAATTTCGACAATTATTTTGGGTGGCAAGTTGCACAAATGTTGGCTGCATATTTGAGTCCAATTATGTCAATCTTAAAGTCGCCACACTTTCAAGGCCATTTCGCTATTTGTGGCGATTGACGACAGGGCTGCCAACACGGAATCTAACGAACGAACGATATCTTTGTTTTATTACCGTAAAGAAATAGGTATTATTACCTTTTTACTTGTCTTTCCTGCAATAATATAATTCTCAAAGTGTTTTCACATAAAAATATTCTTACTTTCAATACAAGTATTTCATAACAACACTACATTCAATAATTGAACACACACACATACACATAAATACACACACAGAAAAGACATTGAAGTAATAGGTACTCTGGGGGAGGGAGGGGGTGGGGATTTAACGCCTGCGCCTTCCCTGCGAGAAATCAACGTGTTACAGAACACGACAAACTAAGCACCACCAAAAAATTGCTATTAATTGTCTTATTTTTCATAAGTCGCTATATAAAAAAACTTGTTAAAAAATCAGAATTTACGAGTCACGAATATAAAAAAGTATATATATATATATATATATATATATATATATATATATATATATATATATATATATATATATATATATATATATATATATATATATATATATATATATATATATATATATATATATATATATATATATATATATATATATATATATATATATATATATATATATATATATATATATATTATATATATATATATATATATATATATATAGCTGAACTATTTTTTTCTGTACAAAGAAGTCATGAATACCTAATCAACATGTTCATGTATTTACATAATATGAACAACTCATTTGATGTATGTAAATCAGGTCAAACAACACTTGCTATCAATCAAATAATCCTGCACTTTAACATCATCATAGGGGAGCCGCGCTGGTGTAATGGCTTCGGCGTTGTACTGGCGACCAGGTGTTCATGGTTCAAACCCGGGCGTCGGCGTTTGAAGAAATGTTTACGGCCGGAAATTTGACTGAATAGCCTGAACGGCTCCTGTGATAAACCCTCTGTGGATGGGAAGGAGCGAAGCTCCTGACCGGGTTGGAAGGAAAGTCCTCAGGTTCCCCAGCCTCGCAATGACATGTCATTGGGCCGAAGGGCTGAAAGCCCAAGTGCTGCTGGTTAAGGAAAAAAAAAAAAAAAAAAAAATCATCATAGTTACAATCATTTGACAGCAGAGGTTCTCAACGTTTTTTTGCTCGTGACCCCCTTCTGAGCCTCAATTACTTCTGTGGCTCCACCCCTTACCCCTCCTTCATAGTCAATGTTAGCTGGCAAAAGATACTTTAACATCTTACTGTGGCCCACCTAGAAATATAGCATGACACACGTTGAGAACCACTGATATACAGCATTATGATTAGCAGTAGTCACTGACCCACATAAACCCTGGGATCGTTTAGCAGATCCGGGACGGAGCTGTCCTCCAGGGTTCTCCCGGCGTTCCTTGGTTTACAAGAGCGGCTACATGCTTCAGGACAGCAAATTTCCCCTGTTGGTAGAACAGTATAAATGAGAATTACAGATGTGGGAGATCCATTGCAGTTGACCTTCCAATGTAGAGATGGTAGCTGATAATGATGATGGCAATGACAGAAGTCAACAACAGATTTGATAAATTGTACTGGAGACAGGACGTTTTGGAGAGACATGATCTCCTACGCCACTAGGCATGGTGCTTGAAGAAGATGAATGATGATGATAATGAAGATGATGACGATGATGATAATTAAAGACGTGAAAGGGAAGATGTATGACGCAAGGTAAGATAATGAGAACTATGTGTATCTACCTGTGACATTCCTGATGATCACGTAATGCTGTTATGACCCAGTGTAGTTCCCGGGGTCTCAGATGAGACACGGGCAAGAATATGTCTACTGTCCCCTCAGGTGTGTCGTAATAGGCGTCTAACATGAGTTTGTGTCTGTGACTAGTAGTCGTAATAGGCGTCTAACATGAGTTTGTCTATGTGACTAGTAGTCGTAATAGGCGTCTAACATGAGTTTTTGTCTGTGACTAGTAGTAGTGATAGGCGTCCAATATGAGATTGTGTGGCAGCGCCACCAGTTATTTGGTTGTAGATACATTTGTTGATTGGTTTACTCTGTTGATTTTGGCAATTGTTCGACGTTCAATATTATTCGAACTGTTTTAGATGTTAAATTGAATTGTCATTAAGTGGCCAGGCACGTTTTTGGATCGTATAGTGTAATCTCAAGCGTTGTGTGTTAGGATGCGACAACCCAGCAAGTTCGTTCTTCCGGGTGAGAATGCTGCTACTTGTTGGTGTTTCTTGTCTCGTTGTTGGAGAAGAATTAGCTCTTCGATTTAAAGTGTTATTCTTGAGTGTTTTTATGTTTCATATAACACTCTATAATTCTCCAGTTATTTCGAGTTTAGGTTTTGGTTTGGTGATCTTGTTATAAGCACAGGAACTTCTACTTAATACGACGATTTGACCAAGACAAATTACACCAAAATAAATCTTGACAACCACAGGAACATCTACTGAAACTATCAACCACAAATAGAACTTGGACGACTGGCGTTGCTGGACTCCACGACAAGGTACAGGAATGTTACTTCACAAAACTCCAGTAAAGATTATTATGTTTATTAACTGGCCATCTGTTTAACTCTTTTCTGCCAGTTTGCATTCTCTTCTTTTTGTTACAAACCTGTTACAATACATCAAAGTGGCAATATTTCAATAGCTTGGTCAAGGCGAATAATATGTCCTGTCTTCTTTTCTAATCGAGGGTTACATCAATATACTTGGGACTGTTAGCGTCGTTACTGTTAAGCCTACAGTGTTCAATTTCGAAGCTTCAACTACAGTGGTTCTCTTGTTAATACTACTGGCTATGGTGTCAGCAAGATTTTCATCATTTAAAGAAAAACGTTTTACAGTACTTGTGATAAATATCTTGTACAACTTTCTAGTTGAGTAGTTACCACGAATAACGTATAGACACGATTTACCCCTCCTTTAAAATGAAATCACGAGCGTCGTTAACAAGGAGCTGAATGTTAAAAGAGTTGCAATCGTGGGAGAGATCTGTGTATCCTTCTGTTCCTGTCTAACAAATTTGGCAGTTCTTGTGGTCTAAAAGGTTGTTCTATCTTCTACCAGACCCTCCGTCTGCTCCCTTCGGCAGTTGCTCTCCGTCTGCTGCTATACAATTAGCTTACTGCTTTTGTTTTACATTTTTTTGCTGACCAATTGTCACGCCATTCTGTACGTGTTGAAAGATATATTATTTTATTAAATTCTGCTGACTATACTAGTTTATGATTTAAGTTCATTGGAAGGGTTCTCAGTCTATTTTAGTTAGTGATCACTAGCTTATTGAAGGAGTTTCTCTATTACCTTTACTATATTTTGAGAATCACTGCTAACGTGAACTATTGTCGGTCACTACGTACAGACTGTTCATTCGTCATTGTCATACATTGAATTCTAAAAGTCTGCACTTTGTACCGTCACGTCTCTTACGCTTTTATTTAACATAACCATTAACTAATATAAATAATTGTCAGTCTCTTGTCATTGATTTTCTTATTCATCCTATTATTTATTCTTGATACAATCGCCCGTGCTCTCGCACGGCGACAACTGTGTAAGTGACTAGTAGTCGTAAAAGGCGTCTAATATGTGTTTGTGTCTGTGACTGGTAGTCGTTTTAGGCGTCTAATATGGCGTTGTATCTGTGACTATTAGTCGTAATAGGTGTCTGAGGTTGTGTGTGTGACTAGTAGTCGTAATAGGCGTCAAATATGAGTTTGTTTATGTGACCAGAAGTCGTAATAGGTGTCTACTATGAGTTTGTGTCTGTGACTATTAGTTGTAATAGGCGTCTAATATGAGTCCATGTATGTGACTAGCAGTCGTAATAGACGTCAAATATGAGTCTGTGTATGTGACTAGTAGTCGTAATAGATGTATAATATGAGTTTGTGTATGTGACTAGCAATCTCATAACGCCAAAAGCAGCTCTATTAAAACCATAATTAAATGTTTTCAAGCATGTTCCATGCATACACAGAACAAGGGCGGGGTGGGGGGGGGGGGGGCGGAGATGAATGGGTGGCCCCCATGTTCAAGAGGGAGCAATAACATAAATAAATGAATGAATGAATATTGTTTTAACAACGCTTCTCATAAGGCCCTAGCTACTTCTGCAGAATACAAAGCCCTGACAGAATGTTCATATTTTTGACCATCTTGTGTCGTAAAATTTAATTTTTTTCCCCCCAGGTCTTATCTCCTGTTTCATGTTCCTTGTCATTGTTCAATTTAGTTTCTTTGGACCTTCATTGTCCTATCTATCTATCTATCTATCTATCTATCTATCTATCTATCTATCTATCTATCTATCTATCTATCTATCTATCTATCTATCTATCTATCTATCTATCTATCTATCTATCTATCTATCTATCTATCTATCTATCTATCTATCTATCTATCTATCTATCTATCTATCTATCTATCTATCTATCTATCTATCTATCTATCTATCTATCTATCTATCTATCTATCTATCTATCTATCTATCTATCTATCTATCCATCTATTCATCTTTCTGTCCTTTCGTACATCCGTCTCTCTGTCCATTTATGAACAAAAATACACGTGCATTTATTTATTTGTTTAGGTATATACACGATTGTGTCCAGCCGGCACACGCTATCTCAACGTTCTCGATTCAATAAGAAACAATTTTAGAAGCAATTCTAGCTGTGTGAGTGCCGCTTGAATTATCCACTGAACTGATCATTGAATGCGCCACACAATGACATATCAGATCATTTATTATTTGAAGCACTGAATAACAAATGTCATCATCCTCATGTCCCCTTCTGCTCCGTATGAAGCACGGAGCCACCACTGTAGTTGGAAGCTGTATCAAAGCATTCATGTACTATTGTAGGGATGATTCATGTAGCTTTTCTGGCATAAGTTTGTGGAAGGTCTATTCTCTTTGAGGAATTTCTTCTTCTCCGTCTTCCTCGTTGGCCTTCAGACTTCCATATTAATGACTCCAATAAAGTCAGTAGTCAGATCAAAGTTCCTGACATCTCGTTGGCCTTCAGACTTCCACATTAATGACTCCAATAAAGTCAGTAGTCAACTCAAAGTTCCTGACATCTCGTTCGCCTTCAGACTTCCACATTAATGACTCCAATAAAGTCAGTAGTCAGATCAAAGTTCCTGACATCTCGTTGGCCTTCAGACTTCCATATTAATGACTCCAATAAAGGCAGTAGTCAGATCAAGATCCCTGACATTTCTAAACAGTTTTTCGTGGAGTGAGGTAGGCTGTTGCCATACACTACTCAGTTCATTCTTGAGGAACTGAATGGTGAAGATAATGATGATTCTTAGTGAATGATTGATGCAATCATTCACCACATTCAAGACCGTTGGTGAATGCTTGAAGATTGAACGTTATATTCATTGTGAAAAACTGAAGTGATATTCTTCTTCGTTGACTTTCAGACGTCAACTTCACTATTGTTCAAAGTAAGCGGTCAGCTTGATGATGTTTGTTTCTCCGTAGGGTTTTTTTTCCAGGAATGGTACTAGTGATGAGCATATGTGCTTTCTCTGTTCCTCATATGTTGGCCACTTTCGAAGTAGACGTTCAGCAGTCATTTTATCGATGCCACCGTTACATACATCAGTAGCTCCTACCTTTGGCTTGTTGAATAGATGGTATCCCAATCTGTTGTGGCCTGTGCGGAGTCTGAAGATTGTCAGTTGTTCACTTCTGCTTTGCTATTAATATGCACAATCTTTTTTTATGGCCTAGATTGAAGTGGTACGACAAGATCACTAATGTGGAGCTCACGATACGAACCAGACAATCGTCAGTGGACTTAGAAATGAGAAGAAGACGACGCTAGCGATGGACAGGATACACATTGCGGAAACCTGTTGATAACATTACAAGGAAGTCCTTGTTATAGAATTCCCAGGATTATAGAGGTAAAGGGAAAATAAGGAATACATAAAGAAGAGAACTGGACAGACATAAAGAGGATGACGAGGACATAAAAAGACGTTGTGCTGATGGTACGGAACAACAAGACTTGGTATACGTTGTTTGAAGGCCTATGTTTCTTGGCAGGCTGAATGAAGATGATGGTGATTCTTACTGAAAGAAATGAGCACAGCGTCTGTCGGTGAATGTTGACAATTTGGATGTGATATTTCTAGTGAAAGATTGTCTCTAGGTGTCTGTCGGTGAATGTTGAACATTTGATGTGATATTTCTAGTAAAAGATTGTCTCTAGGTGTCTGTCAGTGAATGTTGAACATTTGATGTGATATTTTTTGTGAATGATTGTCTCTAGGTGTCTGTCGGTGAATGTTGACAATTTGATGTGATATTTCTAGTGAAAGATTGTCTCTAGGTGACTGTCGGTGAATGTTGAAAATTTGGATGTGATATTTCTAGTGAAAGATTGTCTCTAGGCGTTTGTCGGTGAATGTTTACAATTTGGATATGATATTTCTGGTGAAAGATTGCCTCTAGGTGTCTGTCGGTGAATGTTTACAATTTGGATATGATATTTCTAGTGAAAGATTGTCTCTAGGTGTCTGTCGGTGAATGTTTACAATTTGATGTGATATTTCTAGTGAAAGATTGTCTCTAGGTGTCTATCGGTGAATGTTGACTATTTGGAGATGATATTTCTAGTGAAAGATTGTCTCTAGGTGTCTGTCGGTGAATGTTGACAATTTGGATATGATATTTCTAGTGAAAGATTGCCTCTAGGTGTCTGTCAGTGAATGTTTACAATTTGGATATGATATTTCTAGTGAAAGATTGCCTCTAGGTGTCTGTCGGTGAATGTTTACAATTTGATGTGATATTTCTAGTGAAAGATTCTCTCTAGGTGTCTGTTGGTGAATGTTTACAATTTGTACGTGATATGTCTAGTGACAGATTGCATACACATATTTGAAGTTTGGACAGGGTATTCTGATTGAAAGACTGCGTCTCCTTATCTCCTGGGGAAAGTCTATAGTTTAGACATGATTTCCTTGATGACAGATTGAGTCGAAGTATGCATTCAGTTTTTTTTTTCATCTGCTTACTGGAACACTGTTATCATGGCGTAATTTTACCCTCGACCTCTTTTCTATCGACATAACACAGTCATCCAACCCTTAGTTTAATTTTATATACCATAGACCTTCATTATCAATTGCTCTGTTATAAAGTTATCACGACATATCATTGAGAAGATTTTAATTTTATTTAAAGTTTGGACGTGATATTCTTGTAGATAGAACTCGCGTAATCTGCAAGATAGCAACGATATGAAGACACTGTGTTTGAAGTACGATGCTTACCATTATAGCAGTCGCTGTCCATGATGCAGGGTTTAGACACCTCCGTGCATAGCCCCATGGCGGTATTTGCAGGACACAAGGAGTCGGACTGGCTGCTCACAAGAGATACTGTAAATACAGTAATGGTGAACAGGTTATTATTTCATTTGCAACCTCGAAGTGGTCATAACAGTGTCTACATGGACTATGTCATCTAAGCCTGCTATGAAAGGTAGTCGAACGCCATAAACAGATAGTATTTTACTTAAACAAAGAGCAACAAGTTAACATTTCTTGCGAAGTTTTAATGGAAAGTGAGTGGATAACAAGTATGTGTTTTATGAAAATATGTAATGACATCACACAAGTTAACCTAAGGATGCCCTCTCCTTTTGAACGTACGATCCGCTAAGCGGTTACAGCGCTTTCCACGCGTGACACAGTTACCGAGTTCCAGAATCGAAACATGGTAGCGTCACGCTACAGTCTAACCTACTGTAAATGGGTACCTCATCAACTCATCTCAGCCCGTAACCCGTCATGGGTCGTAGGGGTGCCATGGTGGAAGCATCAGCAGACAGGGTCCTCCACTGCTCTCTATCCTCAGCAATGCGTACAAGTGTGGAAAAACCGTGTCCTGCCCATTCTTTGATGTTATCAGCCCAGGATTTTCTCTGCCTTCCTCTTCTCCGTTTACCTTCGACTGTTCCCTGAAGGATCGTTTTCGAAAGGGAGTCATGACGAGTTACATGCCCAAACCAGGCAAGCTTTCGACGTTTCACTATTGACAAAAGTGGTTCTTGGTGGCCTGCATAGGTGTTTATCTTCTCTCTAACATAGACATTTGTTTTGTGCTCTTTATAGCAAATGCGCAAAATTCTTCTATAACATTTATGCTCGAAAGCCTGAATCCTTCGCTCCGTATCTGCAGTGAGTGTCCAGCCCTCACACCCATACAAGAGAATAGGTAATACAAGTGATTTGTATAATTTGATCTTCACAGGAAAACTGATGTTACTTTTCCAGATCACATTCAACCTTGTCATGGCAGCTGAGGCCATCTCAAGTCTTGTCTTGATTTCTTTAATTGATCTTCCATCACTACATATAGTGGACCCGAGATATTTAAAGGTGTTAACTTCTTCTAACGTTTGCCCATTTAACGTAATGTTGGTCGGAACATGTTTCTTATGGCTATTCACCAATATCTTGCTTTTTTCTATATTAATTTCCATCCCATACGTTCTTGTTACTTTCTCCAGTCTAGAGGTAAGGTCTTGAAGTTCTGATTCTGATCCAGCTATCAGATCAATATCATCAGCAAAACGTAGGTTGCACAGAGGTCGGCCTCCAATCGATATGGTTGATTTATAATCGTAGAGAGCCTCCTGCATAATATGTTCTAGATATATATTAAAGAGCACTAGTGACAGGATACATCCTTGGCGAACTCCTACAGTTGTTTTGAAAAATTATCCAATGTCGTTGCTTACAAAAACAGCACTGCTTGCGTCCTTGTATAGTGTGCTTCAATGATATCTATGATGTTGGTATCAAAATTGAATTTTCTCATTACTTGCCATAAGCCTTCATGCCAGACTCGATCGAAGGCTTTTTTGAAATCGATGAAGTTATGGTATAAATCGTGTTGATGTTGGAGATGTTTTTTCGATAAGTAATCTAATATTGAAGATTTGTTCTGAGGTACTTCTTTTTGGTCTAAAGCCAGTCTGTTCCTCTGACAAGATTTCTTCTGATTTCTGTTTTATTCTGTTCAAAAGTATCCTTAACATTACCTTACTTGGATGACTAATAAGGCTAATGGTTCTGTAGTTCTTGCACATTTTTAGATTTCCTTTCTTTGGAAGCGGTATTACTAATGACTGCGTCCATTCTTTTGGCCATTTTTTTGTACTCCATATCTTCTGGCAAATTGTTGTCATGATTTTTACTATATCTGGTCCTCCATATTTCAAGAGCTCTGCTGGTATATTATCCACACCCGGTGACTTCCCTCCTTTCATCGAACATATAGCCTCTTCCACTTCTTCCCGTAATATTGCTGCATTTCCGAGTTCCCTGTTTTCGCACTTAATGTTGTTTAATATGCCTAAGTCAGTGTCAAGTTTACAGTTATATAATTCTTTACAATATTCTGTCCACCTTCTCGTTACAGCTGTTTTTTCATTGAGCAGAGCCCCATTGCTATCTTCTATGACAGTTACCCTGGGCTGTTGAGGTTTTGATAGTTTTCTTAATGTGTCAAAAGCTGCCTTGCTGTTACCTTTTATTAGCCCCGTATTAATGGACTCACATTGATCAGCTACCCATTTTTCTTTGGCCTGTTTCATTTTCTTCTTAATATTTTTGTTCACCATACTGTATTGCCATGCTGCTTCAGGAACCTCTTTCTTAACCTTTTTCATTTCCCGCCGTGTATCACATAACTTTAGAATGTCATCTGTAACCCATGGTTTGTTTATTTTCTTTCTTTTACCAAGTATTTCTGTTGCTGATTCAATGAGCACGTCTTTCATGTTCTCTGTGATTGAGTTGATATCATCCTCCAAAAAGTTGAGAGCTGCGAATTTTCCTCCAACAGTTGCCTCAAAGATTCCCGCGATTTCTGGATCTTTCAGTTTGTCTAAATTGAATCTTAACTGAGAACATCTGTTTTGATTATAGTTCTTTTTAAGTTTAAGCTTGAGCGTCATCAATACCATGTCGTGATCACTACCAATGTCGGCGCCAGGAAAAGTCCTAGTCTTGGCTTTATTAATACTGGACTTGAATCTTTTGGATACAAGAATAAAATCAATTTGGCCATGTATCTCAGTTTTTGGGGCATGCCACGTTGTTCTTCTTGATAACTTATGAGGAAATAGTGTATTTGCAAGGGTTAGTTTATAGTTGCTGGCAAATTCTAGTAGCCTTAGTCCTCGATCGTTGGTTTCTCCTGTCCCAAATTTCCCTACTGTACCAGCCCAGTGACCGTATGCATCTGGCCCTATTTTAGCATTCCAATCACCTAACACGATGAGAAGATCTTTCTTTGGAATTTTCTTAATTGCTTCATCCAGATTGTCATAAAATGTATCAATTGCCTCATCCTCATAGTCAGTAGTGGGGGCATATACCTGTATGATGGAGATGTTCTTTGGTTAAGTAAAGCAAAGGCAGCGAGGAAGGGAACTGGTTCCCCACCCCACCTCATAAGAACGCTGGACCATAGCATGGTGATGTTCAAAACACGTCTCTCCCCTTAAGCAGGGTCGGCTGTGGGATTACCTTACCTCTACCGTTACTAGTCAGCACACTTCTTTTCCAGAAGTGTTAATAGAAGTAGTGGTGATAGCAGCTGTAGTAGTAGTAGTAAGAAAAACTGTAGTAATGGTGGTGGTAGTAGTACCAGTAGCAGCAGTAGAAGAAGAACAGTTCTGTTCTGGCATCAGAAGCAGCAGCAGTATGGTCAATAGTAATAGTTGTCGTTATGGTGGGGGTAACAACAGTAACAGTCAAAGTATAGTTCGGTTCTGGCGCCAGCAGTAAAATATTACTTAAAAGTAGTAGTAGTAGTAGCAGTATTATTAGTAGTATTATTAGTAGCAGTAGTATTTGTAGCAGTAGCAGTAGCAATAATAGTAGCGGTAGTAGAAGTAGTAATTGTAATAGTGACAGTAGTAGTAATAGTTGTTGTAACAGAAGTAGTAATAGTAGTAGTAATAGTAGTGGTAGTGATAGTAGTAGTGATAATAGTAGTAATAGTAGTGGTAGTGATAGAAGTAGTAATAGTAGTAGTAGTAATAGTAGTAGTAATAGTAGTGATAGTGATAGTAGTAGTGATAATAGTAGTAATAGTAGTGGTAGTGATAGTAGTAGTAATAGTAGTAGTAGTAATAGAAGTAGTAATAGTAGTGATAGTGATAGTAGTAGTAATAGTAGTAGTAGTAATAGAAGTAGTAATAGTAGTGATAGTGATAGTAGTAGTAAAAGTAGTAGTAATAGAAGTAGTAATACTAGTGGTAGTGAAAGTAGTAGTAATAGAAGTAGTAATAGTAGTAGGAATAGCAGTGGTAGTAGAAGTAGTGATAGTAGTAGTAATAGTAGTAAGAATAGTAGCCGTAGTAGTAGTAGTAGTAAAAGTAGGAACAGTAGTAGGAATAGTAGTGGTAGTAGTGATTGTAGTAGTAGTGATAGTAGTAGTAGTGATAGCAGTAGTGATAGCAACAGAAGTAGTAGTGATAATAGTAGTAGTAATAGTAGTAGTAGTAATAGTAGTAGTAGTGATAGTAGTAGTAGTAAAAGTAGTAGTAATAGTAGGAACAGTAGTAGGAATAGTAGTGGCAGTGGTAGTAGTGATTGTAGTAGTAGTTAAAGTAGTAGTAGTGATAGCAGTAGTGATAGCAACAGAAGTAGTAGTGATAATAGTAGTAGTAGTAATAGTAGTAGTAGTGATAGTAGTAGTAATAGAAGTAGTAATTGTAGTAGTAATAGTAGTAGTAGAAATAATAGTAGTAGTAGTAGTAATAGTGGTAGTAGTCGTAGCATCAGAAGTCGTAATAATTGTAGTAGTAATAGTAGTAGGAGTAGTAGTAGCAGTAGTATTAATAGTAGCAATAGTATTAGTTGCAGTAGTAGTAGTAGTAGTAGTAATAGTGGTAGTAGTCAAAGCATCAGAAGTCGTAATAATTGTAGTAGTAGGAGTAGTAGTAGCAGTAGTATTAATAGTAGCAATAGTATTAGTTGCAGTAGTAGTACTAGCAGCTATAATAGTAGAAGTAGTAGTAGTAGCAGGAGTAATAGTAGAAGTAGTAGTAGATGACGTGATAGTAGTAGAAGTAGAAGTTGACGTAGTTGTAGTAGTAGTTGTTGTAGTAGTAGTTATTGTAGTAGTAGTTGTAGTAGTTGTAGTTGTAGTTGTAGTAGTTGTAGTAATAGTATTAGTAGTTGTAGTAGTTGTAGTAGTAGTTGTTGTAGCAGTTGTTGTAGTTATAGTAGTAGTTGTAGAAGTATTTTGAAGAGTTGGCAAGGGAAGCATAGGAAGCTGGAGCCAAAGGAAATATGAGTGACCTGGACAACAACACAAAGAAGCTAACAGGGAAATATAAGCAAGAAAATGGCCTCATAAAAGATAAGAATGGAAAGTTGCTTAGTAATATACTAGAACAAATGAAGAGATGGACAGAACACTTTGAGGAACTTCTCAATAGACTAGCTCCAACTCATCCCCTAGACATTCAGTCAGCAGAAGAGGAGCTACTAATCAGCTGTGAACGACCAAGTGCAGAAGAAATAAAGAAAGCCATAAAGATTCTGAAAGATGGAAAAGCAGCTGGTCCAGATGGAATTTCAGCAGAGGCCATCAAAGCAGATATTGATACCTCTACAGAGATATTATACAAATTACTTGGCAAAGTCTGGGAGAGAGAGGAAATACTAGCAGAATGGAAGGAAGGTTATCTGGTCAAGTTTGCCTAAGAAGGGAAATTTACAAGAGTGCACTAATTATAAAGGAATAATGTTACTATCAGTGCCAGGAAAGGTATTAAACAGAATCATCGTTGAGAGATTTAGACAAGCAACTGAGAGATGAACAAGCAGGTTTTCGACAAGACAGATCATGTACAGACCAGATAGCCACATTGAGAATAATAGTTGAACAAAGTCTGGAATGGAATTCATCGCTATACATCGGATTTGTAGACTATGAAAAGGCATTTGACAGTGTAGACAGAGAATCACTTTGGAAATTGATGAGGCATTATGGAGTTCCCACGAAGATCATTAACTTAATAAGGAAGACCTATGAAGACATGACATGCAGAGTTCTTCATGAAGGACAACTTACAGAACCGTTTAGGATAAGAACGGCAGTGAGACAGGGATGCCTCTTGTCTCCATTTCTTTTCTTACTAGCAATAGATTGGGTTATGAAAACATCGACATCACACAACAGAAATGGAATCCAGTGGAATCTGACTAACCAGCTTGATGATCTGGATTTTGCAGATGACTTGGCTCTTCTGTCCCATAACCATAATCAGATGCAAGAGAAAATGAAAATTCTCGATGAGAGGTCACAACAAGTGGGCTTGAAAGTACACAGGGAAAAGACAAAGATTATGAGAATAAATACAAGAAATGATAACAAGGTTGAACTTGAAGAAACACCGCTAAAAGATGTAGAATCGTACACATATCTTGGCAGTAATATAGACAGAGTTTGAGGGACAGACAATGGTATCAAAATAAGAATACAAAAAGCAAGAGGGGTTTTCTTTGCATTGGGAAACATATGGAGAACAAGAGAAATCAAGTCCAACACGAAAATAAGAATCTTTAACTCAAATTTCAAGTCAGTCCTATTGTATAGCTCTGAGACATGGAGAACAACAAAACAACAACCAGAAAGCTAAAGACTTTTATAAACGGGTACTTGCAGAGAACAGAAGGACTGAAATGGTATGACAAAGTCACAAATGTGGAATTGATGACAAGAACCAGACAAGTGCCAGTGGAACAAGAGATGAGAAGAAGACGCTGGCGATGGATAGAACACACATTGAGGAGACCTGTTGATAGCATTACAAGGCAGTCCTTGTTCTGGAATCCACAGGGAAAGAGAGGCAGAGGTAGACCTAAAAACACACGGAGAAGAGAACTGGAAACAGAGGTAAAAATGATGAGGAAAACATGGAAAGAACTTGAGCGGATGGCACAGGACAGGAAGACTTGGCATGTGTTTGTTGAAGGCCTATGCTCCTTGGGGAGCTAAAGGGTATTGATTGATTGATTGACTAGACCACAAGGCCCTTTATATTTGGACATGCACCCTAATATAACCGACGGACCTAGTGTCTGGGTTGAATGGGACGCTCCTTGCTAAAACGAGGCAAAACTCCTATATTTAAAAAAATAAATAATGTTGGTATCAAATGTTTTCACGTATTCAACACTTTTCCTCTTGTTATCTCCATTGCCTCTCTTCCTAATCCTGACCAAAGAGGCCTTATTGTAACTGATAATTTATAGCGAGAGAGAGAGTGAGAGTGAGAGAGAGAGAGAGAGAGAGAGAGAGAGAGAGAGAGAGAGAGAATAATTTATCATTAATAAATCATTTACTTTTCATAACTGCTCTTCTCAAATGACCCACACTGTCAAAAACGTTAACATTCACCAGCTTCCTTTAATAAACAACTCTAAAATTTTGTATTTAAACTTGTTGCAGCTGGTAAATTTATCGCCTTCAGACAGAACATTGAGTAAGATACCAAGGGCTAAAAGTTAAACCCCATTAATCCTCGTCCATCACCCCTCATCCTTGCAGCAGGACAATCGTTCATAATTTTACTCTTCTCTCGTAAATCTCAATGATGTAATACGTATCCTTATTCGCTTAATTCCCCCTCCACCCCCACTCCTTTTCCATCTCTCAAAGTTAGTGTCTAGGTTCGACGAAATAAACATTATTATTTTCATAACACATAAGGAAGGGAAACCCGAGGCCTGTAAACAGTAAATTAATATTAGACAAACATAAAGGTATTTTATCAGGCACTCGTAAGAAATAAAGAAGTAGAACACTAGACAACAGAAAAACAACAGACGTCAGTGGCTTACCCAGGATTCGAACCCTGGACCTTCCGTGCGACAACCCCGCCTAGCTATGCAAGCGAATCACACTATCCTACCTACCATCTACGCATTACCAAAAAATGATGCTTCGATGACAGGTCATTAGTGCGAACCGCAAGACATAACACCGGAAGTTTACCATGGGCAGTTCAGCCTATTAATGACGCAATCACTTCTGTTGTTCCCCTATTATACAGTATAGACCAGTCCACACAAGGCAAAGACCTTAATACTGTGTCAAGTAAATGATAGAAGACTTAGAACTTAATATAACCGACTAGGTTGAACGAGACGCACTTAGCTAAAACGAGGCAGCTTTTTTTTTCTTTTACATTCCTTGGAAAAAATTTAACATAATTTCTTTATTCCCCTTCCACAGGAAAGACGATAAATTACATCCCTTGACCAAAAAAAAAAAAAAAAAAACCCAACATACAATTTTTTGTTGTTTCAAAACTTTACAAAAATGTAATTGAAATTTAGAATCAACAAAATGAGTTGTCCAGTCTTCTGAACGTGCAGCAGATGCTGAAAGGTTATGACGTTTGATTTAGTTCTTTCCCCGTCATTATTTTGACTGGTATATTTACTAGTAAGTGAATGATACAGAATAATTGAAAAGTCACTTCCTGTTTTTAATTATTTATATCCACATTTGTAACTAATGGATTTAAACTAAATAACATAAAATAAAATCTAACAATAACATATCCACTAAGGTGACTTTATCCTGAAGAAATAGCTACCCGTTAAAGTCAGGTGTTAACTGGCCAGATTTTACGCTGAGTTTTAATGTTAACCAAAATATAATTTTTATAAAACAACATTTTCTTTTCTTTATTTTGACAATTGTTTCATGTAAATCAGTAGGGAAATAGTGAAGAAACATATATTTTTAAAATAAGGAGTGACTGTCCAATCACTTTCATTACAAAACTTATATGATTATTCACATTTTCCCCTCTCGTACCAGCCTCGTAGGATTCACATAAGCTAATTCTCATACAACATACATAATCTTTACAACGTCTTTTGCCACCATGCCAGAAACCACAGCCCAAAGTAATCAGTCAATTCAGTCACCATTCTCTGTAAGTAACAAGCCACCAGGGTTAATGACCAAACCCAAAAAAGCATCGTAAACTTATATTTAGCATTTAAATAGGTCAAGTAGAAACGGACAGGAACCATTACGGCTGGAGGTGTGTGTGTGTGTGTGTGTGAAAGGTGTAGGTAGACCCATAGCAGATACAGCCGTGTGTTGTCCCGGGAGGCGGGAGAGGGTGGGGGGCTGTCTCTGAAGAGACAAAGTAATGATAGACAGTGCCCTCAGGTATGTCGTACATAGCGACTAATATGAGGTTGACATAGGGTTGGAAACTTCATTATGTAAAACAGGTTGCTAGAGAAATCACTGCTGCTCAAGTGTGACTGCTTTTTGGCAGCTTTCTGCAAGGGCAATAACTGCAGCGGTGACTCCGTGATCCATAGGGAGTGCAAGGGAACATGATGATGATGATAATAATGATAGTAGATACTGACGAAGGGGTGTGAAGTGTTGAAGACTTGACCACACTAGGTCCACATTTATTTTATGAGGTGGGGTGATCAGTTTCCTTCCTCACTGCTTTCCTTTCCCGAAGTCAAGAGCAGAGTCAGGTTCCCGTTTACACCTGGGTACACTGGAGCGTTGCACTGGCTTCCGAGCTCGGTGGTCTATGGTTCGATCCTCAGTTGAGGTGGGATTTTTTTTAGACCGCAACGGCTCCGGGGTCGACCCAGTCTCATGAACTGGGTACCAGAGCCACTTTGGGAAGGTTAAATGCGGCCGGCGTGATGCTGACCACGTCACCCGTAGTGTGCCGATGGTCAAGAAAATATGGGCCTAACACCATATTCCCAATATGCCTCAATGAGCATAGACATCGAAAGAATTTGAGCTGATGCCACGCGGCAAGAGGGTTTGGCATACGTTTGATGAAGACTTATGCTTCTGGTAGAGCTGGAGAATCTTGAATGAATGAAACTGACATTCCACAATCTGATTATTTTTCAATTTATTATTTTTAATACGATGTCGTACCTTAGTTCTTCCTTGACTACTTAAGACAAATTTAAAAAAAAACGTTAAAGGTAATACCATAGCAGATACTGCCGTAGAGGAGAGAAATATACTAGGTCCAGCTTCGAGAAGAGGGAGATGACCAGTTCCCTTCCTTGCAGCCTTTGTCTTCCCTAACTCAAGAGCAGAGTTAGGTTCCCATTTACAGCTGGGTAGACTGGAGCGAGACGCCACCGTGTGTCGAACCCGGTACCTTTGTTTCAAGAGGCCAGCGCCTTAATCACGCGGCCAATCGGACGTTCGAAGACGAGTAGCATTTGTATTTTTTAAAGATTTAAATAATTTTGACATTTTTTTAAGGTAACGGTTTTTTAAGAGAAGTTCTAAAGCCTGTCAAATGAAACATAATCTGCCGATAATTGTCTCACATAAAAACCCTAGTTAATATGTAACAGCGCTTTAAGAAAAGCCGTATGTGACATGTAATGGAAAAAGAGTCTACAGTAATCCGACAGCCTATGGCAACTTTATAGCTGCTCTCTGATTTGCTAGCTAGAAACCATGTATCAATACCCACTGTCTATTTTTGCAGCTTACTCTCTTGTTCCGCCTCTTTGTTTTAACACGTGCTAACGCTATATTTACAAACTGCGTGACCTGTCAGTCATAACAGGAAAGCAAATCAGGCTGTGTTTACCTCGCCCTCACGCGAGCATCTGTCAATCATAATAGTTCTCAGACAGGCTGGTACGTGGGGAAGACAAAAACACAGACGCTTTGAAGTTCGTACTCAGGGGAGTTAGAAACCCCTGGGCTCTTTGATCTTCAGAAGCGGGCATTCGTACAGAGAAAACCCGTTAGGGAACAGTAAGTCTTTTGATGACGGTTGAAACCTCGACGACGACCGACCGTAAAGCCTTTATCTTGATACGCTTAGCTTCTGACATTCTGGATAACACCGGACCGCGAAATTAACGCATTCAGAGAATCCTAATGATATATATACTGTTGTTTTCTTAACCCCATCATCAGTTGTCAGTCAGAATTTTGAATAGTCTGAGCGCAGTCCTAGAAACCAGATTTCCTTGTGTGGATTTGTTACTAGTTTTCGTGGAGGATTTTCATTTCTGAATTTTCGGGCAAAAGGATAGTAGGGCATATGTTTTTAAGAAGTGATAACATTTAACATTTGTTGTTCACTTAGATTTTTTTCGCGCTAGTAAAACGAGTGAAATAAAGAAACGCGTAGCGATTTCTTACCAGATATTCTATTTAAATGTTAAATCACGCCACCCGTATAGACAGTAAACTGTTAGTGAAGGATAGAAGGCAACGTTATATTTTATTGTGCATATTTGTTATAGTGTCTATTATTTTAATCATATACGGCAAAGCCAACAGATGCCGACATTTAATAGCTATTTAATGACAGGCGATCATTGTTTAGGCAGCCCAAATGGACAGATTAAATAATAAGTTTCATTGTGCGCTGACACCGGCGAGCAGGGGCGGGCGAGCTAACATAATTCAGACCCGTCTGAACTCAGCCGCCAGTGGAATTTGTTAACTGATAGGAGTAAGGAACCACCGTGTGCCGTTTAAATTTAATCAGGACAAACGGAGTGGAGAAGAGATCGTCTTGTCCCCGTCAGTGTGTGTAGATATAGGATAAGCATTTTTTAATATAAATGTTTCTTGTATTCTTCGCAGACCTGATCACAAGAGCGGCCAGCGGTCTTTTTCTCTGTGGTTTTCTTTTTCTTTTTTCCATTTTTATGGATTTGTTATTTTTTCCTTTTCTTGGCGGTGCATCACCAATTTCATTCGTGGACGGGCACACGCCAGAGAGTATTGGAGGACAATAAATATTTTTAATAACTGGACTTACCAAAGCCAGAAAGATATATATATATATATATATATATATATATATATATATATATATATATATATATATATATATATATATATATATATATATATATATATATATATATATATATATGTATGTATATATATATATATATGTGTATATATATATATATATATATATATATATATATATATATATATATATATATATATATATATATATATATATATATATATATATATATATATATATATATATATATATATATATATATATATATATGTATATATATATATATATATATATATACACATATATATATATACATACATATATATATATATACATACATATATACATATATACATACATACATACATACATACATACATACATACATACATACATACATACATACATACATACATACATACATACATACATACATACATACATACATACATACATACATACATACATACATACATACATACATACATACATACATATACGTATATATATATACGTATATATATATATATATATAAATTTTACCAGCCACAAGTTGGCCGATAGAAGAACCATCATCAGCCTGTGAACAAAGTTCTAGCAGCCAGATGTTTTCCCAATACTGGAAGTATTTTTCCCGCTAAAGAGTGAACCTCAAGAACTCTCTCAGTTTTTTTTAAACAAGTTGTAATAATACTTATAGGAGACGCAACCATTTTAGGCGTTCACCTCATGAACTAATTTCGGGGGATGGATTGGGGCCAATTTGGAGCTGCGACAACTGGGGTGACAGAATATTAATTGAATTGAATAATGTTCACGGAGTAATTCTTTTACCAAGGAATATTACAGACCTGCCATACCAGGCAATTAGGTAAGAGTGTGAGAGTGGCCACTAATTGCAAGAGTGCGCGAGTATTTTCTTGTTTGCGGAAAAACTATCTATATATCTGATTTGTCTAAAAGTTTGTTTATTTTACTGGGTCTCATAGACTACCCCTACTGTTCATTCTATAAAAAAGTGCTAACCTTCAACCTTTGGGTTAATAATTTTAGGGTTCTTTTCTCCATTTGGGGAGAGTACACGTTTTTTTTTCTATTTTATTTCATATGCATGTAAATGACTCTTTGATCTTTTCATTTATATATTTTGATGTTGCCGAGTTTTAATGATAATAAACTACAAAGAAACTTATTTTTGTGTGTTGGTCAGACCCATACCCATCTATTCGTAGTTTTTACGTTTGTGTGTCTTGGTGTGTGTGTGTGTGTGTGTGTGTGTGTGTGTGTGTGTGTGTGTGTGTGTGTGTGTGTGTTGATTAACTTATCTATTCTGGATAGGGAGATAAAAGCTGTCTTGCACTAAAGGTACAGTCATACGGATAGGCTGGGAGAGATTTCCTAATTCTCTAGAGACAGAGCTTTTTTTCTTAATTCTACCACCTTTGAAAAATCTATTTCTATACCTTTTTGCGTATCTATCGACATCCACTCTATATACTCAGACCGGCCAAATAACACAATTAACCTTCCGTACGACACCGTATACAGGGCCAGATTTTGACATGGTGAGGCACTAAGCTACAGGAAACTGCGGAGGCCATATTTGGCAGTTGGTAACAGAGAATAAGCCCGTGTAACAACTGAACTTGGTATACTTACGTGTTAAAAATTAATTTCGGCATACCATGTATGATGTACTGTCATTATAAGTGGAAATTAACATTATAGACTTACTCATACTATAACTAGTTGTGCCAGTTTTCGTGCTGCTAAGCTCCCCACCTCGCTACACTACTGTTAGAGAGTTAGAGAGGCCTGTTTAAACTGTGAGGCCTTAAGCTGTAGCTTGCTTACCTTATGCCTAAATCCGACACTGGCTATATATCTTACGCCGCTAATGTAAAGCGAACATGGACGTATCGCGATGCGAATATATAATAGAACAACACTTGGTGTAAAATAAGTTGACATTAATTTCCACGTGACATGGGAAGTGAAACGCCTTGGAGGTATATTACAAAGATAAAAGTAGTCCCGTAGCAAATCCTGCCGTTTGAGGGGGGGTGAAGTGTTAGAAACCACTATACTAGGTCCAGCATCGATAGGTGGGGGTGACCTGTTCCCTTCCTCGCTGGTTTTTTTTCTTCTCTAACACAAGAGCAAAGTTATGTACCAATTAACAGCTGGGTAGACTAGAGCGTGTCGATACCGTGAGTATGAACGAGGCACCTTTGCCGCGTGAAACCAGCGCTCTGATTACTCTGGCAGTCGGAAGTTCTGAGATATATTATCAAACCTGTTTTATTCTTCTTACAGGCAAATGGCGCTACCTGGTTTCTTCTTCTTCTTTGATCCATATCCGCCAACCGTCAAAGCAGTCAGTGGCCATCACGCCTGGTGGCGTCTTGTAGGGCAGCAACAAGTTGACTCCACTTTGTTCGATCGGCGGCAATCCTTCGTGCAGTGCCCCAACTCTGGTTCATTCTTTGCATCTCAGCCTCCACAGTTCTCCGCGAAGTTGTTTTTGGTCGGCCTCTCTTTCGCTTTCCTTCGGGGGTCCATAGCATAGCTGTTCTTGTAATGGTATCAGGGTCCCTTCTGAGGACGTGGCCAACCAAACTCCAGCGTCTGCCAGCTATGATGGTGTGCATGCCCTCCTGGTTACTCGGAATAAGTAATTTCTGGTTGCTGATGGTATTCGACCAAAAGATTCGGAGAATTTTCCGTAGGCAGATTGTGTGGAAGATGGACAGTTTCGACATTTCCTTCTCTGTTACTCTCCAACATTCCGCACCATAGAGAAGCACAGAAAGTACACAGCTCTCATACAGTCTTAATTTGATGTTTGTGCTGTACTGGGAAGAGTACCAAATGTTGTTGAAACTAGCAAAGGCTTGTCTCGCTTTATTCATTCTGTTGTTAATGTCCTTGCTTGTTCCGCCATCAGGTGTTACTATGCATCCTAGGTAAGTAAATGTGTCTGTCTGTTCTAACTTCAGGTTCCTTATTCTTATTGGCTCAGGATTTCCCACATTGAGTGTCATGACCTCTGTCTTCTTCAGATTGATGTTCAGACCAACCTGATGGCTATACTTATTCAGTCCATCGGTTTTTTCTTGGATGTGTTGATGTGAATGTTCGAGTAGTGCAATGTCATCTGCATACCAGGTTTACGCGGGGTTAAAGGAGTTTTTAAATTTCTTGTAATTCTGGGAAATGTAAAGTTTTGAACGAAAAAGAATACGGAAAATAGACTACTGAAAGCAGAGAAAAAAAAAAATAAATAAATAGAGTATGTACCTGTTCAAAGTAACTCTTTAAATCAGTATTGTGGAGTTGCCCAAAAAATTTTCCGACTCCGGAAATTTTAGAAGTCCGACTCCGACTACTGTTGTTTACTAGTTACATGACATAAAATAAGGAGTATGGGTCCGTGCGTTTTTTACCGACCCGACTTTAAAAAAAAACTGCCGACTCAACGACTCCCGACTCCACAGCCCTGATTTAAATACCAGTGAACGTAATATCGGTTCCGACGATTGCTCGGCCTGGACCAAACTGATATTCTGGCTTTACGTGGTACTGAAAGAGTTTTTAAAGAAAAAACCATAAAACAGACATCAGCTTTGTACAAGATCCCAGTTAAGACACTCATAAATGTACTGACATTGATGCGTAGGTACTGCCTCTGATGTATACAAGGGAGTCTGTCACGATCGTGACTGCCGTGACGGTAAAAAATCCTGGTGCTGTCTGTGATTGATGCATGCATAGGGTAATGACTTTTAACCTAAATGTTGTTTCAATGGGCCAGGCAGGGACGATGTGTGTGTGTGTGTTTTTTTTTCTTCTTCTAGTTTTTGTTTCAAACGACGAAGAAATACACAAATATCCAAATAAATATTATGCAAAAATAAAAATAAAACAGACACACACACACACATCTAAAAACAACAACAAATCTTTGTCATTGGATGCAGGAAGGGTAGTTATTTAACGTTACATAGAGCCAATGCTGTCATATGGAAGTGAGTCATGGATATTTAGTAAAGACGAAGAAAGAGCATTGGTGGCGATAGATATGATGTTTTGCAAAAGAATATAGAGAATACATTGAGCGGCTCAAGAGAGTAATGATGATGTCCTGAACAAGGTCAATGTGCTGAGGAAGATTATTACTCAGATTAGAAGGAATCGATTAACTGTCTTTTGGTATGTAATGAGTAGATGGAAGCTGGAATATATCGTTATTTTAAAAACATACTTTGATTATGATGATTATTGCAAATGTATGATGTTATATTACTTTTATAATGATAAATGCCTTAAATAATGCTTAAAGTAAATGTGAGGATGAAAGGATACAGTATACATGATGAGAGAGAGAGAGAGACACACACACACACAGAGAGAGAGAGAGAGAGAGAGAGAGAGAGAGAGATAGAGGGGGGTAGAGAGTACTACAGAATTTGACATTATGGCATGGAAAAAAAATTAACAACAAAATTAATAAACAGTACAGGAGACATGGCGTTGTGGAGTCTTACGATCATCTACGTCTGGGGTTCACAACCTTTTTCGCTCATGCCCCCCTTCCTGAGCCTCATTTACCTCTGTGCCCCCCCCCCCCCTCCCTCATAGTGGCTGTTAGCTGGAAAAAAGGTTATTTACCATCTTACTGTGAACTATGGCATGAACACCTGGGGACAATATGACCAACGTTGAAAACCACTGACCTACGTCACCAACCATGGTGTTTCAAAAATAATAAAAATGGGAGTGATACAGCTTTCATTACTAACAACCAGTGGCGTACTATTAACAACCAGTGGCGTACTATTAACCTTTAGCACGCTGCATTCTTTGGCGAAAATTTGCGCCTGCCGCTGCATTCTTTTTCACAGCGTCCCGTTTTTATAGTGGGTGACTTGTAATGTCTACAGTTTTTGTGTTTCTTGGGCAATTGCTATCATTTTTGGAATTTATATAAATAAATGAATGGTGAATCTGATGATATAAAATTTGTTTGTGTACATGTTAGATGTGATAGGAAGAGAGGAAAGGAAGGATGAAAAAGAAAATGAAAAAAACATGTTAAAAAAAAAAAATTTTTATTTTAAAATTAAAAAAAAATTTTTTTTTAAATGACCAACAAACGAAGAGTCCATATCCCTTGCATCTCAATGAAAGTCATTTGACCAATACAAATCAAATGACGATCTTTTCGTTACACCCATCATCAGTAGCAATGCAACAAACACCCTCGTCAGCAGTGACATTCGGCCGTAACCCTAAACCTTTCCGATAAACCTAATCCTAACCCCTAAAATTATACATACTAGCAATGCCATTCTACTTTCGTTTCCATCTCTGGCATCAAACATATTCTGAGAACCGATATCAGCGCTTATAAAGACAAAAATCTCATCCCCACCGCATGGCGTCAGAATCCAATAAAATTAGAGCGAAAATGGCCGCGTGCTCGACGCCGATTGATTTCGATTTTTAAAATTTACAAAAAATAAACGCGAATACACCCATCACTTTTTTAACAACCAGTGGCGTACTATTAACAACCAGTGGCGTATTATTAACAACCAGTGGCGTACTAAGGTGGGTGCGAAGGGAGGTGGTGATCCACCCGAGTGGCAGCCAGGTGGCCAAGGGGGGGGGGCGTGGGTGCCATCTGACGCTATTGTAGTAGTATTTACTGCTAAAAAATATACTTACAAGTGTGCTTCTTTATAAGGAAGAGGGGTGGCAAAGGTTGGGTCTGTCCCAAGTGCCAAATACATTAAGTACGCCCCTGCTAACAACAGTACTGATAATATGAATATTAGTAGTAGCATTCGAAGGAATAGCGGCAGCTACAGAAATTTAAAAAAAAACAAAACAAGTCCTATTAGTACAATCAAAGGCGGGTCTACATTTGGGGGGGCCATAAACTGGACTAACGAGTCCCGAAACTCAAGCTTCATTACTTTCATAGTTGGTCTTCCTAACAGCACAAACAAAGCTGGCTCTGGGGGCGGTGCTTGCGGTGCGGTCGGACCGACGCCCTCTTCCTGTGGGGTGTTGGGGGGGGGGGGGTTTGAGGTGCCGACATTTTTTGTTAAAGGGAAAATTAAATGCTGCACTACCTTGAAAAATCATGAGGGTAGAATCACCCATAAAGCACCAAAAAATCACCACTGTCAATATTTTAAAAATTAGTTTTTTAAAGTCTGATTTACAATATTTGAAACAACAACTGCCATACTTACCCCTCAATAAAACCAGAAAATAGGAAAACGTTGTTGTCTTTAACATTTTACGAACTTGAACGACCCAGACACAGAACAAGTCCTCAAAACTTGATTTTTCTCTTTTGTCCTCTGGTGACAGGCAATCAATTTTCCCGAAGACTTTGTTAATTGTACGTAAAGTGGTTTCTTTATTTCTGGCTGTTCAAATGTTCATGGATTCTATATATTGACAATTTGAGGAAGGTAACATGGGTAATTCTAAACGATTAATATAAACAATTATGGAAAATTAGGTACGAGACATCGAAGAAGATCAACAAAAATATGTATAATCTGCTCTTATAATAGCCCCTTCAGTTAAAACTGACTATGGGAATATATACAACATTTGATTATTCTTGATTTGAATTTGTAAGTTAGTTGTTTACTGTATTCAGTAATTATCATTTAATTACATAGCGATGACGTAACCACATAGTAATTTTTATGCAAAGGACAAATGTATTGCCAGTTCCCCGTCTGCTGTATGTTTCACTAGCTTTGCCCAACTTCAAAATGCTATATCTCAGCGAATATATAACGCATGTAAGTGAAATTTTGTATGTGAATTTGAAATGGTATAGACCCTATGAATTAAATTTTTCATTAAAATGCGGCCATTGGTTTCAATGTTCGTTTCTTTGCGATACAATATCGAAATTCTACTTGCCAACACACATCACACACACACATTGAAATGTCTACAGTAACTTATACGACCTCATTTGCACATGATTGGTTTATCAAACAATTGGCATGATTTTAGCGTGAAATTGCATGAAATTGCACTTCTTGAACATAAAACAATATATATCAGTGTTACGCACACATTGTCAATCAGTGGCGTGTCTAAAAAAAGTATTGTGTGGTTAAGTAGGAAAAATGAGTCTGCGAGTACATTTTATGACATTACAGCAAATCACAAATAGGATTTTTAAGTATTTCTGCAATGAAGCTACTCGAGGAACACTATATCATTTTATTTCAAACCCACAAAAGAGGACTATTCATGCCTTGGGGATAAGCAAACGATCATTGCACCGCTGGATAGCGACATCTGAAATTTCTAATTACAGTGTTTTACACACGAAAATTAGGCCAAGAGTGGTGGATAATTTTGACAGAGAATTGATCCGCAGAGAAATTTGCAATATGTTTCACAATAATGAGGCAGTAACTTTAAGGAAATTGAAAATTTGGTTAAGAAAGAATAATGACATTGATATTTCCAAATCTACGCTATGGAGGACTATTAGGAGTTTGGGATTCACTTTTAGAAAATATGTTGGTGGTAGAAACCTTATTTGTGAGAAGCCTCATATAGTTGCAATGAGAAGCAAATATTTACGCGAGGTCAGAGAAATGAGAAGAGATTGTTATGATTTTGTGTATTTAGATGAAACTTGGATCAATGCGCACCCCAGTAATGAACGAGAATGGCAATCATCTGATGGGACAACTAAGAGACTAGTACCAAGCAGCAAAGGACAGTGCCTAATAATTGCACATGCAGGAAGCAGCCATCATGGGCTTCTAAATAATACTGAACTCATATTTGTTTCAAAATCCACAGATAATGGATTATCATACAGAGATGAATGGCAAGATATTTCAAGATTGGATTGTGAATCATGTACTTCCTTCATTGGATAGACCGTCGTGTTTGATAATGGACAATGCTTCATATCACACCGTTGTGGAACCAGAAGATAAAGTTCCTAATTCATCAAGTACTAAAGATGTAATAAAGATTTGGCTGACCAAAAACAACATTCCATTCAACGAAATGTCCCTGAAGCCTGAATTACTTGGAATTGTAAAAAAGACACAGCATACAAAGATATTTCACATAGACAAGGCAATCCATGAACATGGTCACAGATGTTTAAGATTGTCTCCTTATCATTCTCACTTAAACCCAACAGAATTAGTCTGGGCTAAAATTAAGGAACAGGTAGCAACAGAAAAAAGAACGTTCAAATTAAAAGATGTTGAAATACTTACAAAAGCCGCCATCTCCAATATAGCCAGGGATTATTGGAAGAAATGTGAGAACCATGTGTTACAAGAGGAAGAGGAATATTGGACGAATGATGGTTTGTCCTTCATTCAGCCGAGATTGATTATCAATTTCTCAGAGACATTTGATTATGATTCGGATAAAGTTTAATTTCTTTAAAGATGACCTTACCGTTATTTACAAGCACAGTAGAGGAGCAACGTTCCATTATGATATTTATGAACCGCAAAGTGGTGATACCTATTGAAATAATTAGATCAATGAAGGTCCAGTTTGGTAGCGCACTAAATGTCAATGACAAACAATGTCACGAGTATCTCGCATGCAGATCATTTAAGAAATCATCTTCAACAGGTATTCATATGCAAACGTGATGGCCACATTATTGTAATAGTAGACACGCCTATGCCTAATCTGTGACTGAAGTGGTAAAATTTCTTTTCTCGATACACAATAGTTAGTATGCCGACAAAGATCAAAGGATTTCATTCGTTTATGGGAACTAGACAAGATGCACAGATATAAAGTATATATTTGTTGGGTCTAACCCAATATAACATCGTATGCAAAAAATGGCATTAATACGTTGGACGGTTAATCAGATAATTACATTTGTTTGAGGGCAAAGCTAGTGAAACGTGCTATAGCATTACTCATCATCCGTGGACATTTGACTCACGACGAGTTGACAAGAAAGAGAAAATTAAGAAACACAGCAGGAAAAAAAAACAGTAAAACAGAACTAACGGATAAGCAGACAAACCCGGATAGAAAGGGGTAATACGGTTAAATTACCGGTTAAATTGGCATTTGTATAACATCATATTTACTTTATTTACTACTTTAAAAAAAAAAAAAAAAGATCGGTTTGCTGAAGAAGACCAAAAAAAAAAAAAAAAAAAAAAAAACAGGGGAAACAATCCTAAATAAAAATGAGCAAATGGCAATTTTGTGTATTTTTCCGAGTCCTATCAAATCATTTTTAAAATTTCAAATTTCGGATTCTCCAACATGCACGGATATCATAGTAATACTTAATTAATGATAATAATAAAAATCTTCCAGGAATACACTTCACAAGGTATTATTTTTTTTTAAAATTATGAAAGCAGAAACATCAAAACACACACATTAGATACCATCTTGTGGTCGAAATAATCTCAGGTAACTTTTCCTTAACCACTTCTATGTTTAAGAAAAAAAAAAGTAATAAATTTTACAAATAAATATTTTATGAAAAATAAATTTAGTCTTGAAAATCACACCAGAAAGAAAAAAATTTCTGAGTTTTCGGGGGAATCTCCAACAAACACGACCACAATGTTGAGTACATTATATCTTATCTGTTGACAAGCAAAGACAGATTGGTTGACTGTTAGACGTCAGTGCGTGCCTTTATTCTGTCACGGCGTGAATTTTTGTATACTCTCAAATTTTTTATGACATCGCAAGTGAAAAGAGCTGTCCATTCTAAAATGTCCGTTCTGGGGTGGAACGGGAGGGGGGGGGGGGGGGGGGGGGGGGTCCCTTTTAAAAATGTGTAGATCTACAGGTATATAGTCTGCTGGCATGTCCTTCCTTATCGGGATAAAGGGAAGTACTATAGATTAGTACATGTCAATCTTCTACATCACACTCAAAGGTTCAAGACACATTTATTATTAGCCCAGTTCCTTGTCTACTCTGCGTTGTTCCCGGGGGTCGTTGAGGAGTCATACAAATACAGGATTACAGCTCCTGTGGAAGGGAAAGGGGGGGGGGGGTCTTTAAAAAAAGTGTAGATACAAGAATCTATCAGAGTGCACCAACAAGACAAAGAGACGGAAGACGTTGGAGATCCATTTGATGTGAAGATGGTACCTGATAATGAGATATAAAAGTTTGTAAGGCTACTGGCACGTCTTCACTATCACCTGCAGATTTGATTTGTCGCTAATGAATGGAACTACCGTTGAGTGTAGCTGTGGCACCGGAAAACATGACAGCTGAGTATCTGCTACAAAGGTGCCCACCATATGAGGAACACAGAAAGCACATATGGCCGTCACCAGTAGCATTCCTGGACAAACTCTGTGGAGATACCGACAACCTTATAAGGACCACAGGTTTCTTTAAGCTTATTCAAGTTGACGTCTGACAGTGCACGAAGAAATAGAAGAAGTACATGTCAGTCTTCTAAATCACAATTCAGAGTTCACGACAGATCTATTATTAGCCCGGTTTTCTGTTCATTCTGTGTTGTTCCTAAGGTGTCGGAGTGGCTAAGAGGTATGGCGTACGCCTAGAGTTCTAAGTGTACCGGGTTCGATTCCCAGTTGAGAAAATATAATTTATGGAAATTTTTTTCCGAATTAGTAGTCCTAATGATGTCATACCCCCCTGGTCTCCTGGGTAGTGAGATCGGATACCTAGCCTTCTCAGATAAGGGCGAAAAAAATAGGAGGTGCTGTGTGCAAGTTGCACACGTTAAAAATCCCTCGGCAGTTGGAAATCGTAAAGAGTAGGCTGTAAGGCCGCTGCCCTGGCAAAATTTAAAAATTAGAAAGCTAACCACCATATTTATAGAATGTGTGATTCCTATACACATACATTGGGATTCTCGCCGGTGCTACAGAGTTCGTGCACTATGCTGAGATCCTCCATGTATGATATAAGGGAGGAGATCGGAGCACTGAAGGAGCAGTCCGTGTGCAATCCGGGGGAGACATGGAAGGCACAGAATTACTGATTCATCAGGTATGCCAGGTATGCTGTAAAACAGTGCTTCTTAAACTTGTAAAGGTCCCGTACCCGTTTACAGCATCTTAAAGAAGACTCGCACCCCTTTACAGCATCTTAAGAAATTTCGCAACCCTTTACAGCATCTTAAAGAAGTCTCAATGTGAGCAATCCTGAACCCATATATGTAAGGAATCAGCAACTGGAACAGACAGATGCCTTTACATACCTAGGATGCATAGTAACACCAGACGGCAGAGCAAGCAAAGACATCAACAACAGAATGAACAAAGCAAGAACAGCCTTTTTTAGCCTAAACAACATCTGGAAGTCCTCTCAGTACAGCACAAGCACAAAATTAGGATTATATCAGAGCTGTGTGCTTTCTGTGCTTCTCTACGGTGCGGAATGCTGGAGAGTTACAGAGAAGGAAATGTCGAAATTGTCCTCTTTTCACAGAACATGCCTAAGAAAAATTCTCCGAATCTTTTGACCGAATACCATCACCAACCAAGATCTGCAAGCAAGAGGACATGCACACCATCATAGCTGGCAGACGCTGGAGCTGGGTTGGCCATGTCCTCAGAAGAGACCCCGATGCCATCACAAGAACAGCTATACTATGGACCCCTAAAGGAAAACGAAAGAGAGGCCGACCAAAAACAACCTGGTGGAGGACTGTGGAGGCTGAGATGCAAAGAATGAACCAGAGTTGGGGCACTGTACGAAGGATGGCCGCCGACCGAGCAAAGTGGAATCAATTTGTTGTTGCCCTTTGATGGTCGGCGGCTAAGGATCAAAGAAGAAGAAGAAAGAAGTCTCGCAACTCTTTATAGCATCTTAAAGAAGTCTCGCAACCCTTTACAGCATCTTAAAGAAGTCTCGCAACCCTTTACAGCATCTTAAAGAAGTCTCGTACCCGTTTACAGTATCTTAAGAAGTCTCACACCTCTGTACAGCATCTTCAGAAACCTCACGCCGCTTTACAGTATATTTAGAACCCTTACACCCCTTTACAGCATCGTTAGAAGCCTCGCACCACATTACCCTCTAGCAGGTGTGTAAATGTGGCCGGGTAGGGTAGTGGGGATTGCTGTTTTGAATCGAGAGTATTAGATTTTGATTACTAGCTAGCCTGCTAGAGGTGATGATTTCTCTCTACAGACTTACAGGAATTTACCAGGTTCGGGGACAATCCTCTATGATGTTTTATTTTTAGAGCATATGGTTATTATTTGTGTTGCACCTGCAACGATTAGCTTTGGCATGATCCTTTAACAATTTGTATGATGGCTAACTGCAAACATATGATTCGTCAACAGCATTTGTGTTCAATGAAACAAATGTTTATTCAATTTCCAACAAGAACTGGGTTAAGTCAAATGGTAACCACACCAAATTTGCATAATAGCATGTTGACATTTAATAAACAAGCATAAAAAGTCAATGCATTATTTTAATGATGCAATATTCCTTATTGCATCTCGTAATCTTTTCAAGTTGCTAAAACATGGCGTGGCTCCTCTATCCTTCTAGTGTTCCTTCGTTTATTTGTTAATGTGGTCTAGATTTCACGTTTTTCTTATCTCTTCATTTCAATGAAGAGCCAAACTTTCTCTTATTCATTAGTATTCCTTAGTTTGACTTTCTCTCAGCTTAAGGACCTTCATTCTTGGTAAAAGGTTCAGATATATGCCTGGGTTTACAATTCTTTACCCAGTTTTCGAGCGTAGCTCCGTTTCAGTTATGACTGTGGGCTCTAACAGTTATTGCATGCAATTCTTAGCACTACTTACGTTTCTCGTGAATTCACAAAATATAACATTCTACATTTCGAAGTTACACAGTTGCTTTAATTGTGCGAAGTCAATCTCCTCTATAGAATATCACTGAGCAAAGAGAATTACGTCTTGTCTCGACCGCTCTAAATTCATTACTGATCAAAAAATGGCTTCATCTCTCGTTCATTACCGTGGAAGAAAAAGGACTGAGCTTAACCATTGGGGGGAAATCACGTGACCAATGCTTGGCGTAAGCGAAGCTACCCTAATTAATGCTTGGCGTTTCGAAGCGAAGCTTGGCCTAAAATAATGCGTGGCGTTTCGAAGCTAACCTGGTTTAATTAAACATCTGCGTTGAGATTTTCTTTTATCTTCTGTTTCTATAAAAATTTATTTTATGTTAATATAGTCTATATCTGAAAACTCACGGTATACGCGGTTACATACAGATCCCGGGGCCCTGCAAATGTATCCCGTAGGGAGACATTTGAGTACTATCAATAACAAAAATTCATCCCCAAAAATTTCTATGTTCAAAAAAATTTTTCAGAAAAATTTAAAGTTCAAAAATTTTTCTAAGTCCAAAAATATTTCCAAAAAATTTAATCTAATTCCTATACTGGGGTCCTATGTCTATATGAGGTCGTCTGCTATGTAAAAAAAACTAGTAGTGGACATCAACTTCAAAAAGTGTAACTTATTCATCACATCATAATATTTTTCACCAAATTTACAAATTGGCAACACTGCCCAACAAAATCTGCAAAACACTCATAAGGTCATCACTAAAACAAAAATGTGACGAGTGGCAACACTGGGGAATGAACAATAAACTATCTTATTTGCAGAACTTGGCTGGATTATCATAATCTATTATATTTCATTCAAAAATATAGTTGATTACATTCTCTTGGATATGGTGGGGGGTGTTATCTCTTTTCTGTTCCTGTTATTTACTCCATATATAATTCTGCAAGACTTAACAAATCTTTTTTTTCCTGGCGTATTTATTTATTCTATTTCCCAAGTACTCTGCAATATTCCAAGAAATGTCAAAAATCTCTAATTCCTATGGTAATGGCAATCCACTTTCATAGAATAGCCAATGTTTTCATGGGTACTCATCATCTTCTTCTTCTTTTTTTTTTTTTTTTTTTTTTTCTAGTGAATGAGCCACTTGCTCATTATTACATGTAGAAAACATCTCTAAACATAATATGCATATTTATCAGACGATAATACAACTAGCATCATTTTTATAAGTAATCATTTTTCACAATAAAAGCATTAGAACCTCATGGCTTATCCTTATTTATTTATCTGAATGTTTCCTTGTTATTGACATTTTCCAAATGGTAAGTGTATAAATTCGTTCTAAGTCCGTCACTGTAGAAAATGTTCTATATTACAATTTTTTTTTTTTCAAAATATGTGATGTTTGTCTCTAATATCCGTACGTCTGGTGGTGATCCTGTCCATTAGTCAGTTATTTCAAATCATTCCTTCTTTTCTGTCAATACAGTATTTTTTTTTCTGTGAACTCTGTCCTAGAAATATTATTATATATATATATATATATATATTTTTTTTTTTTTTTTCAAAGATCTTCTTTGACTTGCCATACATCAATTTTCAAACATCAAATTATTCAGCAAATAACAGACGAATGTGTTACTATCATATTATGAAATATAAGGGAAAAGAAAAATATAGTTTCCAAATCATCATGAATTTTCTACATTGGGTTCCGTATTACTTTATTTTCTCTTTTAAGACAACTGCTTATACTCTTGACAATATGTATCCATGTTGTCACTCTCGAGGCATCCTTGTATACAATTTATATTTGTCTCCTTTTTTTTTTTTTTTTTTTTTATAACACCAATGTATCATTGATGGTGTTCCAATATCATTGTATCTATTCTAGTCCTCCTGTTATCTTGATAATTCATCCTTAGTAACTCCCTATGTACCTTATCTAGCAATACATTTATGCAAAACACATCAAACAATTATTTATGGAACTATCAACTGAGATGTAAGAACTGTTTGACAATATGAGATGAAAAAAAAATTTTTGGGTCATCACTCAAAAAAATTGTGACATAGAAAGGAAGAAAATAATCAATTGATCGTGAGGAATCTACAATATTCTCGTAAGACAAAGTTCCTGGCACTCTGACTACTATTTATCCATATTATTTCTGGTTATCCTTGCATACAGTGTACCATTTCCATTTTCTTTATAAGTCCAATTCCTCGCTCATGGTGCTCCAATATTTAAAATGTGGATCGTTCCTATTCCTCTTATTCTGTACTGGAAATATATCCTTATTAATTGTCCATGTACTATATTTGCGAATATTTATCATCAATATGTCAACTAATCATTTATAGAACTATTAACATAAATGTCTAGACTTTACTAAAACATGAATAAAAACATGTCTTTTTACATATGTGCGAAATTTCGACACCAACTCTGCCTTCGCTGGTCGAGGGTTAGTCAGAGTTATGTGGTGCCTGTAACATCCGCTGACTACAGCCAGATGGGTGACTTATGGTACTTATAATTCAAAAATCTCATCCGTCAGTTATCTTAAGTGTGGGGCGGGGTCTATTTCATGGTGTCCTTGACCAAGTTTGCTGCATTTCTAATCTAGATATTCTTTTTTTTTTTTTTTTTTTTTTTTTCATAGTATCTCCATGGTATATCTGTGACATGTCTGTCCTTGGGATAACATTATTATTTTTTTTTTTTCAATATCCTCGGGGTGAGCAAATCTCAGTGTGTCCACTTTCATCAATCATTTATTTATTTTCTCTCCCGTAATTCTGGGTATGTTATGAGTATTTTAAATTGTCAATTTATTCCAACTATCTTACAACATTCTGTAATTCGTGATAAGGAATAGTCATTTGTTATACAACAATGTTCATATTACAAAGGCAATAAGCAAAAATCAAGGAGATATCTTCTCCAAAATGCGGATGCATCTCTATTTCCTTTACCTCTGGGCGTAGCAATTATTCAGTCATTATTTTTTTTCTCCATTATTTAATCTCCATTTTGTGTCCTTAGTACCTGTGGTTCCATGGGATTATCATAATTCATTTGTGTCTCTTGTCTACTGATAATCCTTCAATAATGACTTCAAATATGGTCCTCGTATGTGCAACAATCATCTGCTCTGATTTTTTTCCATGGTATTCATCAAATATTCTATTATATCCTTGTCTTATCTCGTAACCACGAAAGACTAAGATTATTCCTCCTCCAATGTTAATGTGGGGGATTTTGTGCATAAACCTTACAACAAAATCTCAGCTGTGACAACATAAAGTTTCACCTTAATATAAAATGGCATCTTCATCATACATAACCAGTTGCTTCTTCATCTCATGTGTCATTAGTGGTTATCATGCGGTAATGGGGTATTTCATTTGCTAGGTCAGCATGTGCAAATGCTATTTCTTTAACATGGGCAAAGGCATCATCAACAAATAGGTGCAATTTGTTCAATCTGGGGTTAGCATATACTAATGCTCTCAAGGGATTCTTCATTTGCAGAAATTCAGCATGCGCAAATGTCATTGGGGTATTTGTGATAGGCAGTAAAATTTTTGACAGTACTAATATACATCTGGGTCTAAAATAATAATGTACATTTGAAATAATCCTGTGGAGAAAAATAGCATAACCTACAATACTAGTTTTGGGTATGAATTATGTGCTGTTGAGATATTATAGTAGGAACAGTATGATTGATCAAGGTGGCAGATATCAAGGAGTTTAGCATAATATAGATCAAAGAAATATTAGTATGAGGTAAGAAAAAAAAAACTACTGGTGTAAAGTGTCTGCATGAAAATGCTGGTGAATGGAGCGTGGAATATGATCAGTTACAAAAGTGAAGATGAATGTTACAACAGAATAGTGTGACACATGTGTTATAGGTAAAGTTGTGTAACATTCTAAATATTAAGAGAATGTATGTAACTAAATAAGGGTGTCTGTAAACTCGTAACACCGTGTGTTATCAATTGTTTTAACATTTTTATTTTCACAATTATGCTATCTAAAGAAAATCCTCCGTGTGCTGGTCTTGATTTCTTTCTGGGCATCCGTATTCTAAGGCTGGAAAAAATAACTTTCTCAGTGAGGCTTTGACATCTTAGTCTGTAAGCAAGTCATTTGAACTGTCAAAAACTGAAAATAGAGTACATGGGGAGAGTTAGTACATTGTTAAAAAGGTTTATTCACATATGCGTAGACCGTGTTCGGATTTGCGAACACATAAAACACCTGGGCGTGTTTTTCAGAACAGCTTCGCTAGTTCCTTCACCATCTCTAACCTTGCAATGTCCCGACTGCTTAGGCGAGCATCATACTGAGTAGCAGTGGTGACGGGTGTGATAGGCGACGACACTGCATTTGCTGATTGTTGGGACACCGAGGACATTGACGAATGCGGTGATGGTTTTACTGTGGTTAGGGTGTGTATGGCTGGAACATCTGTTGGTTTTGAGGCAGGTATATGTTTCGCCTTGATTTTTCTTCTGACCTGGTTGTGCTGAACGTTAGCACTGGTTACAATGGGCACAGTAATTTGCACACTGTTGTTTTTGACTAGTTGAGATGAGGCTAACACTTCTCGGCTTGGTTTTGGAACATGATTGCGTTTCTTCAGAATCTTTCGTCTGATATAGTTGTGCTGTATACGCGGAATTTTGTTGCTAGGGATTGAGTCATCAGATTCTGTTTTATAGGCGCGTTTGACGCTGGAGCTGACTGGTACAAATAATGTACTATCCGCATCACTGGTTTCAATGAAACTAGCTGTATCAATGTCTGTTTCTTGTTGGTATAATTCTACCATTTTCCTGTCATTATGTTCGTTGGGGTCTGACAAAGCTGTGCTGTCTTGTTCTGTTTCGTCTCCATAAAGATCGCTGGTATATGGTTCAACAATCTGCTTGGGTATAGTTTCTTCAGGATCTGATTGTTTTGAACGAGCAATCTTGTTCTTGTGGTATAGCAGTGTTTGGTTTTCACTAGTGTTAAAACTAGAACTGCCTGAACTGGGGGTGTGATAGGTATCAGCTGACGATTTATCACTGTGGGAGTAAGTTTGAGTGTGGATATAAGGTGTTTTCGTGTTGTCATCGTGTGACGTCTGTGGCATGATTTCTTCATTTCTAATGCGCAGGTCTCTGTCTTGTAGTCTATTACGTAATTCAAGTGGTGGGATATCTTCTTCGCTTTCGGACGAGTCTCGTTGTTGTCTTGCTCGATGTATTTCATCTGTGGGTGGTCTGGGTATGTGGTCGTCTTGGTAAAATTCAGAGTCTGTCGTCTCTGACTCTGATATGTCAGACGAATCTGTGCTGGATGGATTATAATTTAGGGTGGCTTTTCTGACTGGTCTTGTATTTGTCGTCAGAGGCGGAATGGGCCGGTGATTATCAATTTTTATTTGTTTTACGTGAGCTTTTGTTTGGTGTTGTTTCTCTTCATTCCAAATAATGAAGTTTACAGGCGTAGTTTGTTTCATGATTTTGTAGCCATCTAACCATCGGTCATCGAATTTTGAACTGCGTACATGTTTCTTGTAGTATACTCTGTCTCCTATTTTGTACGTTGGTAGCTTGGCTGATTTATCATGTTGTTTCTGTTTCTTGTGAAATGCCTTCTGCGTATTTCGTTGTGCAATCTGGTGAGCTTTATACTTTTCTTGAAGGATTATTTCGATGGGGTCTTCTCCCATGTATTTTCTTTGTGGGCGAAGTAGGTTGTCTAACGGAAAGTTTGGTTCTCTTCCGTATAGCATGAGAAAGGGTGACATTCCTGTGGTATCGTTCACGTTTACTCGGATGGCTTCAAGAGCTTGGTTAATGTATAGGTCCCAGTATTGGTGGTTCCCCTTGATATATTTGCTAATAATATCATGTAGGGTGGCGTGCATGCGTTCATTTCTGCCATTTGCATTTGGGCAATAATAAGTGGTTGTAGTATGCTCAATATTCAGCTGGTGTAAGGTGGCTTTAAATGGGTTACCTATAAACTGTTTACCGTTGTCTGAAATGATTCGTTTTGGACAGCCATGCCTGGGAATGAATTCTTGTAAAAAAATTTGCGTGATGGACTGCGATGTGGCATCACTGAGTGGGTAACTTTCTGGCCAAACAGAGTATTGGTCAACTATGTGCAGGAGGTATTTGTTGCCTGATTGGGTGAGTGGGTAAGGACCTGATAAGTCAATGCTCACTGTTTGCATGGGGTAATGGGAAGGTTGCATTTCTTGAAGGGGAATTAAATGTGGCTTCATGTTTCTCAATTTACATGTTCTACAGGTGGCTACATATTCTGTAATGTCCTTGTAGAAAGTTTGCCAATAATACCTTTTCTTTATGACATCAATTGTTTTGTCTCTTCCCATGTGCCCGTTGTTATCATGAAACTGTAGCAATACTTCTGGGACTAGATGTGCTGGAATGACTTTTCTTAGTGTCCCTTCTTGTTTCTGATCAATATAGTATAGAATTCCATCCGTTGGGTGTACTGTAAAATCTTTACTTTTTGTTGGGTTTTCTTTCACGTATGTGAGCAGCTTGACAATTTCTGCATCTTTCGCTTGTTCTACTCTCATGTCAAACATCTCTTGGCTTTCTTCTTCTACTTGAGTGGCGGAATCTGAGGTACTTCTTCGACTTGATGAAGTAATTTCATTAATTTCTTTAGCATTATCGTCAATCTCTGAGGATGTGCCATCATTTTTGACTCTATTTGTTTTCACTTCAGTTTCATCATCATATTTAATCCTGGATAAGAGGTCTGCACAGGTGTTCATTTCGCCTGGGATATGTTCGATAGTGGTGTCGTAGGACTGTAAATTCATTGCCCATGTCTGTAACTTCTTTGGCTGTTCTTGTGTTTTGGTGAGCCAGTTAACCAAAGGTTGATGATCAGTTCTTATAATGAGTTTAGTTCCTCTGACGTAAAAGTCAAACTTTTGTACTGCATAGTGAATAGCATATGCTTCTTTCTCAGTGGTGGTCCACCGTTTTTGTGACTTTGACAATGCGTGGGATAGGAATGCAATGGGTTTCTCATTTGGAATGTTTGGTAGGATGGGTGTTTCATCTTCTAGTACAGGTTGGACCAAACAAGCACCAATTGCGTTATCTGAGGCATCGGCGTATAGTATCATGGGCTGAGAAATATCTGGATGTCCAAGCAGTGGGATAGTGGTTAGGGCATTTTTTAGATACTCAAAGGATCTCTGGCAGTCTTCTGTCCATTTGAAGCGTGCATACTTGCGGGTAAGGGCTATCAAAGGCTCTGCTGCTCTGGAGAAATTGATGATGTGGCGTCTATAGTACCCTATTGTACCAATAAATGAGCGTGTTTGTCTCACCGTCTTGGGGCTAGGCATTTCTCTTATGGCTTTGACTTTATCTTCATCAGGTCTGACGCCATGTCTATTGATGACAAAGCCTAAATATTTTGTTTCTGTCTTTAGAAACTCACACTTCGACAGTTTTAACTTTATTTGGTGATGCCTGAGTCTATCAAACACTGTTTCAACCTTGCGGAGGTGGTCTTCCATCGTGCCTGCGGTATGTATCAGGATATCGTCTATGTATGCCAGGGCAAATGGATGTAGACCCTTTAACACTTCATCCATGAGTGACATATATGTTGCTGGAGATCCTTTTAGACCAAATGGCATAACATTCCAAAAAAAGCTTCCCATATGTGAACAGAATGTGGATTTCTGTTTTGCCTCAGGTGTCATGGGGATGCACCAAAAGCCTGACCTTGCATCAAGTGTGGTAAAGTATGTAGACTTTCCTAACGTCGCAAGTAGATCGTCTATCCTGGGGAGGGGGTAGGAAATGACTTTTGTGATTTTGTTAAGGGCACGGTAGTCGCAGCAAAAGCGACTGGAGCCGTCTTTCTTTGTTACGATCACTATGGGTGAGGACCATTGGGAACGGGATCTTTCGATGATTCCTGCCTGTAGCATTTCATTTATAGACCTTTCCACGAGTTCTCTATTTTTCAAGGGCGTATGATAGGGTTTCATATGTATTGGCTCCTCTGTGGTTGTTTGAATGTCCATTGTGACAGTGTTAGTTCTGCCTAATTCCATGTCATTGAGTGCGAATACATCTTGGTGCTTTTCTACAAACGTTTTCAAACGTTGCTTATTATCTTCTGTGGCATTCAGGGTTGCAAGTAACTGAGCTATTCTCTCTCTGTATTTATGATCTGCTATGATATCTCTGGTCTGTCTTGATGCCTCCGTTTCATTCCCATAATTTTGGGACATTTTTCTTGCATCTTGTGCAAATCTCTGCTCCTGGTATGTGGCTTTCTTTTGCGTAGTTCTTTGCCGTTCATTGGGCTGTGCTTGGTACTGTCTCCTCTGCCATGTACTTGTCGTAGATTTCCGATAGGAGAATTAAGACTAGGTTTGGTCCCTTCTGAATAGGTTTGAATAGGTGATAGACTCAGTGAGAGTTAGTGAAAGGTAATAGAATTTCCACACACGTGAGATGATATCTTTGATATAGTGGCTGTCTCTGAAAGCGAAAAGAATTCTTCTCTCTCTCACCTATCTTCTACAACAGTTGTTACAGCGTCAGACAGACTACACCAATATACATATTACGTATATTTCTATCACTCACAGGCACGCACATACACGTGACGACAGGTAAACACACAGACGTGGGAAAACTATAACAATGATATATATATTATCTAGAACGAGCTGACCAAACACGATTATTAAGTTCAAGAGCGATTTTATTATCAGGAAAAATCGGCTCACAACATCAAAGAAAGTACATCAAGGAAAATACATATACACATAGTCATAAAAAATCAAGGAAATGTTGCAAGGATGATAGCCCCGTTATAGTGTTAACTCTAGGTTTAGCCCGGCCCCGTTAAGAGAACAGATGATGGCGCCAGAGTCACAGATACATAGGGTTTGAGTCTAAGAGTTTTTCTTTGTTTTATCTCGTAATTATATGCACAGAGTTTGAAAAAAATCTGATTTAACCTAAGACAAAAACACAAGAACTCTAGCCTTAGCAACAAATTATGCAGATTGGAAAAAAAAAATAGGACAGCAACAGGGTGTCAAAGATAAAATAGTGAAAAATATCACTCAAACCAGCGTACACTCATTCATTCCGCCATGGCTTCTCACACTAGTACTCACGACTTTGCTTGCTGCCTCTTGGAACACATTGATTTTAGATTTTCACACAGACTCAAAAAAATGCAGTCTTCTGCCAAGAAGTCCCCAGTTCCAAAAGACGTATTTAACTTGGAGTCTCCGGGAACGACTACTTGGGTATGCAAATTTGTTCAAATGTCTGATTAAGTCACCTAACAATTATTCCAGGCGCGGGAGTTAGCAGAGCACAGTGTCAATAGCGTAGGTTTCTAAAAAATGATGAATGTCAGGTCGGTGCCTTCCCTCAGTATAGGATTCACTTTAGTCACACCACAGATTTGTCCACAAGATATAATCTAGTCGGGAAATGATTGTTAATATTCACGCCACCAGGCAGCAAATTATATAGAGTTTCTAGAAGAAATTAAGTGCTGGCTCCAAGGTCCAGTATTTATCATTACAGTCTTTGAAAACCCGTTATAGGGATATTAGTATTTCTGTCTAACTTGCACCGTCAGATCAGTGTTACTTGAGAAAACCCACGTGGTTCAAAATAAGGACTGTCTATTTCTTCACAAGTATGGAAACTACTACTAGGTGCTGGTAAAGTTAGGGTCACCCCAAAACTTTCACTGTGTGGAGGAAAAATAACACATATAATATAATAAACAGAATCTGTACTGGTTAAAACTTACATTTAAACTTGCAAGCAGAGAGCTTTGCTTATCATTTAAACTTCCCGTGACGTAAGTTATATTTAAAAATCAGCAATCCTCATAAATTAGGAACACGTGCGTATTCCGTCACCATTCATGAGGCTCGATTCTAGAGTTTATACGTTAGTTTAGAAAAATACACTCGACTGAGTATTAGCAGTTAAATTAAATTCATAAATAGCTACAATTGCCGTTATAAGCTAGAAATTAAATTTTTAGTCTGCTTTCCACTGAATGCTTCCCTAGAAAATATAATAGCCTACCACTTTATTTCTCTTCTGCGCTAAAGAAATAGATTAAAATGAATTAAGCGATTTAACACTTTAACACTCACAAAATCTATATATCTATCATATTAATTACCTCAACCACAGAATTACAGGTAGTCGCACAACTTAAGAATAAAAATGCTGAAAATATTTCTGGAAGTCTAGAAGTTCGACAAATTGCCGAAACAAACTGAGATCTTCGCTAACAGCTATTCTGTTTTCGAGCGACCTATCTACTGTGGAGTCTATGAGCGAGAATGAAATTAAAGTTTCAAACTTGGCCAATATCTTAAAATCAGACAAAGGGCCCAAACTTATTTCGCCAAGCGAAATTATCTCCCCTACTCCCAACATTTACGTCCGCTTAACGCGTGTCGTAACTGTCACCTACTGACCACGATGTACGCGTGTCAGTTTCAAATCCCAGACAGCCTGACTCCATTTCAGGGCAGTTTTCACACTACAGCTGACCATGGCCCAAGTGAGCGCCGTGTCAGTTTGGGATTTTCCAGACAAATGTCTGGATACTGACCGGTGCAGATGTAAAGTATCACACCTCACCGGGACTTATGCCGAGAAGAAGCTCGCGCGCTCGGTGAGAATGTAGACGATTTGCTACGTCCTGTGTTCAGCGAACCGACTTATCACGCCTTCTGACGCCCTGCAGCCCTGACATCTACGTAATATCGTCCTAGCGCGATTCTCAGTTTAAGAGAAAGGAAAACAGGTAAAGTTTGCGAATTATATGAAAATAATATTCGCAAAACGAATGGATGAAAAAATATACAGGAAAAAAAATACAGAGATAATAAAAGAGAGAATTTATGTGAAAGAATAGGAAGAAGATGTAGGAAATTAAATGAATATAAACCCTACGTGACAGAGCCTCCCCCCTTTAAGATATGGAAGCACTCCATGTCTACGTTATGGAGTTTAATTTCCTATAACCGTAGCTTCGGGGTGTCTGTCTTCTTCCCTCTCCTCTTCCCCCTCCATCTCTGTCCAATTCCTACTCAAGTCCACTCCTCAAAGTTTCCTTCCCCTGGAATGTCTCATATGCGCGCTTGAAAGAGCGTCGCCGCTTCTGACATTTTTGAAAGATTTCCTGTGATAGCGGTGGAATATCCCTGCCACTATCATCATCTTCGTCAGTTTTGGCGATCGTCAGGAGATGGTCGGAGGTTGGCACTGGTTTTTCCAAGTATCTCTTTAAGAGATTTAAATGGAAAACCTTCTCCTTTCCTTCAATAGAGATCTGGTAGTTAGCCTTAGAAATCTTTTTCAGGACGGTAAACGGCCCTTGCCATCCGATCTTCAGTTGGTTGTTCTCGGTAGGGAGTAACACCAAAACTTTCTCTCCTGCTTCCAGTTCTCTCTCTTCCGCGACTTTCCTGTATCGGTTAGCGTGCTTTGTGCGAGCTCGCTTAAAGTTAGTCGTTGCTAGGTCCCACCCTAGTTTCAACCTTTCCTTTAAAACCGACACATATTTACTTGCTGAGACGACTGTCTCATCCGCCTTCTCGTCTGTCAGAGACTGAAGTAAGGCTTCAAGCGGGCCCTTAATGGGTCTGCCAAATAAGAGTGTAGCTGGCGGAAATCCTGTGGAAGTATGAGGAGATTCTCTGTAGCCAAATAATGCTGCAGGAATACAGAGATCCCAATCTTCAGGTTTCACTTGTGCCAGCTTACTTAGCATCATGGTGAGGTTTCCATTAGCACGTTCCACGAGCCCATTTCCGGCCGGAGTATATGGCTTAGTGTGGATGTGCTGGGTCCTCAAGATCTTAACGATCTCATCCATCAACAGGTTTCGGTATGGAGATCCATTATCCGTCAACACTTGCTGAGGGAATCCCAACCGAGTGAAAATCTGCACGAGGGCTTCTGCGACATGCTTGGCATCTGCGCATGTTAGCGGGATAGCTTCTGCCCATAAAGTGCATGTATCGACTAAGGTCAGGATGAACCTGTTCCTTCTTTTAGTCCTTTCGAAAGGCCCTAAAATGTCGATCACAACCCGTTCGAATGGTGTTCCCATTATTGGCATTTCACCCATGTGGACTGGGGGTGTCCGTTGCTTGGGTGGTACACGTTGGCACTGGGCACAGGATTTGACATATCTGATAATATCAGTATTTACTCCTGGCCACCAATAATGAGTGGTTATACGTTGGTTTGTGGCGTTCTGTCCCATATGTCCGCTAAAGGGAAGAGAGTGCCCCATTTCTAGGATTTGGCTTCTGTACTGTTTCGGTACTAGGAGCTGGTTGTAACCTTGGTCAGGCTTGCCCGTTCTCCGATAAAGTACGCCATCCTCAGAAAAAATGTCCCCGTGCTGTTTGGGTTCCTTAGCCATGGGCAGTTTCCTAAAGCAGGGTGCCAAAGTAGGGTCCTTGTATTGCGCTTCTTTAAGTTCCATAGGTAACAAATTTGGCGCAGGCTCCCGTTCCTTCTTGGTTTGCCCTCTTGTAGTTACTGCTGCCACAATCGGCTCTTCCGGTTTCCCAATACACACGTATCTCCCGCCAAGTATGACTGGGTAGATGGGATCATCCATAACAGCCGCTTTGATCACACCTCTGACAAAGTCAGAGTGTATCTCCACCAATGCGATGGGAAGCGCTGTAGGTGCATCACTCTTACGAACTCCACAAAGTTTGACGGTCTCTCCTGTCTCTTGACCGGGTTTAACCAGGTTTCTGGCAACAATGCAATCATAAGAAAGCCCCGTGTCAAATAAGCAAGAAGTTTGAGAACCGTTCAAAGTAACAGTACCTCGCGTTGAGGGTCTATCCCCAACAGGTTGGGAATCACTGTCAATAATTCCGCCTTGCGAGACTGTCAATAAGCATCCGATGCGTTTCGGCTCGGTGTGCTCGGTCTGATCATATGTCCCGTGCTCAGGGGTTCTCCCTTTGCCACCTTGTCCTTTCTGGCTACGCTGCCATGTAGGGCGGTCGGGTTGATCAGACTGTTTGGGGTGGTTGGGGTACTTGTTCTTGTAGAACTTGGATTTTTCAGGAGGGGGGTTTTGAGGTCCAGTTTCTCTGTGGTTATTTTGGTTAGAAGCCTGAGAAGATTGCTCTAGGTTATGTTTTCGAAAATGCTCCTCTGTCGGTTTCCGCTTTGTGGCCGGTAGTTCAGCCAGCGCATTGTGATAACGCTCAGACTTTTCCAAAATGTCTTCAAGTTTTTCTGCCCCCTGCTCAGCGAGAAATCTCCGGGTATCAGCAGACAAAGTGTTCTTTATTTGTTCAGTTAGAACAAGTTCCTCAAGACCTTCATAGGTAGAGGGGAGCTGCGAAAGCTCAAGGCACTTTGTTAGATATCCCTTAAGACGAGATGAGAACTGGTGAAAAGTTTCAGAATTCTCTTTCCGGCTGTTGCGAAACAGTTGCAAAAACTTGCGAGCGTTCATTTCAAAGCGCTCCAGTAACGCTTTCTTCAACACATCGTAGTCGTCTTGTTGGCTACTTTCCAGCTTAGAATAAACATCATAAGCAGAACCTTTTAGGGCCTGGGAAAGTTTCATATTCCAACGCGACCTCTCTAACCCGTACAGAGTTGCAATTTTCTCAAATTTTTCTAACCATGTGTCAATCTTCTCATTTGGACAAGGAAAAGATTCAAGAGTGAAAGACATAGCATTTAGTTGAAGAGATTGAGTGTTAGCAGGGTCAGTTAAGGAAGAATGAGGAGAAGACTCTCCATTGCTGGAGGTAGAGGCAGCACCACGACTTTGGAATTCTAGAGTTTTAAGAGCCAACTCATGCTGTCTCTCTTCTCTCTCCTTCTCATGCTGTCTCTCCTTCTCTTTTTCCTCATGCTGTCTCTCCTCCCTCTCCTTCTCCTGTTGTCTCTCCTTCTCTCTTTCCTCATGCTGCATCCTGCGAATTTCCATTTCCTCATCCATCTTCTTCTGCTGTAAAGCTTCAGCTGCTTTCCTCTCCGCATCATATCTCTCAAGTTCGTCTCTGACAAAAGCTTTCGCTTCCTCTCCTTCCAGTCCCTCCTCTCTCGCTTCGTCCCTGAGAAGTTGTCTAAGCTTTGCCCTCTCGGCCATATTATGTCAGTGACTGAGACACGTGGAGATAGAAAATAGGAAAAAGAATAACCTGGTTCCTACCACTTACGAGAAAAAAAAACCAAAAATTCAAAAGATGATATCCTTAACCCTGGGATACCTCCTCCAAAATAAAATCTAACTATCGCTGCTATTATCGGCAATAAAGCACTCAATGCAAAACACGACTACGCCAAATAAATGGTAGTTAAGATTACAACTGAAAAATAAGTTGCTACAGTGGAAAAGCAAAAGAATATTGCAAAAATTAAAGAGAAAAATAATCCCTTAATTTTTAAAAATCCACTATAAGTTCGCCCCTGAAGTCAGATCGGGTAAGGGAGGGAATTAATCTGGACAAAAAGTCCGAAACACACTCCTTAACTTAGTTCAAACGCCGTTCTGCCTCAGTACCCAGTGAATGTTATACACTCACCACTTTACCAGCATTTAGTATTACAATCAGCAGTTAACATATATCCCGACAAAATCAACCTGTAACCAAAATGTATATTATTCAAAGATGCTGTGGAAAAAAAACTTATTAGTTTGTGTGGTCAGCACGCCCGTAAACAGATCGCTAGTCTAGGGGGTAATTATTTTTAAAAGATACACAACTCACAAGACATCACACTCTTACTCTATATCAGAATACAGAATCTTAAGTTCAAAATCCAGATAGACGAGTCCACGTTTGTCGTACTCGTCTTCCTATTCTAAGTTCAAAGACCGGAAACGAGCCCTCATTTGTCGTAGATTTCCGATAGGAGAATTAAGACTAGGTTTGGTCCCTTCTGAATAGGTTTGAATAGGTGATAGACTCAGTGAGAGTTAGTGAAAGGTAATAGAATTTCCACACACGTGAGATGATAGATTTGATATAGTGGCTGTCTCTGAAAGCGAAAAGAATTCTTCTCTCTCTCACCTATCTTCTACAACAGTTGTTACAGCGTCAGACAGACTACACCAATATACATATTACGTATATTTCTATCACTCACAGGCACGCACATACACGTGACGACAGGTAAACACACAGACGTGGGAAAACTATAACAATGATATATATATTATCTAGAACGAGCTGACCAAACACGATTATTAAGTTCAAGAGCGATTTTAATATCAGGAAAAATCGGCTCACAACATCAAAGAAAGTACATCAAGGAAAATACATATACACATAGTCATAAAAAATCAAGGAAATGTTGCAAGGATGATAGCCCCGTTATAGTGTTAACTCTAGGTTTAGCCCGGCCCCGTTAAGAGAACAGATGATGGCGCCCGAGTCACAGATACATAGGGTTTGAGTCTAAGAGTTTTTCTTTGTTTTATCTCGTAATTATATGCACAGAGTTTGAAAAAAATCTGATTTAACCTAAGACAAAAACACAAGAACCCTAGCCTTAGCAACAAATTATGCAGATTGAAAAAAAAATTAGGACAGCAACAGGGTGTCAAAGATAAAATAGTGAAAAATATCACTCAAACCAGCGTACACTCATTCATTCCGCCATGGCTTCTCATACTAGTACTCACGACTTTGCTTGCTGCCTCTTGGAACACATTGATTTTAGATTTTCACACAGACTCAAAAAAATGCAGTCTTCTGCCAAGAAGTCCCCAGTTCCAAAAGACGTATTTAACTTGGAGTCTCCGGGAACGACTACTTGGGTATGCAAATTTGTTCAAATGTCTGATTAAGTCACCTAACAATTATTCCAGGCGCGGGAGTTAGCAGAGCACAGTGTCAATAGCGTAGGTTTCTAAAAAATGATGAATGTCAGGTCGGTGCCTTCCCTCAGTATAGGATTCACTTTAGTCACACCACAGATTTGTCCACAAGATATAATCTAGTCGGGAAATGATTGTTAATATTCACGCCACCAGGCAGCAAATTATATAGAGTTTCTAGAAGAAATTAAGTGCTGGCTCCAAGGTCCAGTATTTATCATTACAGTCTTTGAAAACCCGTTATAGGGATATTAGTATTTCTGTCTAACTTGCACCGTCAGATCAGTGTTACTTGAGAAAACCCACGTGGTTCAAAATAAGGACTGTCTATTTCTTCACAAGTATGGAAACTACTACTAGGTGCTGGTAAAGTTAGGGTCACCCCAAAACTTTCACTGTGTGGAGGAAAAATAACACATATAATATAATAAACAGAATCTGTACTGGTTAAAACTTACATTTAAACTTGCAAGCAGAGAGCTTTGCTTATCATTTAAACTTCCCGTGACGTAAGTTATATTTAAAAATCAGCAATCCTCATAAATTAGGAACACGTGCGTATTCCGTCACCATTCATGAGGCTCGATTCTAGAGTTTATACGTTAGTTTAGAAAAATACACTCGACTGAGTATTAGCAGTTAAATTAAATTCATAAATAGCTACAATTGCCGTTATAAGCTAGAAATTTAATTTTTAGTCTGCTTTCCACTGAATGCTTCCCTAGAAAATATAATAGCCTACCACTTTATTTCTCTTCTGCGCTAAAGAAATAGATTAAAATGAATTAAGCGATTTAACACTTTAACACTCACAAAATCTATATATCTATCATATTAATTACCTCAACCACAGAATTACAGGTAGTCGCACAACTTAAGAATAAAAATGCTGAAAATATTTCTGGAAGTCTAGAAGTTCGACAAATTGCCGAAACAAACTGAGATCTTCGCTAACAGCTATTCTGTTTTCGAGCGACCTATCTACTGTGGAGTCTATGAGCGAGAATGAAATTAAAGTTTCAAACTTGGCCAATATCTTAAAATCAGACAAAGGGCCCAAACTTATTTCGCCAAGCGAAATTATCTCCCCTACTCCCAACATTTACGTCCGCTTAACGCGTGTCGTAACTGTCACCTACTGACCACGATGTACGCGTGTCAGTTTCAAATCCCAGACAGCCTGACTCCATTTCAGGGCAGTTTTCACACTACAGCTGACCATGGCCCAAGTGAGCGCCGTGTCAGTTTGGGATTTTCCAGACAAATGTCTGGATACTGACCGGTGCAGATGTAAAGTATCACACCTCACCGGGACTTATGCCGAGAAGAAGCTCGCGCGCTCGGTGAGAATGTAGACGATTTGCTACGTCCTGTGTTCAGCGAACCGACTTATCACGCCTTCTGACGCCCTGCAGCCCTGACATCTACGTAATATCGTCCTAGCGCGATTCTCAGTTTAAGAGAAAGGAAAACAGGTAAAGTTTGCGAATTATATGAAAATAATATTCGCAAAACGAATGGATGAAAAAATATACAGGAAAAAAGTACAGAGATATTAAAAGAGAGAGTTTATGTGAAAGAATAGGAAGAAGATGTAGGAAATTAAATGAATATAAACCCTACGTGACAGTACTGTGTGCATTTCCATTTGTCACTGCATTTACTGTATATTCATTTCTTATTATATTTCTGGGGTAGTCGTTGTTGTGCCATTTTTTCTGATTATTTCTGTCGTAACTGCGCTTATCCGCGTACGTTACTGTATTTCTTCTGTTTGTGCTATAGGGCTGTCTTCTTTCCCTGGGCGAAAATTTTTCATTCTTTCTGTTTCCAACTTTGCTGCTATAGTATCCTCCTGTGGTATAGTCATATAAGAATTCTTCCTTTTCTTCGGAAATTTCAATTGGTTTTGGGACTTTATCATATCCACCTGTTTTTGAGTTATATTGATACTCCATGGGGCATGTATCACTGTCTTGTCGCTTTGGATATCCTCCTGGCAAGACAATTTCTGTTTCTCTGTTACTCTGTGATATACAGCACTTCATCTTTTCTCTTGGTGTGCTGGGGCGCAAGAATGAGTAATTATAGTCATTTTCATACTGTGGCCTTTCTCTTCTTATGTATGGACTGGTTCGTTTCTGCCATCTGGGTAGGGTATGCTGTGGTGTAACATGACTGTGACTGATGTTACTGCCTTTTTCTGCATAAGCCTTATAACTGTTTACTTTCCGTGTACTATGGTTATTTGTACTGCGATTTCGTGCATTATGTCCAGTGGGAGTGGTTGAGACAATTTGTGGATGGTCTCTATTGGTTTTGGTTTGTCTTATTGTTGACGTATCCACTTGCGCTACAACTGTGCCTCTTTTTATAGTGGTAGTTTTTCCTGACATATTCAATATCATGATGGGAAAATCTCTGGACTTCGAGACTTCAGCGATTCCCTCTGTAATTTGCAACAATGGGTCATCAATAATGCTTTCTTCTGCTAGGGGCTGTACTTGAATTGATTGCCCTGGTGTTATGTACTCATAATTTTTTACTCTGCCTTTTGCTATGACCAGGGAGTTTGGAGCCACCGTTATGGGAGCTGTAATCCTTACTAAAGACGCTATGTGGATATCGTCCTGGAGATCTATGTACGTATTGTTGACTTTGATTTTGTGGAGGTCATAGTATATTCGAACTTTGTGTTTGTTAAAAAAATCTCTCCCTAGGATAAGATTTCTAGACATTCCTTTAGTAATGACAAATGGGTGTTCAAAATTTGTTTCGCCTAAGGAAAATTTTAGCCATGCTGTCCCAACTGAATTTAGTCTTTGTCCCGTGACTGAAGCTAGGTGTGTTTTGGACGGTTGAAATCGTACTAAGTGTTGGATCCTCTTGAACAGCTGGAACCTAATAAGGCTGATGGATGCTCCTGTATCTACCAGTGCCCTATATTGTTGGCCCTGTATAGACATGATGCAGGAACTGGGGTCCGGATGTATTTTAGTTCCATCATGCAACATTTCTTCATATTGTATTTTACTGGATGGGCCCACTTGACAATTTCTGTTCTGTGTTGTTTCTTTTGTTTTGGACCAGTTTCTGTGATTGTTGCCCTCACTAACGGTCCTGTTTAGTGAGTGGCGCGGCCGTTTCCCTGACGCATGAGGGGTTGAGGTGCGCCTCTGGTATACTGATTTCTGATGTAATCACGTGGGGGTGGTGCGGGTTGTTGTGGTTGGTAACCTCCTCTTCTGGGTGGTGCATGATTGTAATTTGCTCTACAGGACTTGTAACCATGTCCGAGCCTACCGCATGTAAAGCATCCGTTTGTATTGACATTATTGACGTCGTTTTGCCTCTGTGTGGGGGGTCTATAATTGCGGGGTCTATCATCACGTATTCGTGGGCGAGTCCATTGCCTCCTGGTATGGTCAACTTCCATAGGCTCATGCTCATCATAGTCCCTATATTCTGGTCGGGGTTCCCTACCTGCTCTTTGTTGGAACCTTCGGTGAAGATTTTCCTCCTGTATTGCTGCTTGGATTGTTTCAGCAATAGTCTTGGTGTCTTTTCTAATAAGATGCCTTCTGATATTTTCCGCTCTAAGGCCATCAGCAAATATCCCCACTAACTGTATTTCTACATCAGGTGTGGTAGGGATTTCTCCGCAAAATGCCTCTTCTGCCATATTGAGGAATCGATCTCCAAAAAGTTGTACCGATTCATCTCTTTCCTGTTTCATGCTTCTAAGGACTGACCAAGCATGCATTTTGTCTATGATTTCCCCATATCTCTGGGTGAGCTCTTTTTTTAGGGACTCGTAGGTTTCTGTGGGGTACTGCTGAGACCTCCTTCTTAAAAAATCAGTCACGTACGAATCAGAACCTAACAGAGCGATTTTCTTTTTCTCTTCATCCGTTGTTGCCTCTGCTAGTGCCGCAAATTTTTCCATGTCGGACAACCATCTTCTGAATTTTTTCTTGTTTCCATCGAACGGCTGAACAATGGATCTAACCTGTGTGAATTTCGCGTAGTTGTCATTTTTCTGTAGGGTTTCAGTAATTTGCCGTAGCGCTATTATTGTTGGTCCTTCCATATTTTGTCTGTCCTGGGGCTGCAGTGGTTGTGCTTGAGCGAATCTGTTTTCCTGTTGCTGCTGCTGTTCTACCCCAAGTTGCTGGAAATTTTCCATTAATTGATCCATCTTCGCTTCTGCTCTTTTGTAGAGGACTGGTCACTAGGCAACAAGTTGTATGTGTGGCCGGGTAGGGTAGTGGGGATTGCTGTTTTGAATCGAGAGTATTAGATTTTGATTACTAGCTAGCCTGCTAGAGGTGATGATTTCTCTCTACAGACTTACAGGAATTTACCAGGTTCGGGGACAATCCTCTATGATGTTTTATTTTTAGAGCATATGGTTATTATTTGTGTTGCACCTGCAACGATTAGCTTTGGCATGATCCTTTAACAATTTGTATGATGGCTAACTGCAAACATATGATTCGTCAACAGCATTTGTGTTCAATGAAACAAATGTTTATTCAATTTCCAACAAGAACTGGGTTAAGTCAAATGGTAACCACACCAAATTTGCATAATAGCATGTTGACATTTAATAAACAAGCATAAAAAGTCAATGCATTATTTTAATGATGCAATATTCCTTATTGCATCTCGTAATCTTTTCAAGTTGCTAAAACATGGCGTGGCTCCTCTATCCTTCTAGTGTTCCTTCGTTTATTTGTTAATGTGGTCTAGATTTCACGTTTTTCTTATCTCTTCATTTCAATGAAGAGCCAAACTTTCTCTTATTCATTAGTATTCCTTAGTTTGACTTTCTCTCAGCTTAAGGACCTTCATTCTTGGTAAAAGGTTCAGATATATGCCTGGGTTTACAATTCTTTACCCAGTTTTCGAGCGTAGCTCCGTTTCAGTTATGACTGTGGGCTCTAACAGTTATTGCATGCAATTCTTAGCACTACTTACGTTTCTCGTGAATTCACAAAATATAACATTCTACATTTCGAAGTTACACAGTTGCTTTAATTGTGCGAAGTCAATCTCCTCTATAGAATATCACTGAGCAAAGAGAATTACGTCTTGTCTCGACCGCTCTAAATTCATTACTGATCAAAAAATGGCTTCATCTCTCGTTCATTCCGGGGGAAGAAAAAGGACTGAGCTTAACCATTGGTGGGAAATCACGTGACCAATGCTTGGCGTAAGCGAAGCTACCCTAATTAATGCTTGGCGTTTCGAAGCGAAGCTTGGCCTAAAATAATGCGTGGCGTTTCGAAGCTAACCTGGTTTAATTAAACATCTGCGTTGAGATTTTCTTTTATCTTCTGTTTCTATAAAAATTTATTTTATGTTAATATAGTCTATATCTGAAAACTCACGGTATACGCGGTTACATAAAATGTACCATAAATGCGCAAAATCGTTTGTCTTTTTACATGAAATAAAAAGAGACATAATTTTATTTACGTATTTAGTACATGCATTAAGCCCCTGCAAAATGCACATGAATTAGAAGTGCTTTTGTGAGTAACTAGCAGATACGAGTCGTATATCCGGCGTTGCCTGAGTAAAAGAAGATAAATACCTGAACTTTTTATATGTTACCTGGTTGCGGTACATCTGAGCCACCATATTATCTGAGCAACCAGGACCAACCCTCCACGATTAATTCTCCGAGTAACCCAATGACAACTACATCTCACCTCCAGCATATCTACTCCAATAACGTTCTCCATTGTATCTCTCACGACCACATCTAATTCAATGTGTCCTTGTCACGGATTGCCTCCCCTTATCTCTGCAGGAGCGGTCCAACAGTGGCCAAAACTCAAGAGTATCTAATGTGGGTCTTCAAAGGTGTCTACCTTCGCACAAGATTACTCTTGGCAGAGTTGTAGATAGAAGGATAATGATGCTTCTTCCTCAAGGTAGTTTTCCCAAGATATTCAGAAAAGCGAGAACAAAGCTGCAGGAGGCTGAGCAAATGTTAACTCTAGTATCTGCCGTCAACTTTTGTGAAGGATAGGGTTTTCTTATGATTCATTAGCTCGTTCAAGCCCCTAGCTGAGTTAATTCAGCCAAATTCCCCTTATTATTATATACAGCCCTGTTTAAGTGTATTTAAGAAGTTGTCTAAGACATACGGATGTATTACATTCAAAATGATTAAATCAACTTTAAATTTGTCTTTATATAAAAAACAAATTTAATAATCAATTATGTTGTAACAGTTATAAAAATGAATAATTCCTTATAGAAAAAGTTATCATCACTGGGTGATGTTATGGCGTTCAAAATTGGATAGTTCATTTGGCAGCATTTATGTTTCTACTTAGCTGCCAATGGGTTTGTCTGTTTTGCTCCAGCTGATGTTTGGTTCTTTGTAGATAGATGACTGATTCTCACTCGTCACTGGTCAAGTTTGAAAGTTGTTAACAAGTTCCAAGAACTGTCAGGGAGTAACTACCAAGCTGGTCCAGCGTCTCTAACACCCGTCTGATGATGGTGTCTAGCATCGACTTCATGCCACTTATACCCTCACTTGTTCCAGAGATAGTATCCTCAGTTGGTACCACCGACTAGGATTACAAAAGAAGAGAACTTCTTCTTCTTCTTGCGATCGCATCTTTGATGTTTACACCATCAGACGAGTTCTTATAATGAATTCTACCGTTGTCTGAAGTTCCTATTTAGCTCCTTACCGCTTTGAGTTTAGTGTTGAATCATTGGGCCAGTATATCTTTCTTAACTGGTCGTACAGAGAACAATCCTGTAGAACATGCCCAGCAGTTTGTTCGTTTAATCCACATGTGCACAGTGGTGAAGCAGACAATCGTAACTTGTGCATGTGTTTATTAAGTTTGTTATGCCCTGTCCTAAGGCGCAAAATGATGTGATCTGTCCCTGCCGGTCAAGAGTGGGGTAGTCGTCATTGCGTTGATTCTGTTCTCTTCTGATAGTCTGGATAGCTCTCTTTTTCTCAAAGTATGTGACTTCATAATCTTCTTGTTCACATTCTCTTCCCTTTTTTGCAAGTTTATCTGCCTTTTCATTTCCGGGTACACCAAAATGAGCTGGTACCCACTGAAATATGGTTCTCTTTTTGGCAGCTACCTTGTTTAGTTTATTTCTCAGATGCGGGAGTTTACCACCCTTGAGAGCTTGCAGTACAGACAGTGCATCTGTGAGAATGACTACCTGGTGGCAGTCAGAGTTTATGTTATAAATCATATTTGCAGCTTGCTCTAGGGCTTGAACCTCAGCTGTATAGTTGGAACAGAATTTACCAGTGGGAATGTGCCTAGTCTCATAGTGGTTGTTAGGATATGAGATAAAGATACCGGCCCCTCCATTCCTAACATCATTTGTTGCTGATCCATCTCTGTAGGCATGTATCCATGATTGTTTGGGATAGCTTTCTTGGATCATACTCAATGTGGCAGTTCGTTTTTGCAGATCATTGTCGCGAGAGGGTTGAGATGTTATTAAAATATAATATATCCTGGACACAAAGTTGTATCAGGTGATACCAGGATAGTGCCAGATAAGAGTCTGGTCTTATAAGTAATACACCCTTCTCTGAAAAGAGTAAGGGTGTATGGATATCAAAGGTAGTGTTAAGCTGTATAAGTTTCTAGGTATGATGTTAGTGTATTATCCTGGATCCCTATGTGGTCTCCCTCTCAAGATCCTCCCTTGATTATTGTATTATTATTATTGTTGTTGACTCTGCTAGGGGATATTAACCAAATTATTTCCAACAAGAACATGAACTCAACTTTAATAAGTAAGTAAGTCTGTTGGTAAATATTTACAATTTATTTAGCCTACATCGTTTCTCTTTTCGGTCTGGAAAGTTTGAAATGAAATCAAATTTATTTACAACAATAAATCAATAAACATTGAAAATAATTAACAATATCAAAAGTCATTCACTTGTTGAAGGTTATCAACTGGATTAATTATCTCCTTTTAAAGAACATTTATATGATACTAATGAGTTTTGTCACTATTTCTTGACTGTGAAGCTAGTAATGGGTAAATTTATTTCCACATTTTTCATCATTCACTGTATGTTTATTTGCATCTTGTCTTTTAGTATAGTGGTATAATCTGGATACGCTGATCAGTGATATATTAATTAGATGTTTGATGGACACTTCTCAGGTAAAACAACAAGTCATGGTACCTTCTGCATTTAGACGATATATTCTTCAACATGCACATGATTCCAAGTGCGCAGGTCACATAGGATATACTCGAACACGTTCTCGAGTATTATCGTCATTCTTTTAACCAGGTGTTTCACGAGATATATCACAATATGTACGTTCTTGTACGATATGCCAGGAAGTTAAAGCACGCGGAGCTTTTCACACGGCTCCTATTCAGGCTTGTGATATTTCAGTGCGACCTTTTGACAAAATGGCCATAGATATTATTGGTCCACTGTTACCTTCGGCCAGAGGACATAGATTCGTCCTCACTTGCACTGATTTATGCACACGATGGCCTGAAGCAATACCACTGAAGACCACCACTACAACAGATGTAGCTGATGCACTACATCTTATTTTTTCTGAGGTAGGTTTCCCTAGAAAGTTATTGTCAGATCATGGATCTCAATTTATATCTGATACTATGGCAGAGGTAATGAAGACATGGTACATTGTGGCGACAGGGTAGAAGAAAGGATAGATAGAAGATATAAAAGAGAGTACCAATCTCTTCCACAGTGTCTTTTGGCTCGCTTTAGGTGATAGTCCGACACTTGTAGGAAGAAATGTTTCAGGAGACTGAAATTTAAACTATTCTCAGTTAAGCAAAAAAGCAAATCCCATCAACGATCCTGAGAGTATGTTAGGTCTTCAGCCACACTTCCCCTGACGTACTGATATGGCTCATGAGACCCCCAGCTGGTAATTAAGATAATGATTAACAAAAACAGTTAACTACCAAGCAATACAGAACATATAGTGAAAAGAAAGAAACAACAGTGAAATTCGTTTCTATGAATTTATATATATTAGACCAAGCTAAATTGGTTACAGATAAACGAAAGAGAACAATATAAATATTTATATGTATACAGCACTGGGTAAATGGAGATAAAAATAGTCTACACAAAAGTTATGTTTATTATTAGGGTACCCTTTCACGATGGCTGAGGTTTATGTCCTAATTTTAATCATTGACTGGTATGGCCTAAGATCGTTTAGTGTTTGGTCCGTTCAAATAAACCACTTATCCTGAATGGTGTGGCTGCTGTATGACGTCACAATGTCTCTGCAAGTTTTCTTTCCCCGGCCAAGTTGCTGGAATAACGTATCAAGTACTGCAAGGTTTTACTACACGACTGCGAGTTTCACCTGCCTTCGTCAACACCAGGAAGCTAGGAGATACACACAGGAACAATCTATTTAGCTCTCTGGTTAGAGGCATTAATTTGTCCTGAGTGTGGTCCATAAACCAGGCTTAGATATTAGTCATATTAGTATATAAATGACATGGACCAATGTTGAGCGCCATTCTTCGAGCTGCAAACATATGATATTAATAGGGTAGGGGCATAGGCATACATATATCATCAACTGTTGTAAAGGCATACAAAATCATACAACTTTAAATACATGAATGCGATAAATAATATATATCCATTAGATAATAGAGGCGTGCAGGGTAATGCAACTGAATTCTGTGAACCAACCTGAAGGACATTAAAAGCATACAAAAAGGCATATAAAAAAATCATATAACAGTAAACATATGGATTCCATAATGTATATACAACCAATACATGAAAGTATGAAATTGACTGAAAAGCAGTGCAAACATTCAATACAAATAATTGCATATAAGAAGATAATGCATTTATTAGCTCACCCGCTTTGATTCCAAGATTGAGTTTGGCTCAAAAGACGGCATATACTATATATATAGTTAATTCTTTGGTCCTCTAGTTTCTGACAGATTATATGCTAGGAGTTTTCCGCCGGGGCTTGCAGATGTGAGTAAACTATATCCGATATATTCTTCCATATATACAGGTAACAGTGGTCGCTGACCTCAGCTAAGTCGGGAATCCCTAAACTCCTGGTCACCCGGAAATCCCCGGCTACTGTGGTCTTCACCCGGTCACTGGAGATCCCCAACTATTTGGGTCATTGGGCGGAGTTCACCCCGGTCACTTGCCGGTATTCCCCGCTGATGGGCCATTCGTTGGGCGGAGTTCACCCCGGTCACTTGCCGGTATTCCCCGCTGATGGGCCATTCGACAATGAACTGGAAAATCCCCGGTATCTTGGGTCATTCCTGGAGCATTAGAAAACAAGAGAGAGAGAGAGAGAGAGAGAGAGAGAGAGAGAGAGAGAGAGAGAGAGAGAAAGAAGAGGTTGGGCGAAGGATTTCGCGACAATAGCCCCCTGTGAAAGTTTATCGTAAGGTGAACTAGTTTCGACTGACTTCTTCTCGATCCCTCTCCGTCCTAGTTTGATTTCCTCCATCATCCTGGAAGTTTTTAGGGAGGTTAGGATTCTTGGGTCGCTGATGACTTGCCTGTTCTTCCCCACTGGACGGTTGACGGCTGAGAAAGTCTGCTCCGACATTGAGTTTCCCAGGTATATATTCAACCTTGAAGTTATATGGTTGCATTAACATCGACCACCTCATGAGCCTTGAATTCAGGTTTTTGGAAGCTGCTAAGAACATCAATGGTTGGTGGTCGCATTGAACGGTGAAAGGCTTTCCATATAAGTATGGTTGATATTTCTGAATCCCCCATACCAAAGCAAGGCATTCCCGTTCAATAGTAGAGTAATTTCTTTCTGCAGCATTCAATTTTCGGCTTGCAAAAGCTATGGGGAATAATGTAGACACATTGTCTTCCCCAGGTTTTAGCAGGGTGGCCCCAATCCCAATCTGACTAGCATTGGTGCGTAGTATGAATGGTTGGCTTAAGTTTGGTAGGTGCAGAATAGGTTTCTCTGTGAGTTTTTCCTTGAGGGTACTATAAGCATTCTCACACTCAGCGGTCCAGATCACCTTTTCCGGAGTATTCTTTTTCGTAAGGTTTGTCAGTGGGGCGCTTATAGTGTTGAAATCCTTAATGTAGCGTTGGTAAAATCCACATAATGCGACGAACGATCTGACATCCTTTTTAGTAATAGGGCGAGGTGCATTGCGCAGTTTGTCTACATTACGTTCCTCTGGGAACATGTATCCTTGTGAAATGGTGTGGCCGAGAAACCCCAGTTGGTCAAAACCTATCTGGCATTTAGTTGGGCGAGCGGTTAAACCTGTCTCCTTAAGCCTTCGGAGTAGCATCTCTATTGCCTTCAGGTGTTCCTCAAAGGTGTCAGTGGCGATGAGGATATCGTCCATGAAGTTTGTAATAGCAGGGTTATGAAGGGGTGCGAGAAGTTTTCTCATCATTCTCGTGAATGTGCTAGGCGCATTATGTAATCCGAAGGGGAGGACATTAAATTCAAAGTGTCCTTCCGGGGTGCTGAATGCCAGCAGTGGTCGGATCTCTTTCTTCACAGGAATTTGGTAGTATCCCTTGCTAAGGTCGATTTTAGAGAAATAACGAGCTGTATTAAGCTTAGTGAACAGTGAGTTTTGATCCGGCAGAGGTTCAGCCTGGTACTCCGACACTGCATTCAGTCTCCTATAGTCAATACACAATCTATGCTCTCCGGTAGGCTTCCGAAGGAGCACAACACTAGCACTATATGGTGATTCGGATGGAGAAATAATGCCTGCACTGAGCAATTTCTCTATTTCTTCTCTCAATGCATCCGCCTTGGCATAGGGTATAGGCTAATTTTTCACACGGACTGGCATTGCATCTGTCAACTTCATATCAAACTCTACTAAACTGGTTAGGCCTGGCCTGTCCGTGAGAACTTCTGCATACTTTTCCAACATTGTTTGTACCTGCTCCTGCTGTTCCAGGGTTAGAGTGGAACTTATTTGCACATCGGCCTGAGTTTCACTCAAGGACATAGGGTATTCGACTGCTACACTGGGTTCATCCTCTACTTCACTGGCTACTGCAAGGGCCATCAAATGAGCTGGCTCTACTGATGCGCGTTCGTTGTACTTTTTCAGCAGATTGATGTGGTAAATTTTCTGTTTACCCTTAATTGCTATCTTGTAGTTGGTGCGGGAGATTTTCTCGACAACAGCATAGGGTCCTCTCCAACCAATCTGAAGTTTATTATGGCTGCTTGGCAAGAGCAATAAAACTTTATCCCCAATGTTCAGTTCTCGATCCTTAGCTGTTCTGTTATAATATTGCGCATGTTTCTGACGGGCTTTGCGCAAATTTGCAGTGGCCAACTTCCAACCTGTTTCTAGGCGTTGCTTCAATTCCTCAACATAATGTGACGCGGTAATGACTGTGTCATCCGCTTTATCGTCTGTCCAGGATCTCAGAAGTGCCTCTAGAGGACCTTTGATGGGGCGCCCAAACAGCAGTGTTGCTGGTGGAATTCCTGTCGAGTGATGAGGTACCTCTCTGTAGGCGAACAGTGCCGCTGGCAGGTAGGAATCCCATGAACTTGGGTTCTCCTGCTCCAGCTTTTGCAGTATGGAAATTAAGGTTCCATTGAACCGTTCTACTTGGCCGTTGCTCTGGGGGTGATATGGAGAGGTATGAATGTGTCGCGTTTGGAAAATCCGAAACACTTCTTCCATTAATTTCCCCCGAAATTGTGATCCATTATCCGTCAGGATCTGAAGAGGGAACCCCAACCTCGTAAATATAGTAAAGAGGGCTTCCGCTACATGAGTTGAGTCGCACGAAGGCATTGCGACTGCTTCTGCCCACATGGAGCATGTGTCGACCAACGTCAAGATGTAGCTATTCTTTTTCTTTGTCCTAATCAGGGGCCCAACAATGTCGACTGCCACCCTTTCGAACGGGGTACCTGTTACAGGCATTTCTCCTAAGGTTACGGGAGCTACCCAGTGCTTAGGAGCCACCTTTTGGCACTGTGCGCATGACTGAACATACCGTTTGATGTCTGCGTTCATTTCGGGCCAATAGTAGTGGCAAGAAATGCGCTGCATGGTTGCTCCAATTCCCATGTGTCCGCTGAAAGGTAAGGCATGGCCCATTTCTAATATTTGGGTCCTATAGGATGAGGGGACAATCAGCTGTGAGTGTTCGCTCGCTCCTTTGCCTGCTCTGCGGTACAACAGACCATTCTTCTTATAAATCTCTCCCTTGAGAGGCGGGGTATGAGACTTAGGAAGTTTTTTAAAACAAGGCGACAAAGTGCTATCCGCTGTTTGTGCCTTCTTCAACTCTTCTGGGAAGATGTTGGTCGGAGTTCCAGACTCAGGGTTCTGCCTGCATTGATCCCTGGTCTGTACGGCCGCAACTGACAGAGGCCGGGCTGGTTCTCCTAGGAACACATATCTACAGTCCAAAATCAGGGGGTAGATGGGATCCTTTAGAACAGCGGCTCTGATTTCTCCAGTCACATACCGCGATTGAACCTGAATCTTGCACACTGGTAGAATCATGGGCGCACCAGATTTGGTGGGTCCTTGCATTTCAATCGTCTCCTCTGTAATTTGGTCAGAATTAACAAGAGAAGCTGCGACGATTGCGTCAAAAGATAATCCAGTGTCATACAAACAGAGAGCTCTCTCCCCATTAACCATAACAGATTCAATTACAGCTGGTCGCTTCGAGGAATCTATGTCATCCTTCGAGGGCTCAGGGCCGTGAGGTCTGGTTGTTATGCAAGCTGCATTCATGGGGAGGGGTCGGCGCTTACACTCACGAGAACTATGTTTAGGCGACCGGCAGTGTTGGCACACATCCCTCTCTGTGTTTGCTGTATAGGAAGTTTTCCTTTCCGTGTTCTTGTGGGTTTGTCCATTGTTGGGTCTGTCATGGTGAGTTTTCATGTAGGGTGGCTTTGAGTTTGTAATATTATTGGAGCTGTTAGGCGCAGTCTGCCGAGCCGGGTAGTCTCTATATCTCCGTCTGGAGGTCAGAGTCTCAGCCTGTGCATTCTGAAAGCGTTCAGATAAGGTAACTATGGTATTTAACCTTTCTGCCCCGTTTTCTACCAGAAATCGTCTCATCTCAGGGCTCATCATTTCTTTCAGTTGCTCCATTAGTATTAATTCTTGCAGTCCTTCGTAAGATTTCTCAAATGACGCGAGAGTGAGCCATTTCTGCAAATAAGCTTCCAGGCGAGCAGCATACTGGGTGTACGATTCTCCATTTTCCTTACGGAAATTTCTGAAACGTTTCCGGTAAGCTTCAGCATTCAATTCATACCGAGCTAAGAGGGCTTTCTTCAGACAATCATAGTCCTCTTGTTCATGTGGAGCCAGTTTTAAGAACACATCATAGCCAGCACCCCTGAGTCCTTGCGAGAGTTTCAGATTCCACCTCTTTCGATCCAGCCCGAATGAAGAAGCAAACCTCTCAAAACGGTCCAGAAAGCTGTCCATGGTATCCCTTCCCTCCAAAAATGGCTCCAGAGGGAAGGCCATCGGACCCAGGTGTGGTGTAGGGAGAGCTGATGCACTATCAGATTGAAGGGGCGAGGGCGGAAAAAATGAAGTTTCGGAATTGCTCCCAGCTTCCTTGCTTTTTGAGAGTAGTTCCACATCCAGTTCCTTCATTTTCAGGGCATGTTGTCGTTCCTTCTCCTTCTCGTCTGCCACCCCGATTTCACGATCCTTCTCCACTTCTGCCGCTCTGATTTCACGGTCCTTCTCCGCTTCTGCCGCTCTGATTTCACGGTCCTTCACCGCTTCTGCCGCTCTGATTTCCCTGTCCCTCTCTGCTTCTGCCTCTCTGATGCTCTTCATCTCTAAGGATACATAGTCTGCAAGCTCTTTTCCTGCAAGCCCCGCCTCTTTTCCACTCTCAATTAACAAAGCTCTTACTTTTGCTGTTTCTGCCATTGCAATATTGGATCAAGTCGAATGAGCTTGAATAAACCTACTCACAAACCAATACAGGTAAAAGTAATACTGTCTAATATTAATAATATAGTGTATTACTGCCACAACAATAAAACAAAATTTAGCAACAACAACAATTTCAACCAATAGGATAGCTCTTAGTTAAGTAGCTCAGTTAACTCTTGTATACAAACTTAACTAATAAATTGGACCATACACTAGAAGATCAGTCACCAGTTATATTTTGTGTACTATTCTATCTGTGCAATATACTGCATATAAGATCAAACCAGTTACGTGCAAAGTGTACTGGGAAGCTGTATAAGATTACTTGATAACAAAACTATTAACCCAAGTTTGTTACCCAAAAATAAAATGTATATTAGCAATACATTAATTGTAGTCTAGGGAACATACAGATGCTATGAGTTCATCCCGGAACGAGCAGTCCAGTATGTGGCGACAGGGTAGAAGAAAGGATAGATAGAAGATATAAAAGAGAGTACCAATCTCTTCCACAGTGTCTTTTGGCTCGTTTTAGGTGATAGTCCGACACTTGTAGGAAGAAATGTTTCAGGAGACTGAAATTTAAACTATTCTCAGTTACGCAAAAAAGCAAATCCCATCAAGGATCCTGAGAGTATGTTAGGTCTTCAGCCACACTTCCCCTGAGGTACTGATATGGCTCATGAAACCCCCAGCTGGTAATTAAGATAATGATTAACAAAAACAGTTAACTACCAAGCAATACAGAACATATAGTGAAAAGAAAGAAACAACAGTGAAATTCGTTTCTATGAATTTATATATATTAGACCAAGCTAAATTGGTTACAGATAAACGAAAGAGAACAATATAAATATTTATATGTATACAGCACTGGGTAAATGGAGATAAAAATAGTCTACACAAAAGTTATGTTTATTATTAGGGTACCCTTTCACGATGGCTGAGGTTTGTGTCCTAATTTTAATCATTGACTGGTATGGCCTAAGATCGTTTAGTGTTTGGTCCGTTCAAATAAACCCCTTATCCTGAATGGTGTGGCTGCTGTATGACGTCACAATGTCTCTGCAAGTTTTCTTTCCCCGGCCAAGTTGCTGGAATAACGTATCAAGTACTGCAAGGTTTTACTACACGACTGCGAGTTTCACCTGCCTTCGTCAACACCAGGAAGCTAGGAGATACACAAAGGAACAATCTATTTAGCTCTCTGGTTAGAGGCATTAATTTGTCCTGAGTGTGGTCCATAAACCAGGCTCAGATATTAGTCATATTAGTATATAAATGACATGGACCAATGTTGAGCGCCATTCTTCGAGCTGCAAACATATGATATTAATAGGGTAGGGGTATAGGCATACATATATCATCAACTGTTGTAAAGGCATACAAAATCATACAACTTTAAATACATGAATGCGATAAAAAATATATATCCATTAGATAATAGAGGCGTGCAGGGTAATGCAACTGAATTCTGTGAACCAACCTGAAGGACATTAAAAGCATACAAAAAGGCATATAAAAAAATCATATAACAGTAAACATATGGATTCCATAATGTATATACAACCATTACATGAAAGTATGAAATTGACTGAAAAGCAGTGCAAACATTCAATACAAATAATTGCATATAAGAAGATAATGCATTTATTAGCTCACCCGCTTTGATTCCAAGATTGTGTTTGGCTCAAAAGACGGCATATACTATATATATAGTTAATTCTTTGGTCCTCTAGTTTCTGACAGATTATATGCTAGGAGTTTTCCGCCGGGGCTTGCAGATGTGAGTAAACTATATCCGATATATTCTTCCACATATACAGGTAACAGTGGTCGCTGACCTCAGCTAAGTCGGGAATCCCTAAACTCCTGGTCACCCGGAAATCCCCGGCTACTGTGGTCTTCACCCGGTCACTGGAGATCCCCAACTATTTGGGTCATTGGGCGGAGTTCACCCCGGTCACTTGCCGGTATTCCCCGCTGATGGGCCATTCGTTGGGCGGAGTTCACCCCGGTCACTTGCCAGTATTCCCCGCTGATGGGCCATTCGACAATGAACTGGAAAATCCCCGGTATCTTGGGTCATTCCTGGAGCATTAGAAAACAAGAGAGAGAGAGAGAGAGAGAGAGAGAGAGAGAAGAGGTCGGGCGAAGGATTTCGCGACATACATAGATAGGAACCTTAGTAGTATTTATCATCCAATGAGTAATGGTGCAGTGGAACGGCTTAACCATACACTGAAACAACTATTACATAAGGTTATGGTTAAACATCCTCAGGACTGGGACAGAGCACTCCCAGCTATCCTGTTCGCCTATCGAGAGGTGCCAAATGAACAGACTGGCTTCTCTCCATTTGAATTAGTTTTCGGCGCTCCACCAAGAGGTCCTATGGGACTCATAAAAGACTTACTAATTGACGCCGAGATGACTCAGGATACCCAGTCATCCTACGAGTACGTAATTAATCTGCGTAAGAATATCATTGAATCTTGCCAGTTGGCAACAGCTTCTTCTGAGGCTGCGAAAGCTAAAGCTCGTACCTTACAAAATAGAACTCGACGATTACGTCAACTATTTCCAGGCGATGAGGCTTATGTGTTACTTCCACATAATGACAATAAGTTACTTATATCATGGAATGGGCCTTACAAGGTTATTGACAAGATTTATGATGTTGACTACGTCTTAGACATTAAGGGACACAGAAAAATATACCATATAAACATGCTCAAACAATTTCACACTCGTCCAGAACTCTTGCAATCTATTTTCCACGAATTAGATGACACAGTAGTACCGAATTGTCATTATACTAATCTTTCAGTGATTCAGGAAGAAGAATCTTCCTTTCCTGAGGTAAAGATGTCCTTACCTGTACCGGTATTACAACATATAGAATCTTGGCAGGATGTAACCATCTCTTCGTCGGTTACACCGCAACAGCATCATCAGATTGCTGATCTCTTACAATCATTTCCAGATGTGCTGACAGACGTACCTGGTCGCACATCAGTGATTACTCACGATGTGGTGAAATTACAGTGATGCAACGTTAAAATTCCTCCATTTATAAAGTAAACAGGTAAAATAACATGTAGGGATAAAAATATAGGTAAGATACACTGATACATTCTAGCCCACGCCAGCGTTTTCTAGCGCCATTGAAACTAACTAGTTATAACATGCAGACTAACAGACTATCCTTTTAGACGGGGTGGAAACGGAGATAAAAGAAAAAAATGTGACGGTCTGAACACGTGTTTGAATCTAAAGTCTAGAAGACGCAATTTGTAGTTTTTTTAAAAGAAAAAATTACGCCACTAGTTGACACAATGTAAGGAAATGGACAAAAAACGACCTTAGCTCTTGTCAGAAACAGACGTATCTTGGACGTTCTACTGTAATTAGTCGTTTTAGTTTGAATATAGCGGCAAAACGCCGTGAACGAAGGTACAAAAACAAATTTCAAAACTAACCTTGAAAAAAGTAGGTTTTTTCTTAATAATAAGTTTAGGAGAATAAAAAAATAGCTAGTTTGATAGCCCATCTTTACCAGATAAATAATATACTTTCAATTACACAGACGGACAGATAACACGGAAGATATTGACGAAAGACTGTATTGTTCAATACAGACTAGCCGACAGTTATTTGTGCATACTTCTCACAAAAATAACTTTTGACGCGACCTTGGGCCTAACGCAGTAAAACAAACTGCATGTAGACAGGGGGCAATCAAGGGAGGGTAGAAGCTAAAAATAACTTAGCATAGAAATTGTGTAAGTAAGTGGGGAAAAAATTTGTGTAGTTTTTTGTAGTTTCGTCTAAAACCAAGTGTAATTTTGGGAAAAACCATGTTGGGACGGACAGACCGACATAAAAATATTACACACTAGACAGAAACTGGACCTTAATTGGACATTGTAGTTTAAATATTTGAACAGTAGTTGGGAAGTCCGCTGATTGGACAGAAGCTTTCATATTGTAGAAAAAACAGTAGAGGCAATTGCCATTTTGTAGAAGACTGTCCAGATGCACAGTTCGTTAATGCTAGAAGAGTGATTTCTAGGAGATATTATATATTATCAGTGGGACGCCATAATCTAGCCAGCAGATCAGCTGAGTTTTGCTAGTACAACTTAACTGTGTTTTCAAATTTGAATTGTGAGTTTCTGGTCTGGCACTGCGCTAGTGCCAGATGCTTTGAAGAGGTCCAAGAGTGGATGCCTAAGAAGCCTATCATTTTACTCCAGCACTTGTAAGGAGTGGGCCACTTGAATTCTTTACTGCATCGTCACAGGCCAGATAAGTTGAATACCTGGCCTGCTGTGGATTCATCAAACTCTTCCACAAATAATACATAAACAAAATCCTGGTGTATAAAAACTATACCTCAGTTCAATATTTTAAAGACAATGACTCGTGTAAACAGAGATCGGGTATGATGACACCACCCCGACTAGACATCCAGTGCTAGTTTTCCAAAGATACTGTAGTTAGTGTTAATATTAACCAATGTAACCATATATCTATGTACAAAAATTTCATTTTGATTATGCAATATATATGCACTTTTATTGATAAATACATATTGTTTCATATGTCCTGACCAGAAGAAAATTCGGTTCAGGACTAAATAAATTTAAAAAAATTATCAAATTTAACTTCTAAAGCCAGTGTTAGTTGATTTGATCATAGAGCTTATTATTATTATTATTATTAGAATTAGTGTTTACATGTGTGTATCTGTGTATTTAATTACCTACACATCACATTTTATTACCCTAGACATTAAACGTAGCTAACATACATAATAGCAGAATACGTCTGTTTGAGGTCATAAGTGGTAGCAGAAAGGAATTCTGTAACTCACATAAACTTTCATCTTCAGGAGCCTTCACAGCTGACCTCATCCAGTACACTAGGTAACATAGCAACCACACAATAACATCAAAAACCACTACACACGACATTACTCTTAAAGATGATACACCAATTCGTGTACATCCCTATTCTGTCCCACTACACTTTCTCAGCAAAACGACTCAGGAACTTGAGCAGATGTTGTCGTTAGGTATTATCGAGACTAGTACCTCACCATTTTCTTCACCTTTAGTCATTGTCCGAAAGAAGGACAACAATATTCGCTTATGCGTTGACTATAGGAAGCTAAATGCTCAGACCATAGCTGACAGTGAACCACATCCCAATATTGACGACTTACTTTCTCGTCTGTCCAATCCAACACTTTTCACTAAAATAGATCTAACTAAAGGTTATTGGCAGATACCACTAACCGAAAAAGCCAAATACTACACAGCGTTTTCCACTCCACAAGGTCTGTATCAGTGGAATGTGATGCCTTTTGGGCTTATGAACGCTTCTGCTACCTTTATTCGCATGATGCGAACAATTTTATCAGGTAGACCAGACATCATTACATACATTGACGACATATGTTTATTTAGTTCGTCATTTGAGGAACATTTTTCGGGGCTTAGATGTGTTTTGGAAATACTGCGGGATAATCATTTAACCGCGAAACCTACGAAAATACAAATTGCAGTTCGAGAGATAACCTTCCTGGGACATATTATTGGAGCGGGACGTATTCAAACGGTTCCTAGTACAGTTTCAAAAATCTTAAACTTATCAGTTCCTCAAACGAAGAAGCAAGTTAGGAGCTTATTAGGGTTAGTCCAATAATACAGCAGATTTGTACCTAACTTATCATCCATCACGCTGTCTTGTCATCATTGTTGAAGAAAGACATGCCAGTGAAGGTAAAGTGGACCGACGAATGCGACAAAATTTTTCGAATGATACTAAACATCTTTTCAAATCCACCAATTTTGAGGTTACCAGATACTTCTAAAAAGTTTTATCTTCGTACAGATGCCAGTAATTACGGTATTGGAGCTTGTTTAATTCAATATCACGACAATATACTCCATCCCACGATGTACATATCAAGAAAACTGAAGTTACCGGAAACCAAGTGTTCCACTGTGGACAATGAGTTGCTGGGCGTAGTTTGGGCAATAACAAAACTGGAGAAATTCTTGTTGGGAGCACCTTTCGTGATCTAAACAGATCAGAAGGCGGTGGCATCGTTACGTCGCTCCAACCACAAAAGCCCCAAACTTGCCAGATTTTCGATTCTATTACAGCCATATGATTTCGTCATCGAAGCCATACCGGGACAAGAAAATATAATTGCTGATGCACTGTCAAGACATCCTACTGAAGTCGAATAATTGTCCACAAGTTAAAAGAAACTTAACAAGATTGACTCTGAAACTCTCACTTATTCCTGCGACAAAAATGATATGAACCACCTCCATATGAATGACACTTCGAATACTTGCAGTGAATCATTCAATATAAACATTTTTCGAAAGAAGATTCGTGACAGTAAGAGACATATTTCGATTGTTCTTTTCTAATGTTTGGACTTTGGTTAGTGTCCAATCGTTCTACAACACATTACGATATGGCCGAGAATATGATATGAATCCAAGCTGGACATATAACGTTATGCAAATTGAATTGACTAATTCAACACGATGAAAATATACACTCGGTCGAGAACAAATCATATATGAACATTGTGAAATTTTTTCTCCAATGGAACTTTCCACAAACTTTCAAAGGACATAACGACGACTGGATCTTCATATCCGACATTATTAATTTTAATAGTTATTAAGTTAATAAAGAATATAATAAATTGAAGTGTGATAATAATATAAAAAGAAGAAATTGTGTCAAAAGAAAGGAAAAAAATGAAAAAGAAGAAAATAATATCACACAAGAAAATACTCTAAATATTTTATTTATGAATATGATAGCTGTTATATGCATTTAGATGTTCACATGAATTTTATGAATTTTTTTTTTATTAAGTCATTAAGTTAATTATTTAATAATTACTCGACACTTATAATTAAGTTTAAACACACATAACTAAATTAATTTATACTTTACCTTTTTCTTTACTTTACTTGTCCTTACTTCTCATGTCTTTTATTATGACACTATCTCTCAGTTTATTTAATTAGATGTTAATTTATTAATACCTTACATACTTACTATGATTAATTAGTTTAATTTTAATTAGTTAGAATAATTTTCTTTACACAACACTTCATTATTCACTCACAATAGTCTTTAAGTTCAGTAGCTAATTATTTAGCGACAGTTGACATCCCTTTGTTTAATATAATAATATTATATGACTGATATATTATCGACATGACCACGACACTGTTCTAGACAGAACATCGTAGGCCATATGTCGGGTTTTTGTTAAATTTTTTGAGTAAGATAGTTCAAAAAAATCTATCTAATAGATTTTTTTTTCCACGGCGGGCAGGAAATTGTTACGGTAGTTTTATTGATATCGTCTGCTAGAATTGGCAGTGCGCATTTTTAGGGTCAATGGAATTTATATAAATTGATTTTTATACTTCACGGATTAATGAACGCGAAATACACGGTCAAATTATGACGTGCTAGCGTCGATATGGTCACGCTTCGTGATTTAGTTACTGGACCCTTGTTACGTTGTCCGTCAAGCCGTGAAGTCGTGTTTTTACCTCCTTCCACTATTGAGCTTTGTTAATAGCCATATTTATGTAAAGTGATACCAGGACTTAGGGTCAGTCCAGATAATAATATATACAAGCGAATTAAAAAGGTTAGTGATTAACCTACGTTAAGGAAGGATGGTCGATAAGTAATTTGATTATATCGTCAAGACATCATGCGCTCACTTCTGGCTGTCTGGATTCCAGTAGCGCATGTGCATAGCCATGATGGTCTGTCGACATGATTTCAATATGACACGGACGGATATGAATATAGATGCAAGTAAATTCTAATTAACTGTATGTAAATATTGTACCTGTATGACTGTCTTCGTGTATAAACTGTGAATAAATAATTGGACTCTAGGTCGAAGACTTATCAAGTCAATATCATTAACTTGTTGATCATATCTACCCCGCATTCACGTACTACACTATTGAAGCACGATGATCAATTTATGAATGAAACATAAGAAAATTCAATACATGGCCAAAATTGGAAACACTCTTTATTGATATAATAATTTGGACAATAAGATGCAAGGACAAACGAACTCAACAATGAGTCTGCCAACAACTTCAAATGTTTCCCTATTGCAACAGTCACTCTCCTGCCATGGACGAACATGTATTTTGAATTTCTCCAGGCGGTGGAAGCTGGGTATCTGGCCCTGTTAACCACAAGGGCACTTGCACCACAGAGTCCAGCAGAGGTGGATGACGCTATAAAGTTTTTGTTTTGTAGTTGTCAGGATAGAACCTGAAACAAAAATAAACGTAACCCCTATATGGTCCATCACTATTCCATTATTACACAAGATGGGGACGATAGACAGTGTCAGATAATGTGCTAGCAAATGCACAAGACAATATATACCAGCACTACCCACATCCAGTTCACCGTGATTACACTTTCCTTTTAAAACCTTAGTTAGTTCCATCTGTCCATGATCCGCCTCCATACAATGATTTGGTCTAGTATAAAATACTAAGTAATACCTTGATCCACACATTAAAACAATTTCTGTCATTCTTTCTTATATTCCAGGCATGTGTCCCATTTCCTCAAGAAATATTTCATTAAAAGCTTTTACAAACCTACAGACACAATTCTGCTATCGTTCTCAATTTAATTTGAATGTACACAGGCGGGTAAGTCCTTCCGAAATGAAACAATGGTTGCAGAAACACGCCTACACACTTAACAACACACTGTAGTGAATCAATAGCAAATCATATAATTATATACACATACACACACACACACACATATATATATATATATATATATATATATATATATATATATATATATATATATATATATATATATATATATCTTTCTTACCCTCAGGCACACACAGACGAGCTGTTAATGACAAACTTGATCTGCTCTCAGGAGGTACAACTGGCAAAGGCAGTCTTCATTTACAAGTTACCGCTTCTTTCTGCTCGCTGTGTTTTTCAAATCTTATGTCCCCAATTTAGGAAGGGCAAGGTCTATTTATACTAGCACATCCGGCGTATCGGAAAGCAGGGGGCTAACGGGGTATTGTGAATCCCAAAATGAGGCATATTTTGTCTCTCTGTTCAATTATGAAAAACTAGTTTCCCTCTTATCTTTCTTATTTCTGGAGCGATTTTATTCATCTAAGGCTTAAATTATACCCTGAATTAATCTTTATCTTCCTAGCTAAAAATCTTTTAGTCTTCTAAGTGCATTTTATTCTATGCATATTTTAAATACCTAAATTAGGGACTAACCCGATGTGTCGAAACCTTTCCACTCAATATATCTCTCTTAATAAACTACTTTTCGTGGAAGTCTTTACACCTACCTCTAAAGTAACATTCCTGTTGTAGAATTAGAGACCTCTTCCAAGTGGTACTTCTTTCCTACTTATGTAATTAATTTGCATCCTTCCCTCGGTTGCACAAAAGAGGACTGGCATTTTGCCTGTCCAAGGCTGTAATTAACACACGAATACGGAAGTATTTCCATTGGCTAGTGTATCATACAATTTCTACAATGTATGGCGCGCGGTTTTCGTCAGAGTTACTCAGGATTATACAAAAGCTGTGTTGTGAAGCAGACTAACTCACGACAATCATTATACTCATATCCACTTGTGAGACCACTGACTGATGTATTAATTTGGAGGGCACTGCTGGCCTGTTCCCATGGTATAGGGTATAGGGTGAGCTTCAACGGTGTTGTCTTCATGGATAGGTCTTCTTGATGCTGTCTTTTAAGTCTTTTTCCCCAATGCACAAAGCTGCTACGTTTTAGACGTCCCAATGCCTGATCATCTAGTCTTGCCTTCATTGGGTGCATTGGCATCCTGTTGTACTTTTCCATCTGGATCATGCTTTTTATGTCTCTTCTATAGGACAATGTCTGTATTCTAGCAGCTTTCTGCGTCTCTGATATCGGCGTAGTTTTCATGGCCCCTGTAATGAGCCTGAGATCTTGATTTTGCACCTTGTCCAACGACTGCAGATGTGAGTTAGCAGCCGATGACCATGCTGCTGAGCCGAACTCTAAGTGTGGTCTTATTACTCCATTATAAATCTTCTTTAGAGTTCGTTCATTTGCTCCCCAGTTGGTAACTGCTAATTTTCTGAGTATGCCTAGTCGTCTTCGGGCCTTTCCCTCTGCATTTTCAATATGCTTATTCCATGTAAGCTTTTGGTCAAATGTCACCCCAAGATAGGGAGGGGGTAGCTTTCTTCCTTGAACATGGTTGTCCCTGGGTGTATGTTAGCTGCTTTGACCTTGGGGGCGAGGGAGAACAGTGTTGTGGAGGTTTTGTCTGTGTTTATTGTGATAAGCCTTTCTCTGTCCATGACATTAGCACGTCTGCTGCCCGCTGCATTCTATAATTTGCTTTGGTGACGTTTTCATCTGCGCACTAGAGTAATAGGTCGTATGCATATAAGGCAGCTTTCACTCCAGCGGGGAGATCTTTCACCAGGTCATTGATGTAAACAAGGAAGAGTGTTGGGGAAATTACTCCTCCTTGAGGTACCCACCTGATAGAGCAACAGTTTTCTGCTCTGCAGACCATCAAGAGTGACTCTAGTTCTCCTGTTGTGCAAGTATGACTGGATTCCAATTCTCCTAAGTTTTGCAATAAGGAAGAAGAGAACAAATACCATCTTGAGTGTTGCGTTTTCCGACACTTACTTATGTGTCCCGCTCTTCCTATTCCACTATCCCATCTATCTCAGAACTGTTACCCTCGCTGAGAATTAATATTAATCCCATTGAAACATTCATTACATTTAGGTTGAGAAGATTTATATTCACCTTTACGTTGGTTGAAAAGGTTAATAATGTAATAAGTAGGTAAAACATTCTCTCATCGTTCCTTCCCTGCTCCATATGGAACTTGGGACTACCTCTGCTTTTAGTTTTCTATAAGAAACTTTGCAGTGGTGGTTCGTGAAATCATCATTCAATACTCTGAGGTTACCAGCCTCAAGTGATTTGGACATCTACTTAGCAATTTTCACATATTAATATTCACATGTCAATATGTGCATATTATGTCACGTGTTAATAATGCAAAATATATAATTATAGATATACAACTTACCCCAAATCTTTAGGTTCCCCGTCAGACTGCTGGCTCAGAGAAATAGCTAAGGCAACTTGTTGAAGATGCCTCTTATACGTGTTCTGGGGTTGTTACTTTATAATAAGCTCCCATTTTGACTCCGTGTTCAGATTCCTTTGGATTCCTGTTTTCCTTGTTAATGTAGGTATAGTTTTCCTGGGAGATCATTCCTCAAGATGCTCAAACAAAGTGCAATCCGATAAATGAAATTCTGATTCTATTATTAACTCTGGCAGGTCTGGTTGTTTTCTCGACGAGGTGAATTTTCACAGTGCTTTCAACCGACTAAAGTGTCAAGTTATATTGCCCCTTTCGTTCATGGTACGTGTTGTTTACTATTAGACCAGGCCCCAATCAGAAATGTGGTTATTTCTACATCTCGAATGCCGACCAATAGTTACAATCATGCGTGGTTTGATAGCGTCTATTCAAAACATTTCCTCATAGGAAAATATTCTGCATGTTATTTAACAGGTCATTTCTCCCAAATATGGGCGTGGAACCTCCGAATATTCTCGTCAGTGATTACAAATAACTTCTTACTTTTATCTAAAGTAATATCTTCGTAATACTTCTATCCGGTTGCTATTACCTCATACCGTCTTCCGGGTGCATGTCTGTAAAATATATGCAGACGGGTAATTTATCTCTCTGTCCTTGTGCAAACACCGACCCTCGGGTAACCATCTGGGCTGTGACTCTTCATGACAGTAATTAGGGAATCCCAATCGCCATATCAGCACTAAATAAACTGGCTGGGCGTACGCCTTGCTAATCCGACGCGGCCAAGTTTAATACACGAGAATTTTACTAAAATGACTGTGTGTCAATATTGCGTCAGCTGTCTACACTCTCAGCAGGGATGTTCAGGTAAACAGACAAGACGAATTATTACTGAAAGGAGTGTAAGGTGATTATAAAATAGCTAATATCTGTTTGATAGCAGAGAAACGCCGACCGCTGAAAATTTCACGTAATCAGTACTCACAACAAATGTAGCTGACTACTGCCGGAGAGGAGAAGAAATTGACCCAAAATTATGTGACAGCATATCTCTCGCCTCTAATCATGTCTTCCATCAAGGCTCTCACTTCTAACCCATCTACTCCAATCATGTCCTCCATTGTACCTCTCACCTCCAGCACATCCACTCCAATCATGTCCCCCATTGTCCCTCCTACCTCCAGTACATTTACTCTAGTCATGACCCATATTTTACCTCTATACCTATACATCTCATCTCCACCACATTCACTCCAATCATGCCCTATTTCGTTTTTTTTTTAATTGGGGTAAAATTAAAATTGCGACCCTTGGTCTTGTTAAATACTCTTTTTTTAAATGGAATATCCATTGATATTATGACCCAAGATTAATGTTAAGGGAAACAATACAATTAATGTGTAACTTTCATTACCAAAACATTGTTGTGTTCCGCGTTTCCTTAGGGGACAAACCGACAGACGTTCTAAAATATAGGTTAGACTACCACCGCTATTGCATTCAAATGTAGACGTATTTGAAATAAAACTTTGTAATATCTTCTTATTCGTCTTCTTCGTTCGCCCTCAGACTTCCACATTAATGACTCTAATAAAGGCAGTAGTCATCTCAAGATTCCTAACATCTCAATACAGTTTTTCGCGGAGAGAAGTAAGTTGCTACATTGTCCACTGCTGTATATTTGGCAGACTGCAGCAGATGTTCTTGTTATACAAGCAGTAAAAGACTATTTTAGAAATCTTCTTCTTTGATCCTTAGCCGTCGACCGTCAAAGCAGTCAGTGGCATCTTGTAGGGCAACAACAAATTGATTCCACTTTGCTCGGTCGGTGGCCATCCTTCGTACAGTGCCCCAACTCTGTTCGTTCTTTGCATCTCAGCCTCCACAGTCCTCCGCCAAGTTGTTTTTGGTCGGCCTCTCTTTCGTCTTCCTTCAGGGGTCCATAGCATAGCTGTTCTTGTGATGGCATCGGGGTCTCTTCTGAGGACATGGCCAACCCAGCTCCAGCGTCTGCCAGCTATGATGGTGTGCATGTCCTCTTGCTTGCTCCGAGTAAGCAGATCTTGGTTGGTGATGGTATTCGGCCAAAAGATTCGGAGAATTTTTCTTAGGCATGTTGTGTGAAAAGAGGACAATTTCGACATTTCCTTCTCTAACTCTCCAGCTCTCCGCGCCATAGAGAAGCACAGAAAGCACACAGCTCTGATATAATCCTAATTTTGTGCTTGTGCTGTACTGAGAGGACTTCCAGATGTTGTTTAGACTAAAAAAGGCTGTTCTTGCTTTGTTCATTCTGTTGTTGATGTCTTTGCTTGCTCCGCCGTCTGGTGTTACTATGCATCCTAGGTATGTGAAGGCATCTGTCTATTCCAGTTGCTGATTCCTTACTGATATGGGCTCAGGGTTGCTCATATTGAGCGTCATGACCTCTGTCTTCTTTAGGTTGATGTTCAAGCCCACCTGCTGGCTATACTTATTAAGTCTATCCGTTTTTTCCTGGATGTGTTGATGTGAATGTGCTAGCAGTGCAATGTCATCTGCATATTCCAGATCTTCTAATGTAGAAAATGTAGTCCATCTTATTCCTCTTGGACTGCCCTCTGTTGTCTGGCGCATCACCCAGTTTATGACTGTTAAAAATAGAGTGGTTGATAAGGGGCATCCCTGTCGTACTCCTGTCTTCACTTCAAAGGTTAGGTTGCTCTGCCCAATGCTACACGTAAAGTTGGCATAAAGGCTTTTTATGATTGACACTATGCAGCTTGGAATTCCATAAGCCCTCAGTATTTTCCATAAACTGTCCCTATGTATACTGTCAAAAGCCTTTTCAAAATCAACGAAATTAATGTACAGCTGTCTTTGCCATTCTGAGAACTGCTCTATAATGTTCCTGAGGGTAAATATATCATCTACACATCTTCTGTTCTTTCTAAATCCTGCTTGTTCGTTCCTCAGTTTGTGGTCTACTGCTTTTGAGATTTTTTGTATAATTATCCTGCCTAGTATTTTGCTGGGAACTGAGAGAAGAGTTATTCCTCTCCAATTATTGCAGTCTGCAAGATCTCCCTTCTTGGGCAATTTGACAATTATTCCTTTTCTCCACTCTGTTGGTGTTGTCCCTGTTTTCCAGACTTGTGCAAATAGTGGTTCTAATAGTTCTGCTGCTAGCTCTGGGTCTGTCTTAAATAGCTCTGCATTTAAGTTATCATGACCAGGAACTTTTCCTTTTTTTTAACCCTTTGATTGCTGTGATGATTTCTTCTTTTTGTGGGATGTCTGTATTAACATCTAGATCATTTTCAGCCTCAGGAACATTCAATTGTGTTTCTGGTGGTTCCTTATTCAGAGTTTCTCTGAAATGTTCTGCCCATCTTGTTTCCTGTCCCTCTGCTGTTGTGATGAGATTTCCGTGCTTATAAGTGAGATAAACCCGTTTAATTATTCAGAGTTGGGTCACTGTATGAAGGTTGGCCGCCGACCGAACAAAGTGGAATCAATTTGTTGCTGCCCTACAAGACGCCACCAGGCGTGTTGGCCACTGACTGCTTTGACGGTCGGCGGCAATGGATCAAAGAAGAGAAGAAAAAGAATTATTCGGGCATGAAGAAACACGATCTTTTTATTGCCACTATAAATCTTCCGAAAGGTGAATAGTGGATTGTTCTGAGAATATATGCAACATAAATCGATGCCCAGGTGACGAATAGCCTATTAGGAAATAAGTTTGTCACTCTAACAATGCTTATTGGAGAAAGTGACTACTTTTGTCTATTTTGAAACGTTAACAAAGCTATTATTTATTTTATGTTAGAAATTAATATTATTTTGTATTGTATTGTATATTAACATTAAGTAAACTGAACTAATTTTTTAAAGTGAAACTTAATGAAAAAATAAAAATGAAGATCACTGAAAATCAGATGGGAAAATTGTCAACATTAAACGAAAAATGATTTTTTTAAAAAAGCTTTCATAAAGAATCGTGTATTTTTATGTGCTCTTGTATCGTACCGGTAATTTAAAATAGCTAGTTATCTACAACAAATTAACTTGATTACAATTAAACTTATTACGGAAGAAAATATAAGCTTCGTTGCCCGCTCCGCTATGTGTATGTTCTGGCCACAGAGAAGATTTATTTCACAATGCACCGGCGCAGTCATGTCACTGCACCATTGTATGGACATGCGGTAAAGCATACATATGGGCGTGAGATAGCAGGGGAAAGCAAACCCGTAAAAATATCGTGCTGTGCTAAAATCGGATGTGTCGGGCCGAAAGGCGCAGATATCGCAAACTACGACACAACGTAGGTCTACATACCGCTCAGAGAAGGCCAGTATGTAAGAGTGAGATATGGTCGAGCAAACGCAAACAACAACAACACATTTCACAATGCGAGCAGATGACGTTATAAAATATTTGACTTTTTATATTAAGGTAAAAAAATAGTTTTTAATGCTCTTTTGGTAATAGTAGTTACTAAATAAGCAATATACATATGTTTAACAGATTTTTTACTAACATATACTGATTTTCGTTGGTTAGATCTATATTTCGAAGGAATGTCATCTATCCAGTTTTACTTGCACACGGAACCTCCTATTTTTTCGCCCTCATCCGAGAAGGTTAAGTATCCGATCTCACTCCCCACGAGATCAGGGAAAAGGGGGGGGGGGGGGGTATGACATCATTAGGAACCACTGGTTGTGACAAAAACAAACATTTCAGTTAAATTCACTATGCTGGGAGCGAACCCGGTACCTTTAGAATTAGAGTCGGATGCCGTACCTCTGAGTCCCAACCCCGGAAAAAAAAGAAGAAAAGGAGGCTGAAAAAAGCACAGGGCAGAGAACTGGAGATAGCAAGGAAAGAGGTAAAGAGGACATGAAAAAGTCTTGAATATATTCATAAGGAGAGGAGGACTTAGCATCAATTTGAAACCTGTTGATAGTATTACAAGGCAGCCCTTGTTATGGAGTCTTCATTTTAAAAGAGGTAGAAAAATACACAGAGAAGAGAACTGGAGCCAGCAATGAAAGAGGTAAAGAGGACATGAAAAGGTCTTGAAGATATTCCCGAGGAGAGGAGGAGTTAGCATCAATTTCAATCCCTATAAGGAGGACTTAGCATCAATTTCAATCCCTATAAGGAGAACTTAGCATCAATTTCAATCGCTATAAGGAGAACTTAGCATCAATTTCAATCCCTATGACTTAGCATCAATTTCAATCCCTATAAGGAGGACTTAGCATCAATTTCAATCCCTATAAGGAGAACTTAGCATCAATTTCAATCGCTATAAGGAGAACTTAGCATCAATTTCAATCCCTATGACTTAGCATCAATTTCAATCCCCATAAGGAGGACTTAGCATCAATTTCAATCCCTATAAGGAGAACTTAGCATCAATTTCAATCGCTATAAGGAGGACTTAGCATCAATTTCAATCCCTGTAAGGAGAACTTAGCATCAATTTCAATCGCTATAAGGAGAACTTAGCATCAATTTCAATCCCTATAAGGAGGACTTAGCATCAATTTCAATCCCTGTAAGGAGAACTTAGCATCAATTTCAATCGCTATAAGGAGAACTTAGCATCAATTTCAATCCCTGTGACTTAGCATCAATTTCAATCGCTATAAGGAGAACTTTTACTTTGATTACGGAAACAACAGCAAACGGATTGATTTGTCGTTGCCCTAAAGACGCCATTAGGCGTGATGGAAACAACGGCAAAGAAAATCTATTCTCTGTTGCCCTTAAGACGCCACTAGGCGTAATGGCCACTGACTGCTTTGCCGGTCGTTGGCTAAGGACGGAAGAAGAAGATAAGGAGAACTTAGCATCAATTTCAATCCCTATGACTTAGCATCAATTTCAATCCCTATAAGGAGGACTTAGCATCAATTTCAATCCCTATAAGGAGGACTTAGCATCAATTTCAATCCCTGTAAGGAGAACTTAGCATCAATTTCAATCGCTATAAGGAGAACTTAGCATCAATTTCAATCCCTGTGACTTAGCATCAATTTCAATCCCTATCAGGAGGACTTAGCATCATTTTCAATCCATATTTTCATTGGGAAACTTGTGACCGGGGAAGGAAGTAGTGGACGGGAAACGGCACCAAATCAAGTTATGTGTGACCGTGGGACTTTGTGTAAAGGGAAAAAAATATGTAGATCGCTTGTGATAAGGGAAATAATCACAAGACTTTCTTTGTAGTGATTCTTCTGAGGAAGACTGGTTAATCACCAGAGATGTTGCTTTCAAAAGTGAGGAACAACCCAGGTAATTAGGAGTACTCGTAAATGCCTTTGTGGTTTTAAAACGGAACTTGAAGGGTTGACTATAAACAGCAACTTTAACAGTCAATGGAAATTTAAATAGTGCAGAGCATTTGCTAAGTCCAAATGGTTATAAAAGATATCCTTCATTTCGTTCTGTTTTCTAAGTAGAAAAATGTGGAAGCTCCAAGCTTATTTCTGGTGGGGGAGGAAAGGAAAAACTGCCAGCTTTAGCCTCCAAGGCTAAAGGCTTACGGCTCCTTAATACTGTAGTCGTTTAGTGGCATCTGTGGAAAATCCTAGCGAAATAAAATTCGAACGAGACTTTCATTAAAACTAAGTCGAACTTACAAGTTGTGGAGCAAGCCACAATAAAATCGTAGCAGGGGTTAGTGCTGGGTCACTAATTTACCCTGGTTGGTAGGAGGTCTCTAGACGGTTATATTCTTGTCCTAACCGTATGAGTCAAAGGCTTAGTGTTCAATAGTAGGGGATGCGCCAAGTTGCTCAACACCTCGACTAGAGATTTTTTTTTTTTTAAAAAACCTTTATTCGGTCATGATTACATCAATGTTATTTACAAGAGATAAAATTTGTACAAATTCTAAATAATATAAGATATATAGTCTGAGCTACTCTCCCCCTCCTCCCCTCCCCCCTCTAATCCCCAAGTAAGTAATAACAACCAGCAAACAATATTTTAAACAAATCAAAGACACAAGGATGCAACAAAACCCTATCAAATCCAAAGGTCCCAACAATATCCCAAACAACTATCATAGTAACTACAAATCAGTAACAATCAAAGTGTAAAATTATTTGGATGTTGAAACAGAATGTAAATGAGGCCATGAAGGTTCTAAGTACATCGACACCCTACCATGAGATGAATGATGAAGACATATGTGATAAAGGTATTTGATATTTACAGAAGAAGTATTTACATCCAAAGCTTCTTGCTTTGTATCTATTTACATTATATAGTTGAACAACAAAGTATTTAAAGCTAGGTGTATAACACTAAGGAATTTTAAAGTTGTTCTGTTATGTCTTGCGTCATGCGTTCATATATTTGTGTAAATATTGTACTGTCGTAATGTCTACCGTCATACACGGCCCTATTTCTACACTTCCAAACAAGATATCTAAAGTCAGCTAGTAAAGTCAGTAGCATGAGTTCTGTTCGTCTCGTCATTCGTGGTAGCGTGTTAAGCGTACTGCTCTGTATAAATTTAGCGTTTGTTGCGTGTTGGAGGCTATTAGTTTCCTTAATTTATTTAGAGTAGGTACCACTGTTTTACATGTATAAAACAAGTGGTCCTCTGTTTCTATTGTGTTGTTGCTGCACAGTTTACATTTTGGCGGCGCTTTGCCTGCTTTTTTTGCTGACTGCATGCCCGCAATAGGTGTTAAACTGTGTAGTAATCTGAAAGTGACTTCTTTTGCTTGTGGTTTGATGTCTATTGCATGAATGTTTGTGAAACTCTGTGTGTAATCAGTTATAAAAAGGTTGTACCCTCTTCGTGTGTTTAGAGGTGTTTCTTGTGCTGCAACTAGAAGTTTGTATATAAGTTTGGTGTCTTGTTTTATTAAAAGTTTATTTCCTTCTAAATTTTGTAAACATATTGCGTAGAAGGGTGGTGGTGTACCAAAAAAGTGAGGTTGGTTATTGTTTAGTTTACAAAGATTAGATAATCTTATCCCAATATAATAGTGTGCCAGTGGGTATAGACCCGGGCTTTTTATAACTTCCCCTATGTATTTAATTCTTAAAGCTTTAATTTTAGTATTGATATCCTGTAAGGCTATCCCCCCTTTATTTTTAGGTTGTATTAAAGTAGCGTATTTAATACTGTACCAAGTGTTCCTAAAAATGAAGGCCCTAAATAGTTTATTTATTTCCGTTATAATCTTTTTAGGTACTATCTGTATGTTTGCTGTATAAATTATTTTTGGCATAATAAAACAATTAACTATAACACTTCTTCCGAAAATGGTGGCTGTTTTGTATTTGTAAATTTCTAGTATCTTTTGAATTTTCTCTAACAATTTTGTCCATGTTTCTTTGTTGGGGTCTTGTGGATTAAAAGAATAGTTTATCCCATAAATTTTAATCTTATTCACTTGTGTTAATTGAAAAAGGAAATCTGATTTATTACCCCATCTACCTATCCCCATTATACTAGATTTTTGAATGTTTAGTTTGGATTCGCTAGCGTATCCAAACTCTGTGAAAACCTCTGTTGCGTGATAAATTCTCGCAACATCGTTTTATTACAATATCTATTTTATAACGCAAGGGCAACAACTGCTTGAAATTTATAGTCACTTTTCTCGGTAAGCATTTGTCTTCTCGCGTTGGTATTGAATGCAGTTAAGTTTTGAGCTGTGGTCATTTTGCGCTGGACTGCGCATGACTGGTCTTGCTGCTTGGTCGATCGGTTTCCGCCCACCACTAGTGGAGTGAGCGATTTGAATGGCGAAAGAGATGCCTCGTTGAAGAGGGGATCTCCGCTATTTTTTGTTCTGTCAGGGATGTGTAGTCCTCTTAATGGATATTTCGTTTATTCGAGATAATACCTCTAGTGTTTCCCACATGTCGGGAGGCGTGATATTTCTGTGTATTTCCTGAAAGCAAGGTAAATTGACTTTTTCATTAACTCTATCGATTTTGGGTCGTGAGCGATTTCGATTCATAGCCTGTCTTCGAAAGTCGTCGTCACGAGATGTTTTCCCAGCTCACATGTCGCTGTATTGTACTGCATCGGTTGATGCATGTTCCAAGGACCATTACTTGCTACTTTGTTAAATGAACTAGGTTTGGAAAACCTTTATTATCTAGAGGATATTTTTGAGGACATTATTTATACTTCGGCAGACGTGTCTGTCTTGCTGAAGTCAGACTAAGGAGAGTGAACTGATCTCATACATCTGGTTATCTCCTGGCTGTTATAGAAAAGGATGGAGTTTTTCACCTGACTACATTTACAGCACTATGAAATATAACATGCATCTGACTCATCATTGTAATGCTGTCTACCGTCTATTGCTGTATTGAATGTTGCTGTGATAATGACTGTTTGATGTGCCTACATATTCGCGTAACCATTTTATCATTTGGTGGCGTCCACAATAAATAATGAAGAAAAACGTCAACGGCTGTTACAAGAATCATTGACTTTATACGTCGTGAGTTTACTGACGTCCTATGTGGATTGCCCTGTTATTTTTGTATGAACATTGTTTGACTGAACACATCTGCACACTACACAAAACCAGACATGCGGATACCATCCATCATCATATGGCATCACGCATCATTTGGTGGCCAGTGTGGGGATGTGTTCAGTCAAACAATGTTCATACAAAAATAACAGGGCAATCCACATAGGACGTCAGTAAACTCACGACGTATAAAGTCAATGATTCTTGTAACAGCCGTTGACGTTTTTCTTCATTATTTATTGTGGACGCCACCAAATGATAAAATGGTTACGCGAATATGTAGGCACATCAAACAGTCATTATCACAGCAACATTCAATACAGCAATAGACGAATAAAATATTTTTTATAGAATCTTTTGTTGTTGGAAAGAATATCGTATCATCGGCGTAGGCCAACAATTTCCTTTCCCCTGTACCGGGAACGAAAGTTCCCGTGATATTTGTATCTTGTCTTATTCTTTCCAAAACTGGTTCTAATGTTATTACGTATAACAGGGGCGACAATGGACACCCCTGTCTGACACTCCTTGTTAATTTGAATGATTTGGTTAAGCTGTGGTTAACCAATATTTTACTTTCGGTTCTTGCGTATAAGATTTTAATCCATGTCCTAGAATATTTCCCTATGTTATTTGCTTTAAAACTTTTATGTAGAAAGGCATGTGATACTCTATCAAATGCCTTTTCCTGGTCTAAAGATAATATGGCGCTCTGGCACTGCCTATCATGTGTGTATGTGATTAGATCTCTTATAAAATGTGTGTGTCTGCAAATATTCCTGCCGAATACACTACATTGTTGATCTTCATGTATTATTTTATGCATGTGTGGCTTAAGCTTCAGAGTAAGCGTTTTGGCTAGAATCTTGTAATCAACATTTAAAAGGGAGATGGGCCTAAAATTCTTAATTGATTTTTTGTCGTTACTGTCCTTGGGAATTAAAGTAATGTAAGATTGATTTAAACTATCCGGGAGTTCCCTTTTTTGAAAAGCTTCTTCAAACATTTTAATTAGGATGGGGCCTAAACAGGGGAAGAAAGCCCTGTAAAATTCCGCCGTTAACCCATCTGGCCCGGGGGCTTTATCTTTTTGAAAAGTACTAAGGGCTTCTTGTAAATTGTTTAAAGTTAAAGGTTGGTCTAGCTTCTCGCTTTCCTCATCACTTAAACACTTGGCGTATTGTAGGAATTTATTCTGTATGTTTGCGTCGATTTCTTTTTTAGTATATAGTTGTTTATAATATTGGAAGAAAGCATGGCTAATGTTGGTGTTGTCTGTTTGATGCTGCCCATTCATATCTGTTATCTCATGAATTTGTCTACTGCGTTGTACATTCTGTTCAATTGCTAAATATTGCCTACTAGGGATCTCTTGCGTTATAGTGTTTAGTTTTGACCTAAGTAGTGCTCCCTGGTAGATATACTGCCTATATTCATCTAACTGTTCTTCTAAGGTATGGATGTGAGGGTTCGTTTTGTCCAAACTTTTGGCTAAACTAATTGCTTCTTCTAAAATCCCCTCTTCTATTTTAAAATTCCTATGTATGAGTGTGGCCAAAATCTGCGTCCTATCTCTTATTGTGTTTTTTAACATATCCCAATATTGTGCGATGTTATTATTGGGAATGTCCTGTGCATAACCTTGTATAAGTTGTGTTATTTGTTCTGTTTAATAAGTGTTTTTAAGTAGGTTGTTGTTGAATTTCCAGTGCGGGGATCTCTTTACTTGTTTGTGCGTGTGTCCCGTACTTAAAGATGTATAAACTGCATGGTGATCTGTGAATTTAAGAGTGTTTTTTATGTGATATGTTTTGTGTATATTGTAGTCACTAGTGGTATAAATTCTATCTAGTCTTGAAGCCAGTCTGAGATATGGGCTTGTCTTGTCGTAGTATGTAAAGGTTTGTTTGTTGGGTTCTATTTTCCTGTATGCGTCTGAAAGGTCATGTTCGTCTAACATAGCCTGAACCTGTCGTACGAGTGAGAACTTTTCTCGTGTCTGTGCTCGCGTGAAGCCACTAGACCGGTCTAGGTCAGACAGGACACAATTAAAATCCCCGCCCCCTAAAATTTTCTTCATCCCTTTATAATGTTCCGTTAAAATGTCATGTAAACCGTCATAAAATTTAGGTCGGTCATATTTCGTCGCTAGGGCATAAATATTGATGAGTATGTGCGTGTCATGTTAGTTGTTTTTGTTTTGTATTTGGATTATGACAGTTCTGCCATAACTGTCAGTTCTATAATGTACTGTTTCCCAATCTTCATTAATTTGAAGGATGGCAGCACCACTATGACAGGTGCCCCGGGCGAACCAACCATGTTTCAGTCCTAACTTAGTTACTATTTGACTGGCATGTAAGTCAGTAGTAACACCGATCTGTTGCAAGAACAGGAAATCCGGTTTATCTTTTTTAATCAGTTTAATTACATGGTCTAGTTTATTTCTCAAACCATTGATATTGAGAGATATTATCCCTAGACTGCATGACGGAGTGGTAAGCAGAGGTTGGCCACCCGTTATAAACTGTCTACCTGGCAAAGTGGCAGAGTGGTCACTTGCCATATCTAAACTATCTGACAAAGCGGGGACTGGGTGCGGACCGTCTGTCCTACTTGAGTTACAAGAATTACAAGAATTACAAGGCAAAGTAGTGGTCTGAGGCTGGCTACCTGCCACAGGTGAATTTCTCAACAAAGCGCTAGTTGACGGTTTATCATGTGTTGTAATGATTGTACCAGGCAAAGTGATAGGCTGGTCACTTGTTACACATGGCTTACACAACAGAGCGGTGATTGTAGGCTGACCGCTTTCTGTCATAACTAGGCCACTCGACACGTTCATGTTTACATTGCTTGGCAAGGCGGTGCTTAAGGGCTGACCGGTTGACCTAATTACATGACTGCTTGACGAGATAGTGACTGAGGGCTGGCTATCCGTTCTGCACTGATTTGGCTAAGCACAGATGAAACCGCACCGCCTAACACTCCCACCCCAGTAGGGGGGAGAGTTGACTGCTTAATTACAACTGTGCGCATTTGTTCAATACCGTTCAGTGTCTGTTTGTGTGTAAAGACAAAAACATCAAAGGAACTACTTACATTAAACACAACTGTTAAATAATAATATACACTCCCTAAACTATAGGTGTTTACACATTTTACTTTTAAAATTACATCACTATGAAATAAAAGAAAACAAAAGTTCATTTCTCCGGACACCGGCAGCTCACTGTCTGTTCTTGTTGTAGGTGCAACCAAGGCTTTCCTATACAGTACTTGGGAATTGGACAGGTCTGTTTGCACTGGGCCTCAGTGCACGGGGAAAGAACTTCTAGTAGTAAACTCATTCACTCACATGTTCAAAAGGCTTGCCCATCTATGAAGATATCTGCTTGGGACAACATGGCCTCCATGTCGTCCTCTTCTGTTGTTGCCGCCCAACAGAAGGGGGCTTGCGTATTGAACGGCGTCGGCGCCTCTAGAACCTCATGTCTTGTTGGTGATGATCTTCTGCTGTTAGGTGCTGACATCACACGCTCGTCGGCGATAGGTGTCGACGAGTTCCCTCTCGAGGAGGGCTCTGGCGTAGGTGCCCTGGGTGATGGTGGTAAGTCTCTTCGGGTAGGGGAGCGCTTGCTCGGCGACTTGCTGTCACTACGTTTTACTTCTTTTGACCTCACAGGCTCTGTTGCCTGGAGCAGGAATCTTTTTCTATTGATTTCTTTTTTTTCCTTCTTGTTATTTATCACTTTTGTATATCCATCACCCTCACTGGCATCTGGGCTATCTGGGGTAGGGAGCTCGTCTGCCCTGCTCTGCTCTGCCGGTGTTTTTTCGACAGCTGTCTCTTCCTCCCTCATTTTCTTGACCTGGGGGGGGGGGGGGGGCGCCCGCTTCCTAGGGCACTGGCTGACCCAGTGGTCATCCTGCCCACACACCACACACTGTATTCTTCTTCCGGGCAAGGACACCCATATTCTTAGTACTTTGTCCTCGGCTGCTTTCAAGTGCACAAAGTGCGGTATTCTGTGTTCGGACGGCCTGTATTGGAAATTCCACATGTCGTGGGCATTTTTGATCCTGTACACTTCTACGTCCTTATCTCCCGACACTTCCGCCGCTATTCTTTTTACTGCCTCGGGCTTCATCGTGGGCGGCATCCAATGCAGCACGCCCTTGGATCTTTCCTTGTCATGATGCTCAATCTAAATGCTCATCTGAGGGTTGGTCCACTCCAATCTTTTCCCATGCAGGCCCTTGTAGTGTTTCAGCTGAGCTGCTGCTGTTAAAATGGCATACCACTTATAAGGGCCCGCGAAGCGGTACAAAGTGGCAATGTCACTCAGGCCGACACCGGCTGGTCCAGCTAATATGCTGGCTATTAGGGAATAGGATGCCCTGTTGGCCTGCGGCCCTGAGATCGTGATGACCAGTGTCCCTGGTCTGTGGAGCATGCCTCCTTCTAAGTCTTCATTTATATCAATTGGGATGACGGGCACGATAGGTGCGGACATTCTTATTTTTCTCTTCTTGGTCCTAAAACCAAATTAGATAAACACAGTCACGAAGTTAGCCTAAGCTAACACAAGATGAAAAAGACTTACAAGACTTTATACAAGACTTCCGCTGGACGAATGTATATGAAGAATGTATATTATGGTCCAAGAAAGAGTGACGCCTTCGGTTTGACACTAGCTCTGAGATAACTGTCTCAAGCTCTGATGGTCACTATGATGCATCAGTCTTTATACTAGTCTGGTACTATGGCTTGCCAGAAGAAATATTTCTCATTGGAGTTAAGACCGGAAACCTTCTAATGATTGGTCTTGGGGGCTAGTGGACTGTTGAAATACTCTTTAACCTAACTAACTACGAATCCTCTAGTCTAAAATTATTGTTTCTATGTGATGATGACCAACCATTGTTTAAAGTTCTCTCTAATCTAAATGTTTTCCGGTCTGACTTGTATGGAGGCCACACAAGGTTTGATGACATCATGGGTTCATGTGAGTCATGACTGATGATGTCATTGATTCTTGACTAGGGGTTTATTTATCTCTAACTAGTCATTCATAAGTATTTTACTATAAGGCTAACAGTTGTAGCGACGTAGTAGTCTACACTGTTACAAACTAAAGGGTAATGCTGATGAAGGTTTCCGTTGCAGTCTTTTTCTTGATCACATAAAGTAGCGTTGGTTTTTCATATTCGTGTATGGAACACAAAAAAGTCACTTTCTGTCGTTGGTGACGATTTATTGCACAGAACAGTTATTATTTTCGGGAACATTTTTCTTTGTCTTATTGTTAAATAAACTTAAAGTGTAATTCTACATTTAGTCAGTTGTGTTATAGATCCGTAGGTTAAACGCTGCAAATAATTGATTGCAAAATGAGAATAAATAAATAAATAAAAATTATTTCCACACAGACTGTACAATCAACTGAAAAGAAATTGTGAACAGTAAAAAAAAGTAATAATAGTACAAATAAAATAAAATGATAGCTGCAGGTAAAAAAAAATTGATTTTACAGAGGAAGGCACATAATCTCATATGCTGTAAAGAATTTCATGGGAAAACGTAGATTCCTTGAAAGAGAATAACGTAAACTAAAATTATTGCATAGATCGTGAAGAAAGATCTCTTGAAAGAGACTAACGTAAACTAAAATTATTGCATAGATCGTGAAGAAAGATCTCTTGAAAGAGACTAATGTAAATTAAAATTATTGCATCTATCGTAAAGAAAGATCTCTTGAAAGAGACTAACGTAAACTAAAATTATTGCATAGATCGTAAAGAAAGATCTCTTGAAAGAGACTAATGTAAATTAAAATTATTGCATCTATCGTAAAGAAAGATCTCTTGAAAGAGACTAACATAACGTAAACTAAAATTATTGCATAGATCGTAAAGAAAGATTTCTTGAAAGAGACTAACGTAAACTAAAATTATTGCATAGATCGTGAAGAAAGATCTCTTGAAAAAGACTAACGTAAACTAAAATTATTGCATAGATCGTAAAGAAAGATCTCTTGAAAGAGACTAATGTAAATTAAAATTATTGCATCTATCGTAAAGAAAGATCTCTTGAAAGAGACTAACGTAAACTAAAATTATTGCATAGATCGTAAAGAAAGATCTCTTGAAAGAGGCTAACGTAAACTAAAATTATTGCATAGATCGTAAAGACAATGTTTCAAGACCAAATCTTTATGGTCTGTTACTCTATAACCAGTACCAAGAGTTTCAGCAAAGAATGTCTATGAAGAACTAACGCTGCTTTATATGATCTTATTACAACCGGTGTTCGCTGAACACTGATGAGGTACGGGCAGCACTGGCGTAGCTGGCAGTCCTTTTCAGGACAAAGTCCTTTTCAGGGCTTCATCGTGCTAGCAGATAGATAATGTTAGTCCTTTTCAGGACTTAGTATCTAACAACGCTGGAAGGGCTACCAATCCTCTTCAGAACTTAGTATCTATCAACGCTGGTCGGGTTAACAGTTCTTTTCAGGGCTACTTCATGCTAGCTGATAGATGCTAGTTGTTCTTTTCAGGGCTTAGAGCTTATCAACACAGCGCTTCAGTTAACAGAGTTCACTTATTTTTGAATGACAAATTGCTCTCCGATATTACCAACGGATTTAATTCTAGGTTGAAATAAACGTGCCTCGCCATAAGAAGGCTAAACCTTGAACAAACTACATCAAGAAAATGGCTGTGAAAAACTCACATTGTGCAGACAACAACACACTTAGGAGAGAAACACACTTGACACAGATGAAATGAGCTGTTCAAGTGTGGTTTTGTTTGGCAATGTGGGACGAAACGAACAATAGTTTATAAGGGATGAACACGCTAAGGGGAGATGGGAGAGAGAAGGGAAACCACTGGTAAGAAAAATATTAAAGCTGTTGGAAATTGGCAAGGGAAAAAATTAAGAAAAGACAGACAGACAGACAGATAGACAGACAGACAGACAGACAGACAGACAGACAGACAGACAGACAGACAGACAGACAGACAGACAGACAGACAGACAGATAGATAGATAGATAGATAGATAGATAGATAGATAGATAGATAGATAGATAGATAGATAGATAGATAGATAGATAGATAGATATAATTTTTCATGGTTGTGCGAGACCTTGTGATGGAGCCCCCTATCCCCACCTTGCTGTACTGTATGTAGGCCTCTCTAACGTAAGACAGTTTCACTACAGAACTAGTTTACATTGTAATTTCCGCAACTGATTTTCACTGTAGCATTTTACACAAACATAATAATACATGTATGTTTTTACAATGGTATTTTGGGTAATTTGTGTGTGTGTGTGTGTCTATATTCCTGTTAAATTACTTGTACAGATGGACGCTCAATGGATTGTTCTTGAAAAAAGGAATAGTGTAGACTGTGACGTGTAATGAAAAAACAGTCTACAGTAATCTGACAGCCTATTGTAACCTCCTGGATGCTCTGTGATTTGCTAGCTAAAAACAGGCATTATACCGTCTGTCTTCACTTACAGCTTACTCTTTCATCCCGCCTCTTTTCTTTTAACACGAGCTAACACAGTGTTTACAAACTTCGTGACCTGTCAGTCATAACAGGAAAGCAAATCAGGTTTGTTTACCTCGTCCACTCACGATAGCTTCATCTGTCAATCATAATACCTCTCAGACAGACAGCACGTGAGAGAGACGAAACACAGACCCTTTTGACGTTTTACTCAGGGAAAGTTTATAATCCCCTGTGCTCTTTGATCTCGAGACACGGACATTTTAAAGAGTAACCCGTTAGCTGTAAGTAAAGCCTCTGATGTCGGTCAACAGCGCCAGACGAGAGATTCTGGTAGCCGAATCGTAAGCTTTCATCTTGAGCGCTAGTTTCTGAATTCTTCGTTCTCACAGTAGCGGTAAATTAACAACATTAGAGATCAGAGCAATTTAATGATATATATACTGATGTGTTCTTACCCAACTATCAGAAGTCAGTCAGAATTTTTAATATTCTAGCGCGCAGTCCTAGAACCTAATTCTCGTGGATATGGTGAATTATTGATTCTTGGAGATTTTCATTCTGAATTTTCTGGTAAAAGGATAATAGTGCTAATGATTTAAAAAGTGATAGTTTTTAACATTTATTCTTCACTTAGATTTTTCTTGCTAGTAACACGAGTGAAATAAAGTAACGCGTAGCGATTTCATACCAGATATTCAATTAAAATGTTAAATCACGTCACCCGCTACCCACATACCTTAGACGGCAATTATGTTAACAGTGTTGGCAGACGCGACACTTAATCTCTACAGGAGAGAGATAAACCCGACGGTTTAGCTGACCGGACTTATAGGCATTAAAGCGACTGATAGTGAGAGTATAGAAATACACGTTATATTTAATTTTGTATATTTGTTATTATAGTGTCTATTATTTTAATACCACATGACAAAACTAACAGACGCCGACAATTTAAAAGCTATTTAATGACAGGCGATAATTGTTTAGGGAGCGCTTATGGAGAAATTAAATAATATTTAACACTGTACGCTGACCGCCGGCGCGAGCAGGGGCGGGCAAGTTAACATAACTCAGCCCGACCGAACTCAGCCACCAGCGACGTCTGCTAGCGTGTAGGCGTAAGGAAACACCGTATGCCTTTTAAACCTAGTCAGGACTGACGGAGTGGAGAAGAGATCGTCTTGTCCCCGTATGCGTGTATATATATAGTAGTAGCATTTTTTCCATAAATGTTTTTCTTGTATTCTTCGCAGACCTGATCACAAGTGCGTGCAGCGGTCTTCTTCTGTTTGTTACTTTTCTCCTGTACTTGGCTTGTGTGTTACCAATTTCTTTTAGAATGGATGGGTGTGAAAAAAATCGAAAAAAGGTGATTCGTCTGAAGAGGACTGTCGTGGAACATTCTAAATCCACATAAATAAATCATAATTAAATGTAAAGCCAAACGGATAGATAATTACATATGAAGAAGACTGGTATAGGACTGTGCTTTCCTAAGGCGTACACTGCATTGCATTGAGACATGAATGTCGAAACGCGTTCTGCATATTAATTTGCTACGCTATGGCTTGAAATCAAACTGACAGTCTAGGCTAAAAATAAACTATGCATTTCTTGGAACACACGAACGAATGCGTATGACCGGCCAGATTTTTTTAATAAACAGTGGAAAAGATAAATATTAACATGAGTTTAGGTTGAAATCATGTCTCTCCACTGACAGAGTAGACCATTTAAACTTATATAGTTAGATGCAGTAGAATTTGCTGATAACGAATATAGTAAGTGTTGCACCATTAGTTAAAGAATAAACAACTTATAGCCAAAATAAAGTAGTGGTGTCGTATTGACAACACTTGGTCATGGTTGCTCCATTTGGCATGGTAGATAAGACTTTTAAAATGAATGGAGGCCACACTGTTAGAATCGATTTGATTGGTTACCATTTTATGAAAGACTAACTACGATTAGTCGAGAAAAAGTACTAGTGGGTTGCTAATAGAGACACGATAGGAAAGCTGCTTTTAATTTCAAATACTTTGTAAACATAGGGCCTTATTGGTTAGAACTCCCGATATTGGCAAAAAGAGCGTCAGTTCACTGCCACATTCAAATATTTCTTCATTGGAGAAACTTATGCGTTGAAAGCCAGTGCAATTATTCTTTGAAAGCCTGGAACGACAGCAGATCGAGAGTGTGCCATATTGGTCTTGCTATTCAACGTAATTTGTTCTCAGATTTCTTAATTGTGGTAAGCTGCAGATTTTGAATATATATATTTATGAAAATTGAATGTACATTGATGATGTGTGTCTTTGTGTGTGTGGTTCAGTAGCGAAAAGCCTAGAAAATTGCTCCAACCTGCACAGAACTTATAGCAGAGGAAGTTAAATGCCTAGGCTTATACATGGAATTGCAAGGTAGTGTGATACCTGTATTATTGTATGGAAGAACATAATACTGGAAGTGCAGAGGCGTTGTACACATTAGGGACAGGAAAACTGGTGAAAGCTGTGTCATGAGAAGATATTTGTGGGCCTACCGCGCTGAACATTGTCTGTCCTGTATTGTCGTAAAATATGGAAATATAACCTAGCTTAGTTCTGAAGGGGCATGACCACCTTATTGTTTCAGGGACAGTGGTCCTCAAACTGTTAGAGCAGCACCTGGTCAGATTATCGTACAATCCGGAGGCAGAGAATATATGCCTGGGACAAGAGAACGACCAGAGTGATGAAATCCAGAGTATGCTGACCTTACGAGCATAGGAGTCTGTTCCTGTCAGCCATCTCAAAGTTAAGAGGTGTAAACAGTGACGCTCAGTCTTATGACCCCTCTTAGAATTGAAAATCAAAGAACATAAAGCCAGAGAGACACGACAGTGTTTCCTTGATAGGAAAGTGAAAGTGTAGACCTTATTTCCATCAAAGACAGACTAGAAATGTGATGAGGAGCAACAACCACATAGCTTGAACATCCAGTATTTCCGCAAAGACTACAACACACACAGCGATTACATGACACAGTTGTTAATTTTAACATACCCTTTGTATAATGTGTAAATATTTCATATAATTATAGTGATTGGGATTCCTGATTCCTTTGACATTGGATCAGGATATCTTTTTATAAATACATAATACATAAATTTGAAAAGTTAACACTCGACTTACTTAAGGTCCCTCTTAAAGTTGTTGAGGTTTGTGAGAGGTTTGGTGTTATAAGTGTTGTGGGTCTTACCATAGGTGTTTAGCTGGTTGTTAATTATTGTGTACTCTCATTACATCACTATCATACCCTAGACATAACACGCAGTCATTATACAAATCCAGAATAAGTCTGACTGAGGTTGACATATGTGGTAGCAAAGAAGGCTATGTAATAAATCACAATATTAAATAGATACATAGACCTTCACAGCTGATCTCAGTCAGTACACTAAGTCCCCTATAAAGATATATATTATCCCCATTCACCACATATATTGGGTTAGCTCGTTCCGGGATATTTAAGACTTCTCCCATTACATAAATTGGGTAGGCTAGTCCTGGGATATCTAGAACTTCCATTAACATATAATTGGGGTAATTCACTTCAGGAAATATAAAGAATTTAAAAGGTATCCTCGGGTGAAAATAAATAAGACTGAGCTCTCACTGCCTGTGGTCCTTAGATAATTAGTATATTGAAGTTTGTTTGCTTAAACATTGTATAAATTTACCTATTATAGGAATGGCAGACTTGGCAAAATTTCGATCTGCTGCTGTGCAGACGGCCAAAGAAATGAACATGGAGGGGCAAGTTCTGATTGATTATGTCACATCAGAGTGTGATAAGTTCATTGCCAGGGAAGAAAATAGGGTGGCTGAGGAAAGGAAAATGAAAGTAGAAGAGGCTAGAGAGATTAAGAAACTTCAGTTACAGATTGAGGCTGAAAAAGAAATTAAGAGGTTACAGATGGAGGCTGAGGCTAAAAAGCTACAGATTGAGGCTGACCAGCAAGCTAGGGCATTAGAGGCTGAAAGTAAGAGATTACAATTGGCTGCAGAAAAGGAAGCAGAAGAAAGAAGATTGGCAGCAGAGGAAAGAAAACTGGCTGCCGAAAGAGAAGAAAAAAGATTGGCAGCAGAGGAAAGAAAACTGGCTGCCGAAAGAGAAGAAAAAAGATTGGCTGCAGAAGCAGAAAAGGAAGAAAGAAGATTGGCTGCGGAAGCAGAGGATAGGAGATTGCAGCGGGAGCATGAGCTACGACTCAGGGAGTTGGAAATTCAAGGCCATGCTCCTGAAAATGGTGCCAGTCCCTTTGCCTCTGATGCTCCGGCTAGTCAGGGGGCCTCAACCTCAGCTATGAACTTCCATCTAGATCACTGTTGAAAAAGAAGATGACATTGAGAGTTATATAAGTAGGTACGAATTGTTAGCTACCTCATATGGGTTGGAGAGAGAAAGGTGGAGTTTAAAGTTATCACAAGGGCTCCGTGGTACGGCTTATGAAGTTTTTGCCAAAATGAGCAGGGATGACCAAGAAAATTATGACATGCTGAAGCAGGCTCTGTTGTTAAGATACGAAAAGAATGGTGAGTTTTATAGGAAAAAATTTAGGAATGCTAAGTTACTGTCAGGTGAAACTTATCACCAGTTCTCTGCACGGTTAGAGACATACTTGGAGAAATGGACTTCTCTGGGGAAAACCCAAGATCTTAAGGAAATGATCCTTATAGAGCAATTAAGAGAGTCCATGGCTCCTGACCTGAGAAAGTTTCTCATGGAACAAGGTGCAGAAAGACTGGGTGAGTTACTGAGTGTAGCTGAAAGGTATCAAGCAGCTCAGGCTGAGGTAACAAGTAACAAAAAGAAACAGGTAGACTATTTTAAGGCACCACAAAACTCTGATACGTTTGATCCTAGAGATCAGAACAAAGGTAAGCAACAGTTTGATAGACCACGAAATGACTATAAAAATAAAAACCCACAATTTGATGAAAGAAAATCTTTCAACCCAAAAAGGAGATGGTGTAAAAATTGTCGTATGGACAATCATGATACTGACTATTGCAGAAGGAAACCTGTGTATATGGCAACCCTGCAGGTCAGATCCAACTCTAGACAGGAGGAGGATAGTCTAATAAATACCACGCCAGAAGAGGTGAAAAGGAGCTTACCTGTGAGAAAGCAGGAGGGACCACCAAATATGGGGTCTCGTAAACAGTGGAGAAAGGCACAGGCTGGAGATAGATCACTGAAGCCGTGTTTTGACAAACTCCAAAAACTACATACCCCTCCTAGGAAGGGAGAATTCTATTTAGATGATGGAATGCTTTACCGGACGGTTAAAGCAGGATCATTCGTGGGTGCACAGTTGGTAGTGCCCTCGAAATATAGGGAACCAATTTTGAAACAAACACATGTTCTAGACGGTGGACATCTGAGAATGGGTCACAACTGTTCAAGGACATCTATATCTTATTACTGGCCAGGAGTGGTTGATGACATAAGAAAATTTGTCGATGACTGTGACCAGTGCAATAAAGAAAATTCCACAGGATGGAAAAATAATAACCAAATGCAAGAGAAGCATTATGGCAAACCTGAGCCAGAAAATACAGAGGGAACACCCACTCGTGGGAAGAAGAATCAGGACCTAGACTCGCTACGGGGCAAACTTAGGCCTGACAACAGAAAGAATAATAAAGTGGACCAAGTGGAATGGGACCCACCCTTTCACGGACAATCATCAATTGAATGTTTTAATATGGCCACTATGAGGAGAGTGCAAAGAGATATCTTACCCCAGGATAAGCCGAAAATCCCTCAATCGGACTTATGTGAACTGGAGGAAGAAGATGGAGAGAGGAAATCTCCCATCAAGAATTTTAAGTGGGGAGAAAGCCCCAAGAAAAGAATTGGTAGCGGTAGATTTGTGCATGATGATTCTAGGAAGAAAAGTCATCACAACAGTGCTTCTAGTGCAAAGGACCTGACAGGTGCCTGGGAAAACAGGTCAACCAAATTACAGGCCCATATGTAACATTGTTAAAGAAGTGGATCTGAGAAAAAGCTACCATCAGATTCCACATAAGCTGAGATCAGAAAATTGTTGGACAGAAACATTTCGGAGGAACATAATGAATCCATGAGTTGCCTCTTTGGTTGAGGATATTCCGAATGTTTATATAGGCTGATCATGAGATTATTGGATCCCATACGGAAACTCTGTTATCACCATATATAGATTATCTCCTCATAACGTACAATTTGAGGAACATCTAATGTTCTCTGGACATGTCATTGAGCAGACTCAGAGAAGAGAAATGGTGAATACTGGTTGCTAAGCAGCATTAAGACAAGCAGTAATACTTGCAGCTGTTCAGTAACATAATTGAAATAGCTTCTTGGTTGTAGAGGTCGGGGGCAGATTTCTTGAGTCGTGCCTACTTTGAATAGACCCAACTGCATAAAACCAGGATAACAAAGGCAGAGTAAAGGCGTAGATAGTAATTTATCTATGTGTATATAGAATTATAGACTGACATATAATGTCTGTTTTAAGTGGGGAGATTTTGTCGTGGAACATTCTAAATCCACATAAATAAATCATAATTAAATGTAAAGCCAAACGGATAGATAATTACATATGAAGAAGACTGGTATAGGACTGTGCTTTCCTAAGGCGTACACTGCATTGCATTGAGACATGAATGTCGAAACGCGTTCTGCATATTAATTTGCTACGCTATGGCTTGAAATCAAACTGACAGTCTAGGCTAAAAATAAACTATGCATTTCTTGGAACACACGAACGAATGCGTATGACTGGCCAGATTTTTTTAATAAACAGTGGAAAAGTTAAATATTAACATGAGTTTAGGTTGAAATCATGTCTCTCCACTGACAGAGTAGACCATTTAAACTTATATAGTTAGATGCAGTAGAATTTGCTGATAACGAATATAGTAAGTGTTGCACCATTAGTTAAAGAATAAACAACTTATAGCCAAAGTAAAGTAGTGGTGTCGTATTGACAACACTTGGTCATGGTTGCTCCATTTGGCATGGTAGATAAGACTTTTAAAATGAATGGAGGCCACACTGTTAGAATCGATTTGATTGGTTACCATTTTATGAAAGACTAACTACGATTAGTCGAGAAAAAGTACTAGTGGGTTGCTAATAGAGACACGATAGGAAAGCTGCTTTTAATTTCAAATACTTTGTAAACATAGGGCCTTATTGGTTAGAACTCCCGATATTGGCAAAAAGAGCGTCAGTTCACTGCCACATTCAAATATTTCTTCATTGGAGAAACTTATGCGTTGAAAGCCAGTGCAATTATTCTTTGAAAGCCTGGAACGACAGCAGATCGAGAGTGTGCCATATTGGTCTTGCTATTCAACGTAATTTGTTCTCAGATTTCTTAATTGTGGTAAGCTGCAGATTTTGAATATATATATTTATGAAAATTGAATGTACATTGATGATTTGTGTCTTTGTGTGTGTGGTTCAGTAGCGAAAAGCCTAGAAAATTGCTCCAACCTGCACAGAACTTATAGCAGAGGAAGTTAAATGCCTAGGCTTATACATGGAATTGCAAGGTAGTGTGATACCTGTATTATTGTATGGAAGAACATAATACTGGAAGTGCAGAGGCGTTGTACACATTAGGGACAGGAAAACTGGTGAAAGCTGTGTCATGAGAAGATATTTGTGGGCCTACCGCGCTGAACATTGTCTGTCCTGTATTGTCGTAAAATATGGAAATATAACCTAGCTTAGTTCTGAAGGGGCATGACCACCTTATTGTTTCAGGGACAGTGGTCCTCAAACTGTTAGAGCAGCACCTGGTCAGATTATCGTACAATCCGGAGGCAGAGAATATATGCCTGGGACAAGAGAACGACCAGAGTGATGAAATCCAGAGTATGCCGACCTTACGAGCATAGGAGTCTGTTCCTGTCAGCCATCTCAAAGTTAAGAGGTGTAAACAGTGACGCTCAGTCTTATGACCCCTCTTAGAATTGAAAATCAAAGAACATAAAGCCAGAGAGACACGACAGTGTTTCCTTGATAGGAAAGTGAAAGTGTAGACCTTATTTCCATCAAAGACAGACTAGAAATGTGATGAGGAGCAACAACCACATAGCTTGAACATCCAGTATTTCCGCAAAGACTACAACACACACAGCGATTACATGACACAGTTGTTAATTTTAACATACCCTTTGTATAATGTGTAAATATTTCATATAATTATAGTGATTGGGATTCCTGATTCCTTTGACATTGGATCAGGATATCTTTTTATAAATACATAATACATAAATTTGAAAAGTTAACACTCGACTTACTTAAGGTCCCTCTTAAAGTTGTTGAGGTTTGTGAGAGGTTTGGTGTTATAAGTGTTGTGGGTCTTACCATAGGTGTTTAGCTGGCTGTTAATTATTGTGTACTCTCATTACATCACTATCATACCCTAGACATAACACGCAGTCATTATACAAATCCAGAATAAGTCTGACTGAGGTTGACATATGTGGTAGCAAAGAAGGCTATGTAATAAATCACAATATTAAATAGATACATAGACCTTCACAGCTGATCTCAGTCAGTACACTAAGTCCCCTATAAAGATATATATTATCCCCATTCACCACAAGGACAAAAGACAAAGAAAATAACCAACGTTACGGCCACAAAGACTTTGTCAGGGACAGGAAAGAAAGTGAAGGCTAAATAGGACACATTAGAACCTAAATAAATATAAAAATAATAAAACCTAGGTACTTCCCTAAAGGCATCGAAGTCCAAACGCTTTTGCTGCCCGCGAACGGACGAGCGTGCCCAGAAAAGGAAATGACTGCCACCACCGGATGTACACAATACATACTAAGAAACTAAAAAAAGAAACTGAACAATAAACTACCAAAACGTAATATTAATGGGGACTGGATATAGAGGAGGACAGAATGAGTTGGAGATAAATAAATTTGAAATAAAAAATCAATACATATTAAAAACAGTGTAATATCCCTTATAATATAATATTATATATTTATACATATTATTAGAGGGCGGCAGAAAAATAGAAAAATAGGATAAGAGTGGAAAGAGTCAAAATAGAACAAGAGAGGAAAGAATGACCTCAGACAAAGGGTGTAGAGTGTTAAGACCAGCTGGTTTCAGACACCCCATGCGGTGGATAAGACGGTTCTCAAGCTGTTCTCGGCTAGCAGTGTCAGAGGAGCAGGATCTCATCGCCGTGACCTGGATGTCGATGGGACCATGGTGGTCATGACCATTAAAGTGTATGGCAACTGGTGTGGACTTTTGCTGAGAGATGTCATTCAAGTGCTGGCTAAATCTGTCCCCCAAGTCGTTTGCCTGTTTGGCCAATATAGGTTTTGCAGCAACGTTTACATATGATCGCATAAATGACATTACGCGACTCACACGTGAAGCTACTGGTGATGGTGTACGTAGCCTCAAGAAAAGACACCTTGTGAGTTGAGATGACATACTTGCACCTGTTGCATCGTGTCCGACCACAGGGTAGTGTGCCAAAGTGAGTGAAATTCTCCTTTGGGAGACGGCTGTGAACAAGAAGATCCTTCAAGTTCTTGTCGCGTCTATACGAAACCGAAGGTGCTTCACCGAATACTTCTTGGGTCACATAATCTGCTTGGAGGATAGGTAGGTGGCGGAAAAGGATCTGTTTGACTGCATTAATGTGAGGGTGATAGGTCAAGATTAATTTGACTCTATCCGAAGTGGATTTAAAGTGAGGTTGGAGGGCCTCCTGACAAGAGATAGGGAGCACACGTTGGAGGGCAGAGGTGAGAACATGTTCCGGATAAAGTCTGCTACGGAAGAAATCCAACATCTCATTGGCTCGGAAGTGGAAGTCATCGTCGTCTAGGCACAAACGGCGGAGGCGGAGAAATTGTGAAAATGGAAGGGAGTCACGATAAGCCCGAGGATGAGAGGAGGCATACAGAAGGTAGCTATGGGAATCTGTCGGCTTGTAGTATACTGAGGTATTAAGACCGGAGGGCGTGATAGTAATAGTAATGTCAAGAAAGTTGACAGATACTGTGGAGATGAGGGATGTGAACTTGATGGTGGGGTGTAAGTGGTTGACAAAGTTAATGAAGCGGGATAAATCAGTCTCGGACATATCTGTGAGACCTATGCCATCATCGATATATCTGCGGTAAAACCCGGGGAAAGGACCGGAGTATTGTTGCCATATCTGATGTCCCAAGTGGCCCATAAACAGGCAGGCACAGCTAGGACTCATCTTCGTTCCCATGGCAACACCACTAATTTGGTTAAAAAACTGACCATTGAATTCAAAGGAATTAAGTTGAAGGACCAGTTCAGCAAGACGGAGAAGAGTGTCAGTGGATATAGAAGGACAAGTGCGCTGGTCAAGAAAAAAAACGAAGAGCTCGGAGACCATCAGAGTGGGGAATTTAGGTATACAGAGAACAGACGTCTAACAAGAAAAGACGGTAGGAGCGGTCTGCTGAGAGTCGGATAGAGGAGAAAGTTATAAGAGCATGATTGGTGTCTTTGACAAAGGAGGGAAGATTCTCAACGATAGGATGGAAAATGCTATCGAAGAAATCAGAAATGTGTTCAGTAGGACAGGAACAGGCCGAGACAATAGGTCTGCCAGGGTTGTCGATCTTATGAATTTTGGGGAGCATGTAGAATACAGGCTTGCCCAAAGAACTTTAATGAATCCTAAGATGAGATGCGTGGGGAGGAAGAGCCTTACTAGTGATGAGCTGTTTAATAGTTCTGTGTACAATGCGATTGTTAGAGACAGTTGCATCGCTGGTCCTGGGCCTGTAAAAAGAGCCATTGGTCAACTGGTTTTTACCTTCACTTAGGTATAAGTCCTTCTGCCAGACGACAATGGCTCCTCCCTTGTCAGCCGGTTTGATGACAATGTCGTCTCTACGGCGAAGAAGGGAGAGAGCACGGGACTCTGCAGAAGTGAGATTGCAATAATGCAATCTACGAGGGCGGAGCTGCTGAATGTCACGGATGGTGTTCTTGATATACAGGTCCAGGGCAAGAGAAGCCCCAGGTTTAGGTGTAAAGGGAGGTTTCGTAGAGTTTCATTTAGAAACGTGTCACTCGCCAAATGGTATTTGAGAACAATAAAATTTAACCACTGTGTTACGGTATTTTTATTGAAGTCGTCTGCTATGGTTGGCAGTGTGCAATTTTTAGGGTGACAGCATTTAATATAATTTGATGTTAATAATTCACGGTCTGCTGAACGCTATGTACACGATCGAATTATGACGTGTTAGCGTTGATAGGTCACGCACCGTGACTTAGATACGAGACCCGTTTTACGTTGACCGTCAAGCTGTGAAGACGCGTCCTATATCCTTCCAGTGTTGGGCATTGTATTTTTGCATATATATATATATATATATATATATATATATATATATATATATATATATATATATATATGTATATATATATATATATATATGTATAGTTACTTCGAAGTAAGGACTTAGGGTCAGTCCAAAGTTATGTGAAAGAGATGAAATGATAAGGTTAGTAGTATATAAACGAATTCAAGGAAGGATTATAAAACAGTCCATAATATTTATATTCGCCAGACTCATACGCTCACTGTCGGCCGTTGGAATCCCCAACTGCGCGTACATATAGCTATGCTGTTCTGTCTACATTAATTCAATTATTGGACACGGACTGATACTAAGATGTATTGATTTAACGCTCACATGAATTGTATACGTATTATAAACAATGCTCGTGATGTCTTCAGATGTTTTATCGTCAATAAATATCGGACTCAAATCAAGGACTTACCCACGTTAATTACGTTGCGGTTGTTTCTTCAACTTACAATTGTTGCTTGTTGTTATACCTGATGAACTCTCTTTCATAAGAAGTTGATACAAATGATAATGAGGTTCGTACTGAACCAATGTTTCTTGGACATTTATTAATCAATGAGACAATTTATGTTGACCCTCAATTGGATAATGATAACCAAGCAAGGTATACACATTCAACTAAAAATAAGAGAGAATGGAACCACACACACGCACAACAACAACCCGCAGCAACTCAACAACAACCCGCAGCAACTGGTGGCCAGTGTGGGGATGTGGAATTTTAATTCACATTAAATTGAAAAAAATTCCCTTCAAGCGAAAGCAAAATGGACATTTTTTTCTAGTTGTACACCGGTGACGTCATACCGTAGCAACAGAACGAACTTTTCCCAATGGCAGCACAAGTCAGCGACCTTCAAATAATAATGTTAAAACACTTATATCAACAACGGAAACTAAGTTCAGCGTTCATGAACATACCATATGAGCTCCTTATCCTGTTGGCGAAGCAGGCACTGTGCAAACCTATCGATTCTAAAAGCTAAGTACTTATTTCTGTAGTAAGCAATGTTCAGTCCATGTTGATCACCGACATGTCTTTCGAAAGTCATTTGTTAACAGTGGTATGTTTTATTTTTCCATATTTATTTATATCGTGAAGTTAACTTTAGTGGGCGGTAGGTGGGGATCAAAACTGATTTTACGTCTTTTCGAATGACCGAATCAGTTTTGATTGTTCCGTAGGGCCGTTTAATAATTGCATTTGGCGAAGAACCCCATTGAAGATTGTGCCGATGGTTTGTTTGTTCGCATTTGCTATTATTTGACATTGCATGTTAGGTGTCCAGTTCTGTGAATAACTGGTGTATTTTACTGTATTCAGTTTCATTTTATTCAGTTCTGTATTATTGTTTGTAATCTATCTTGTTAATCCTGACCTTGCTATCTTTATGTTCATTTATATAGATTGTAATATCGTTAGATGAGTCCTGTGACGTCATTATTCTTAGCGTCCATATTTTATCTTGCCTTAGTTATCCTTCACCTTTCTGCATTTCCGGTTGGTATACTTAGTTCATAAAATCATTTATTTTTGTGAAATTGTCAATTGTATCTCGTACTTCTGTTTTGTAAACCCTTGGTTAATTAATTGTATTGTTTTTATTCATCTCATAAATTAATAACGTAATGATATTATTATAAATTGATTTTAATAATATGGTAAATTAATTTGATTAATTTTTATTAAATTAGATGATGACTTCGGTGATGTCATCATTTTGCAGTAGTAGTCCAATACACTATTGAGGCATTTTATATACAGGGTGTCCATAAAGTCTCTTTCCAATTTAACAAATTTATTACAAAGGCAATTGATGAGATATCTTAATCAGATTTGTTCTATGTACTCAGTGGTTATCAAAGTTTTCTGAGGAAAACATCGAGCGTGTAAGACAAGCCTTTTATCATTCTCCCACAAAGTCCATCCGTACTGCTGCTAGACAGTTAGAGCTACCACGTTCAACAGTGCACAAAGTCCTACACAAGAACTTGCGATTGTACGCATACAAAGTGCAACTCTTACAGGCACTCGAGCCAAATGATAAACCAAGACGAAAAGAGTTTGCAGTTAACATGCTGGAACGAATTTCTGAGGATGATACGTTCCTTACCCGAGTTTGTTTTAGTGATGAGGCAACCAATTCCCTGGCCCCCTCGTTCACCAGATATCACTCCCCTGGACTTCTTTCTATGGGGTTATGTTAAAGATATCGTGTATCGAACAGAGATACGGGACATCACTGACCTAAAGCAAAAGATCACTGATACCATTGCCACCATTGATAAGGCTATGCTACAGCGAACATGGCAAGAAATCGAGTACCGTCTTGATGTGCTTCGTGCAACCAATGGTGCCCATATAGAGGTGTATTAAATGAGGCAAAAAAACCCTTCAATTTCTACTTCTCATTTTGTAATAATTTCCACATATTTGTCTTTTCATTTGCCTTTGTAATAAATTTGTTAAGTTGTAAAGAGACTTTATGGACACTCTGTATAATGACTAGGGCATAATAGCATAATATATATTGATAAATAACTATAAATTTATGGTCTACCTTGAGTAGGACAGACATATTAGATATTAATTAGTACACTTTCCTAGTACTACAGTTTTTATTGGGCACATATAATTGATTAAATAACATAATTATGTAAGAATAGTACCCATAATTATTAGGTCATGATAAGTGGTTGATTGGGTATATTGAATGACCATACTTTATTGTATACACATATAATTAATTGATTAAATCACATTGGTGATTAATATTAATAGTTGACTAAGTGAGTGAGTCACTATGGATTCTGATACGGATATAGTGGACATGAGTTCCGTGTTGGAGGAGATATATAATGATGGTTGGCTCTATAATGAATTAAAAGGCCCAGAACATGAGAAATATATAATGGATCAATTTTTATGTCAAGCTGCATTACATTTAAAGAATTTTGCTGAGGCTAATTTTCATTCCATGCCTCATATGGCAATGGCTAAAGATTTATCAGATTTACTGGGGAAGAAACTTCTTACATTTTTGAGTCGCTACATTAATGTTGAGCATGATCAGGTATTAAAGAACATTCATCATGCGATATTTGATGATGTTCACGAAGGTCATAAAAGAACAGAACATCAAGTTAATGAAAAGGCCCTTACTAGTGAACTGCAGCAGTTGCAAATAGAGTACGAAAAGAAGTTGTTGGTTATGGAGTCTGAAAATTCTTCACTGAAGAATCAGATGACGCTGGTGACTGCGCATAATTAGGAATTTTTTATTTCTATTACTCTACAGAATAAAAAGTTAGAGGAGGAGGTAATCTCATTGAGAGAAGAAAATAGTCTTAATGTTGAGATTGAAAAGCAACGTGCATCTTTAAGTCGGAACTATCATACACAATCGACTCAGATTCAAGAACTGAAATCTGAGATTACTCGTTTGAAATTACAGGGTGATATGTCAGAAGAGAAAAGATATCAGATAGAATTAACTGATAATAAAATGAAACTAGATAAACTCAATGAGGAAAATAGTGAACTAAGGTCTGAAGTTAGTTCATTAAGAAAATTGCTTGATCAAACAAAGAGTGTTAATGATGAAAAATTACTTGCCTTCGATAAATTACTGATTGATGAAAGTATTAAATATTCCGAACTAGAAAGGAAAATGCAACAGCAGATTAATGAACTTTCAACTAAGCTGAATGCAGTTGATTCTTTCCTTATTAATGAGAGGAAGAAAACTACTAACTTGGATAAAATAAATAAGAGGCAGAGACAGGAAATTACACTCCTGAATTTAGAGGTTACAAAGGCAAGAAAAAGAGTAGATGGTCTACTGGATGTGGTATTGGACAAGAAGATGTTGTCCAACATCAGAGATGATAGATCTATTGTACGACATACTAGATCTATTGTACGACATACTAAGGATGCTCCATGAGCTAAGACCAGCTCAGCACAACCCAACAAAATAAAAATATCATTCTGAGGGAGATATACCGTTCCTCGACAGAATATTACTGCCAATGCAGAAAATAAATGTTGGCAACATGATCAGCTGGAAACTGATCTTAAGAAAACTGTTGACGTAGTCAACAGGGGAAAAGAGTGTACTAGTAAAAATAGCATATTGAAACATGGAGTTGGTGTTAAGAGTGATAGGAAGACACTCAATAAAATTAATACCAGTACATTGAAACAAAATAATGTACTTAGTTCTTCTGATCCGTCCACTACTACATGGGCTACAAATGTACCATTACAGGGTAAGGGTCATTATACTCAGGCCCAACATAAGAATCCAGTATATAGAAACAACAATACTTACATGAGGGACATACATTGCAATGTACCTCAAGCAACTAAGGTTGCACATCAATCATTTTCCCATGTTAGTGACAATGGTCCTACTTATATTGGGAAGGGTGCTTATTCTCGCACCGTGTTAGTGCGTAATCTGCCACAAGGTACAACATGGCAGGCACTTGGTAATTTCTTTAAGTACACGGCAGACGTTAGGTTCGTGCGTCTGTTGCCACCTACCAATAACAGGTATGGTGAAGCTATGTTTACATTTCGTAACAATAGAGATGCTCGAATGGTTATCGAGCTTGACAATGGTGTTTATTTTCACCACCATTCTTTGAGATTGCAATTAGTACCTGATTCTGCGTCACGCAGATAACAGGTTACGGTAACACTGTTCGTCACATCTTTGATGACTCAGCATAGTCAATCATCATTTCTTTTCTTTATTGGTCAATTATTCTTATATGGCTTATTTATAGTGGGCTTGTCTATTAGGTGACACTTGTGTTGTTTTATCTACGATAACACTGTGTTCTTTCGTCTTTGTAATTTGACCATGCCTAAGTTAGACAGTAACTGTGTTGATTATTCTAACTGTGCTCAGCCAAAGCAGCATAAGTTTCGTATATCGTCAATTGTCTTGTCATCATTGTTAAAAAAAAGACATGCCGTTGACGGTAAAATGGACTAAATAATTGCTCACTAAATTTCTAGGAATATTATTTTATTACATACCTCCAAAATTTGAGGTCAACATTTGCTACTAAATTTTATCGCAAATGTATCTCTCCGTCAGATGTCAGCAATTACAGACTATGAGCGAGCTGTTCTCGTACTTCAAGTGACAGCAACAGATGCTACTAAATTCTATACAAAAATACCTCCCTCCGATGTATGCAATTTTCTACGGCAGTAACGTTTGCATTCAAGGACTTGCAATTGGTTGACAGAATTCTAGTTCTACTATCGCGAAAGTTACACTTCAAACGTAGAACGATGTTTCGAGTTTCCTTGACGGTACTATCAAATACTTTACGACCCTACTGAAGTCGATTCATTGCTTACTGTCCATTCTTGCTACAACAGGTTGCAAGATATTCGGAAAGAATATCTGAAGTTAAGCTGGACAAATTTCGTTATGTGACATGACTAATTGAACGTTATGAAGCTTTACAATCATTCAGCATCGGAACATTTGAACAGTTTTCTAATGGAACTTTCCGTAAATTCTCAAGGAAAATAACGACGTCTGGATCTTCATATCCAAGATTACTAAGTTTCTACTAATTAGTTGAATTAATAAAGAAATAAAATTAAATTGAAATGTGAGAAAAAAAATGAGAAAATGAAATAGGAAAAAAAAAATGTAAGAAAGAAAACAAATGAATCTCACACAATTATTAGATAATATTCTTAGATGTAATTATGAATGTGATAATTATATAATATATTATTATTTAGTTAATTAAGTTAAGTAGTTAATTTTAAAAAACACCACCAACTGATTTTATACCTTATTTTTTTCTGCATTTTACTTGTCTTTACTTCTCATTTTGTCTTTTTCTTATGACATCTTCTTTCATTTTCGTTAATTAGATTTTCAATAACTTGATTCCTTACACTCACACTACGATTAATTAGTTTAATTTTAATTAGTTATAATAATTTCATGACGCCACACTTTCTTACTTAGTTAACAATTACGTTAATTAATTAGTTAATTATTTAACGACAGTTGACAATCCTTTGGGTAATTTAATTTACATGTATAGCATGACTGTTAGTATATTACATGACTGATATATTATCGACATGACCACGACACTGTTCTAGACAGATCATCGTAGGCCATATGTCGGGTTTTTGTTAAATTTTTCATATGTTTGAGTAAGATAGTTCAAAAAAAAATCTATCTAATAGATTGTTTTTTCCCCGTTGGGCAGGGAATTGTTACAGTATTTTTATTGAAGTCGTCTGCTATGGTTGGCAGTGTGCAATTTTTAGGGTGACAGCATTTAATATAATTTGATGTTAATAATTCACGGTCTGCTGAACGCTATGTACACGATCGAATTATGACGTGTTAGCGTTGATAGGTCACGCACGGTGACTTAGATACAAGACCCTTTTTACGTTGACCGTCAAGCTGTGAAGACGCGTCCTATATTCTTCCAGTGTTAGGCATTGTATTGCCGCATATATATATATATATATATATATATATATATATATAATAATATATATATAATATATATATATATATATATATATATATATATATATATATATATATATATTATATATATATATATATATATTTTTTTTTTTTTTTTTTTTTAATTTTTTTTTTAATTTTTTTTTTTTAATTTTTTTTTTATTTATATATATATATAGTTACTTCGAAGGGTCAGTCCAAAGTTATGTGAAAGAGATGAAATAATAAGGTTAGTATATAACCGAATTCAAGGAAGGATTATAAAACAGTCCATAATATTTATATTCGCCAGACTCATACGCTCACTGTCGGCCGTTGGAATCCCCAACTGCGCGTACATATAGCTATGCTGTTCTGTCTACATTAATTCATTTATTGGACACGGACTGATACTAAGATGTATTGATTTAACGCTCACATGAATTGTATACGTATTATAAACAATGCTCGTGATGTCTTCAGATGTTTTATCGTCAATAAATGTCGGACTCAAATCAAGGACTTACCCACGTTAATTACGTTGCGGTTGTTTCTTCAACTTACAATTGTTGCTTGTTGTTATACCTGATGAACCCTCTTTCATAAGAAGTTAATACAAATGATAATGAGGTTCGTACTGAACCAATGTTTCTTGGACATTTATTAATCAATGAGACAATTTATGTTGACCCTCAATTGGATAATGATAACCAAGCAAGGTATACACATTCAACTAAAAATAAGAGAGAATGGAACCACACACACGCACAACAACAACCCGCAGCAACTCAACAACAACCCGCAGCACACTGGACATATCAAATCCAGATTTATATGTTTACCATCTATAGTAGTGTACATATAACATTATTATTGTTCCTGACTCCTGACAGTCGTAATTCCTAGATACAAACGTTGTGCAGAATCGGCGCTCTAACACAGAGTTGGCCGATAGAACAACCATCATCATCACATGAAACAATTTTTTAGCAACCAGATATTTCCTAATACTGGAGTATTTTCCCTGTGAAAGGGTGAACCTCAAGAACTCTCACAGTTTTTACTATTTGTAGTAACACTTATATCCAGGAGAAGCACCATATTAGGCGTTCACCTCACTCGTTAGTTCTGGGGATGAACTGGGGCCAGTTTGGATCTGCGACAACTGGGGTGACAGAATATTAAGGGAAATAGATAATATATTCATGGACTAATTCTATTACCAAGGGATATTACAGACCTACTGATAAATGTTTATTTTGTATTGGGGTGAATTCATTGGTATCGTGGAATGTTATATGAATTCGTCCTAATTTAATGACTGGTCCATCAGATATGTAACGCTGATCTCCAGATATGTAACGCTATCTTTCCCTCCTATTATTATATTGGCCAGGAAATGTAGCTGCATATGTTTTCTTATCAACACTCTTGCTTCAAGTACACACCAGCGTTGATGCAACAGATTCTGAATCGCATACGCCACACAGGAACTGAAATAGCTGTTTCCCACTGGTAATAATATGGTTGTGTGTTGGTGTCGTAAAGTGAGGTGTTTATAGCTACATTCACACACTACAGGTACACACATCAGAGGCTTGGAAGGGTGTAACGGCAGGTGAAAGTTAATGACGGTTTATTACACCACAACACGTTACGTTAATATAAAATACACAGTCATAGTCAAATTACAGTTTACAGCAATACAATAATAAAGTACTCCTCACATCTCAGTATCATGCAGATACTACAATATCCATGGCCTCCTTAAAGATACTCCTCAACTCAGCGCTATCCACCTGTCCTCACATTCGCGCTATAATATTCTAATAATGGATCCTCCAGCAAACGGGCATCATCGCCGTGCTAACATAAATATGGCCTCCTCAAAGATAGCAAACGGACATCATCGCCATGCTACAACATAAATGGCATCCTCAAGATACTCCTCACATAAGCGCTCTGATAATATAATAATGGATCCTTCTTAGCAAACGGGCATCATCGCCGTGCTACAATATAAATATGGCCTCCTCACAGATAGCAAACGGACATCATCGCCGTGCTACTGCATAAATAGCATCCTCAAGATACTTATGGATCCTTTTAGCCAACGGACATCCTCGCCGTGCTAATAATATATATATGGCCTCCTCAAAATACTTATGGATCCTTTTAGCAACGGACATCCTCGCCGTGCTAATAATATATATATGGCCTCCTCAAAAATACTCTTCACATCAGCGCTGTATTAATATGATAATGAATCCTAATAGCAATTTCTCGCAAGACTGCACACCTGGCAGTTTGCAATATTCTCGCCTTCACTCATCTCAGCGCGATTATATCATAACATAAGTTAATGGATCCTTACCTAAAAAAACACACAATACTGCACACTCGGCAGTTTGCAATAATCTCACAATCAACATGTCTTCACAAATCAAAAATTATCCTCTCTAAGGAAATAATATCCTACACAAATAATGGCCTCTTATCTTCAGCACTGTACAGGCTTACCATCGAAAAACACACTGTGGGGCCGACCTCTCCAGTCAATGCCCAAAAACTCACTGCCCACGGGAATACACATCTTCCGCCTAAAACAGATACGAGACCCGGCTGTTCAAAAAACACCGCTCAGTCTCACTACTTGCACGGGCTAGCCACAAATAGCTAAAAACCCGTAGCTCAAAACAGTTCGGAGTGAATACACCTTCACAATTGAACTGACTAGCGTTCACACGCTTTTCTAACTTTACTTCTCGAACATACGAGGGAATTCCCCTCTTACAATTTAACCTAACATCATAGCTAATCAAGGAATGTAACTCTTATCTAATCTGCTCACCTAACAATTTCCGGATCACTTCCCTTCCATTAAAATTACTGGCAACACCTACCATATAAGGCAATTAGGTAAGAGTGTGAGAGTGGCCACTGTTTGAGAGAGTGTGTGAGTATTTTCCTTGTTTGCTGGAAACTATCCATATATCTGATTTGTCTAAATTTTGTTTACTTTACTGGGTCTCATAGAGTACCAATACTGTTCATTCTGAAACAGAGTGCTAATCTTCGACCTTTGGGTTAATAGTTTTGGGTTTTTTTTCTCCATTCGGGGAGGGTGCACTTTTCTGCTTTATTTCATATGCATGTAAATGACTCTTTGATCTTTTTTTCTTTAGATATTTTGATGTTGTCGAGTTTAAATGATAATAAACTACAAAGAAACTTACATTTGTGTGTTGGTCAGACCCATACCCATTCATCCGTAGTTTTTCACGTTTGTGTGTCTTATTGTCACATAGCTGTGTGTGTATGTGTGTAGAGTAACTTATCTATTCTTGATAGGGAGGCAAAGGCTGTCTGGTAATAAAGTACAGTCGTACGGATAGGCTGGAGGAGATAACCTAATCACTCCAGAGACAAATCTTTCTCTCAATCTACCACCTGTGAAATCTATTTTCTATACCTTTTCTCACGTATCTGTCAACATTCACTCTACTTAGACGTGCCACATAAAACAATTTACCTTCCGTACGACATAGACATATAATAAAACCATCAGTTTCAAATAAGGAAATAATTTTTTTACTTTTTAATGTTGCTCAATTTTGTTTGTTCTTTGACATCTTAATTTTCTTTTGTTTAAACTTCTTCGTCTTCATCGTTCGCCCTCTGACCTCGACATTAATGACTCTAATAAAAGCAGTAATCAGCTCAAGTTCCTGACATCTCCAAACAGTTTTTCGTGGAGTGAAGTAACTTGTTGCCATATTCTACTTCATGCATTGCAGTATGTTGGGCAGGACTGCAGCAGGTTTTTGATTCAACGCCCGGTTCCGCCGCACCACCAAAGAGTCGGCCCTAAAAGTTGGTACATGTGTAGGTTAGATAGATAAATGTGACTCGAGAGATGTAATACAAAGATCTGAGTGTTGGTGTTCTGTAAGGGGAGACTAAAGTGGAAACAAATAAAATCCGGTTTCATAGTTATTTTCTCCCCTTTGACACGGTCAGACAACTACAGCAAAAGAGAAACTCAAGACAGTCTCAAAACGATAAACACCTTCTTGGAAAGACATCAGTGCGCTCAGTGTGGTGGGTTTAGATGTTACTGGGATAAATATTACTTGTCTACAGAGTGAGGTCAGCTATGCAAGTCCCTGAGTCTAATAGTTGATAATGTTGTTCTCAAGGTACCTGACTGCTACCACCCTACGACCTCAATATGCGAAATATTTTGTGTCTAATTTTTATATATTGGTGTCTGGTTGTTATCTGGCTAGGTGTCTAGGGTAATGAGAAATGTAATGTTGAGTTAATGACAACAACCACAACTATAATTCAAAGAAAATTGATCAAACAAGTCAGTGGTTAAGTTTAGGATAATAATTTTTACAATTTTAATTTCCTGTACCTCAATCTCTTGGGCACAAGAATGTTTAAAACTAAAAAATAGAATGGCAATGTATTTACAGTAATTTAATTTAAAGACAACTTGTCTGTTAATGTTACTATGAACAAGTTTATGACTTGGAATGTCCTGGTGAAGCACTAACTCCTATGAATGGTCACGCTTCTGAGGAACGAAGTGTTTCTTCATATCTAGAAAAACTGTTTTAATTCAATAATGGAGAGTTTAAGTTAGGTGAACTTTCATAAGCCCATGGGTGGTTTGTCTTATCTTGAATTCCTTGAGCACTGTGATGTCTTTCTCACAGCAGAATATTCATCCCGACAGTGAAGTTGGACGCTGCTTCAGTACACTTCAGGAATTAGGCAAATAAATGTTTTTGCCTCGAACTCTGCAGCTTCAATATTACTTTAGTGGCACACTGAGTGTTTCAGGATCGAACCCGCATCAATGAATAATTACACAACTAGAAGGTTAACCGGTGATCAATGGTCAAGCTAAGATCGCCACTGTTCCAGAACTGCAAAGGCATTGGGTCATACTGCTTTGAGTCTGCTCTTAACCCTCCTGCTAGAATTTTAAATATCAAGTTGCACTAAGCTTTATCAAACGTTCGTTATATCCTCGTGTTTAGTTATGCTTACTAAACCAATCAGATTAGGGTACGCCGACTTGCCTCTTTTAAAACTACACTTTCAAAATTTTGTAAACCCCCCCCCCCCCCTTTTCCCCCACCTTTCCAAGAATGGCAAAGTTGAATGAGGATATCTCTGTTCTGTCTCTCTGTCTTTTCCTACGATATTTCTGGTAATATCTAATCGATTTTAATGAGGAAAGGCAATTATTAACCAGACGACTGTCTGTCATCTAGCTGTTATATTTTTATTTCTCTCCTTATCATAATTTTCATCTTTGTATTTTTCCCTCTTCAGTTCTTCAAATAACATACTTTTCTCTCTACGGTAAGATAATATATCATAATGTGGAATATGATATTCTAATAAACAAGTATTATCATTTTAGTTGTCACTGTCCTTTCTTTGCCTTTATTATTCAATTATAAGGCTTCTTCGATATTTCTTTTTCCCCGCTTCGCTACCCTTCTCAATTTTGGTTACTTAGTTTCAGTATCACAATGCATACACTAGCGTAGGTTTTCCCTCCTTGTTTATCCCCCCTTTTTATTAAATTTTCCTCTCTTTCTCGCTTGTTCTAAGAAATGAAACACGCGTTTTGCCTAACGCAAATCGTGGTTTCGTTATATTTAAATTATCACTACGGAGAGGAGACAAGGCGGTGGGGTTTCATCACATGCAATAGCAAAGTCCAATGCTTTATTCAAACTTTAACTTTTAGGGGAAAAATGTGCCCTAGCAACCGGTTTCCAAGACCTAGTAGCTTTTTTTTCAAACTTCTAGCCTGTCATTCGCGTTTAGTGTTACATAAGCAAGTCCTTGACGTCAGCTGTCTCATGTTGTTCTATTACTAGATTCAAAAACAACGCTTTAGTCAAGGTTGCATTCTTCCCTCTCTCTCTTTCACTCCTCTGTTTTTCTATCACTCATTTTGAAACTAACTATGTATTGTTGTCTGCCAAACGGTGTTTATTGTTAGGGGTAATTTGTTTTACGGAGTGGCGACAAAGCTAGTAGTTTTGGTATCGTTCACTTTGGCGTTAACGCTTTTAAAATCCAGCGCGTCTCGTGGGCGATGACTTAGGGCAAACACGGGCGGGGTGGTAAATTTACTTGGCGTAGCGGTTAAATATTACTGTATTTGACGATTGTATCACTGATTTCGCTACACTCAGGAAGGAAGATCAGTGGCGTAACTACAGTGTAAGAGGCCCCCGGGTAGAAACTAAAAAGGGCCTGTCTTGTATTCTTAGCACCACTATTGACAATATATGACATGTATGTGTGTGTGTGAGTGTTTATATATATATATATATATATATATATATATATATATATATATATATATATATATATATGGGGCCATATCTGGAGTCATCCTTATAGGACCACCACAATGCTACAATATACGTACGTGGAAGTGAATCTATGTCTGTGAGGCTTATTACATCCTCATTGACTCTTGAAATGATCCACACATTTCCTGAAATTCCCTCTGTAGCGAAACTTGTTGAGAACCCAGCAGTGCACACTAAGCTTGGAGAAGTCACTTGAGCCCCAGTCGTAATTCTTTGGCTTTGACTTGATTGACTGCCTGCAGAAGGATCTCACTGTGGACCCAGTGATAGGCAGGGGAAGCTTGGAAATGGTCTGCACAGGAGGTAACCAAGGCCTAAACTAGGATCAATAATTGTCGTTTGATCGGTAAGTATTATTTGTATTTTTTATATTGTTAGAAACAAAATAATACCCACATACCTTAGACAACATTATCAACTATTAGACTCAGGGACTTGCATAGCTGACCTCACTCTGTAGACAAGTAATATTTATCTCAGTAACATCTAAACCCACCACACTGAGCGCACTGATGTATTTCCAAGAAGGTGTTTATCGTTTTGAGACTGTCTTGAGTTTCTCTTTTACTGTAGTTGTCTGACCGTGTCAAAGGGGAGAAAATAACTATGAAACCGGATTTTATTTGTTTCCACTTTAGTCTCCCCTTACAGAACACCAACACCCAGATCTTTGTATTACATCTCTCGAGTCACATTTATCTATCTAACCTACACATGTACCAACCTTTAGGGCCGACTCTTTGGTGGTGCGGCGGAACCGGGCGTTGAATCAAAAACCTGCTGCAGTCCTGCCCAACATACTGCAATGCATGAAGTAGAATATGGCAACAAGTTACTTCACTCCACGAAAAACTGTTTGGAGATGTCAGGAACTTGAGCTGATTACTGCTTTTATTAGAGTCATTAATGTCGAGGTCAGAGGGCGAACGATGAAGACGAAGAAGTTTAAACAAAAGAAAATTAAGATGTCAAAGAACAAACAAAATTGAGCAACATTAAAAAGTAAAAAAATTATTTCCTTATTTGAAACTGATGGTTTTATTATATGTCTATGTCGTACGGAAGGTAAATTGTTTTATTTGGCACGTCTAAGTAGAGTGGATGTCGACAGATACGTGAGAAAAGGTATAGAAAATAGATTTCACAGGTGGTAGATTGAGAGAAAAATTTGTCTCTGGTGTGATTAGGTTATCTCCTCCAGCCTATCCGTACGACTGTACTTTATTACCAGACAGCCTTTGCCTCCCTATCAAGAATAGATAAGTTACTCTACACACACACACACACAGCTATGTGACAACAAGACACACAAACGTGAAAAACTACGGATGAACAGGTATGGGTCTGACCAACACACAAATGTAAGTTTCTTTGTAGTTTATTATCATTTAAACTGGACAACATCAAAATATCTAAAGAAAAAATGATCAAAGAGTCATTTACATGCATATGAAATAAAGCAGAAAAGTGCACCCTCACCGAATGGAGAAAAAAAACCCCAAAACTATTAACCCAAAGGTAGAAGGTTAGCACTCTGTTTCAGAATGAACAGTATTGGTACTCTATGAGACCCAGTAAAGTAAACAAAATTTAGACAAATCAGATATATGGATAGTTTCCAGCAAACAAGGAAAATACTCACACACTCTCTCAAACAGTGGCCACTCTCACACTCTTACCTAATTGCCTGGTATGGTAGGTCTGTAATGTCCCTTGGTAATAGAATTAGTCCATAAATATGTTATCTATTTCCCTTAATATTCTGTCACCCCAGTTGTCGCAGATCCAAATTGGCCCCAGTTCATCCCCAGAACTAACTAGTGAGGGGAACGCCTAATATGGTGCTTCTCCTGGATACAAGTATTACTACAAATAGTAAAAACTGTGAGAGTTTTTGAGGTTCACCCTTTCACAGGGAAAATACTCCAGTATTGGGAAATATCTGGTTGCTAAAATTTTTTTACATGTGATGATGATGGTTGTTCTATCGGCCAACTCTGTGTTAGAGCGCCGATTCTGCACAGCGTATGTATCTAGGAATTACGACTGTCAGGAGTCGGGAACAATAATAATGTTATATGTACACCACTATAGCTGGTAAAAATATAAATCTGGATTTGGTAGGTCCAGTGGTTAAATTTTATTGTTCTGAAATACCATTTGGCGAGTGAACGTTTCTAAATGAAACTCTACGAAACCTCCCTTTACACCTAAACCTGAGGCTTCTCTTGCCTGGACCTGTATATCAAGAACACCATCCGTGACATTCAGCAGCTCCGCCCTCGTAGATAGCATTATTCCAATCTCACTTCTGCAGAGTCCAGTGCTCTCTCCCTTCGTCGCCGTAGAGACGACATTGTCATCAAACCGGCTGACAAGGGAGGAGCCATTGTCGTCTGGCAGAAGGACTTATACCTAAGTGAAGGTAAAAACCAGTTGACCAATGGCTCTTTTTACAGGCCCAGGACCAGCGATGCAACTTTCTCTAACAATCGCATTGTACACAACACTATTAAACAGCTCATCACTAGTAAGGCTCTTCCTCCCCACGCATCTCATCTTAGGATTCATTAAAGTTCTTTGGGCAAGCCTGTATTCTACATGCTCCCCAAAATTCATAAGATCGACAACCCTGGCAGACCTATTGTCTCGGCCTGTTCCTGTCCTACTGAACACATTTCTGACTTCTTCGATAGCATTTTCCAGCCTATCGTTGAGAATCTTCCCTCCTTTGTCAAAGACACCAATCATGCTCTTATAACTTTCTCCTCTATCCGACTCTCAGCAGACCGCTCCTACCGTCTTTTCTTGTTAGACGTCTGTTCTCTGTATACCTAAATTCCCCACTCTGATGGTCTCCGAGCTCTTCGGTTTTTTCTTGACCCGCGCACTTGTCCTTCTATATCCACTGACACTCTTCTCCGTCTTGCTGAACTGGCCCTTCAACTTAATTCCTTTGAATTCAATGGTCAGTTTTTTAACCAAATTAGTGGTGTTGCCATGGGAACGAAGATGGGTCCTAGCTGTGCCTGCCTGTTTATGGGCTACTTGGGACATCAGATATGGCAACAATACTCCGGTCCTTTCCCCGGGTTTTACCGCAGATATATCGATGATGGCATAGGTCTCACAGATATGTCCGAGACTGATTTATCCCGCTTCATTAACTTTGTCAACCACTTACACCCCACCATCAAGTTCACATCCCTCATCTCCACAGTATCTGTCAACATTCTTGACATTACTATTACTATCACGCCCTCCGGTCTTAATACCTCAGTATACTACAAGCCGACAGATTCCCTTCTGTATGCCTCCTCTCATCCTCGGGTTTATCGTGACTCCCTTCCATTTTCACAATTTCTCCGCCTCCGCTGTTTGTGCCTAGACGACGATGACTTCCACTTCCGAGCCAATGAGATGTTGGATTTCTTCCGTAGCAGACTTTATCCGGAACATGTTCTCACCTCTGCCCTCCAACGTGTGCTCCCTATCTCTTGTCAGGAGGCCCTCCAACCTCACTTTAAATCCACTTCGGATAGTCAAATTAATCTTGACCTATCACCCTCACATTAATGCAGTCAAACAGATCCTTTTCCGCCACCTACCTACCCTCCAAGCAGATTATGTGACCCAAGAAGTATTCGGTGAAGCACCTTTGGTTTCGTATAGACGCGACAAGAACTTGAAGGATCTTCTTGTTCACAGACGTCTGCCAAAGGACAATGTCACTCACTTTATCACATTACCCTGTGGTCGGACACGATGCAACAGGTGCAAGTATGTCATCTCAACTCACAAGGTGTCTATTCCTGAGGCTACGTACACCATCACCAGTAGCTTCACGTGTGAGTCGCGCAATGTCATTTATGCGATCATATGTAAACGTTGCTGCAAAACCTATATTGGCCAAACAGGCAAACGACTTGGGGACAGATTCAACCAGCACTTGAATGACATCTCTCAGCATAAGTCCACACCAGTTGCCATACACTTTAATGGTCTTGACTACCATGGTCCCATCGACATCCAGGTCACGGCGATCAGATCCTGCTCCTCTGACACTGCTAGCCGAGAACAGCTTGAGAACCGTCTTATCCACCGCATGGGGTGTCTGAAACCAGCTGGTCTTAACACTCTACACCCTTTGTCTGAGGTCATTCTTTCCTCTCTTGTTCTATTTTGACTCTTTCCACTCTTATCCTATTTTTCTATTTTTCTGCCGCCCTCTAATAATATGTATAAATATATAATATTATATTATAAGAAATATTACACTGTTTTTAATATGTATTGATTTTTTATTTCAAATTTATTTATCTCCAACTCATTCTGTCCTCCTCTATATCCAGTCCCCATTAATATTACGTTTTGGTAGTTTATTGTTCAGTTTCTTTTTTTAGTTTCTTAGTATGTATTGTGTACATCCGGTGGTGGCAGTCATTTCCTTTTCTGGGCACGCTCGTCCGTTCGCGGGCAGCAAAAGTGTTTGGACTTCGATGTCTTTAGGGAAGTACATAGGTTTTATTTTTATTTATTTTTTTAGGTTCTTATGTGTCCTATCTAGCCTTCACTTTGTTTCCTGTCCCTGACAAAGAAAGGCCTTGTGGCCGTAACGTTGGTTATTTTCTTTGTCTTTTTTCCTCTTAAGACGAATCACCTTTTTTCGATTTTTTTCACACCCATCCATTCTAAATGAAATTGGTAACGTACAAGCCAAGTACAGGAGAAAAGTAACAAACAGAAGAAGACAGCTGGACGCCCTTGTGATCAGGTCTGCGAAGAATACAAGAAAAACATTTATGGAAAAAATGCTACTACTATATATACACACAGATGGGGACAAGACGATCTCTTCTCCACTCCGTCAGTCCTGACTAGGTTTAAAAGGCATACGGTGTTTCCTTACGCCTACACGCTAGCAGACGTCGCTGGTGGCTGAGTTCGGTCGGGCTGAGTTATGTTAACTCGCCCGCCCCTGCTCGCACCGGCGGTCAGCGTACAGTGTTAAATATTATTTAATTTCTCCATAAGCGCTCCCTAAACAATGATCACATAAGGAAGGGAAACCCGAGGCCTGTAAACAGTAAATTAATATTAGACAAACATAAAGGTATGTTTTCAGGCACTCGTAAGAAATAAAGAAGTAGAACACTTGGACAACAGAAAAACAACAGACGTGAGTGGCTTACCCAGGGTTCGAACCCCGTACCTTCCGTACGACAACTCCACCTAGCTATCAAGCGAATCACACTGACCCCACGGCCAGCTAGGCATCCCCAAAAAAGGATGCTTTACTGACTATTTATCATTATGAAACACAAGATAACACCGGAAGTATACAGTGGGCAACTCAGCCCCTTAATGACGCAATCACTTCTGTTGTTCCCCTATTAACAGTATGTGTCAGTCCAAACAAGACAAAGACCTTGATACTGGGTCCAGTAAATAGTAGAAGACTTAAGGACAGTAGTATAGAACAGAGGGTAGGTTTCTGGTATTGTATAAACATAAATAACACATAAGGAAGGGAAACCCGAGGCCTGTAAACAGTAAATTAATATTAGACAAACATAAAGGTATGTTTTCAGGCACTCGTAAGAAATAAAGAAGTAGAACACTTGGACAACAGAAAAACAACAGACGTGAGTGGCTTACCCAGGGTTCGAACCCCGTACCTTCCGTACGACAACTCCGCCTAGCTATCAAGCGAATCACACTGACCCCACGGCCAGCTAGGCATCCCCAAAAAAGGATGCTTTACTGACTATTTATCAGTATGAAACACAAGATAACACCGGGGCAACTCAGCCCCTTAATGACGCAATCACTTCTGTTGTTCCCCTATTAACAGTATGTGTCAGTCCAAACAAGACAAAGACCTTGATACTGGGTCCAGTAAATAGTAGAAGACTTAAGGACAGTAGTATAGAACAGAGGGTAGGTTTCTGGTATTGTATAAACATAAATAACACATAAGGAAGGGAAACCCGAGGCCTGTAAACAGTAAATTAATATTAGACAAACATAAAGGTATGTTTTCAAGCACTCGTAAGAAATAAAGAAGTAGAACACTTGGACAACAGAAAAACAACAGACGTGAGTGGCTTACCCAGGGTTCGAACCCCGTACCTTCCGTACGACAACTCCGCCTAGCTATCAAGCGAATCACACTGACCCCACGGCCAGCTAGGTATCCCCAAAAAAGGATGCTTTACTGACTATTTATCAGTATGAAACACAAGATAACACCGGAAGTATACAGTGGGCAACTTAGCCCCTTAATGACGCAATCACTTCTGTTGTTCCCCTATTAACAGTATGTGTCAGTTCTACTTCTTTATTTCTTACGAGTGCCTGAAAACATACCTTTATGTTTGTCTAAACAATGATCGCCTGTCATTAAATAGCTTTTAAATTATCGGCGTCTGTTAGTTTTGTCGTGTGGTATTAAAATAATAGACACTATAATAACAAATATACAAAATTAAATATAACGTGTATTTCTATACTCTCACTATCAGTCGCTTTAATGCCTATAAGTCCGGTCAGCTAAACCGTCGGGTTTATCTCTCTCCTGTAGAGATTAAGTGTCGCGTCTGCCTACACTGTTAACATAATTACCGTCTAAGGTATGTGGGTAGCGGGTGACGTGATTTCACATTTTAATTGAATATCTGGTATGAAATCGCTACGCGTTACTTTATTTCACTCGTGTTACTAGCAAGAAAAATCTAAGTGAAGAATAAATGTTAAAAACTATCACTTTTTAAATCATTAGCACTATTATCTTTTTACCAGAAAATTCAGAATGAAAATCTCCAAGAATCAATAATTCACCATATCGACGAGAATTGGGTTCTAGGACTGCGCGCTAGAATATTCAAAATTCTGACTGATTTCTGATAGTTGGGTTAAGAACACATCAGTATATATATCATTAAATTGCTCTGATCTCTAATGTATTTAATTTGCCGCTACTGTGAGAACGAAGAATTCAGAAACTAGCGCTCAAGATGAAAGCTTACGATTCGGCTACCAGAATCTCTCGTCTGGCGCTGTTGACCGACATCAGAGGCTTTACTTACGGCTAACGGGTTACTCTTTAAAATGCCCGTGTCTCGAGATCAAAGAGCACAGGGGATTATAAACTTTCCCTGAGTAAAACTTCAAAAGGGTCTGTGTTTCATCTCTCTCACGTGCTGTCTGTCTGAGGGGTATTATGATTGACAGATGAAGCTATCGTGAGTGGACGAGGTAAACAAACCTGATTTGCTTTCCTGTTATGACTGACAGGTCACGAAGTTTGTAAACACTGTGTTAGCTCGTGTTAAAAGAAAAGAGGCGGGACGAAAGAGTAAGCTGTAAGTGAAGACAGACAGTATAATGCATGTTTTTAACTAGCAAATCACAGAGCAGCCAGGAGGTTACAATAGGCTGTCAGATTACTGTAGACTGTTTTTTCATTACACGTCACAGTCTACATTATTCCTTTTTTTCAAGATCAATCCATTGAGCGTCCATCTGTACAAGTAATTTAACATGAATATAGACACACACACACACAAATTACCCAAAATACCATTGTAAAAACATACATGTATTATTATGTTTGTGTAAAATGCTACAGTGAAAATCAGTTCAGTAGTGAAACTGTCTTACGTTAGAGAGGCCTACATACAGTACAGCAAGGTGGGGATAGGGAGCTCCATCACAAGGCCTCGCACAACCATGAAAAATTATATCTATCTATCTATCTATCTATCTATCTATCTATCTATCTATCTATCTATCTATCTATCTATCTATCTATCTATCTATCTATCTATCTATCTATCTATCTATCTATCTATCTATCTATCTGTCTATCTGTCTGTCTGTCTGTCTGTCTGTCTGTCTGTCTGTCTGTCTGTCTTTTTCTTTATTTTTTTCCTTGCCAATTTTCAACAGCTTTAATATTTTTCTTACCAGTGGTTTCCCTTCTCTCTCCCATCTCCCCTTAGCGTGTTCATCCCTTATAAACTATTGTTCGTTTCGTCCCACTTCGCCAAACAAAACCACACTTGAACAGCTCATTTCATCTGTGTCATGTGTGTTTCTCTCCTAAGTCTGTTGTTGTCTGCACTTACTTACTTACTTACTTACTTAGTCGTTCCTCTTCTACCATGAGGTGTAGAGGTTTGGAAGAGAGAGCGCCAGACCATCCTATCGGCTGTCTTTCTCCTGGCCTGGTTCCATTCTAGTCCTCGGTCCTTCAAAGATTGTCTAATGTTGTCCTCCCAGCGGACTCTGGGTCGTCCTGGGGGTCTGGATCCCTGGCTCTTTGTTTCCCATGCTTGTCGTGGTAGCCGATCTTCTCCCATTCTGCAGACATGGCCAAACCATCTTAGTTGGGATTGTTCTACTTGGGTCTGCAGGGGGTGGGATTTAAGGCCTTGACGTATCGTCTGGTTGCGTACCATGTCTCTTCTTGTTACTTCAACCACCTTCCTCAGATACCTCATTTCTGAGGTTTGGATCTGGCTTTTGTGGGTTGTAGTCATTGCCCATGACTCGCATCCATATGTCAAGACTGGGACATAGGTGGAGCGGTATACAGCCATCTTCGTTTTCTTACCAACCTCTCTCTTGCTGAGGAATCCTCGATTTATGGCCTGAAAAAGTCTCCCAGCTGCTGCTTTTCGAGTGGCCAACTCTTCTTTGATGCCTCCCTTTCGGTCTATAATAGCTCCGAGGTATTTAAAGTGGTCTACCTGCTCCAGGACCTGTTCTCCCAGCTTAATCTGATGTCTTCTTTCTTCTCGTGATATCACCATGGATTTTGTTTTAGAGCTGCTTATGACCATCCCTCTCTTCTCCAGCTCTTCCTTCCAGACTTGCAGGTTGAATTGGAGATGTGCCTCTGATTTAGCAATCAGGGCAACATCATCAGCAAATGCCAGCTCTGAAATACAGACCTGTCTCATCTTCCAGTACCCCACTGAATACTTTCTTGTTCTCTCCTTACATGCCTTAATGACATCGTCCATGAGGAGTATGAAAAGGTAAGGTGACAGGATATCACCTTGTCTTACACCAGTGGTGGTCCTGAACTCTTCTGACTTATGGTTTGCTGTCCTCACATAATTTCTGCAAGACTTGTAGAAGCTCTGTATAGCATGAATCAGAGGTGCTGGAATGTTCTTCCTTGCCAAACAGTCCCAAAGTTTGCTCCAGGGGACCCTGTCAAACGCCTTTTCCAGATCTATGAAACAAAGATGGATCTCACTCTTATACTCAAGGGCCTTTTCACTCAGCTGTCTGAGTGTGAAGATTAGGTCTTGAGTACTTCGGTTTGCTCGGAATCCGCACTGGACCTCATCCAATTGTGGCTCAGCTAGGCGTCGGAGTCTCTGCTCTAGGATTCTAGAGTAGATTTTACCAGGGACACTGAGAAGGGATATGCCTCTATGGTTTCCACACTGTCGATTGTCACCCTTTTTGAAAATTGGTGTTATGATGGCAATCTCCCAATCCTTTGGTATGGTCTTGTTGTACCACGCTGCCTGTAGAACCCTTAAGAGTAATAGGTCGCCTGATGCTCCCATGTACTTAACCATTTCTGGTGTTATACCATCATGCCCTGCTGCTTTGCCCATCTTGATTTTCTCCAGTGCTGCCTTCAGTTCTTCCATCTTTATGTCATCTTCACCATCATTGGTTTTCTCTTCTGTGCTAGTGGTTATCATTTCTGATGCTTCACCATCCAGGAGTTCTGAGAAATATTCTTTCCATCTTTCCATTACTTCCTTCGGGGCAGTAAGCAATTTGCCTTGCTTGTCCTTTATAAATTTTAGAGGGCATTGTTTTTCCTTTCTCATGTTCTTTAGAGTCTTATAGAACAATTTCTGGTTTTCTTGTGCATCTTTTTCTAGCTTTTCTCCAAATTCTTCCCAGGACTTCTGTTTTGCTGCTAGCACTTTGTTCTTTGCTTCTGTTCTGAGTGTCACATATTCTCTATATTTTTCCATTTGTCGTGTTGTGTTTTTAGCTCCTAAGTATTGTTTCCATGCCATTTTCTTCTCTCTTATTTTCTCTTTGACTTCCTCTGTCCACCAAGGTGTCCTCTTTCTCTTGTTCCCAAGTCGGACTTCACCGCATGCTTCTGCTGCAGCTGTCTTTATGATATCCTTGAATTTATTCCAGAGGGTTTCCACGTCATCAAGTCTTTCTTCTGTGTTGCTCACCGCTGCAGCAATAAGCCCCTGCTTCTGGTCTTAATTTCTGGCTCTTTCAGCTTGTAGGTCCTAATGCTCATTTCTTCTGCTCGTTTACTTGGTTTCTTGCGTGATGTTGGGCAGTTCCTAGTCTGAGCAACTCTTTCAGTTGTTCGTTTGATTGTTAGCAGGTAGTGATCACTTCCAATTTCTGGCCCCCTCCAGACTCTAGCATCCCGGACATATTTGAATGAGCTTCTCCTAACAATGGCATAGTCGATCACTGACTTCTCATTCTTGGTTGGTTCACATCTAGTGTATGCATGTATGCGCTTATGGGGGAACTTTGTGTTTGTGATGATCAGATTCTGCTCACTGCAGAATCTAAGGAGTCGCTTTCCATTGTCATTGAGAGTATCTTCTCCATATCTTCCGATAACTCCACCCCATCTAGCATGGTCATTTCCAACTCAGGCATTAAAATCTCCGAGCATGATAACTTCATCTAGGCAGTCATCCACTGTCCTTTGAAGCAGCTCGAAGAATTCCTCCTTGACCTCTGCTCTCTCATCCTCATTTGGCCCATACACTATGACCAGGTTGACTATGGTTTCTCCTTCTTTTAGTTTTACAACCATAATGCGCTCTGAGACAAAGTTCCATCCCTTGATACTATCTTTCTGGTTTTTGGCCACAATGCAACCCACGCCCCCTTTAGCTCTTTCAGATGTGGGTACACCACTGTATAACAGAGTGTTGCCATCGAGATCCATGACTCCTTGTCCCTTTTTCTTTGTTTCGGTAATAGCCAGGATTTCTAATTTTGCTTTCCTCATCTCTTCCATCAGCTCCTCTTCTTTCCCATTTATATTTCTTGTGTTCCAACTTCCATAAGTCGTAGTCCGTAGTCCGTTCCAGTTCGTCGCCTTTAGAATCAGTCCGGTTTTCTCTCTTATATTGCTCGTAATCATAGTTTAAAGCAAACAGGTGATTGGCCTGTTGTGCCTTTGCCAAACAAAACCACACTTGAACAGCTCATTTCATCTGTGTCAAGTGTGTTTCTCTCCTAAGTGTGTTGTTGTCTGCACAATGTGAGTTTTTCACAGCCATTTTCTTGATGTAGTTTGTTGAAGGTTTAGCCTTCTTATGGCGAGGCACGTTTATTTCAACCTAGAATTAAATCCGTTGGTAATATCGGAGAGCAATTTGTCATTCAAAAATAAGTGAACTCTGTTAACTGAAGCGCTGTGTTGATAAGCTCTAAGCCCTGAAAAGAACAACTAGCATCTATCAGCTAGCATGAAGTAGCCCTGAAAAGAACTGTTAACCCGACCAGCGTTGATAGATACTAAGTTCTGAAGAGGATTGGTAGCCCTTCCAGCGTTGTTAGATACTAAGTCCTGAAAAGGACTAACATTATCTATCTGCTAGCACGATGAAGCCCTGAAAAGGACCTTGTCCTGAAAAGGACTGCCAGCTACGTCAATGCTGCCCGTACCTCATCAGTGTTCAGCGAACACCGGTTGTAATAAGATCATATAAAGCAGCGTTAGTTCTTCATAGCCATTCTTTGCTGAAACTCTTGGTACTGGTTATAGAGTAACAGACCGTAAAGATTTGGTCTTGAAACATTGCCCAAAGAAAGTTGACGTTTCTTTACAATCTATGCAATAATTTTAGTTTACGTTAGCCTCTTTCAAGAGATCTTTCTTTACGATCTATGCAATAATTTTAGTTTACGTTAATCTCTTTCAAGAGATCTTTCTTTACGATAGATGCAATAATTTTAATTTACATTAGTCTCTTTCAAGAGATCTTTCTTTACGATCTATGCAATAATTTTAGTTTACGTTAGTCTCTTTCAAGAGATCTTTCTTCACGATTGTCGTAGATTTTCTGATAGGGGAATTAAGACTTGGGTTGGTCCCTTCTGAATAGATTAGAATGAGAGATAGCCACAGTGAGAGATGATAGTAGAAATAGATTTCCACGAGTGAGATGGTAGAAATTTATAGAGGCTGTCCCGGAAAGCGAGAATCTTCTCTCTTTCACCTATCTTCTACGAAAGATTTAGAGGAGTCAGACAGTCTAAACACACATATATATATATATCTTACATATATAGTTCTATCCACTCACGTGCACGCACATACAAGACGACAGTTAGACGAACAGACCTGGGAAAACTATAACAACTGATTATATAGATATTCTAGAACGAGCTGACCAACACGCTGATTACGTTTAAGGGCAGTTTAATTATCACTATAAACTTCCACCACCACAACATCCAAAATTTAAATCAAATATATATATATATAAATAAGCAACAAGTCAATGAATTGCTTCAAAAAAAGATATAGACCCACTGGTATGATCTTCCCTCGATGTTTAGCCCACAGTCCCGTTAGGAGAAAAATGATAGCCCAAAGAGTCACGGATACATATGATTTGGTCTAATATTTCCCCCTTTTAAGGTATGGACAGACTTGATATCTCTGATCTATTCTAAGGGAAAATATGGTTAGCAATACTTGCATAAAGAAAGTTAAGACAGCAAAATGAGTGCCAAATGACAACAATAAAGAAACACTCAGACCTGCATTCACTCTATTTACTCAGCCGTGGCCACGTGCTCTCTTGCATACTTACAGCTTTGTTAACAGCATCTGGAAACATAATTTTTAGGACATTCACATACAGAATCGTCAATGGCAGTCCTTGACCAAGAAATCCCCAGTTCCAAAAAGACGGGTTGAATTCTCTGCTTCAGGGAACGATTCCTTGGGTGTTCTTATTTTTCGGATGTCTGTTTAGGTCACATTAAAATTGTCCAGGCACGAACATTAACAACGAGCACAGTGTCAATAGCTTAGGTTTCTAGAAATGAGGAATGTCAGATCGGGGTCTTCTTTCAGGTTAGGACTTTATTTGGTCACCACACCACTAGTCAACAGTGTCAAAGTGTTACTGACGTTAATATGTTACTTGCCGCATGGGCTAAAAAGTACTAGAGGTTTTTCTCTGGAAGAATCAAAGCAGGCTCGATGGGCCCGTTACTTTTTTAAAATCTTTAAAGTTCTAGTAAAGGTTGTGGACCAGGTCTTTAAGGAAAGAAAGTTTTTGTTCTGCACAGATATTTACTCTGTACTTAACGCTGGCAAAGTTTAGGTCACCCCACTATTCCCTGAATAAAGGGAAAAAACACATATAAAATAATTATACATACTATGTACTCGTTATAACTTACATTTTAAACTGCAAGCGTACAGCTTGACTTATCATTTAAAACTTCCCGTGAAATAAGTTATATTCATAAAATCAATCATCATGAATTAGGAATACATACGTATCCCGTCAATACTCAAGATGTAGCAATGCAGTCATAAGTTAGTTTTAAAAATATTCTCGTCTGATTATTTAGCAGTTAAATTTAATTCCGTATAGCTACCTGGTTTTAAGCTAGAAATTATAACTTATTCTGCTTTCCACTGAAACACGTCAGCTAGAGAATATAACAGACTTATAAATTAAGCACTCTGCACAAAAATCTAACTCGTGAAATAAGCGATTTAACACTTTAAACACTTCACAAAATACTAGATAAAATATTTACCTCAACACAGAACTACTAAGAACTAAAACCACTTCGACCAACTAATGCCCTCTATCATCAACAGAAATACTTAGAAATCGAACATTCAATTCGACCAACTAATTTCTTCTCTAACAGAGATTCTTAGGGCTCGAACGTAGGTTGTTCTAGTCTAACTGCGAAGTTACTGAGTGCGTAAAGTCAGGTTTCCAACTCTAGTTATATCTGTGAAACGAACAAAGATGTGCGCTATTTCCAAAACCACACAATAGCCTCCCCTTTCCTTAACACCTACGTACCTTAGACGCTGGCAATAACATGCCAAACGCGTCTTAGACACCTCACTGCTAGCGAAACTGGCCCCGAGTGCCGTGACAGAGGAAACTACCAGACAAATGTCTCATTCTGCGCCGTGCAGATGTCGGGTTTCACACCTCACCTGAGCACTCAGCCAATGAAACTACGTTGTGACAGGTGAAAATGCAAACGATATGTCTGCCCTATGTCTGAGATAGATGAATATTCACAGTTTACGTCTACAACGCAATAACCTCCAGAGCCTGACATCTACGTAATAGAATGCGTATCATTATGAGAAAGAAAAACGGTAAAGTGAGAATGGGAAAGAAAATATTTTTCGCAAACGAACGAATGCGAAAAATACAGGAAAAGTATAAAGATCGATAATAAAATAGAGGACACTGGTAGAAAAAGAAGAGAATATAGAAAATTTATTGATCATAAAACTCTCTGTGACAGAACGTCCCCCTTTGAAGATATGTGTGGTGAGTTGGGATGATATAAATATTTATAGGGGACTTAGTGTACTGACTGAGATCAGCTGTGAAGGTATCTGTATCTAATAATGGTGTATGTATTACAGATAACCTTGCTTGCTACCACATTTCGACCTCAATCAGACTTATTCTTGAATTGTATGATGACTTCGTTAAATGTCTAGGGTATGATAGTGATGAAGTGTAGTTCACAACAACCAACAGACAGATAAACACCTAAGTTAAGATTCACAACAATTTACAACACTATGACAATCACAAACACATAACACTCTAAAGATTTACCTTAAGTAAGTCAAGTGTTAAATTTTATATAATGTATTAACTTTTCAATATATAGATATCCTGATCCTACTACAATGTGAATCAGGAATCACAATCAACTGTAAGCACAATGTTTATGTACAAGATTTTATACAAAAGATCTTTGTCCAGACCTATAATAGTATTGTAATATAAGTGTAGTGTTGTGATGGGTTATTATGAGGTAATACTGGCTTTTAATGCTAGGTTGTTGTTTGTCATCACGACTTCATATGTTTGTTATTGGTGGAAATAATATTAAGGGATTCACAGATTCTGTTTCTTTACAATTTCTGTCCCTTTTGTCTTTTAACAAAGTTCACTTCAGGGGTATTTGATTCAAGGTTGGGCTTTACGTGCTGATATGCTCTTATCTCATATTGCAGCTGCAGGAAATCTGTATCCTCTGCTCCCTTGCTCCTCAGTTTGATACTATGATAGGCAAAGGCCGCTATACTGTGCACGGAGTCTGCTGCCAACTTTCTGGATCACGCAGTACTCAGACCGGACGATGCAATATTACCATCTATACCACGGTCCCTGAAAGTGAAGGTTATGCATCCTTCTTACTAACTAGTATACAATATTTTTCCACACTGAAGTACATGACAGTACAAACAAACATAAAGTTCAGCGCTTTATGCCAACTGCTAGCTTTTCATGTGACAATATACACCAGTATTCCTCTTCCTAATGGTTAAAACGCCTCTGCAATTCCAGCTGTAATCCCTTCCATATAATAGGATAGGTGTCATGTTACTATATGGCACTCCAATATATATATATATATATATATATATATATATATATATATATATATATATATATATATATATGCAGTTATACTCCTCTCTGACAATCTTTTACAAGGTGGAGCAATATCTAGGCTTTGTCTCATGTTTGCTACTGAACCACACACATACAGACATAATTTATCATTTCACATTCAATTTTCATTAAAAATACAGATCAAAAATGTCTAGCTTACCACAATTCGTAAGGAAAACACACTAAAGATGACTGGTACAGTTTGATCTGCTGTATGTCCAGGCTGTATCATATATTTAATTTTGAATACACTGCCTGATCTCATCTCTCTAAATGTGTAACGATATGGCGTCCCCTCTAAGATTTCTTCTGCCAATATCCAGTGTATTGACCAATCGTTTTGAATATATTCAAAAGAGTACCCAGTCATTCCAACATTTTCATTCACTTCTACTCCGTTTCTAGGCATTTATTTGTTATTCATAGGTCACCCAATCCAATTTCTTTTAACTTCAAAGTTCATCCAATGGCCTCCCACGTACTATCTTAGACTTTCTGTCACTACTATGTTTTACAAAAATCAGGGATTTCCATCCCAAGCAGATATGACCAAACCTGACAGTATCTCTGTTCTCTATATGTTTAATTACCAATATTTAATTATCTAATGGACTTTTTAGATAATTTCTTACATATTCCTAGTCCACTAGCCTTCCTGTACACGAATATATGATTTTCAAGGGGCTAAGTGGTGTAGTTAAGAATACGATCTTTTTTCGATGTTAAGTGTTTAATTCAACTACCACCTGTTCAATCCTTTACGACTGTACTATCAGTATAAAGTCAGGAGCCCTGCGAAAAATTCAGGTTTCCTAATAAGAATTTAAACCTGTTTTCAAAACTTAACCTCGTATCGTTAGTTTTTTTCATCACTGTTTATTTGAAAAAATCTGAGCCATGCACACTGCGAGTTGGTTTATTTTTTGACACACAGCGAGTGGCTTGCGATACTGTGTTCCATGGTCCGTCTACCTCTCTCTCTTCTAAGCCCGTCTGTCTTTCCAAGGCTAACTTTGTGCGCTATTTTGCACTTGTGTTAGTTTTTAAAATCAAGGTCGTCCAAAAGATTTTATTACACATTCTATTTTTAGAACTACTGGTATCGCCGTATTGTTAGGCTTAAGCATTTATTTTAGGAACGAACGAATTAGGACAAGTAGAAATCTTGTGTTAGCCATTACGGCGTTATGCAACCAGGGCGTTTTCTATACCAGGAAAGCACTGGTCCTTCTCCATTCTTCTTCCTATCGTATTATTTCGTTCTGCTTTACATTTATGTTCTCATTTATATATGGGTATTAGAATTTTTCACCACAATATGGAAGCACTCCATGTCTACGTTATGGGATTAAATTTCCTATATCCGTAGCTTCAGGGTGTCTGTCCTCTTCCCTCTCATCTCCCCCCTCCGTCTCTCTCCAATTCCTACTCAAGTCTACTCTCAAAGTTTCCTTTCTCTGGAATGTCTCCCATGCGCGCTTGAAAGAGCGTCGCCGCTTTTGACATTTTTGAAAGATTTCATGTGTGTGCAGTAGAATTTCCCTGCCACTAACGTCATCGTCGTCAATTTTGGCGATCGTCAGGAGATGTTCGGAGGTCGGCCCCGGTCTTTCCAAGTATCTCTTTAACAGATTTAAACGGAAAAGCTTCTCCTTTCCTTCAATAGAGATCTGGTAGTTAGCCTTAGAAATCTTTTTCAGGACGGTAAACGGCCCTTGCCATCCGATCCTCAGTTGGTTGTTCCCGGTAGGGAGTAACACCAAAACTTTCTCTCCTGCTTCCAATTTTCTTTCTTTCGCGACTTTCCTGTATCGGTTAGCGTGCTTTGTGCGTGCTCGCTTAAAGTTGGTCGTTGCTAAGTCCCATCCTAGTTTCAACCTTCCTTTTAAATCCGATACATATTTACTTGCTGAGACAACTGTCTCATCAGCCTTCTGGTCTGTCAGCGACCAAAGTAAGGCTTCAAGCGGGCCCTTAATGGGTCTGCCGAATAAAAGCGTAGCTGGCGGAAATCCTGTGGAAGTATGAGGAGATTCTCAGTAGCCAAATAAAGCTGCCGAAATGCAACAATCCCAATCTTCAGGTTTCACTTGTGCCAGTTTACTTAACATCATGTTGAGGTTTCCGTTAACACGTTCTACTAGCCCACTTCTGGCCAGAGTATAAGGCTTAGTGTAGATGTGCTGGTCCCTCAAGATCTTAAAGTTCTCATCCATCAACAGGTTTCGGTATGGAGATACGTTATCCGTCATCACTTGCTGAGGGAATCCCAACCAAGTGAAAATCTGCACTAGAGCTTCTGCGACATGCTTGGCATCTGCGCATGTTAGCGGTATAGCTTCTGCCCACTAAGGTCAGGATAAACCTGTTCCTTCTTTTAGTCCTTTCTAGGGTTCCTAAAATGTCGATCACAACCCGTTCGAATGGTGTTCCCACTATTGGCATTTCACACAAAGAGACTGGGGGTGCCCGTTGCTTGGGTGGCACACGTTGGCACTGGGCACAGGATTTGATATATCTGATAATGTCAGTATTTACTCCTGGCCACCAATAATGAGTGGTTATCCGTTGGTTTGTGGCGTTCCGTCCTATATGTCCGCTGAAGGGAAGAGAGTGCCCCATTTCTAGGATTTGGCTTCTGTACTGTTTCGGTACTAGGAGCTGGTTGTAACCTTTGTCAGGCTTGCCCGTTCTGCGATAAAATACGCCATCCTTAGAAAAAATGTCCCCGTGCTGTCTGGGTTCCTTAGCCATGGGCAGTTTCCTAAAGCAGGGTGCCAAAGTAGGGTTCTTTTGTTGCGCTTCATAAGTTCCATGGGTAACAAATTAGGCGCAGGCTCCCGTTCCTTCTTGGTTTGCCCTCTTGTAGTTACTGCTGCCACAATCGGCTCTTCCGGTTTCCCAATAAACACGTATCTACCGTCAAGTATGACTGGGTAGATGGGGTCATCCATAACAGCCGCTTTGATCACACCTCTGACAAAGTCAGAGTGTATCTCCACCAATGCGATGGGAAGCGCTGTAGGTGCATCACTCTTAAGAACTCCACAAATTTCGACGGTCCCTCCTGTCTCTTGACCGGGTTTAACCAGGTGTCTGGCAACAATGCAATCATAAGAAAGCCCCGTGTCAAATAAACAAGAAGTTTGAGAACCGTTCTAAAAAACAGTACCTCGCGTAGAGGGTCTCTCTCCCTCTACAGGTTGGGAATCACTGTCAATAATTCCGCCTTGCGAGACTGTTAGCAAGCATCCTATGCGTTTCGGCTCGGTGTGCTCGCTCTGATCCTTAGTCCCGTGCGCAAAGGTTTTCCCTTTGTCGCCTTGTCCTTTCTGGCCGCGCTGCCATGTAGGACGGTCGGGTTGATCAGACTGTTTACTGTGGTTGGGGTACTTGTTTTTGTAGAACTTGGATTTTTCAGGAGGGGAGTTTTGAGGTCCAGTTTCTCTGTAGTTATTCTGATTAGAGGCATGAGAAGATTGGTCTAGATTATTCTTTCAAAAATGCTCTTCTGTCGGTTTCCGTTTTGTGGCCGGCAGTTCGGCCAGCGCATTTTGATAACGCTCAGACTTTTCTAAGATGTCTTCAAGCTTTTCTGCACCCTGCTCAGCTAGAAATCTCCGGGTATCAGCAGACAAAGTGTTCTTTATTTGTTCTGTTATAACAAATTCCTCAAGACCTTCATAGGTAGAGGGGAGCTGCGAAAGCTCAAGGCTCTTGTCAAGTATCCCTTCAAACGAGACGAGAACTGCTGAAAAGTTTCAGAGCTCTCCTTCCTGCTGTTGCGAAACAGTTGCAAAAATTTTCGAGCATTCATTTCAAAGCGCTCCAGTAACGCTTTCTTCAAAACATCATAGTTGTCTTGATGGCTACTTTCCAGTTTAGAATAAACATCATAAGCAGAACTTTTTAAAGCCTGGGAAAGCTTCATATTCCAACGCGACCTCTCTAAGCCGTACAGAGTTGCAATTTTCTCAAATTTTTCTAGATACGTGTCAATCTTCTTATTTGGACAAGGGAAAGATTCTAGCGGAAAAGACATAGCAGTGAGATGAGTAGATTGTGTGCTAAGAGGATCAGTTACAGAGGAATGAGAAGACGACTCTCCATTGCTGGAGATAGAGGCAGCACCACGACTTTGGAATTCTAGAGTTTTAAGAGCCAACTCATGCTGTCTCTCCTTCTCTCTTTCCTCATGCTGTCTCTCCTTCTCTCTTTCGTTCGCCCTGCGGATTTATATTTCTTCCTCAATCTTCTTCTGCTGTAATAGACGGTCTTCCACTTCTTTCCTCTCCACTGCCTTTTCCTTCTGCTCCGCATCATATCTCTCAAGTTCGTCCCTTACGAAAGCTTTCGCTTCGTCGCCGTCCAGTCCCTCTTCCATTGCTTCCTGTCTGAGCATCTGCCTCAGTTTCGCCCTCTCGGCCATAATAAATCAGTGACTGAGACTATTCAAGGAAGAAAAGAATAAAAAGGATACACTGGTTCCTTACCACTTACGAGAAAATGCCAAAGTAAACAAAAAGATGATATACTTTAACCTGGGATTCCTCCTCCAAAATAATAAAGTCGTAACTATCGCTGCTATTAATCGGCAATAAAGCACCTAATGCAGACGACTACGCCAAATAAATGGTAGTTAAGATTACTCCTTAAAAATAAGTTGCTACAGTGGAAACAAAATAATTATTGCAAAAATTTTAAGAGAAAAAAAATTCCCTTAATTTTAAAATTCACTACAAGTTCACCCCTGAAGACAGTTAGGGTAAGGGAGACAATTACAGGACGTATAGTCTGATCGCGCTCCTTAGCTTAGCTCAAACACCTACTTTCTTCAGAGCCCTGTGATTGTTAGACAATCACAAACTTTACCAGCGTTTATTATTACAAAATCAATAATTAACATATAATCCGACAAAATCGACCTTTAACTCAAATGTATAATGCTCAATAATGCTGTGGGGGAAAAAAACCCAATTATAAGTTGTGTGGTCAGCACGCCCATAAACAGATCGTTAGTCTAGGGGAATAGTTATTTAAAGATATAAAAACTCACAAGACATCACACGCTTACTCTATTTCAGAATGAAGAATCTACAGCCGAGCTGATATTATTTATCGTACTCGTCTGCCTCTTCTAAGTTCAAAAACCCGATAGACGAGACCACATTTGTCGTACTCGTCTTCCTATTCTAAGTTCAAAAATCCTTCGGACGAGACCACATTTGTCGTACTCGTCTTCCTATCCTAAGTTCAAAAATCCTTCGGACGAGACCACATTTGACGTAGATTTTCTGATAGGGGAATTAAGACTTGGGTTGGTCCATTCTGAATAGATTAGAAAGAGTGATAGCCACAGTGATAGATGATAGTAGAAATAGATTTCCACGAGTGAGATGGTAGAAATTTATAGAGGCTGTCCCGGAAAGCGAGAATCTTCTCTCTTTCACCTATCTTCTACGACAGATTTAGAGGAGTAAGACAGTCTAAACATACATATATGTATTACATATATAGTTCTATCCACTCACGTGCACGCACATACAAGACGACAGTTAGACGTACAGACCTGGGAAAACTATAACAACTGATTATATAGATATTCTAGAACGAGCTGACCAACACGCTGATTAAGTTTAAGGGCAGTTTAATTATCACTATAAACTTCCACCACCACAACATCCAAAATTTACATCAAATATATATAAATATAAATAAGCATCAAGTCAATGAATTGCTACAAAAAAATATAGACCCACTGGTATGATCTTCCCTCGACGTTTAGCCCACAGTCCCGTTAGGAGAAAGATGATAGCCCAAAGAGTCACGGATACATATGATTTTGTCTAATATTTCCCCCTTTTAAAGTATGGACAGACTTGATATCTCTGATCTATTCTAAGGGAAAATATGGTTAGCAATACTTGCATAAAGAAAGTTAAGACAGCAAAATGAGTGCCAAATGACAACAATAAAAAAACACTCAGACCTGCATTCACTCTATTTACTCAGCCGTGGCCACGTGCTCTCTTGCATACTTACAGCTTTGTTAACAGCATCTGGAAACATAATTTTTAGGACATTCACATACAGAATCGTCAATGGCAGTCCTTGACCAAGAAATCCCCAGTTCCAAAAAGACGGGTTGAATTCTCTGCTTCAGGGAACGATTCCTTGGGTGTTCTTATTTTTCGGATGTCTGTTTAGGTCACATTAAAATTGTCCAGGCACGAACATTAACAACGAGCACAGTGTCAATAGCTTAGGTTTCTAGAAATGAGGAATGTCAGATCGGGGTCTTCTTTCAGGTTAGGACTTTATTTGGTCACCACACCACTAGTCAACAGTGTCGGAGTGTTACTGACGTTAATATGTTACTTGCCGCATGGGCTAAAAGGTACTAGAGGTTTTTCTCTGGAAGAATCAAAGCAGGCTCGATGGGCCCGTTACTTCTTTAAAATCTTTAAAGTTCTAGTAAAGGTTATGGACCAAGTCTTTAAGGAAAGAATGTTTTTGTTCTTCACAGATATTTACTCTGTACTTAACGCTGGCAAAACTTGGGTCACCCCACTATTCACTGAATAAAGGGAAAAAACACATATACAATAATTATACATACTATGTACTCGTTATAACTTACATTTTAAACTGCAAGCGTACAGCTTGACTTATCATTTAAAACTTCCCGTGAAATAAGTTATATTCATAAAATCAATCATCATGAATTAGGAATACATACGTATCCCGTCAATACTCAAGATGTAGCAATGCAGTCATAAGTTAGTTTTAAAAATATTCTCGTCTCATTATTTAGCAATTAAATTTAATTCCGTATAGCTACCTGGTTTTAAGCTAGAAATTATAACTTATTCTGCTTTCCACTGAAACACGTCAGCTAGAGAATATAACAGACTTATAAATTAAGCACTCTGCACAAAAATCTAACTCGTGAAATAAGCGATTTAACACTTTAAACACTTCACAAAATACTAGATAATATATTTACCTCAACACAGAACTACTAAGAACTAAAACCACTTCAACCAACTAATGCCCTCTATCATCAACAGAGATACTTAGAAATCGAACATTCAACTAATTTCTTCTATAACAGAGATTCTTAGGGCTCGAACGTAGGTTGTTCTAGTCTAACTGCGAAGTTACTGAGTGCGTGAAGTCAGGTTTCCAACTCTAGTTATATCTATGAAACGGACAAAGATGTGCGCTATTTCCAAAACCATACAATAGCCTCCCCCTTCCTTAACACCTACGTACCTTAGACGCTGGCAATAACATGCCAAACGCGTCTTAGACACCTCACTGCTAGCGAAACTGGCCCCGAGTGCCTTGACAGAGGAAACTACCAGACAAATGTCTCATTCTGCGCCGTGTAGATGTTGGGTTTCACACCTCACCTGAGCACTCAGCCGATGAAACTACGTTGTGACAGGTGAAAATGCAGACGATATGTCTGCCTTGTGTCTGAGATAGATGAATGTTCACAGTTTACGTCTACAACGCAATAACCTCCAGAGCCTGACATCTACGTAATAGAATGCGTATCAGTATGAGAAAGAAAAACGGTAAAGTGAGAATGGGAAAGAAAATATTTTTCGCAAACGAACGAATGCGAAAAATACAGGAAAAGGATAAAGGGCGATAATAAAATAGAGGACACTGGTAGAAAAAGAAGAGAATATAGAAAATTTATTGATCATAAAACTCTCTGTGACAACGATCTATGCAGTAATTTTAGTTTACGTTAGTCTCTTTCAAGAGATCTTTCTTTACGATCTATGCAATAATTTTAGTTTACGTTAGTCTCTTTCAAGAGATCTTTCTTTACGATCTATGCAATAATTTTAGTTTACGTTATTCTCTTTCAAGGAATCTACGTTTTCCCATGAAATTCTTTACAGCACATGAGATTATGTGCCTTCCTCTGTAAAATCAAATCTTTTTTTTACCTGCAGCTATCATTGTATTTTATTTGTACTATTATTACTTTTTTTTTACTGTTCACAATTTCTTTTCAGTTGATTGTACAGTCTGTGTGGAAATAATTTGTATTTATTTATTTATTCTCATTTTGCAATCAATTATTTGCAGCGTTTAACCTACAGGTCTATAACACAACTGACTAAATGTAGAAATACACTTTAAGTTTATTTAACAATAAGACAAAGAAAAACTTTCCCGAAAATAATAACTGTTCTGTGCAATAAATCGTTGCCAACGACAGAAAGTGACTTTTTTGTGTTCCATACACGAATATGAAAATCCAACGCTACTTTATGTGATCAAGAAAAAGAATGCAACGGAAACCTTCATCAGCATTACCCTTTAGTTTCCCAATGAAAATATGGATTGAAAATGATGCTAAGTCCTCCTGATAGGGATTGAAATTGATGCTAAGTTCACCTTATAGGGATTGAAATTGATGCTAAGTCCTCCTTATAGGGATTGAAATTGATGCTACGTTCACCTTATAGGGATTGAAATTGATGCTAAGTTCACATTATAGGGATTAAAACTGATGCTAAGTTCTCCTTATAGGGATTGAAATTGATGCTAAGTCCTCCTTATAGGGATTGAAATTGATGCTAAGTCATAGGGATTGAAATTGATGCTAAGTTCTCCTTATAGGGATTGAAAATGATGCTAAGTTCTCCCTACAGGGATTGAAATTCATGCTAAGTCCTCCTTATAGGGATTGAAATTGATGCTAAGTCCTCCTTATAGGGATTGAAATTGATGCTAACTCCTCCTCTCCTCGGGAATATCTTCAAGACCTTTTCATGTCCTCTTTACCTCTTTCATTGCTGGCTCCAGTTCTCTTCTCTGTGTATTTTTCTATCTCTTTTAAAATGAAGACTCTATAACAAGGGCTGCCTTGTAATACTATCAACAGGTTTCAAATTGATGCTAAGTCCTCCTCTCCTTATGAATATATTCAAGACTTTTTCATGTCCTCTTTACCTCTTTCCTTGCTATCTCCAGTTCTCTGCCCTGTGCTTTTTTCAGCCTCCTTTTCTTCTTTTTTTCCGGGGGTGGGACTCAGAGGTATGGCATCCACCTCTAATTCTAAAGGTACCGGGTTCGCTCCCAGCATAGTGAATTTAACTGAAATGTTTGTTTTTGTCACAACCAGTGGTTCCTAATGATGTCATACCCCACCCCCCTGATCTCGTGGGGAGTGAGATCGGATACTTAACCTTCTCGGATAAGGGCAAAAAAATAGGAGGTTCCGTGTGCAAGTTGTGCACGTTAAAAATCCCTTGGTAATTGGAAATCGTAAAGAGTAGGCCATGCAGCCGCTGCCCTGGCAAAATTTAAAAATTCGGAAAAATATTCACTACCAAATTATTTATAGAATATGTGATTTCTCTATACACACATTGGGATGCTTGACGGTGTTACCGGAGTTCGTGCTGAGATCCTTCATGTGTGATCTAAGGGAGGAGATCGGAAAACTGTTTCCGTTGTCCATGTGCAATGAAGATGGTAATTAAAACCGAACCATGTTAATTTACCGAATACCACCACCAACCAAGCTAATTTACCGAACACCACCACCAACCAAGATCTGCACGCAAGATGACATGCACACCATCATAGCTGGCAGACGCTGGAGCTAGGTTGGCCATGTCCTCAGAAGACACCCCGATGCCATCACAAGAACAGCTATGCTATGGATCCCTGAAGGAAAACGAAAGAGAGGGCGACCGAAAACAACTTGGCGGAGGACTGTGGAGGCTGAGTTGCAAAGAATGAACCAGAGTTGGGGCACTGTACGAAGGATGGCCACCGACAGAGCAAAGTGGAATCAATTTGTTGTTGCCCTACAACAACGCCACCAGACGTGATGGCCACTGACAGCTTTAACGGTCGGTGGCTAATGATCAAAGAAGAAGAGAAACTAATTTACCCCTTTTACCATGAGGATTCCATAACAATGACTACCTTGTAATATTATGAACAGGTTCCCTCAATGTGTGTCCCATCTATCGACAGCGTCTTTTTTCCATCTGACGTAAATCTTCCAGAGCCAGAAATTCAAATGAAAAGTTCACAGAGCAATAACGAAAGTAGAAATTAATGAACTCGATGATCTTGGCGTGTGCCGTCACAGCTCTTTAGACACGCCATGAGAGGAGATATTTCGAGAGCCTGGTGACAGCTGGTAAATTCAAGCCACGAGAGAAGACCAGGAAAATATGAAGAGAAATACCTTGATAAACCCAACCATATAGCAAAGGGAAGAGATTAAAATCACAGCTGAATCGAGGGACCAGAGATCGTAAAAAATGAAGATAGATGATCGTCAACGTCAGCTGACAAGGATCGACAACGTCAGCTGAATTGGATCGTCAACGTCAGCTGACAAGGATCGTCAACGTCAGCTGACAAGGATCGTCAACGTCAGCTGACAAGGATCGTCAACGTCAGCTGACAAGGATCGTCAACGTCAGTTGACAAAGATCGTCAACGTCAGCTGACAAGGATCGTCAACGTCAGCTGACAAGGATCGTCAACGTCAGCTGACAAGGAACTCAATGATTAATGAATCAGCATCATTATCATTTGCGTGTTTGCTCCTTATAGAGCTTTGGGACTACTACTGCAGTTGGTCCACAGGAAGCCTGCATCAAGACATTCGTGTGCGTCTGCAGCGTTGTTTTCTGTAGACATTTGTTGACATGATGAAGTTTGCCAGTGCCATGGACAACCTCATACTAGTTGGCGCTTACGACATGGCTGAGGAGGCGGTAGGTCTATTCTTGGCAGCCCCTGCGAGAGGATTGGGGGCGGGGCGCAGGACAGTTTCTCCCGGGCATTACTTCGACGGACAGAAAGAATATGCTTACTGCTTCCTCAGGCATGTCGTACAAGGCAACTAATGTGAGGTTGTGCTTAGGGCTAGCATCCTCATTATGGAAAACAAAAGTGCTATAGTAACCACCCTGATATGAGTAAATATCATATCATGTTTTGTATACGATCACTTCCTGGATGTATTGTTTATACACGGTAGCCCGTGGTTGCAGGAAGTGACGTCTTGACTTCTGCTCAAAATTGATAGCAGACGGCAACTTTGAATTGGGAGACGTTGAGCGTCCTTTCAAACACTTTGGCTTGTGTCTTCGGCCTGTGTGGATTGCATATGTCCGTGTGGACGATATTTTCAGCTTGTGTTATTAATTCACCTGCATGCTATTTTACCATCAATTGTATTACATCTTCAACTGCAAGTGTATTATCAGTTTAGGCATTAGCAGAGTGTGAAGTTTCTAAATGCGTGAGTACCAGACTTTATTAAAATGCATGATGTCTCCGAGGACGAGACGGTAGTCTAGATACGCCTAGACAAGAATTCTTATAATATGCACTTGATGAGATGAACAACATTGTGTTGCATTAAACGTTTGTACATGGTCAATGGTTATTGACGTGTTCGTGCCTGAGTGCTTGTGTGCGGGCCAGGGAGTTGGGATATGTCTGGCCAAAATTGAACCCACAGTATTATTACGTACAAAGCTAATAAGGATAACCCTGGAAGGCGGACTCAAGGCCTAAATAGAGACAGAGTGGCAAAGCATGGAGTCTGCTACACTCTTGATCCAATCCATAGCAAGTCAATCTATTAAGGAATCGTACCCGTATCAGCATATTGGGGGCCAAGCTTAACAGGCCAGAAACTGAAAGAAGCAAATATAACATTTTTCAAAATGGCGGCATTGATCGTCTGCCGAAGATTTTAAAGTGTGGAAGAGACTTTCCAGCATTTAACTGCATCTCAAAGTGCTTAAAAGTGTCAGTAACAAGAAGAAGTGACATTTTCAATATCAACTCAAATGTATTATATGGAGATCTTACATCCTATTAACATCAGATGTCAGCTATAGACCAGAGCTGTTGTTTTTCAAATGTCAGCCTTACGATTCTAGGCCTAACCTCAGCCTGGAGAACGATCCATCACGTTGGTCCTTGCTTGTCGAAGTCTCAAGGAGGATTGTTTTTTTTGGCAACAGATAAGTCTATGTATTGTTACATACAGCTTGGCTGTAAATACAATCTGTTTGCATGATTTCTGACTTCACCATATGTGGGTTTTCATTATGTGTACTTGTTTGTAACTAGTGGGCAAGGTTGGTGGGACTTGATTTGTTTATTTAATACCGCGAAAGCTAGGTCGAATGAGCAAATCAAGCGTTCTGTAGGGCAGTATCTGTGTGATTCAGATAGAGAACCCAGCATATTCTGCTGGCTGTATAAAAGTTTGCCTCTCTTGAATTTAACAGATCCATCTTTGTTAGCTGTATAGTCATGTTTAATTATTGTATGTTGTCATAAGTCTTGTTATTGTAATATTTTACTCAGTTTGTTACATTATTGTTTGTAATATTGTACATTCTCCTCTGACTGTCATTTATTTCATAGATGTCATAATTGTTGTGATATGCGTCTTGTCTTGTCTAGTTGTACTAGAGCATTAGTTTAAATTAATTCATATATATGTTATAGTTATTCCTTTGTTTTTCCATTTGTATTCCCTTCAGTTGCTCTAACCCTGTCTATCTTGTCATTACTCGTTGTACGTACTATTTTCTTTGTTGTTCATATCTCGTATTTCTCTGCACCTATATTATTGCAATTATAAATTGATCTGAGATTGGTGGATGAAGTATTGAATATTTAGCTGACATATTCATATACATAAAAGTTAAAATATTGTGTATTACTGAGAAACACAATAATAAGCAACCATGACTTCATTAAAGGATTTAATGAAAATTGGAAAAGAACTTAATTTGGAAGGTCGGGCCTTGCAAGCCTATGTGGATAAAGAATTAAACAGACAAGAAGAACTTCGCAAAGAAGAATTGGCTGAAAAAAGGAGACAAGAGGAACTCCACAAACAAGAAATAGAATTGTCTGTAAAAAGAAGACAAGAAAAATTAATTGAAAAAAGGAGACATGAGGAACTCCACAAACAAGAAATATAATTAATTGAAAAAAGGAGATCAGAAGAGTTGGCTCTTGAAAGGGAAAAATTAGCCTATGCAAGAACTCAAGAAGAGATCAAAGCTCAACAAGCTATAAGATTAGCTAAAATTGAACTTGAGAAGTTAAAACTTCAACAAACACAGGTGAAACCTATGGAAGGTGAGAATAAAAATAAAGATCATCCTACTGCCATTAGGATTAATTTACCAAAATTTAATCAGTCTATAGACGATATCTCGTGCTTTTTAAACAGATATGAGACTTATTGTGAAGAGTTTAAGATTGACAAATCTACCTGGTCTATTAGACCTATGAATTTATTGGTGGGTGAACCATTAACTGTAGTTTCTACTTTGGATGAATAAACTAGAAAGGATTATGATGCTGTAAAACTTATTCTGCTTCAGAGATACCAATTGGATGATGAGGGTTACAGGCAGAGATTCCGGTCTTTGTACCCTGATTCTGGAAAAGATTTCACTGAATTTATTTCAGCTGTTAAATTAAATTTTTTTAGATGGATTGAATTATCCAAAACTGAAAAAACTTTTGAGGGATTGTCAGATTTAATTCTAAGAGACAAGGTCTTGTCATCTATTAGTGCTGATTTCCTTGCGTTCCTGCAGGAAAGAAAACCAGAAAACCTGACTAAACTACAATCCCTAGGACGTCAATATCAAGTTGCACATCCTAATATAGTATTGAGCAAAAATAATGTTAAGGATTCATTACCAGCTGCATCTGCTAGGTCATTCCAAGACAATGCACCTAAGTATAGATCAAACAGTATGGATAGGAATCAAAGATTTCGACCTTTACATAATTACAGTCAAAATAGAGGTAAATACAATTTTAATAAATACCAACCTCAAAGAAATTGGAATGCATATCAGGAAGAAAACTATTATCCACAAACCTCATTTAGGTCCAATAACTGGCAAAATAGAGGAGATTATAACTCAAAATCAAATAGAGGACAGAAATCATGTTATAGAGGAAATGATCAGAATGCAAATAAAAGATCTTATCATAACAATACTTCCAGACAATCAAGAAACACTGAACGTACCAATGCTATTGTTCATGATAATAATCAGAACCATGATGATATTGTAGCACATGCAAATTCATGCAGTGTAGACTTAGCAAATAGTGATAACTGCACTAATTGCCATTCTTTATTTCAGCCTCAAGGAGTGCCAAGATTATTATGCGGACATCCCCTCCCAGTCATGTCATCTTTTGAAAGTACTGGTCATTGATCTTGAATAGAGGTTTTGTCAATAATCAGTTAGTATCTTTATTGAGAGATACTGGGGCAACCACCATTGGAGTGCGCAAAGTATTGGTTGATAAGGTGGACTATACCGGAAAACAAGTGAAATGTATAACTTTTGGAGGAACTGTGGAATATTACCCCACAGCTGAGGTGTTTTTGGATACACCATATTTTACAGGAAGAACACTTGTATGCCTCCTGGACAATCCAATTGCTGGAATTATTTTGGGAAACATGCCTAAATTGCATGAATGTACACAGGAAGATATTGAAATATGGGAAAGACAACATTTATTATGTTCAAATGCTGTGACTACCAGAGCTCAATCTCGCATGGACAATGATCAACACATACCAGTCGTTGATGTGTTACCTGAAGATATAACTGAAGATATCACCTCAGAAGAAGAAGAAGAAGAAAATAATAATGATGACATAACTCATTATCAACAGGAAAATAATGATGATATTAAGGTAATGGATGATGTCAATACTGATGATGTCAATTTATTTCAGATGGAACTCATTGATAAGGAAACCTTTATACAAAAACAGAAAGATGATGTTTCCTTAAAATTTTTTTTTTTCATATTGCTCATTTGAATGATGTAATGGGTGATGACAATGCAAAACACTGGTACACTATCAATAAAGGGATTTTGGTAAGAAACTATCAAGTTGCTAATTCCTTAAAGAAGCAGATTATGGTACCAGCTTGTTTTCGACCACTCATTTTACGACATGCACATGACATTCAATGTGCAGGACATCTAGGTGTTGCTAGAACAAAACAAAGAGTTTTTGTCATATTTTTTTGGCCCGGAATTACAAAAGACGTCAAATTATTTTGTCGTACATGTACCATCAGCCAAAGTGTAGCAACCAGAAAACCAAAACATGACGCGCCCATTCAAGCATCTGATATCTCTTTGCGTCCCTTCGCAAAGATGGCCATTGATATTATTGGCCCTTTAAGGGTAACATCAGCCAGAGGTCATCAATATGTGTTGACCTGCATAGATATGTGCACACGCTGGCCGGAGGCTATACCTTTAAAAACCATCACCACGGTAAATATTGCTGATGCATTATTTTTGATTTTTAGCAGAATAGGTTTTCTGAAAATATCCTATCTGATAGAGGAACTCAGTTAGTTTCAGATGCTATGAAACAGGTTATGGATATGTTTGGGATTCAAAGATCCCTTAGTTCAATATACCATCCTCAGTCTAACGGTAAAATAGAAGTCCTCAACAGATCTTTAAAACAAATGCTACATAAAGTTACTATTAAATATCCTCAAAATTGGGACCGAGTTCTCCCAGTTATTTTATTTGCGTATCGAGAAATAAAAAATGAACATACAGGCTTTAGTCCATTCGCATTGGTTTTTGGCGCCAGACCACGAGGCCCAATGTCTATATTAAAACAACTCTTAATTGGTGCTGAGATGAACAAGGAAGTTCAGACCTCATATCAATATGTGGTCAATTTGAGGAAAAAAATAATAGACGCATGCCAAATAGCAGTAGGTTCATCTGAAAAGGCAAAGCTTAGGGCGAGGTTATTTATTAACCAAAACCGCAAATTACGCCAACTTTGGCCTGGTGATGAAGCTTACGTACTATTACCCAGGAGAGATAACAAATTATTAGTGTCATGGAGAGGACCTTACAGGATTGTGGAGAAACTGTCTGATGTTGATTATATTGTGTCAGTAGATGGAAAAGAAAAAACTTTTCATATCAATATGTTACAGCAGTTTCATACACGTCCACCATATCTAAGACCAGTCTTTGAAGCTCTTGATCAATCTGTCAGTCGTCATTCTTCTTTGGCTGTCATACAGGAGGAAAATTCTGATTTGACTGATGGTAATGACTCACTATTGGTATTACCTAGTCTTCACTTCTTAGCTACTGAAAGTTGGAATGATGTTGATATATCGCCAACTCTATCTTCTTTCCAGAAAGAACAGGTTACTTCAATCTTACGTTCTTTTGCTGATGTCCTTACTGATGTTCCAGGACACACTGATATCATCGAACATGATATTATTCTGACAGACTTTCAACCGATTAAGTTGAAACCGTACCCTATACCGATACATTTACAATGTCAAGTTAAGGAGGAACTAGAACAGATGGTGAAATTAAATGTCATTTCTCCATCTCATTCCCCTTATAGTTTTCCGATGGTCTTGATCCGGAAAAAAGACAAATCTATACGTATATGCATAGATTTTAGACGTCTAAATTCTGTGACTATTCATGACGCGGAACTACTTCCCGTGTTGGAGTCTTTATTGGATAGACTAGCCTCGGCTACATTTTTCTCTAAATTTGATCTCTCTAAAGGCTATTTCCAAGTGCCATTAACGGAACGATCCAAGCCTTATACTGCATTCGCTACTCCATTGGGTCTATTTCAATTCAATTATATGTCCTTTGGGTTAGTAAACGCACCTGCGACCTTCGTTCGCATGATGAGACGACTCTTCTCTGACAGAGAAGACCTCATTACTTACATTGACGACATTTGTCTGTTTCATCAATCACGGGATGAATATGTGGAGGGTATTCAGTCCTTACTTAGCACTCTACGTCTTCATAATTTATCTGCACGTCCATCTAAGACTAAAATTGGATTTCAGGAGATTTCATTTTTAGGTTATAAAGTAGGAGGAGGTTTTTTGAAAACAGAGGATACTAACATCTCTAGAATTCTAAACCTTGATTTACCCAAGACAAAATAACAGATTAGAAGTATTCTAGGGCTCCTAAACTTTTATCGTAAGTTTATCCCCAATTTTGCAGAGTATACGTCCGTATTGTCATCACTGGTGAAGAAAGAGTCGCCAAATAGGTTTGTTTGTAGTCAAGAATGTCGTGTAACTTTGGATAGATTAAAATGTCTGTTTTCCAAATTGCCTATATTGAGATTGCCTGATCCTTCTAAACATTTTACCCTCAGAGTCGACGCATCAAAATCGTTCATTGGAGGTTCATTGTTGCAAGAATGGAATGGCTGTTTGCATCCGACACTTTATGTTAGCAGGAAGCTAACGCCTACTGAGCAGCGATACCCGATTATTGAAAGAGAGCTGCTTGCTCTTGTTTTCTGCTTCTCTAAACTGCAGCGCTACCTGCTTGGTGCAAGTTTCACACTCGAGACGGACCAGAGAGCACTCTCTTACCTGAAAACAGCGAGATTTAAGAATGCAAAGGCTGCCCGTGCCTCACTGGCCCTTCAACCCTATCAATACCAGATTAGGCCCATCGAAGGAAGGGTGAATGTGATGGCTGATGTCTTATCAAGATGCGTGAAGCATCCGCTATCCCCAGTTGTCGCCGCAAATGCTGCTGCAATCCAACTTTGATACTCAATAATTACACAACTTCCTTTCTGACAAGTCAGGAATTATTTCACAAATATGAAGCATCATGAACTAAGGCATATGCCTTCTGTTAACAGATATATCGCATACTTCAGAAATTACAGCCACATTGCTTCGTCATGCACTTAAACCGGTTGCAAAACTAGAGACATTATGCCAAGCAACATGATGATGATGAATTTCTGTCCATCCGAAGTCAACTGATATATTCAATCGTTCGGCGTATGATGTCTAGTGCAGTTGGTCAAGGACAATACTTCGCTACTACATACACGTTGTAGAATGACTCTTGGCAGTATGACTATCCAAGTCTGTACATTTCAGACACTTTGCTGCAATTTCCAAAATGATTTGCACTAATTATATGACTGGAACGTTTTTATAAAAAAAAAGGGAAGTAACTATAAATTACTTACTCCAAATAACAAAAAGGGACATAACAGAAAGATTATATTTCAACTGGGACTTATAAAATTCTCAAGTACAGAATGAAGAATGGTATTTGTGGTGTATATGCTATTGCATGGAAGACAAACATCGACATCCGATATAGAGGAAAAATGGATCTTTTCAATGAACTATTTCGTTACTACATAGGTACATAACTGGACATCAATAACAATGATGTGTGAATAACTACGAACTAATGACTTATTGGAACTTTAATTCTTTTAAATACTTCTACAGGAAGGACTTTGTATGGTCTAACATGAACAGTTTTAATAACCCTAGTGATATTACATTGGTTCATTAATGTGTCACTATGTGAATTGAATTACATTGGTGTTTATGCTTAGTATAACCTATAACCTTCGTATGTTTAGATATTAAGTAATATATCTTCACATGTCATCTCATTAACATTGTCATTCACCACATGACATTGCATACATACAAATATTAATAACTATTTTGACATATTGTCACAGTCACCATGTATATTTTGACTTGTCTGCCTTATGTGATCTATTCTGTCTTTGATTGCTTATTATGCTTTTCATTTGATAGATAGGGAGACCTACATGACCGACATGACTTAGGGCGTTTGTTGACATGGTGTGCTGTATGAGTGCCATGACTGACATATTGACTTTTTCCACACTGCCTTCTAATTAATGTAGTTACCTCACATTTGTGTCAAAAGAGTGTCTTCTAAACGATAATGGGTTTGGTAATGTTATTACTAAATACCACACCTTGTGTATCAAAGTGTCGATTATGGAGCACGCCTCTAGGTGCTATGATAATGACGACAGTTGAGAATGTGGATATTGTCATATGGTTTCTCCAGTGACCTTGTAGATTGTACTATGGAAATAATGAAAAGTTCCTTTTCATTATTTTAGTGCAGGGGGAGTAAATGATATGAGTAAATATCATATCATGTTTTGTATACGATCACTTCCTGGATGTATTGTTTATACACGGTAGCCCGTGGTTGCAGGAAGTGACGTCTTGACTTCTGCTCAAAATTGATAGCAGACGGCAACTTTGAATTGGGAGACGTTGAGCGTCCTTTCAAACACTTTGGCTTGTGTCTTCGGCCTGTGTGGATTGCATATGTCCGTGTGGACGATATTTTCAGCTTGTATTATTAATTCACCTGCGTGCTATTTTACCATCAATTGTATTACATCTTCAACTGCAAGTGTATTATCAGTTTAGACATTAGCAGAGTGTGAAGTTTCTAAATGCGTGAGTACCAGACTTTATTAAAATGCATGATGTCTCCGAGGACGAGACGGTAGTCTAGATACGCCTAGACGAGAATTCTTATAATATGCACTTGATGAGATGAACAACATTGTGTTGCATTAAACGTTTGTACATGGTCAATGGTTATTGACGTGTTCGTGCCTGAGTGCTTGTGTGCGGGCCAGGGAGTTGGGATATGTCTGGCCAAAATTAAACCCACAGTATTATTACGTACAAAGCTAATAAGGATAACCCTGGAAGGCGACTCAAGGCCTAAATAGAGACAGAGTGGCAAAGCATGGAGTCTGCTGCACTCTTGATCCAATCCATAGCAAGTCAAGCTATTAAGGAATCGTACCCGTATCACACCCACGCAGGAGCATGTGAGTGCTTTGTGCAAGCTTCCTACAAGGGGATCGGCTACAATCGTGTCTCCCATGCTCCATAGACAGCGGAAAAGAAAAAATGATCATGATTAACTGACGGATTGGTTTGGTTTTGGTGTTAAGTACCATCGTCATTGCACACGGACAACTCCATCAGTGCTCCGATCTCCTCCCTTAGATCACACAAGGAGGATCTCAGCACAGTGCACAAACCCCGTAACACCGGCGAGAATCCCAATGCGTGTAAATAGGAATCACACATTCTATAAATATTTTGGGTAGGTAGGTTTCGAAGTTTTAAATTTTGCCAAGGCAGCGGCCTGATAGACCTACTCTTTACGATTTCCAACTGCCGTGTGATTTTGATTTTTAACGTGCGCAACTTGCACACGGGACCTCCTTTTTTCGCCTTTATCTGAGAAGGCCAGGCATCCGATCTCATGGAAGGACAAAAAAGGGGGAGTGGGCATCTTTCTGCTAATAATTAAAAAAATGTGCTTTATATGCTTTTCGTCACATTACAATATTTGTTTTATCCCTCTTTCCAAACAATGAAGGGGCCTCATAATGTGCAATTAAACTGTGCATGTTCTTTGTTTTTTGTGATTAGAATTTTTGTTTTTTTTGTGATTAGAATTTTTGTTTTTTCAGGATGGAGGTAACTGCCACCAAGCGTGGTTGGGTACCGTGTTACGTGTTACTATTCTTTGCTCCCCCTTCCGGGCCCCAGTAACATACAAGTCCAACGCGAAATAAGAATCTTCAACTGGAACGTCATGCCAGTCCCATTGTATGGATCTCAAACATGGAGAGTAATTAAAAAAAAACAACCAAAAAGCTACTGGACTTTCATAAATTTTATGATTGCGTAGAAAAGAAGGATTGAGATGGTATGACAAGATCACTAATGTGGAACTGATGACAAGAACCAGACAAGTGCCAGTGGAACAAGAAATGAGAAGACGATGCTGGTGATGGATAGGACACACATTGAGGAGACCTGTTGATAGCATTTCAAGGCAGTCCTTGTTCTGGAATCCACAGGGAAAGAGAGGCAGAGGTATACCAAAAAAACACATGGAGAAGAGAACTGAGGACAAAAAATAAAATGAAAATGGAGTCCTTGAAAGAACGTGAGCTGATGGCACGTGACAGGTGTACTTGGCATGCATTTGTTGAACTCCTATGATCATTGGATATCTAAAGTGTTTTGACTAATTCACTGACGGACAGTGTGAAATGGCCAGTGTTACGACAGGGTGCTGGCATGCATCAACGGCATAAACAGGTGTTGCGAACTGTTATTCATTGTTTGACAGAGCTTCTTCTTGATCCATTCCTTGCGTATAAACTTGATGCATTATTTTTATTTGACATTTGAGAAGACTGCTAACGGCTACGACATTGACTTTCACCAAAAAGGTGATGACGTCAGTAAAGGGGTTTGAAATGCTATTAATATATATTATGTTTCGCGCTTCACGGTATTGAACGCGAATTTGTAGAGTTGCTTAGATTTATGATGACGTGTTGCATTGGTATGCTAACACGTGACGACATTAGAATTGTACCCTATGTATTCTGAATTCCGTCCTAGTCAGACGTGACTTTTTCAACGCTCCCGTTAATGACAGTAATTGTGTAGAGGTTTCTCTATTATATGGCATGCCGTCATGTTCTTGTAACAGGCTACCTCCTAATCCGTAACTGCTTGCATCTGTACGGAGAATGAACATTTTTTTAGTATCTGGCAACCTTAAAATAGGTGGCCTGGAAAAGATTGTCAAAATTTTATTAAACGTTGTGTTGCAGTCTGTTGTCCACGTAATTTTCCTAGGCATGTCTTTCCTCTTTTAAAGTTACGCATTAAGGGGTTTGAAATGCTATTAATATATATTATGTTTGGCGCTTCACGGTATTGAACACGAATTTGTAGAGTTGCTTAGATTTATGTTGACGTGTTGCGTTGGTATGCTAACTGGCAGACTGTGTTTGCGCCCAAATTTATTCAAAATTAGGTGTTTTTAGCTATGAAGTTATGCATATACTTGTTGTATTTTACTGTAATAAGTTTAATTTTTATTCAGTTTCGTCATTTGTTTGTATTCTCGATTGTTAATTCTGATCTGGCTTTCGTTTATTTATGAATATAAATTGTAACATCTGTTATTGAGTCCATGTGACGTCATCGGTTTTAGTTTAGTGTGATTTTGACCTATTTTTGTAGTTGGCATACCTCGTCACTTCCGTAATTCTACTTTATTTTATAGAATCATTTCAATGTCGGTAAATTGTCAAATGTGGCGTAATATTGTATTGTAACTCTTTCGTTTACTGTGTCTAATGTATTTTATTCATTCATAATTGATATTATATTGATAATAGAATAAAATAAATATAAGATAATAATAATATAAAACTTATGATTAATTTTGCCTAAAATACTTGATGACTAATTTGACTTCATCAATTTGCACTAGTAGTCCACGTCACTACTAGTTATTCATCATGAGTATGGCATGATGTTATAATATATTGATAAATAAATATAAATTTATTTCTTACCTTGAATATGGTAAGCATATTGAGGGGTACTTAGTAGACTGTTCTAGTCATAGTACTACGTTGGCCACTAGGCACATATAATTGATTGATTGAGTTATATTGTTGAGTAAGATTTATAGTTGACTAAATAAATATATTATTAAGTTAAGATGTTGACTTTAGAGAATTTGGTTAAACTTTTAAAAGAATTTTCTTTAAAAGGAGAATCCCTGCGCGATTATGCATTGGCGGAACTAGCCAAGGCGAAGGAAGAATTAGAAGAACAGAAAGCAATTGCTAAGCGAGAAGAAGAAGAGAAGAAAGCTGAATTAAAGCGAGAATAAGAAGAACGTGAGGCCAAATTAAAGCGTCAAGAAGAAGAACGTGAGGCCAAATTAAAGCGTCAAGAAGAAAAACGAGAAGCAAAGGAATATAAAATGAGAAAGGAACAAGAGGCAAAAGATGAAATGAAATGTATTGCTGAAGAAAACAAAAGGAAACAAGAAGAAATAATAAGGCAACAAGAAAAAGAGTTACAACTTCTTCGTCTAGAAGAATTAAGATTAAGAGCACAATTTCCTACAGATAGCAATAATGAAGGGTCACATACTACACCTTCATCAGAGCATAATAAAGGCTATTACATGTTTAGATTACCAATTTACAATCCAAATTCAGACGATTTAACATCTTATCTGGCTAGATTTGAACAAATATGTCAGGCTAACAAAATTGATAAATCTTGTTGGGTTTTAAAACTTGAGGAATTTTTGGCTGGTGATCCATTAACAGCCATACGATCTATGGATCCTGCAGGTCGTAATAATTATGATACGGCAAGGTCAATGTTGTTGAAACGTTTTCAACTCACTGAAGAAGGCTATAAGGAAAAATTTAAAGCCATGCTTCCGGATTGAAGCAAAAATTTTTCTGCATTTATTTCGTCGATACAGATGACTTTCCAAAGATGGATGGAATTAGCTGGGGTTAATAACTCATATGATAAGTTTGTGGATTTGATTCTAAGAGATAAAGTTTTATCTTCTGTTAGCAAACCCCTTCGTGAATTTCTGCAGGAACGCAAACCTTCTACGTTGTCTGCTATGGAGGAAATTGCTGTTAATTATTGTGTTGCACATCAAGGGTCGTGTTTTGTAAACACGCAGTTAAGAGAACCATTACCAGTTGCTTCCAATATGTCATATCATGGTTATGACAGATCAAGAGGTCACAGCCTTGATAGGAATCTTACACATAGGAGATATTACGACAATAATTATCATAGACAAAATAATTACAACAATAATGGTAACAATAATTATTATAAAAATAGAAATGACAATATGAATAACAACTCATCCAGAGGTAGACCACAATTCAGAAACCAAGCACCTCATTTCAGAAACGACAACTTCCAACAAAACACAACATGGAACCAACCTTACAATGGGACTTCTCATAATAATAATAACTCTAACTGGAAAAATGGTAATAACAATTACAGACCAAGACATAAGAGTTACAATGGTAGTGGTAATAATAATAATAATTCAGTTGCTCAAAATAGACAACGTTCCACCTCAAGAAACCAACAAAGGTTTGACCATAATGCAGGGGCAGCATTGACTACCAATGCACCTCCAATTGTTCATAATAATGATAGTCCAATACATTCATCTTCGTCATGTTGTGTTGTTGATAATAATGTGGCAAATATTTGTCCACAATGTAATGCTATTTTTCAGAAACCCAGCCATACGTCAATGAAGGTTACACAGCATATTCCTGCAATTAGCCTCACTGCAAATGATGGAACAGGGACATTGATTTTTAATAGAGGATTAGTCAACGGAAACATAGTTTCAGTGTTGAGGGACTCCGGATCAACCACTATCGGCATCCGTCAATCACTAGTACATCCTCGTTATGCTACTAATGATTTTGTAAGGTGCATCACTTTCGGTGGGACCATTGAATATTATCCCACTGCAATAATAGACATTAAAACCCCATTTTTTTCAGGTAAAGTAAAAGCGTGTCTCCTTCAGAGTCCAATTGCTGATTTAACAGTCGGGCGTATCCATGACAGCAATGATTGCACACCTGAAGAGATCTCAGAATGGGAAAAGAAATATTTGCAACCTCATTGCAAGACAGACAATGTCATTGCTATGGCTCAATTACGTGCCAATAAGTTGAATACATGTGGCACAGCAGTTTCCAATTTTGGTCTTTGTACCATCTTTGAAACAGAGGAGGATGATGATACCTATTCAGTTAAATATAATAATGCTGATATACCAAGAGGTTGTGACTCTGACACTACAGGCACATCTACTGTCACTCAGTTTGACACGGTTGTGCGTACATCCTATGATGTACTAATACACAGATTTTTCTGTTTGTATTTGTGGCCTATGACCACAGGTATACTATTGTCATCTTGGTTGACATTCCACAGCTAGTTAGAGAATTTTCATTTTCTACTCACACACATTTTCTTAAAAAAATGTTGTTGATGATCTTATTGCTATTCGTGTTGAATACAATGTCCAGTGCTCATTGCACTACACATGAGACGATAGTGTTTCATTCTACCACTGACATGCATATACACGTCATGTCACATTCTGAGTTAATTCAACACTCCATATTATCAATAGTTGATCTTTCTTATAATATGTTTAAGGTCTTTGATATTCGTCGTCAACATACACGATTTTCTTTTCAGCACCTCAATGCCAAGGTACTTACCTATTGTCGTTATTCTAGTCTTTCGGTGATGCAGGAGGAGGAATCATCATTTCCTGAAATTCACATGTCTTTTCCTATACCTACAGTACAATCTTCCGAGTCTTGGGAGATGTAACTATTTCTTCTTCATTAACATCTCAAGAAAATAATAAAATCTGTAAACACTTAGAGACTTATTCTGATGTTTTGACTGATATACCGGGTCGTACATCAATCATTTCTCATGACATTATACTTAAGGACAACACACCAATAAAACTTCGTCCTTACTCAGTTCCTATTCATTATCAAGATAAAACATCACAGGAACTTAATCAAATGTTAGCTTTGGGAATCATAGAAAATAGTAACTCTCCATTTTCCTCACCTTTAGTTATTGTCAGAAAATAGACAATAATATACGTCTGTGTGTCGATTACTGAAAACTTAATGCTCAAACTGCGACAGACAGTGAACCTCACCCACTTATTGACGATTTACTTACTCGTCTATCGACAGCAACATATTTCACAAAAAATTGATTTAATCAAGGGATACTGGCAGATTCCCTTAACAGAACAAGCCAAATATTTTACCGCGTTCTCGACTCCACAAGGTCTCTACCAGTGGAATAGCATGCCTTTCGGGCTCATGAACGCACCTGCAACGTTCTTTCGCATGATGCGAAAAATTGTATCTTGCAGACTAGACATTTTCACATATATTGATGATATTTGTCTATTTAGTTCTTCATTTGATGAACATTTTTTAGGATTAAGTTCAGTACTAGACATCTTAAGATCTAACAACTTAACTGCTAGACCAAGTAAAATGCAAATAGCTTTCCACGAAATAACTTTTCTTGGACATATCATAGGGGGTGGACTTATCCAAACCATTCCCCATAATGTATCAAAAATTTTAAAATTATCAGTTCCACAAACAAAGAAACAAATTAAGAGCTTACTGTGTCTTGTCCAGTATTATAGCAGATTTATACCCAACTTGTCGTCCATCACGGCTGTCTTGTCTTCGTTATTGAGGAAAGACATGCCTAGGAAAATTACGTGGACAACAGACTGCAACACAACGTTTAATAAAATTTTGACAATCTTTTCCAGGCCACCTATTTTATGGTTGCCAGATACTAAAAAAATGTTCATTCTCCGTACAGATGCAAGCAGTTACGGATTAGGAGGTAGCCTGTTACAAGAACATGACGGCGTATTTCACCCAACTCTCTTCATATCGAGAAAACTCACCGATGCCGAACTCAAATACTCGGTGATAGATAAAGAACTCCTTGCAGTCGTGTGGGCATATCAGAAGCTGGAAAAGTTCCTACTCGGCGCCCTGTTCATCATCCAAACCGATCAAAAAGCAGTAGCTTCGCTCAGACGAGCCAATCACAAGAACGCCAAGTTAGCGCGATTTTCCATACTGCTCCAACCATTTGATTTTACAATAGAAACCATTCCGGGACACGAGAATGTGGTGGCAGATTCCCTATCCCGCCATCCGTCATCGTCAAACGAAGAAAATTAAGAACTCAATGAACTAAAACTATTTATATGCTGGAAGTTATTCAGCCGTATTCAAGAGATGACAAACTTACAACTCATAATGGGCAAAGACATTAAGTTGTTCACAGACGGTGAACATTTCGTTACAAAATTTCGGATTTATAGGACTACTGGCCTCCAAAACTTTTCAACAGCTTTCACAGAGCTCTGGCACCTGACTAGTGCCAGATAAGACCCTGTAATAATGAAACAATGTCTCCTGGATGATATCTTATTTAGACTGTGTTATATATACAAAAGAGCATACATAAGAAATAAAGAGCTGGGTCATATCCAATGGACCCATCCAGCACATCCATTCCACAGTGTACTAGTGTTGTTCACATGTCTCTCCTACAAAGGCGGCACTGCATCTGCAATACTATTATTAATCTTTCTTTTCTACCATACAATGGGATAGGTGAGCTGTGTCCCTCTGGTCACCTAAGAAAACATTTTATTTCACAAGACGTGCATTTACAAAACTGGCAATGTGTTTCATCTTAATTCCCCTTCAAGCCCTGCATAAATCAGCTTGGGACCTGATTACTTAGTCGTGATGGCAGCATCTCTCACTCACATTTTTTTTTAAAACAAAATATATATGAATAATGTCGGTCTTACCAGAATTCAATGAAAAAAACACAGGTACGTTGAATAATAGCATATTCCAGATGTACTGCTGGCTGGACTGTGATGCCTATACTTTCATAAATCTTTGCTTTTATAAGGCTAATCACTTTTCACAAAATTCACAACGTCCTGATCTCGGGACTATCTTCTACAAATGGCGTCAAGCCGTTGAATTTTCTTAATAATATAAAAGGCTTTGGCCAATAAACGAACGACAATTTTGAAATTTGAAATTAAAAGCAAAACATACTTGATTTTTGGACACTACCAAGTTTTTTCCTCTCTCATTCTTAGATCTCTACTGCTAAATATATTTTGTGTTAAGCCATCCCATAATTTTTCTCCCCCTTTTCTGCCCCGTTCTACAACAGACTACTTGTAACCTTTTCCTGCCTTTTTCAAGGACGCGTCAAAAAAGTCACCGTTAGTGCAAGTCCAAACGAGCATGTGTTGGTCTGTCTGTCCGAACAAATACCGTCTTTTGTCTATAACTTTATTTCTATCTGTCGGATTTTTGATTCGAAAGCATATTACCCATCAGAACAAGACCCGCTCTAAGACTAGCCAACTTTTATGATCATAAACCTATAAATAAAGAATTCAATATATTTTCCATTTTGGTGTTCGTTGTTTTCTAAGTTTCCACTACTTGAATGTTATAAAAATCGCCTCAGATCTTCCTTTTTCCCGATAGGAAGTAATTATGCGTGAGTGTATATATATATTTTTCCACAGTGTCTGTGGTTAGAAATGTATTGGGCTAGCGGGGTATTTTTTTTTAAATTTTCAAACTTGCGACATCGTTCTCGACACAAGCTAACGGCATGTCTCGCACTGTTGGCCTGAGTAGCTAATTCAAACCGCTAACACTTGACAAGCCGGCAGCAGGTGTCCGCTCTCTCAATCTTATGCGTTTGTGTGTTTTATTCTTTCTATCTTTCCTAGAACCCTACGCTAGTAGAATTTTCAAATTTTTATCGTTAACCCTTGACGGGCGCGTTATAAATGCTAATACTGCCAATGCGTTTACTGGCGCAGGAAAGAAGACGCGTTACAACTTTATTAATTTTATTTCTACTTCTATTATTTTGACTTTAATATATAATTAATTAATGATTTTATCGTTGCATCAATGTACTTCACCACACATACTAACATGCATGCAGTGGCTTAAAATCTAAAAAAGGCAATTCTGGGAAGATTCTTGGAAAACTGAAACTGAGAGTAAACAAGAAGTTTTCTTTTGTAAAGGACTAGACAGCAATAGTTTTTTTTACATAGCCTTATATAGAAAATATTGTAATAATACAGGGTGACCCAAAAAAAAACGGGCCCGCGCGCGCACAAAAAGTGCGCGCGCGGGCCCATTTTTTTTGTGTGGGTCACCCTGTATTAATGAAATACAAAAATGTCTGTATCTCAAAAACTAGAGCTGCTACAGACAAGTAAATGTGATATTTTGATTGAGCAGGCCTCATTTATGTACAATCAAGAGTAAAATGTTTGGCACCAAAAAAATTTTTTTTTCTTTGTAGGGCTGTGTTATTATTGTTCTTTTTTTTCTCTCATCACTGTTGTTGTTTACTTTTTCCATCTGCTTGTATCGCCCATTTGTTGTATATTTCTCATCATCGTATAGTTTTGTAGTACCTATATGTAATTCTTGTCTTTGTCACCTGTTTGTGGCTGACGAAAGGTAAAACCCGAAACGTCCCTTGTTTCTTGTGAACCGTTATTTGTAAAACTGATTCAATACCGTTTTATTGGTTTAAATACTTATATTCATATATAAGCACGATAGCTCAAGATAGAATAAGTCAAATGATAAAGAGAAAACAAATAAAGACGTGGCCAGAAATAATGAACACTTTTTATTAATAAAAGAACTGTATAAAATGTCAAGCAGCAAAGACAGACCTCCAAGCCACAAGCACGCGCAACAAAGTGGTAACAGCCAGGACCTCTCATCTGAGCTCTCGGAGACCTTTCCTCTCACAGACGCCTGTTAACCACACAAGAACGTTTGAGTGAATAAATTACTAGATAACAGTAACAAGTGATAATCAATATTGGCAGTACAACTTGAGAGGACGTTCACGATGTGTAGTAGTACCACGAACATTTTCATAACAAAGACACTGTGACACAGGTCCAACTGCGAGCTAACAAGCTCAAGTGTCTGCCATATTGGATTCAATCTCGGCTTTGCGACTAATGTCAGACGACATTTTATGAGGCCAAGTTTCCATTTCCGGTTTGTAATTGGTCCATTCAGATGCCGCATCTCGTCCCATGCTTTCCGTAAGGAGACTTTCTCGGGGGGCGTTTCCAAGACATTTATTTTATGAAAGTAAGCAAAGAACAGTGAATCAAACGGGCTGGTTTTATCTTTACAGTTGTTTCGTTGACAGACGTAGGCGATTGTATTTTTTAACTACTTCGGGTCTGTAGAGTTATTTATCTGTTCTGTTGCTGATTTTCCTTCCATGATATAATATTGCGCCATACTATCAAGTGTCTTTGCTTCTTATCGTCTTCGTATTTCGTTTAGTCTGTTCAAACGGCGTAGCTAACTTTCTTCTTCTGCTTCTTCTTCTTCTTCTTCTTCTTCGATTCTTTTCTCCTTCTTCAAGTGCCATGCCTGGTGGCGTGGGCGAACATGATTCCCCAGGTCTTTTGTCTTCAGTACTATTTATCAATTATGTTATTGACTTCTTTCCATGCCGTGATGTTAAACTATACAGTACCTTCTCTCTTTTTCGTCCAGTATCTTTTTTTTTTTTTTTACCTGTATCTCTTACCTGCTTTCGCAATATATTACACCTCTCTTCTTTTCATGACAGGCCCAAACAAAGTGGATCACTATCTTCTTACTTAACTCTTTGACTCCGGAAAACGCCCAGAGCGTTGGTCAGATTTGACACCCGTGCCAGAACAACTCTCTGAGCGTTGTTTTTAGTCTATCACGAATTAAAATTACTGCACAGGGTGGAAAATAATTGCGGGGTCAAAGAGTTAAGGAATAAGCATCCTTTGTGTATTGGCCTCTTTCAGGACATTCTTATTACTATTTTTACCTGTCCGTGGTAGTATTCACCTTCTAGCTTTCAACTTCTGATAACAAAATTCCAATAAAAGTTTTTCACCCCGCCCCCTTTTTTATATTTCTATATAGACGGCAGTCACTTTCAGTATATAGTGATTAATATTTTTTAGCTGTCCACGTGATTCTTGTAGATCACGTGAGTCTTTGAGAAGACAAAGAAGGAACTGGCCTACTGCTTCTTTAAGCAGGATGGGTGTGAAAAAAAATCGAAAAAAAGGTAATTCGTCTTACGAGGACAAAAGACAAAGAAAATAGCCAACGTTACGACCACAAGGCCTTCGTCAGGGAAAGGAAAGAAAGTGAAGGCTAGATAGTACACATAAGAACCTAAATAAATATTTAAAAATATAAAAATTAAACCTAGGTACTTCCCTGAAGGAAATTTCCCGCAAACCGATTGGCGTGCCCGGAAAAGGAAATGGCCAATGCCGTAAGATGGCGCGACCAACTTGAGTCTGGCAACCTCATCATGTCAGATTAACAGCAACAGAAACCACTGCTGAAACAGCACATGAATGTTATGGCACTGGCTTTCTGCAAGGGATCTATCTACAGTGGGGGTTCCATGCTGCGTACAGAGACAAATAAGTAATGATGAAGAAGACGATGATGACGTGATCCTTAAAACTCTTCAAACCGGAAATTTAAAAAAATCGTTCCGATCGGAACGATGAATTTTTAAGTAAACAAAGCACATTTATTTTTTAATTTTGACTTCAAATCAATGTTTTATATTAAGAATACATGTTAACAATTATATTTGTGCTAAAAAAATATACAGCTTTCACTTATTTTGAATTTGAAATTACACGCGAAAAAACGTAAACACCGCATTTGTCCGTCCGCCATTTTTGATATTTTGCGAACAACTCGTCTTAAAATATCGTAAACAAAACGCAGTCTGATAGTGACTACAACGCATCTAGTGATGTAGATTCCTGTTCTGATAATTATTCAGGGGACTTGGAAACATCTGATGAGTCGGATGGTGAAAATACAGCTCAGAACAACTCTTTCAAGGAACCCAAATCGCAGGAGGACTTGGCAGGTGTTTGTTGAAGGCTTATGCTCTTTCGGAAGCTAAAGGGTATTGATTGATTGATTGATTGATTGATTGATTGAAACAACCCCAGTGACTTTACTATGTTTACATTATTTCATGGTTTCCTTTTCTAGGTCACGCAACGTATAATACAAAGAAATTGAAACCGGGACCTCCTGTAATTTTAACTTGAAATTCCTTTCAACAAAGTGTGTGATAGAACGTAATATAGGCAGAAGTTTATTTTTGAAAATTCTTCAAATTTTTTGGCCGAATACCATCTCCAACCAGGAACTGCTTACACGATACAGTCTAAAAAGGCATGCTTACCATCACTCCGGGCAGACGCTGGAACTGGGTTGTCCATGTCCTCAGAAGGTACCCTGACACCATCACCAGAACTGCTATGCTATGGACCACAGAAGGACGGAGAAAGAGAGGCAGACCAAAGACAACTTGGAGGACAACAGTGGAGGCTGAGATGTAAAGCATGAACTAGAGTTGGGACACGGCACGAAGGATGGCCACCAACCGAGCAAAATGGAGAGAGCTTGTTGCTGCCCTACAAGACGCCACTAGGCGTGATGGCCACTGACTGCTTTGTCAGGCAGGGGCTAAGGATCCGAGAAGAAGAAGAAGTTTATTTTTGGACACTAGTGACTTTCTTTATTGTTAGTTCCAAAATGTCGACTTGCTGATCTTACTTATTATCCTATATATGAAATCCCAGCTTTTTCTGTCAGTGCGTAACGCTAAGGGATGCAAATGTGGTTGAAAGTTAGACATTAATTGTATTGTTTCCCTTATATGTACTCTCCCGAAAATAGTAACACTTACCAAATAAGAATGCGCAAATGACGGTGTGCACAGAAATATATTTATAGAATGTGTGATCCCGTATACACACATTGGGATCCTCGCTGCTGCTACGTAGTTCGTGTACTGTGGTGATGCACAGTGGTTTAAAAAAAATACTTTTGAATAAGTAAAATTGCCGTTAGGTATCGATGCTTTTGAATTTAATTCCCGTCTTATGACGGGCTTTTACACTAGTTATGATAGAAAGAAAGTAATACCATTCTGCTTTGATATATATATATATCTAGACCTCTTGCTGGTTATTCTGATCTCTGTTGGTCTACTAACATTTTGAGAAGACCCCTTATAGAGTAAACTCTATTTTAAAAAAAAAAAATGTCGGACCTGTCTGGACTGTATACAATAAGAAACAGTGGACGATTCCCGCAAGGTGAAGTATCGAAAAAAAAAAACCTTGTTACGTTACCGACATAAATTTTATATCTGTTTAACCGACTACTACTTTTCCATGTGCAAATTTATGTCTAACGATATGAAATAATAACGACTACTTAGAATATGTTGATGTTGTTGGAATAAAATATTTAAAACAAACAAACAAACCAAAAACAAAAAAAAACAACAAAAAAAAACACATACACACAAAAATTGATGAGGCAGTTACCAAAAAAAAAAAAAAAACAACAACATAAGTAGGAAGCCAATTTCTGAGGATTCAAACCAACCACTTCAATATGGCATCGGGGAGTAAGGGTTGCTATAGGTCTCATTAAAAAAATTGAGAAATTCCTGCAACCACACTTACACGTGTGGTCAAATTCTTGGACCCGGTGCTCCCTGTTTCTACCAACACGGATATGGCGAATGGCGAGTATCTGGCGCCAACAAACCAGACCCCCAGAGTCTACTGGGGTAAAACTCTAAGACAATGGGGGAGGTAACCCTACAGAAACCTCTGGCAGAGCAAGTCCTTCATCAGATGCGGCCAATGCACACCCCGGCTCAAAAAGCAGAGTAGGCCACTCTCCAAACCTCCGATGTCTTGCGGGCAGTGTTAGGATGTGCAAGAACATGGACAGGAAGACTCCACAACTTCTCCACCGAAGACACACCCACGATGACTGTTGCCTCAATTGGCTGTGTGTGGTGTACCCAGAAACGGGGCCCATCAGTACTGAGGCACAGTTAAGTCCCCGACGTCGCTTATTGGTGCAGAGTTGAGAGAGATGGCTGAGCGAATGCAAATAACACCAACAACACAAATTGACTCAGCATCACAATCCCCCCTGTGGTGCAGCATGTTGAGAACCCAGCATTGCACACTAAGCTTGGGGGAATCACATGGGCACCAGACTTAATATTAGCTCTTGACTGGATGGCAGAATGTAGGCGATTTCTACAATGGAGAAATGGCAGGTGGTGGGTACCGGGAAGTAGCTCTGTGCAGGACGTGAGGATTCCTTGGGAGAGCCCAGAACCAGAGCACAGCATCGTGTAAGCTCTGCATAATTGGAGAGCCCCCCCTGGATGACGGGGAATGCACAGTATGTCACCCCACCTATCCCCAACTGCTAACTTAGAACCAGAAGTGGGGTCCTGTGGATGCGTGCCAGGTCAGGATAAAATGCTTGGGAAAGAGACTGGAGCTCAGAACTACCAACTCAATATGTTGCAGGATGGCAGAAAAACCACGGGAAAGACAGGTCTATTTTGAAGATAATTCCAAGCACAACCATATTTTCACCACACGAGCTCGGACGCCGCCTCGGTAAACAAGGTCCGCGCAGAGCAGTGACACCCAGGCTGCTTGCGAATAGTCGTCTACTACTGGGAACATAAACAGATTAGGGATGAGCCCACTCTCCAATTGAAGAGGTGCTGAAGTCGTCGATACTGGGCCAGAAGGCGCACCGGAAACCACAGTATCACGCAACTTGCTTTTTTCTTTGGATGAGTACACCGTCAAATAAATCCCGTGCTGGTGCTCGCACTGTGGAGCTCCACCAGGTAGGTGCAGTGCCGGGCTCTGAGCCTCGACAGAGCCCACCCTCAGCTACTGGAGGACTCTCTAGACCGTCTTGTGGAGTCAGCAGACGGCGGAGGAAAACTACTGACCGGAACAAAACAGAAAAAGAGAAACCCAGAGTGCCACTTGTCATAATGCACTGGAATGCAGAAGGAGTGAACAGCAAGCAGGCTGGATACAGCAAAAAAAACGGAGCTGGAAAACATCTTGTATGAGAAGCAAGTCAGTGTTTGCTGTATCCAAGAGACTCACTTGAAAGCAGATCAAACCTTTAAAATAAAGGGATTTCAATGCTTCAGATCCGACAGACAAGATAGACGAAAAGGATGAGTACTTACTCTTGTAAGGAACAACATTCGTGCACATGAAAGGAAAACTTTCATGGATGGAGCAGAATATCAGCTGTTGCAGCTAAAGGTAGACAAGATAAAAATAGAACTTCTGAACTATTACTGTCCAAACAACAAACCCCTGAGTCTCAGCTCTATACAGGGGCCAGCCACCAACTTTATAGCAGTTGGAGACTTTAATAGCCACTCACAGAGCTGGGGCTATAACCATCTAGATCACATGGGTGAAGAGGTTGAAACATGGCAAGATGACCACTCCCTAATCCTAGTCAATACTGCCACAGATACTCCTACCTTCTACTCCAGAGGATGGCACACAACTCCAACTCCAGATCTTGCCTTCGCCACCCCAGATATACCTGGACTCATTAGTAGAGAAGTAGGAGACTAACTAGGAGGAAGCGACCATCGCCCTATCTTTCTCACTGCCCAAAGTGTAACTCTCAGTACAGGCCCAGCCATTACAAGATGGAATTACAATAAAGCTAACTGGGGTTTATTCAGGCATCAGGTGAACACGCTGTTGTCTGACCTCAAGGTGCAGAACAGAGACATTAATGAAGTGGTAAAAGACTTCAACAGATGCATACTTCAAGCTGCAAAAGAAACCATTCCCAAAGGATGCCGGTGTAACTACACACCATACTGGTCCAGCACACTCCAAGAACGCCAGGAAGCTATGGACAGGGCTAGAAAGGACACAGAGTCTCAGCCTTCACTTGAAACTCACAACAAATGGAAAAAGGCCGCAGCAGAGTTTCAGAGAACAAAGCTTGAAAAAAAACAAAAACGGAAAAGCTGGAGAAATAAAACGGCAGCGCTGAACCTTGAGAAAAACGGCAAGAAACTTTGGAGATTAGCCAAATCTCTAAATGAAGAGAGTTCCTCGCCTAGGCAGACTATCACATTGGATGAACGTATCAAATGTCTCAGAGGAAAACAAGCTGCAGACCTGTTTGCTAGAAGATACAGTTCAGAAAGCAACTTATCCATTAACATAGACCAGTGGTGGCCAAGCTAAGGTTGGCCGAGGGCCAGATTATGGTAAAGGGTAACACTAGAGGGCCAGACCTATACAATCCTTAAAAAATAACGTTCTGAGGTTTAGTTTTACATATAATGAACCACGTACAGAAAGCAACGGCAAACTACTGTACTGCACATCTGCCAAGACATGTATACTAGTCTTTGGACTGAAATTACTGTAAAAAATATATATATAATGAATCTGTTGTTTCAATTTGTTTTGTAATTTGTAATATGACATGTAATTATTTATTTCAAACATACATTTGTGTGTTATTTCATTGTGAAGAGTGTGGCTTCAATCAACAATAAGAGGCCGGACAAAACAGGTTGGCGGGCCGGTCAAAACTGGTTGGCGGGCCGAATCTGGCCCACGGGCCGTAGTTTGGCCACCGCTGACATAGACCATCAGAGAGAGATAAGAAAATAAATACTGGCAACCATGGGACAGACAGATACTCCTGCCCCAATGAGGGAACCCATCACACTAGGAGAACTACAGAACGCTATTTCCATGCTTAAGCTCCAAAAGTCACCCGGCCCAGACAAAATCAGCAACGAAATGCTAATAAATCTGAGCTCAGCAGCAAAGACAAAACTGCTTGAGATATTCAACCACGGCTGGGTGAAAGGAACGGTTCCCCAAGTATGGAGAGAAGCCATCACAATACCCATACTAAAGAAAGGGAAATGTAAGACCAATGCTGCAAGGATTGTCCTCTGTACGACCAGTTAAGAAAGATATACACTAAACTCAAAGCTGTATGGAGCTAAAGAGGAACTTCAGACAACGGTCGAATTCATCAAGAGAACTCGTCTGACGGTGTAAACATCAAAGATGCGATCGCAAGAAGAAGAAGAAGAATATGGCACTTTTGTATCTTATCAGACCTTTGTTAAGTCATTAGAAACAAACAGAGGGAAACCCGAGAGCTGTGAGCAGTAAATATTTAACGAACATAGATAAAAGGAGAAAGAAAGACAGAAAGAAAAAAAAGACAGACAGAAAGACAGAAACAAGAAAGAAAGACAGAAAGAAAATAAGACAGAAAGACAGAAACAAGAATGAAAGACAGAAAGAAAAAAAGACAGAAAGAAAGACAGAAACAAGAATGAAAGACAGAAACAAGAATGAAAGACAGAAAGAAAAAAAGAAATAAGAAAGAAAGAAGGAAAGAAAGAAAGAACATATGAAAGTCGACAGAAAGGTAACAGAAGGGTATTCACTACTGCGATTTGAACCAAGGACCACGTGAAAGACGCCATCACTTCGCTGCAACAAAAGAATCTCCACATTACTAACTGTCTAAGTGAAACGTCCTGTGAAGATCAATTTTAAAATCCCACCACCTGTTTGGGAAAATACGGAGACGGTGCGCACTTGTCACGTGAAAGATAATTTATTTTACCATCTTGTCCATAATTTGATTACTCCCTTAAATGTTCTGTTTTCCGAGACATTTTGTATTTTCGTTTCTTTCATATTCTACCTACATTTTCTCACCCTCTCAAACCCCACCCGAGGTTGTTTACGCTGGCCAGCTGCGGTCAGCTAACGCTAGACGTAATGTTATCTAAACGCACCTGTGGTACGTTCGACCAGAGAAACATTTCTCGGGTCCGCTTTAAGTGTTAGAACGAGCCAAAGACGGTTTCTGTGAAAGAAACGGTTCGTTAGCGGCGGGTACCCTCTGTGGTCCCAACAGGGGAATTTCTCTGGTCGCTTTAAAACGTTTGATGACGAGCGGCTGGTACCCTTTGAGGCCTGGGTAACGAGTGTGATCTGTTTCAGGGGAAGATAACAATCGCGGTCAGTCTTTGGGTTTTCGCCCCTTAGACAAGATAGAGCATAATGTTATGCATTTCTCTACCTGGGGAACTTTCGCACGATTTCTTTTGTCTTACTCTAGATTACGTCTTTCGCCGAACTTCTGTAGAAATATGCAGTCCGGGGGGAGCGTCCTGTGTGATCTATAAGAGTAGACGGGTTTTAATAGACAAAGACATTCGAATATTTTCCTGGCCCGAGATAGACCATTATGGAAATAAGGCAAACATTAACACAGAACTAAATGTTTTTTGCCTATTTCTTGGCATTTTCTTGGGGTGAGTAAACAACTCTTATAACTATTATATGATATATTCATGTTAGCTTTTTATATATATCTGTTAGGAAAGTAAATTCATTTCTGAGGACTTCTCCTAGTAATTTTATTCAGTGATAAGGTAGCGCTGTCTACGGCCTAGTAAGGGTGCTTAAACTGTTACGGTTTATCATGGGTTAAATGTTAAACTTACAATAACAGATAATAGGCTGAATTAACTGTCATTTCTGTACGATAATGTCAGGTGTGGATTGTTCACTTAAAAACTGAATAGTGAGATGCAGGTAATAACTCTGGATTATAGGAGATAGTCACTTATTCCTTTTGATAGATATTTTTAGTGGCTAGGGAGAATCATTTTATGCTTACTTGTGTAGTTAGACACTAGTTTATAACTTTCACAGAAAGCAGCCACCAGGCATAGATATAATTATATCTTATGGTTCAGCCACAACTGTATTATTATAGCTAGAACATTGCATTTTCTATGTATTCATTTGTGGGATATTAATATTTTGTTTCCCCAAAAGGGACATATGATTTATTTGTGTAATGTCAAATGCTGTAATCTGTTTATGTAAATTCATTTAATGTTGTAAGATGAATAAGCATATTCATTTAACTGTAACTACAGGTTAGGTTTCCTGTATGTTGAGATTGGGAGAAGAGGAGTAGATTGTGGCTGTCAAAACAGTTACTGACAGGTACCTGGGTGTGCAAAAGATATTAAGCCTATGCGGGCGCGTGTTGATAATTGATATTTTTAAGGAACAGGAGACATGGTTAAAGACAGCCCTAAACTATCATAGCAATAACTACAATAAATTTAATCCCATAGTGGAGCGAAACTTTCTGTATAAAGTTAGTGTGATTTATTATTTGCTTGATGTAAAAGGGTGTCTCTTTTCGGTCTCAGTTTCAGGGGATACCGAATTGCTAGTCTAGTTTCCAGTCAGACGAAGAATGTCACCGTCTCTTCGTCTAGAGGGATTCTGAGGATATCTAGCCCCACGAGTGTCACACCCCGTTCCTGAATCAAAACCCCTTTTGTCAACGCCAAGTTAAGCTCACGCAGTGCAACGGAGCCAACGCTAAATCTGGAATCACCAAATGCAGTAGTAGTTCTCTACTCGCCTCTTGGATTACCAGCCAGAGCATTGCGGCTTCCAGAATATCAAAACCGCCCAGCATGCCTATAGCAGAATTCCATATCACCCGCCTTTTTTGTGCCTAACCGGGGCACTCAGCCAAGCCACAGTCAACCAGCCAAAACCGGATTTAAAGCCAATTCTAGCGCCGGATAAGCACGCCTTGGGATCAATTGTCCTCAAGTGACTTCGTCCCATTGTTTATTTCTGGGTCTATGTAGAACTTTGCACGTATGAGCAGCCATCTATGGACAGAGTTCCAGCCCCACTCGCGCCAGTAGGGGGAGTCACCAACGATAGCGCCTATACAGTGATTTTATTCAGGTTAATTCCATCACCGATGGAGGATATATACGAAAAAACCACTTACTGGAGCTTTTCCCTTGGTCCCCGAAAACGGACAGGCTGTCGCTAAGTTCATTCAGTTGGTCTGCAGGAGATAAACAGCGTCCCCCAGCCCACCTCGCGCCAGTAGGGGGGGAGTCACCAATGATAGTACCAACAAGGACAGTTTTGTAGGCATAGTCCCTCACGAAGGATCTACAAGTAACACACTGTCCGGACTATTTCATCTGGTCCCCGAAAACGGACGGACTGCCACGCAGTTTATTCATTTTGGTCAACAGAAGGTAAATAGAGTCTTCCAGCCCACCTCGCGCCAGTAGGGAGGAATCACCAATGATAGCGCCTATACAGTGATTTTATTCAGGTTAATTCCATCACCGATGGAGGATATATACGAAAAAACCACTTACTGGAGCTATTTCATATGGTCCCGAAAACGGACGGGCTGACACTCAGTTATTTCATCTCTCTGTGTTCTACAGGTTTTATGAATGGTGATCTGTGTGTGTGGTTGTTGGTGTATTTTGCATATTTTGGTTATTGATGATTTTTGATGTAATTTTATGTTGTTGTGATGATATGCATTATTTTCATGCTTTTCTTCTTTAATAAATTTTACACATTTATTAATGCGCTGTTCACGACCTTTCCATCCATATTAGTATTTTTAGCTCTTTACTATAATCTCTATGTAGGATAAGAGAAAAGAGTGAGAGCAGGAGATGCTTAGACAGTAAAAGTGAGTTGAGGCCTGGAGAGAGAGATCCTTTGAATAAATCTTCTTCCAGGTTGTCTCAAGTCCATCTCCTATTTACACCTTATCTAAAGTGTAATCTATAACTCTGCCAGTCCACTATCCCTTGTCGATTTCACTATTGTTGTCCAACTCGACAAATACTCTACACTCCAACTCAACCACGACAAATGGGTCGCTCTCCGGGATTTTGAGCCACATCTGCTGCAACCACGACAAATGGGGTCTCGCCGCGGAATTTGAACTACATCTGCAGCAATCGCAACAGATGAGGTTGCAGTCTGGTAGGAATCTCTCACAAGATTCTATCTTGATTCTTAGAGTTTAGTGTTCGGCAGATTATAGGAATTTCTTTCCCCTAGACATATCGAACTATTTCTTTTGGAGGAAGTCGGAACAGCGTTTTTTTCTCCACAGCAATCATAAATATTTAGTTACATTTATTGTTCATGCTACACATGAGACAGCTGGTAAAGGTTGATGGTATCACTGCTGAGTTTTTGGTTGACAAATCTGACGACTATTGTTGTAAAAGTCAAAAAAAAAAAAAAATTTTTTTTTTTTTTAAGGGTTAATATTTTTTTCAGGAGTAGCTCTTTAATCTGAGATAAGAAGCTACAGATAGTCAGTTACTAGCTTGCATCTGTACCAAGGGAGGGTGTTCATTCGGATGATAGTAACCAATCCTCTCAATAGCTTAGTACTGACAGAACTGGGGTGAAGTGATAGTAATAAGTTTTACATCACTTACATTTTTTGGAGTTTTTTGGGGTCTGTGCTTGTCGATCAGAGTAGCTACAAACTTTCTTGTTTTTAAAGTTCCCAGGCTAGCCTAGATTTTATTGATTATTAAGTTAATCAGCACCTAGTGGACTAGGTAACTAAGATCTCTAGGTTCTATTCTTCTATAGTGTTTGCTCACCCTGATATAATGGCCGATCTAGATAAAGTGCATAGGATTGCCCTCGAGGTAGCTAAGTACATGGAGTACAAGGATAGCGAAATCCAGCCCTTTCTAGAATTTGCAGTAAGCCTGCAGGATCAATACGAGGTAGACAATTGGTTTGACAGCCGTTTAATCTTAGCATGGTCCTGTAAACAAACTGGGGAGAGTGAAGCATTCACCCGACAGTATGTAGAAGAAGTGATAGAAGATGAGAAGCAAAGGGAAAAGCAAAGACAAGAACGGGACAAGCAATTGGAAATGGAGCAACAAAAACGGGACAAGCAATTGGAAATGGAGCAACAAGAACGGGACAAGCAATTGGAAATAGAGCGACAAGAATGGGACAGGCTACACCAAATCAGAATGAATGAACTGGATAGCCAAATTCGGAGGTGGAAACAGATACTAAATGTAGTCACTCTACTTCCCTTTCTACTGTGCCCTTAACGGTCAACGCCCCTGCAAACCTTGCGCCCATGAAAGAAAACTTGCCTGCTAAAACCGAACCCCAACTCCAGAAAATTGACTTTCCTTTGGACTTGGATCCGAAGCCCAAACAAGGAAAGAATTTACGTCGGGACAGCAGACCTAAAGCCACGGGAAAAATTACGCAACGTTCCCAGGCATGGAAACTGCACAAAGGTGAGACAGGTGCTAACAAGCATTGTAATACGGATTGTTCCCGTCTGGCAAGCGGCGAACCCCGAGCCTCTCACGCTCCAGACCGAGCAGCACCTAACCGACACGTGACGTCGAGAAAAGGGAGCCACACCCTATCACGTTATATTTCGCAAGATTCCCGGCCGGACAGCGAAAAACCATATGCAGAGGCGTATCCCTCCAACTCAACGATCGTAGAAAGGAGGCGCCGCTCCTCTTATCACCCTGAGCTTAAAAGGTGCAAGAATAAGTCGCCTGCTAAAAGGGTTAAACTTTCCAAACCGTTCCAAGGAACTTTGGAAAAACACACCGAGAGTTTTTTCTCGGGCACTTCGCGATCTAACGGGATCTCAAACCGTCCAGTCTTTTGCATGCAGTCTGCGGGGCCTGTCAACCAGGAAGTGGATCTCGCATTGCAGGACAAAGTTCAACTGACGCCAGTAACTTCCTCAGGGGAGGGCAAAGTTGACGTTTATGGTGGACACAGGGTTCCAGGCGAAGGGATCCCTGGTATTCCATTTGAGTCTCTCACACTTCTCAGGGCAGAAGACAGTGAGAAAAGCTGCCTTACTACTGTACAAGGAGCCATTGTTGAGAGCCTTGGCTCACGTCATGCTAGTAATGGGAAAGCGACTCAACAAACTCTGCAACTCGCAGATATTACCTATCTGTCTTCACGGATAGAAGCTACGGAGATCTGTTATGATTTAGTAGAACCCCAGAATGCGATCGATTACTCTTTGCTTCAGGCAGCAGAGTTTTCTCATTCAAATCGCATTATTCCAGTGGTCTCAACCCCACTGATGGACAGCAAAGTAGTCGCCTCCGCCAGGCCATTACAGAACAACTTGATCATTTCCGTTGACCAAGCCAGAGTTGTGACTGGCAAGGCAAGGAAAGCTCCAGACCCGCCTTTAGACGGCACAGGTCTGAAGATTGATCAATGCTCCCGCCGAAACAGCGGAGTAGGTGTGGAGAGGCAGAAGAAAAATGCTAGCATTTCTTCGGCCAACGAACGGCTTTATTTGCCAACTAGGGTTACACGCGCGCGGAAAACCCCGACAGACTGCAGCTATCGAGGGTTATTCAAGTCCGCGACAGGTAAACCCATAACGGAAATTAAACAGCCCGAGTCCAGCAACAATTACACTGCACATAACAGGCGGATTACCTATGCAGTGGCCAGTTAGTTCAGGCGGGGCCGAAACTCACAACAGGTGCGGATAATTTTCCGGACCATGGACAGACAAAGCAAATTGGGGAAGGAAGGTCATGTTCACACGGAAACAGATTATGTCAGTGTTCAGTGGCCTCGCAAAATCCCATTCGCTGAACGTCTATTAGACAGAGGGAAGAAAAGAAATGAACTCGGAGCTAGTCATACAGACAGACAGAAATTGGAAACGTATTTGGTTTTATGAGTATAGGATGTTCCAATGACAGGTAACAAAAGACGATGGAAAAGATAAATTACTGTCATTTTTGTCCGTATTCCTCGAACTTTAAAAGGGAGGGGGGGGGGGGGGCACTTGTCACGTGAAAGATAATTTATTTTACCATCTTGTCCATAATTTGATTACTCCCTTAAATGTTCTGTTTTCCGAGACATTTTGTATTTTCGTTTCTTTCATATTCTACCTACATTTTCTCACCCTCTCAAACCCCACCCGAGGTTGTTTACGCTGGCCAGCTGCGGTCAGCTAACGCTAGGCGTAATGTTATCTAAACGCACCTGTGGTACTTTCGACCAGAGAAACATTTCTCGGGTCCGCTTTAAGTGTTAGAACGAGCCAAAGACGGTTTCTGTGAAAGAAACGGTTCGTTAGCGGCGGGTACCCTCTGTGGTCCCAACAGGGGAATTTCTCTGGTCGCTTTAAAACGTTTGATGACGAGCAGCTGGTACCCTTTGAGGCCTGGGTAACGAGTGTGATCTGTTTCAGGGGAAGATAACAATCGCGGTCAGTCTTTGGGTTTTCGCCCCTTAGACAAGATAGAGCATAATGTTATGCATTTCTCTACCTGGGGAACTTTCGCACGATTTCTTTTGTCTTACTCTAGATTACGTCTTTCGCCGAACTTCTGTAGAAATATGCAGTCCGGGGGGAGCGTCCTGTGTGATCTATAAGAGTAGACGGGTTTTAATAGACAAAGACATTCGAATATTTTCCTGGCCCGAGATAGACCATTATGGAAATAAGGCAAACATTACCACAGTACTAAATGTTTTTGCCTATTTCTTGTCATTTTTCTTGGGTGAGTAAACAACTCTTATAATTATTATATTAGATTCATTTTAGCTTTTATATATCTGTTAGGAAAGTGAATTCATTTCTGAGGACTTCTCCTAGTAATTTTATTCAGTGATAAGGTAGCGCTGTCTACGGCCTAGTAAGGGTGCTTAAACTGTTACGGTTTATCATGGGTTAAATGTTAAACTTACAATAACAGATAATAGGCTAAATTAACTGTCATTTCTGTACGATAATGTCAGGTGTGGATTGTTCACTTAAAAACTGAATAGTGAGATGCAGGTAATAACTCTGGATTATAGGAGATAGTCACTTATTCCTTTTGATAGATATTTTTAGTGGCTAGGGAGAATCATTTTATGCTTACTTGTGTAGTTAGACACTAGTTTATAACTTTCACAGAAAGCAGCCACCAGGCATAGATATAATTATATCTTATGGTTCAGCCACAACTGTATTATTATAGCTAGAACATTGCATTTTCTATGTATTCATTTGTGGGATATTAATATTTTGTTTCCCCAAAAGGGACATATGATTTATTTGTGTAATGTCAAATGCTGTAATCTGTTTATGTAAATTCATTTAATGTTGTAAGATGAATAAGCATATTCATTTAACTGTAACTACAGGTTAGGTTTCCTGTATGTTGAGATTGGGAGAAGAGGAGTAGATTGTGGCTGTCAAAACAGTTACTGACAGGTACCTGGGTGTGCAAAAGATATTAAGCCTATGCGGGCGCGTGTTGATAATTGATATTTTTAAGGAACAGGAGACATGGTTAAAGACAGCCCTAAACTATCATAGCAATAACTACAATAAATTTAATCCCATAGTGGAGCGAGACTTTCTGTATAAAGTTAGTGTGATTTATTATTTGCTTGATGTAAAAGGGTGTCTCTTTCGGTCTCAGTTTCAGGGGATACCGAATTGCTAGTCTAGTTTCCAGTCAGACGAAGAATGTCACCGTCTCTTCGTCTAGAGGGATTCTGAGGATATCTAGCCCCACGAGTGTCACACCCCGTTCCTGAATCAAAACCCCTTTTGTCAACGCCAAGTTAAACTCACGCAGTGCAACGGAGCCAACGCTAAATCTGGAATCACCAAATGCAGTAGTAGTTCTCTACTCGCCTCTTGGATTACCAGCCAGAGCATTGCGGCTTCCAGAATATCAAAACCGCCCAGCATGCCTATAGCAGAATTCTATATCACCCGCCTTTTTTGTGCCTAACCGGGGCACTCAGCCAAGCCACAGTCAACCAGCCAAAACCGGATTTAAAGCCAATTCTAGCGCCGGATAAGCACGCCTTGGGATCAATTGTCCTCAAGTGACTTCGTCCCGTGGTTTATTTCTGGGTCTATGTAGAACTTCGCACGTATGAGCAGCCATCTATGGACAGAGTTCCAGCCCCACTCGCGCCAGTAGGGGGAGTCACCAACGATAGCGCCTATACAGTGATTTTATTCAGGTTAATTCCATCACCGATGGAGGATATATACGAAAAAACCACTTACTGGAGCTTTTCCCTTGGTCCCCGAAAACGGACAGGCTGTCGCTAAGTTCATTCAGTTGGTCTGCAGGAGATAAACAGCGTCCCCCAGCCCACCTCGCGCCAGTAGGGGGGAGTCACCAATGATAGTACCAACAAGGACAGTTTTGTAGGCATAGTCCCTCACGAAGGATCTACAAGTAACACACTGTCCGGACTATTTCATCTGGTCCCCGAAAACGGACGGACTGCCACGCAGTTTATTCATTTTGGTAAACAGAAGGTAAATAGAGTCTTCCAGCCCACCTCGCGCCAGTAGGGAGGAATCACCAATGATAGCGCCTATACAGTGATTTTATTCAGGTTAATTCCATCACCGATGGAGGATATATACGAAAAAACCACTTACTGGAGCTTTTCCCTTGGTCCCCGAAAGCGGACAGGCTGTCGCTAAGTTCATTCAGTTGGTCTGCAGGAGATAAACAGCGTCCCCCAGCCCACCTCGCGCCAGTAGGGGGGAGTCACCAATGATAGTACCAACAAGGACAGTTTTGTAGGCATAGTCCCTCACGAAGGATCTACAAGTAACACACTGTCCGGACTATTTCATCTGGTCCCCGAAAACGGACGGACTGCCACGCAGTTTATTCATTTTGGTAAACAGAAGGTAAATAGAGTCTTCCAGCCCACCTCGCGCCAGTAGGGAGGAATCACCAATGATAGCGCCTATACAGTGATTTTATTCAGGTTAATTCCATCACCGATGGAGGATATATACGAAAAAACCACTTACTGGAGCTATTTCATATGGTCCCGAAAACGGACGGGCTGACACTCAGTTATTTCATCTCTCTGTGTTCTACAGGTTTTATGAATGGTGATCTGTGTGTGTGGTTGTTGGTGTATTTTGCATATTTTGGTTATTGATGATTTTTGATGTAATTTTATGTTGTTGTGATGATATGCATTATTTTCATGCTTTTCTTCTTTAATAAATTTTACACATTTATTAATGCGCTGTTCACGACCTTTCCATCCATATTAGTATTTTTAGCTCTTTACTATAATCTCTATGTAGGATAAGAGAAAAGAGTGAGAGCAGGAGATGCTTAGACAGTAAAAGTGAGTTGAGGCCTGGAGAGAGAGAGATCCTTTGAATAAATCTTCTTCCAGGTTGTCTCAAGTCCATCTCCTATTTACACCTTATCTAAAGTGTAATCTATAACTCTGCCAGTCCACTATCCCTTGTCGATTTCACTATTGTTGTCCAACTCGACAAATACTCTACACTCCAACTCAACCACGACAGCACTGCACCGTGAAAGTTACATTTAACACCCGTTAATAGGTCAGGCATTTCAATATTTCAAGCTGCATTGACCAGTGACCATAATTCATGATAAGTAGAAAGATGCAATGAAGTTGAAATAGAATGGAAAGAAATGAAGCGACAACCGAAGAATTCGTTCCGTCATCAGGACATGCAGCAGAGAGAACATAATATAATTATTCCCGGTCATATGGTAGTGAGTTACTTGATGGTTGTTACAGAAAATACGACCAACTAAGCACCCTTATGTGTGTTATTCCACCACACATTCTCGCAGCGAGACGACGCCACCGCTCGGATGGCCCCCCAAAATAAATATTACACACATAAAGGTACGTTAGAGACACTTGAGAAATAAAGAAGTAGAACACTAGACAACAGAAACACAACAGAAGTGATAGCTTCGCCGGAGAATCGAACCCAGGACCATCCGAACGTCAACACCGCTTAGCTAAGAAAGCGAATCACAGTATTCTCCCTGCCAACCAAGCACCACAAAACCATCCTGCTTGGAATCCCCAGACGGCTTATATCTTCTGACACTTTTCTGTTGTCTAGCGTTGTAGTGGTTTTGATGGTATTGTATGATGGTGATATTACTAAGTGTAATGTATGAGGTCAGCTGTGAAGGCTCCTGAGATAAAATGTAGTTGTGAATTTTCAGAAGGCCTTTCTTGCTACCACTAAGACCTCACACCTATCTTTTTTCCTAATGAATGTGGCTACGTTATAATCTAGGGTACTGAATGTAATGTGTTGTATTGACATATACAAACACACACACACAGATATTAAATAATATATTATCAATAAAATTTAGAACACAATGAACTAAATCCAGCTGGTGAAATTTTAGAAAGTAAATCTTTTTTTAAATTTATTTGTTCTGAACCAAGGTTTTATTTGGCCAGAACATATGAAAGATTTTGGAATTTATGAGTGAATGGCATGAATAAATGACATGATAAATAAAATGTGTGTACGTATACAAATTTTAAGATTAGTTAGTATTTCTACAGTTTATAATTTTATTTTCCCTGGGAGAACGATGAATAGATGTGCTGTTGGGGTGGCTTCATCCCTCCCTGTCTAAGTTTACCAAACATTGTCCATTAATGATGGAAGTAAATGGGATGTTTTAGTAGGAATTCACTTTGGGTGTTATGTCTATGAAGTTGGTGTAAATCCAGCAGACCAGCCTGCTTACGTAACTTTGAAGAAGTAGCGCTGGTGCTGGAATCTGGTGGCCCCACCTCTCCGTGCTTGGGGGCAATATATCGGGTGGCCCCACCTCTCCGGGCTTGGGGGCAATACAAGGCTGTTCTGCCGAGATGCGACACTGCACGGGTCCTCACTGTCAATTATCTACCCAGCATTTGACACCACCTTTTGGTGTCAACATAAAAACTCACAGCTCTGAAATAAAGTATTGGTTTGGGTTCAGAACCTTACCTAAGGAGCCACTTCTACACGTAACAATTTACAATAACACCATTTAGACAGGGTCAGATCTCTCTGACCATACAACACATCTTACCAAGTTGGTTTCCCATAGGATAAGTTCTCCCAGACTACATATTCAGAAATATGTTTATTAGCTTCTTGCCCTAGGATAGGATAGGTGATATGTTCCACTGATCTCAACACTTGATCTGTCCTTCCTAATCATTGCTGGAGTATATATATTGTTTGTCCCTAGACCCTGAACTAGGGCGGGGGGTCTAGAGCAAATCCTTACTTGTTTGTAAGGCTAGATTTCGATATGGCAGTATCAAATCACTCGAAACCTTAAACAATATTCAAAATATGCAAAGAAATAATTTCAATCTTACCAGATTATGAATAAAGAACACAGAAATGCTAGCAAAACTCAGCTGAGCTGCTGGCTATAGTATGGCGTCCCTGAACTTATTTCAATTTATTTCATTTGGAAATCACCACACTTGAAATTTACTGTGTCTATCACTGGACAACTATTGAGGAATGGCCCCAAATGCGCGTCTGAGCGCCGATAATATGATTGTCTGTGGCCAATCAATGCCTTGGTTTTTTTAAATTCAAATTTCCTACACTAAAGTCATTTCAGTCATGCTTCAGTCAAGTATGGATTTTTATCTGTTAGTCCGTCCGTCTCTACTTGCGTTTTCACAAAAACGTACTTGTTTTTTGAACCAACCTATTCGTCCCCTCTACACTTTTTGTCTGTAAAGTTATTTTTAGCCACAGCTCCCACCAATGTCCCTTCTCTTTCATTCTAACTAGATTTGGACACTTGAGTCTTCAAGGTCGCGATTTTTGTGCAAATAGTGTCATGTTAGATTCAATGCAGTCTTTCGCTGATGTGAACAACACTGTCTTTTGTCATTATCTTCATTATTACCTATCCGTCTGTATAAATAAAAGCATATTATTTCACTGCTCAGAATGGGCCATCCGGCCAGCTAATTTTTATATTCCTAACATTAATATTAAGAAAAAGTTACTTTTTAAATTTTGTAATATTTCAAGCATCTGCGTTTGCCGCTGAATTCAAATAAAAGGCTTGGTATCGCAAAAGCGTCCAATAAATGACTGTGGCGTATCATATCCAAGGTCCCTTCTGTCGAGTTCCTTACTTTATGTCAACTTGGGAAACGTGACTTTTTCTCCGTTTCCCTTCCCTCCCCCCCCCCCAATTGCGTCTCCTTAGCCTTGCTAGTCTCACGCAATTTTTTCAGTCATATTTTTTTCCTTTTGATCCGCCGTTCTCATCCCGTTCAAATGGTAACCGTTTTGATTTCCCGTCTAGCAAGTCAATTTTTATGGAGGGTGATGACCCGCGGTCAGGGCGATCATGTACTATCAGCAGCTTACGCATTATGTTTTTATCCTTACATTTTATCCTTTGGAGATATTTTTACGTTGTATCACTTGTTAATTTTATGACACATCTCCCCACTTGAAAACATGCCTACGGCAAGTTCTAAAACCAGTGATACACATAGATAAAATCTCTCCTCACGTCTGCCATTACTCTAATTTTGATCACAGGGGTGCCGACTGAGGAAATCTGCACCGACATTCAATTTGCCTGGGATATATTGGATACTAAACTGATAAGGTTGAAGCAATAAAGACCACCTCAGCAATCTTGCGTTTTCATGCTTAGCCTGAGATAAGAATACGAGAGGCTGATGATCCGTCTCCACCACAAAAGTCCTACCATACAGATAGATTTGAAACTTCTTTATTGCCCAGATTAACGCTAAACATTCTTTTTCGCTTGTGGAGTATCCTTGTTCCGCCTTATTCAATTTGCGGCTTGCATAAGCGACTGGTTTCAGTTCCCCATCAGGTGAAGATGATCTTTGCAACAAAGCCCCTCCGAGTCCTACATTACTTGCATCGGTTCTTAAGACAAAGTCCTGTGTCAAATCAGGCAGTTTGAGAATAGGCTTGCTAGTGAGTTTTTCCTTTAACTCTTGGAACGCTAGTTCACATTGTGCAGTCCAAATAATTTTATCTGGAAGTCCCTTGCGAGTCAGATCAGTCAGAGGAGCACAAATAGCGTTAAAATTTTTGATGTATTTCTGATAAAATCCGCATAACGACACGAATGATCGCACGTCCTTTTTTGTTTGTGGTCTAGGTGCTCTCTGCAGTTTTTCCAAGTTCTTAGGATCAGGGGTCATATTACCCTGATATACAGTGTGTCCCAAGAATTCCAACTCTTTGCATCCAATACAACATTTTGTTGGCCTAGCAGTTAAGTTCGCCTCCCGAAGTCTATTAAATAACATCTCTAGAGCTTCAATGTGTTCTTCAAATGTCTCTGTGGCGACGAGAATATCATCCATGAAATTCGTGATACATGGGTTATTCAGGGGATCCAACAATTTGCGCATCATCCTTGAAAATACACTCGGAGCATTTTTCAGTCCGAATGGTAGCATATTGAATTCATAATGTCCATCCGAAGTGCTAAAAGCCAAATAAGGTCTCACTTCAGGCTTCACTGGGATCTGGTAATAGCCTTTACTAAGATCCACCTTTGAAAAGTATTTTGCCTTGTTCAGTCTGGCAAATAACTGTTTTGTGTCTGGTAATGGATCCACTTGTCCTTCTGTGACAGCATTCAGTTTCCTGTAATCTATGCACAGTCTGTGTTCCCCAGACGGTTTTCTCAACAAAACGACACTAGAACTAAAAGATGATTCACTGTGCGAAATAATCCCCTCCTTCAACAAATAATCTATTTCTTCCTTCAATGCCTTCTCCTTCGCGAACGGAATAGAATAGGCTCTCATACAGATTGGGTTTGAGTCTACCAGTTTCATGTCATACTGTAGCAAATTTGTATGGCCTGGTTTATCTGTTAATACATCTGTATGTTCCTCCAGAACCTGTTGAACTCTCTCCCTCTGGTTTTTAGTCAGGTGCTTACTGACTTTTACCTGTGCTGCTGTTTCACAAGGATGTAATGGGTATTCATGTGAGGTGAGTGGTTCCTTTTGCATCTGGGTTGCAATAGCCAAGGTCAATAAGGGGGTGCTTTCCTGGAGTGGTCTGTCCAGATACTTCTTTAATAAGTTTACATGATAAACTTTCTCCTTCCCCTTTTTGTCAATTTTATAGTTTGTTCTAGACACCTTCTCTAGAACCGTATATGGACCTTGCCAACCAATTTGTAATTTATTCTGGCTACCGGGTAGTAGAAGAAGCACCTTCTCTCCCACAGCTAGTTCTCTGTCCTTTGCCTTCCTATTAAAATATGCTGCATGTTTCTTCCTGGCTTGTTTCAAATTATCATTTGCCAGTTTCCATCCAGCTTTCAAACGAGTGGTCAGTTCGTTCACGTATTGATAAGATGATGTAACAGGTTCTTCCGCCTTCTCATCCGTCCAGGTCCTTAATAAAGCTTCTAAAGGACCTTTTATTGGCCTCCCAAATAGCAGAGTTGCGGGAGCCATCCCGGTTGAACTATGTGGTACCTCCCGATACGCAAACAATGCGGCGGGCAGGAATTGATCCCACAGATCCGGTTTTTCGTGTGCCAGCTTTCTCAGGATAGAAATGAGAGTCCCGTTGAACCTCTCTACCTGGCCGTTCCCTTGTGGATGGTACGGACTACAATGAAAGTGTCTGGCTTGAAATAGTTTAAAAACTTCTTCCGTTAGTTTCCCCTTGAACTGAGATCCATTATCCGTCAAGATTTGATGCGGGAATCCTAATCGGGTAAATATTGTAAGTAGTGCCTCTGCTACATGTTTTGAATCAATTGATGGCAGGGCTACCGCCTCTCCCCACATAGAACAAGTGTCCACCAGAGTAAGGACGTAACTGTTCCTCCTCTTGGTCCGAGTGAGAGGTCCCACAATATCCACTGCAACCCTCTCAAAAGGTGTTCCCACTATGGGCATTTCCCCTAGAGTTGCAGGAGCAGTCCAGTGCTTTGGAGCTACCCTTTGACATTCAGGGCAGGATTTGACATATCTTTTTATATCCTCCGTTATCCCTGGCCAGAAGTAATGACAAGCTATACGCTGTCCTGTGGCGCTGATCCCCATGTGACCACTGAAGGGAATCGCATGCCCGAGTTCCATCACTTTATCTCTATATGAAGTGGGAAGAACCAGCTGGTTGTGACCATTTGTTCCAGTTCCGGCCTTCCTGTATAATAGTTTGTTCTTCATGAAATATTCCCCCTTGCTCGGAGGTGTGTGGCATTTGGGCAATTTTTTAAAACATGGCTTGAGTGTCCTATCCTCAGCCTGCGCCTTTCTCATCTCCTCTGGATGAGCATTTATAGGTTCACCTTCTTCCTCCTTCTTCTGTGACCTGGTCTGCACTGTCGCCATGATCACAGGTTTCTCGGGATTCCCCAAGAAGACGTATCTACACCCCAATATCAGAGGGTAGATTGGTTCATCTATCACTGCTGCTCTGATTTCTCCTTCCACATAGCGAGTTTTCACCGTTATCCTTGCGATGGGAAGTGTCATGAGTGGTATGTCCTTAGTCGCCCCTTGTATTTCCACTGTTTCTGTGGTATACTGACTTGGGTCCACTAGGCTAGACTTCACAACTGAATCATAATCCAAACCTGTATCATAAAGGCACCTTATGGTGACCCCATTACAAATAACATCCTCACAAACTGGGGGGTGATAAGGTTCCTGTTGTCCATTAGGATTAACCTTTAATCTTTGCGTCCCCGACTTCATTGCAGCAATGTTTGAAGGTTTCCTTCTACAAAATTCGGTGTTATGGTTATCTTTCTTGCACCATTTACACCATCTTTTTCCTTGGTTCAACGGTTTTCTTTCATTGAACTTTTGGTCATTGAACTGTGAGTTTCTGTCGCGATAGTCATTTCTTGGCCGCTCAAAGTTTGTCCTACCTTTATTTCCCTGCTCTCTATTATCAAATTTATTAAATTGCTGTGGAGCTTTAAAATTGTCTATGTGCTTCTTTTTAGCACCACTTACCTCTGCCTGGGCTGCCTATGTCGTGGAATATTCTAATCCACATATATAAATTATCAAGTAAATATGAAGCCTAACAAATAAAATTAATAAAGAAAAGAGCAATGGTAAATAACAGTGCTGTCACAAAGAAGGTACTCGAAATCCCCCTTGTTTTCTGCTTCGTCTGCAAATTGTAACGCTTTCACGTTGATAGTAAAAGCTTACTGTATTATGACCCGCTTTCTTCAATGAAACGTGTGCTGTATTTCTTGGAAAAACATTGAGAGGCAGACTGCGTAATGACCTAAATTAATCCTAACATTAATTATATTACGTTACCAAAACGAACGAACAGATGGACTAAAGGATAGCGAGAAGGGAGAGGCAGAAAGCCGAACACTAAACACGCGTCTCGCTATTAATGCACAACCCGCGTCGCGCGATACACAATTACTACTATCACGCGTGTAAGGCTACATGCACTAACTTTTTCAGACGGACAGTGATAAATTCACTACCCTTCCCAGAGTTAGGTTTTAAAATCATAAAAAACGCTTATTAGGAAAGATAACAATAGATGGGTTTACGGTTGAAAACATAACAGTACCCAGACAGCACATCTTCGAAACAGGAGGTAGAAAATACATATTTTGAACGCAGCCACGTAGCTCTTTTAAATTTGGATATTTGGGTTCCTTAGGGCTTGCTGACAAAGAATATGTAAAACGTTACGCAAATAGTCCAGGAATTAATAAATTATAACCAAAATAAAATAGTGGGGGTGCCTGACAGCATAAAATCATTTCTGCTCATAAAATTTTTTATAACGTGTTTGAAAAAACCTTACGTTACAGAAATAGCCTACCATGTAAACTCCAAATTGATTGGAGCGCAACAAATGAAAGACTAACCACGATTGGTCGGGCTATAAATAGTATCTTTCGTTGTTAGGGGAGACGTGAAAAGGTAACATTTTTTCAAACACTTGTCGAAACGTGGCGTCATTGGCTAGACTCGCTGATATACTCACTTAGGAGCGTTAGTTCGAGACCACTAGTGCAAATAATCTTGATAAAGCAACAGTGCGTTGAAGCCAGCTCATATTTTTGTTAAATAAAAGCCTGGAACATAAGCAGATGGGAATTTGTGCCAGTAATTGTGCCAGAATTCATTGCTAATCAACGTATCTGTGTTTATTTCCATGAAATTGTTGTAAGCTTGAACCATTCAGTATCTTTTAATGAAAATTGAATGTAAATTGTTAATTTATGCCTGTATATATATGTGTAGTTCAGTGGCAAACAGGAGATAAAGCCTATAATGCTCCAGCCTGAACAGAGGGTGTCGGAGGGAAGTAAAACGGCATGGAATGGCCAAATAGTACACTGACACCTGGATGATTGATTAGACAGAAATAATGCTGGAAGTGCAGAGGCGTAGTAACCATTAAGGAGGTAAATACTGGTATAAAGTATTTCAGATGAAGCTGACAGTTGGCCTAACGCTCTGAACTCAATGTTTGTGTTGTATTGTGCTCAGTGTAGAACTAGAGTATCAATTAGTTATGAAGTAGAAGGTACATCCTTCTTGTTTTCAGGGACCGTGGTCTTGATGGTACTGAGCAGCACCTGGTCAGAGCTTTGCTGAATCCAGAGTCGGACAGCATACTCCTTGGTCCATTTAGCTATCAGTGAGGTGTCTCCAGAGCCCAGAGGAGAATTCGAGCAGAGGAGTCCTTTCCTGCCGCCATCACGCAAGATAAGCTGATTTGGCCAGCTGAGCTCAACATTATGTCCCCTCATCTTGAAATGACTTTGTAAAAATAACATTCAGAGGGGAATTTAATTGTCTTAATATCAGGAACTGAGAACATCTCCAATACTAGTCCCAAAAGACAAACTATTGAAGTCATGATGACAAATACCAACAGAGCTTGAACAAAACAAAACCAGTATTACCTCATATTACCACTACACAACTGACACACATAGGATATTTTAATAATATATGTCACTACAATATTCATATTGATAAAGTCTGTACATATACTTGTAATTAAAATTGATTGTGATTCCTGGTTCCTTTGTATTTGAATCAGGACACATATACATTTATGATAACCATGAATACATATTGTTATTTGAAAAGTTATCAGTGACTCCTTAAGATATTCTCATAGAGTGTTATATGTATGTGAGTGTCACAGTGTTGTCAAGAGTAGTGGATTAAATTAAATTGTTTATCTGTCTGTTGTTGTGACTTACACTTCATCATACACATACCCTAGACACATAACGTAGTCATCACACTATTCCAGAATAATTCTGACTGAGATATATAGATATGTGGTAGCAAGTAAGGTTATCTATAATACACTACTCTTAATAGATATAGATACCTTCACAGCTGATCTCAGTCAGTACACTAAGTCCCCTATAAATATTTATAACATCCCACTTCACCACATATATTGGGGTCTCGCTCTTGGGATTTTGAATCTTTCCCTATTAAAAATATTGGGGGTTATTCACTTCAGGGAATATAAGAATTAAAAGGTATCCTTGGGTGGAATTAAATAAGGTTGAGCTCACGGTGCCTGTGTTGTCCATTAGATATATTTAGAGATTAAATTGTTGGTTAGACATTGTATAAATTTACCTGATAGACAATGGCGGACCTGGCCAAATTTCGATCTGCTGCTGTTCAGACTGCAAAAGAGTTAGGATTAGATGGGCAAGTTATGGTTGCCTATGTCACTACGGAATGTGACAAATTTATTGAACGCGAAGAAAGAAGATTAGAAAAAGAAGCCGAAAGAAAGTTAGAGGCTGAAAGGGAAATTAAGAAGTTACAATTTGAAGCTGAGGCTGAGACTAAGAGGTTGCAGATTGAGGCTGAGGCTAAGAAATTGGAAGCAGAAAGAGAAGACAGAGATTGCTGCAGAAAGGGAAGAGAAGAAATTAGCTGCAGAAAGGGAAGAGAAGAAATTAGCTGCAGAAAGGGAAGAGAAGAAATTAGCTGCAGAAAGGGAAGAGAAGAAATTAGCTGCAGAAAGGAAGAGAGAAGCTGCAGAAAGGAAGAGAAGATAAAAGATTACAAAGGGAACATGAGTTACGACTAAGGGAGTTTGAGTTTCAAGGCCATGCTCCTGAAAATGGTGCCAGTCCCTTTGCCTCTGATGCTACGGTTACTCAAGGAGCCTCAACCTCAGCTATGAATTTTCATTTAGATCATTTTGTTGAGAAAGACGATGATATTGAGAGCTATATAAATAGGTATGAACTATTAGCTACCACGTATGGGTTAGAGAGAGAAAGGTGGAGCTTAAAGTTATCTCAGGGACTTCGTGGGGCAGCTTATGAAGTTTTTGCAAAAATGAGCAGAGGTGATCAGGAAAATTATGACATGCTAAAGCAGGCTCTTTTGTTAAGGTATGAAAAGAATGCAGAATTTTATAGGAAAAAATTTAGGAATGCTAAACTACTGTCAGGTGAAACCTATCACCAGTTCTCTGCACGAATAGAGACATACTTGGAGAAATGGACTTCTCTGGGGAAAACCCAAGATCTTAAGGAAATGGTCCTTATAGAGCAATTAAGAGAGTCCATGGCTCCAGACCTGAGAAAGTTTCTCATGGAACAAGGTGCAGAGAGGCTGGGTGAGTTGCTAAATGTTGCTGAAAGGTATCAAGCAGCTCAAGCAGAGGTAACAGGTAATAAAAAGAAACAAGTGGATAACTTTAGGGCACCACAGAACTTTAATAAATTTGATCCTAAGGATCAAAATAAAGGTAAGCACCAATTTGATAGGCCACGGTATGAAAATAAAAATAAATTCCCACAATTCGATGAAAGGAAATATGATGAAAGAAAATCTTTCAACCAAGGAAAAAGGTGGTGTAAGAATTGTCAGATGGACAATCATGACACTGACCGTTGCAGAAGGAAACCTGTGTATATGGCAACCCTTCAGGTCAGGTCGACCTCAAGACAGGAGGAGGATATTATGTTAGATACCACTCCAGAAGAGATGAGGAAGGCACAGGCTGGGGATAAAACACTCAAGCCTTGTTTCAGAAAATTGTCAACTTGTCATACAACTCCAGGCAAGGGAGATTTTTACATGAAAAACAAGTTGATGTATAGGAAGACTGGAGCTAGATCCAAAGGTCACGGACAGCTGGTTCTTCCAAAAAGATATAGGACAGACTTAATAAGGAGCCTACATGTGAAACCAGATGGGGACCATGAGAAGATAGGTACCATCATTCAAAAGGTGGCTCACAATTATTATTGGCCCAAAGCAAGATGGGACATTGAGAATTTTGTAGAAAGGTGTAGCATAGCACATGAGGGAACACCCACAAGTGGGAACATGGATCAGGACCTGGACACGCCACGGGGCAAAATTAGGCCTGATAATAAAAAGAAAAATAGATTTGATAAAGTGGACCAAATGGAATGGGAAGCCCCTTTTCACGGACAAGCTTCACTTAACTGTTTTACAATGGCCACTATGCGGAGAGTGCAAAAAGATGTCTTACCCCAGGATAAGCCGAAAATCCCTCAATCGGACTTAAACAAACTGGAGGAAGAGGATGTAGAGAGGAAATCTCTCATCAAGAATTTTAAGTGGGGAGAAAGCCCCAAAAGAAAAATTGGTAGCGGTCGTTTTGTGAATGATAATTCTGGGAGGAAAAATCATCACTATAAAGCTTCGAGTGGAAGAGACCATACCGGTGCATGGACAAATAGGTCCACACAATTAAAGGTCCATATGTAGCTTTGTTAAGAACGTGGACTGATGAAAAGGCAGAGGAAAACATTACATCTTCATACCAATATGTGAATGAGCTGACCACTCGGTTAAAAACTGGCTGGAAACTTGCCAATGAAAATTTGAAACAAGCCAGGAAGAAACATGCTGCCTATTATAACAGGAAGGCGAAAGACAGAAATTTGGCTGTGGGAGAGAAAGTACTGCTTCTTTTGCCCGGGAGTCAGAATAAGTTACAAATTGGATGGCAGGGTCCATATACAGTTCTAGAGAAGGTGTCTAGAACAAATTATAAGATAGATAAGAAGGGGAAAGAAAAAATCTATCATGTGAATCTCCTGAAGAAATATTTGGAAAGAGAACATCAGGAAGAGACACACTTGTTGACCTTGTCCATCGCCATGGAGATGAAAAAGGAACCACTTTCATCATTTGAATATCCATTACACCCCTGTGAGACAGCAGCACAGGTGAAAATCAGTACACATTTAACGAAAACTCAGAAAGAGAGAGTGCAACAGGTTCTAAATAATCATGCAGAGGTGTTAACAGACCGACCAGGGCATACAAACCTATTGGAATATGATATGAAACTAATAGACTCCACACCTGTCTGTATGAAACCATATTCGATTCCGTTTGCTAAGGAGAAAGCTTTGAAGGAAGAGATAGACTATCTATTGAAGGAAGGAATTATTTCGCACAGTGAGTCTTCGTATAGTTCCGGTGTTGTACTCTTAAGGAAGCCCTCTGGAGAACATAGACTCTGTATAGATTACAGGAGACTGAATGCTATTACAGAAGGACAGGTGGATCCATTGCCGGATACAAATCAGCTGTTTGCCAGACTAAATAAAGCTAAATATTTCTCAAAAGTGGATCTGAGTAAAGGATACTATCAGATTCCAGTAAAGCCTGAGGTTAGACCATACCTAGCTTTTAGTACCTCAGAAGGACACTATGAGTTTAATAGATTGCCATTTGGATTGAAGAATGCGCCTAGTGTCTTCTCTAGAATGATGAGAAAATTATTGGATCCTCTGAATAATCCCTGTATAACAAATTTTATGGATGATATCCTTATAGCAACAGAAACATTTGAGGAACACATTGACTCTCTGAACATGCTGTTTGATCGACTTAGGGAGGCAAATTTAACAGCCCGACCAACCAAATGTTGCGTTGGATGTAAAGAATTGGAATTTTTGGGACACACAGTTTATCAGGGAAACATGACCCCTGACCCAAAGAATTTAGAGAAACTACAGAAAGCCCCGAGACCACAAACCAAGAAGGACGTGAGATCCTTTGTCTCATTATGTGGTTTCTACCAGAAGTATATCAAAAACTTTAATTCCATATGTGCACCGTTAACTGAATTGACACGTAAAGGACATCCAGATCGCATTACATGGACACCACAATGTGAAATGACTTACCAAGAATTGAAGGAAAAGCTCACAAGTAAACCCATTTTGAAATTACCTGACTTAAGTCAAGAATTCATAGTAAGGACGGATGCAAGTAATATTGGGTTAGGTGCAACTCTACTACAGAAATCAGATGCATTGGATGGGGAATTAAGCCCAGTGGCATATGCTAGCAGAAAGTTGAATAAAGCTGAAATCAACTACTCAACTAGCGAAAAAGAATGTCTTGCAGTAATATGGGCGATAAAGAAATTCAATATTTATCTATATGGGAAGGCATTTAAGTTGCAAACAGACCACAAACCTTTATCGTTTCTAGCACAGGCTAGGCATGAGAACTCTAGGTTACTCCGATGGTCTTTACTTTTGGCTCCATATAATTTTAGCATTGAGTATATATCTGGAAAAACCAATTTGGGAGCGGATTTTTTAAGCCGCCATCCGTGTGATGAGAATCACCGTAAACCCCAGAAATAATAATAAATTTCTCTATGTGTATATAGAATAAAGGACTGACATATAATGTCTGTTTTAAGAGGGGAGGTGTCGTGGAATATTCTAATCCACATATATAAATTATCAAGTAAATATGAAGCCTAACAAATAAAATTAATAAAGAAAAGAGCAATGGTAAATAACAGTGCTGTCACAAAGAAGGTACTCGAAATCCCCCTTGTTTTCTGCTTCGTCTGCAAATTGTAACGCTTTCACGTTGATAGTAAAAGCTTACTGTATTATACCCGCTTTCTTCAATGAAACGTGTGCTGTATTTCTTGGAAAAACATTGAGAGGCAGACTGCGTAATGACCTAAATTAATCCTAACATTAATTATATTACGTTACCAAAACGAACGAACAGATGGACTAAAGGATAGCGAGAAGGGAGAGGCAGAAAGCCGAACACTAAACACGCTTCGCGCGATACACAAATGCTGCCATCACGCGTGTAAGACTACATGCACTAACTTTTTCAGACGGACAGTGATAAATTCACTACCCTTCCCAGAGTTAGGTTTTAAAATCATAAAAAACGCTTATTAGGAAAGATAACAATAGATGGGTTTACGGTTGAAAACATAACAGTACCCAGACAGCACATCTTCGAAACAGGAGGTAGAAAATACATATTTTGAACGCAGCCACGTAGCTCTTTTAAATTTGGATATTTGGGTTCCTTAGGGCTTGCTGACAAAGAATATGTAAAACGTTACGCAAATAGTCCAGGAATTAATAAATTATAACCAAAATAAAATAGTGGGGATGCCTGACAACATAAAATCATTTCTGCTCATAAAATTTTTTATAACGTGTTTGAAAAAAACCTTACGTTACAGAAATAGCCTACCATGTAAACTCCAAATTGATTGGAGCGCAACAAATGAAAGACTAACCACGATTGGTCGGGCTATAAATACTATCTTTCGTTGTTAGGGGAGACGTGAAAAGGTAACATTTTTTCAAACACTTGTCGAAACGTGGCTCATTGGCTAGACTCGCTGATATACTCACTTAGGAGCGTTAGTTCGAGACCACTAGTGCAAATAAGCTTGATAAAGCAACAGTGCGTTGAAGCCAGCTCATATTTTGCTAAATAAAAGCCTGGAACATAAGCAGATGGGAATTTGTGCCAGTAATTGTGCCAGAATTCATTGCTAGTCAACGTATCTGTGTTTATTTCCATGAAATTGTGGTAAGCTTGAACCATTCAGTATCTTTTAATGAAAATTGAATGTAAATTGTTAATTTATGCCTGTATATATATGTGTAGTTCAGTGGCAAACAGGAGATAAAGCCTATAATGCTCCAGCCTGAACAGAGGGTGTCGGAGGGAAGTAAAACGGCATGGAATGGCCAAATAGTACACTGACACCTAGATTATTGATTAGACAGAAATAATGCTGGAAGTGCAGAGGCGTAGTAACCATTAAGGAGGTTAATACTGGTATAAAGTATTTCAGATGAAGCTGACAGTTGGCCTAACGCTCTGAACTCAATGTTTGTGTTGTATTGTGCTCAGTGTAGAACTAGAGTATCAATTAGTTATGAAGTAGAAGGTACATCCTTCTTGTTTTCAGGGACCGTGGTCTTGATGGTACTGAGCAGCACCTGGTCAGAGCTTTGCTGAATCCAGAGTCGGACAGCATACTCCTTGGTCTTTTTAGCTATCAGTGAGGTGTCTCCAGAGCCCAGAGGAGAATTCGAGCAGAGGAGTCCTTTCCTGCCGCCATCACGCAAGATAAGCTGATTTGGCCAGCTGAGCTCAACATTATGTCCCCTCATCTTGAAATGACTTTGTAAAAATAACATTCAGAGGGGAATTTAATTGTCTTAATATCAGGAACTGAGAACATCTCCAATACTAGTCCCAAAAGACAAACTATTGAAGTCATGATGACAAATACCAACAGAGCTTGAACAAAACAAAACCAGTATTACCTCATATTACTACTACACAACTGACACACATAGGATATTTTTAATAATATATGTCACTACAATATTCATATTGATAAAGTCTGTACATATACTTGTAATTAAAATTGATTGTGATTCCTGGTTCCTTTGTATTTGAATCAGGACACATATACCTTTATGATAACAATGAATACATATTGTTATTTGAAAAGTTATCAGTGACTCCTTAAGATATTCTCATAGAGTGTTATATGTATGTGAGTGTCACAGTGTTGTCAAGAGTAGTGGATTAAATTAAATTGTTTATCTGTCTGTTGTTGTGACTTACACTTCATCATACACATACCCTAGACACATAACGTAGTCATCACACTATTCCAGAATAATTCTGACTGAGATATATAGATATGTGGTAGCAAGTAAGGTTATCTATAATACACTACTCTTAATAGATATAGATACCTTCACAGCTGATCTCAGTCAGTACACTAAGTCCCCTATAAATATTTATAACATCCCACTTCACCACACTATAC